>JAVHJM010000010.1:0-680740 GCA_036971725.1 Arthrobotrys conoides
TTTTAAAACTCCTTCTAATTTTTTTATCTTTTTTTTTTTTTTTTTATTAAAAGAATAATGTTGTATATCTATTATTTTTACTTATTTATTTTAATATAATATTAAAATAATATATTTTATTTTTGAAATTTTTTTATTATTAAATTTTTAGATTTTTTTATTCTATAAAATAATTATTTTTAAGATTTTTATTACATTTTCTTTTTATAATATTTATTTGATTTAAAAATTTTTCTAAAAAAATCATACCTTTATTATTAAATAATAAAAAATAATAATTTAATTATTTATTAACTTTTTTAAATTTCTTTTTTAACATTTTTTTTTTTTTATTATAAAATTTATATTCTATAATTAAATATTTTAATATTTAAAATTTATTCCTACATATACAATTTTTATTTAAAATTTTAAAATTTAAAATATTATATAAATAATTATTAAAATATTTATATTTAGTTTTTAATTAAATTAAAAAAGAAATAAAATTATTATTGAATTTAATAAATATTTTATTTTTTTTTAATTTTAACCTATTAATATAATTTAATTTGTTTTTTTATTTTATATATTTTTCTTCCCATTCTATTAAATTTTTTATTTTTATTTTTTATTTTAAATAAATAAAGAATTTAAACAAATTTTTTGTTTTTATTTTTACAACTTTCTTAATTAAATAATCTACTTTTTTATTTCTAATAATTTTAAAATAATTTAAAACTCATTTTATAAATATATTAATATTTCTAAAATTAAATTTATTTATAATATTTTAAATTTTTAAAATTATTTTTTGATTAGATTTTATATTTAAATTTTATAATTTTTTTATTACAATTTGATTATCAATAAAAAAATAAATATTTTTTATTTTTTTATTTTTATTAATTATTTTTAAAAATTTTTTAAATTTTATTTTTAAAGTAATTAATTTTGTGTTATATACTTTTATACTTTTTCTCAAATTGGAATAAATTTCAAAAATAAATTTATTATTTATTTTTTTATATATTTTTGGTTTTAAAATTTTTTTTTTTTATTATTTTTATTTTTATTTTTTATTTTTAATATAAAATTATTTATATAAATAAATAAGTTTTTTTTAAAATTTAATTCAATTTTTATTTTATTTTTATAATTTTTTGTTTTTAAATCCTTAAATATATTATTTATAAAAAAATTAATTTTATTTTTAATCCAAAATAAATTGAATTTTATATTTATTTTTTTAATTTTTATATATAAATTTATTAAGAAATTAATTTTTGATAATATTTTATTTAATATAAAAGTATATTTTTTTTTTATTTTTTTTTTTTATTTTTATTTTATTTTAAATAAAATTTTAAATTTAATTTTTTTTTTTTCAAAATAAATTTAAATAAAAATAATTTTAAAGATTTTCTTTTGATAAAATAATTTTTATTAAAAAAAAAAAAATTTAAAATATACCTTTTTTATATTTTATTTAATTTAATTTTTAATAATAAAATAAAAATTTTAATTTTTAAAATATTTATTAAAATTATTTTAAAATTTTCTATTATTTTTTTTAATATTTTATTTTAAATTAATTTAAATTCTTTTAAAATTTTTTATTATTTTTAATTTTTTTATTAAATTTTAATTTTATAATCTAAAATAAAATAAATATAGTTTTTATATAATTATATTAGAATTTTAATTTTAAATCCTTTTTTTAAATTTGTTAATATTTTAATAAAATTTAAAATTTTATTCATTATACTAATTTTAATTTTAATATAATTTTTAAAATTTAATTTTATATTAAAATATATATTTAATTATTTTAAATTATTAATAAATTTTATTATTATATTATTTAATAATTTAATATTTAATTTTTTAAATTTATTTTTTTTTTTTTAAATTTGTTTTAAAATAAATTAATTTTAATTTTATATTATTAAAAATTATTATATTATTCATAATTTAATTAAAAAATTTTTTTATAATTTTTTTTAATTTTTTTATATTTATTTTTATTTTTTATTAATTATAATTAATGTTAAATTATTTATATAAAATAGTTTAATAATAAATAATATTTTTTTTTAATAAATTAAATAATAATATTAAATATAATAAAAAAAAAATTAAAGATATTAAAAAATTTTATAATATTTTAGTTTTTATAAATTTTAATTTTTTTATTTATTTATTAAAAATCAGTTTAATTAATTTTTTAAATATAAAATTATTTATTTATTAAATTAATTATTTAGGGAAATTTATATTTTTTAATATATTAATTAATTTTTCTTTTAAAATATCATCAAAAATCTTTTTAATATTTAAAAATAAAACAAAAATTTTTAATTTTTTCAAAATAACCATTTTTATATTATAAATTAAAAACAGAATTATATTAATTATAGATCTCTATTTTTTGCTTCTAATTTGTTTTGGATTTAAAATTTTATTAATTTCTAATAAAAAAGCTATTCTTTTTGTTATTATTTTTTTTAATATTTTTCTTAAATAATTTAGTAAATTAATAATTTTGTAAGTTTTTGAAATATTATAATCCAATTTATTTAATTTAAATAAAATTACTTTAATTACTTTTTTAAAACTAATTGAATAATAACCATTATTTAATAATTATTTAAATAACTTATTAAATTTTTTTGGTATAATTTTATAAGTTTTTTTTAAATATAAAAAATTAATTCTATCTAATCCTAATATTTTTTTGGAGTTAGATGAAAAGATAATTTTTTTGATTTTATTATTTCTTATTTTTTTTTATTTAATTAATTTTTTATTAATTATTATTTTTATTAGTAAAAATAAATTTGTTTTTTTATATTTTGGTGGTTTTGGAAATAACACTTTTTTTAATATTTTTATTTTATTTTTAAAATTAAAAATATTTCTGTTTTTATAAATTAAATTTAGTATTTTTTGAATTTTTCTAAATTTAAAAAAATTAAGTATAAGAAATATTTTTTTGTTTTTAATATTTTTTAGAAAATTAGTTTAAAATTTTTTTTTAGAAGATTTAATTTTTTTAAAATGTTTATTTTTTTTTATTTTAAATAATTTTTAATTTTATTAAGTTTTATTTAATTTTTATGTTTTTTTTTATTATAATATTTCTTTTTTTGTTTTGTTTATTTTATTATTTTATTAGATTTTTGATTTTAATATTATTTTTAAAATTAATATAAATTTTTTTATTATTAAAATTAGATTTTTTTAAAAAAAAAATATTATAAGTTTTAAATTATTTTTAAAATTTTTTTTTTTTTCATTAAATAAAAATAAAAGGTTTTATTATAGATCATTTTTATCTAGATTTTTGTTTAAATGTAATAATTTTTTTTTAAAGTTTTTTTAATTAGTTTTATTTTAGTTAAATTTATTAGTTAATAAAATATTATTTATTAAATTATTTTTTTTTAATTTTATTTTAATTAAAATTATTTTATGATTTGATTTTATATTAATTTTTTTATTTATTTTTTAATTTATAATTAATTTTTTTAAATCGATAAATATAAAAGATAAATTAATGATTAAAAATTTAAATTTATTATTTTTTTTGATATTATAATAAGTTGGTATATTAAGTTTATTTATTAATTATAAAATTTTATTTTTAATTAATTTTATTATTTTTCTTATTTTTAAATTAAATTTAATTTTAGGGTTTTATAATAAATAGTAAGTATTAAAATTTTTAATTAATAATATTTTTTTAGTATAGTAGTTTTTAATTTTATTAAAAAATTAATTTATTATATATTTTTTATTCTTATTTTTTTGTTTTTTATTATAAATATTAATAAATTTAATTTTTTTAAATTTATTTAATTTAAAATCAATAATTTAGTAATCCTTATTTTTAATTAAATTTTTTTGATTTATAATTTTATAAAATAAATTTTTTTTTATAAAAATAATTATTTTATTTTAATCTTTTTTATTTTTTGAATTTGAAAAGATTGGTTAAAATTTTGTATATAAAATTATAATATTTTCTTTTAAAAATTAAAATTTTTATAAAAAAATTAAATTTATATCATTATAATTTAATACAAAATTTAAAATTAATTATATTATATTTATAGATTTTTTATAATTATATTATATTATTTTTAAAACATCACTATTTATTTATAATAATATTTTATTTTTTATTTTTAAAATATAAAAAATTCTTTACCCCATATTCTCCATTACAATTAATATATTTATATTTTATATATTTACAAAACTTTTTATTTTTCTAGTATATATTACATAAATACTTAATTATTTTATATTTTTCAACACAAATTTCGCAAACAAAATTCTTTCTACAATTTAATATATAATATCCTATCTTTTAACAATTTATACACCTATTATTTTCAAAAAATTTTATATATTTTTTTGTTTTGAGTTTTTTATTTTTTAGAAAAATATATTTTTTATTTTAAATTTCTATTATTTTTATTTTTATTTTTATAATAATAATTATAAAAAAAATTTTTTTTTTTTTAATTTTTTTTTTCTTATCAATTATTTTGGATTTTTAATTAAAGTAATTATATTATTTATTTTTATTTTTTTTTTTAATATTTTCTATTTTTTAATTTTTAAAAATTCTATATATTATTAAGAAATTTTAATTTTCTATTTTAAAAAGTTTTTGTATATACTTATTTATTTTAATAAATTTTTAATAAATTTTTTTTTTATATTTTAGAATATTTTTTTTTTTAGTATTTTTATAGATAATCAAAATTAAATTTTTTTTTAAATTTAAAAAAATTTTAGAAATAATTAATTCTAAATTATTTAATTTTTTTTTAAAAATTTTATTTATTTTTTTTTTAAAAATATTTAATTTTTAAATAAGTAATTTAATAATATTTTTTAAAATTATTAATTTTCATTAATTAATTAATATTTTTATATTTTATAAATTTTATATTTTATATATTTTTTATATTTTTTAAAATTTTTAAATTATTTCCTATTTTATCATTTTTATTATTTTTTAAATAATTTAAGCATATATCTTTTTTGTATTATTTTTCTCCATTTTTTTTATTTCTTGTTTTAAATTTTCTACCTCCTATACTTTTTCTTTTAAAAAGTTATTTAACCTTTTAATTTTCAAAAATAAATCTTTTTTATTCATTTTTTTTTTATTATTACTAGAATCTATTAATATATTTTTTCTAAATTTTTTTTTATAA
The DNA here is from genome assembly GCA_036971725.1 of Arthrobotrys conoides. Lineage (NCBI taxonomy): Eukaryota > Fungi > Ascomycota > Orbiliomycetes > Orbiliales > Orbiliaceae > Arthrobotrys > Arthrobotrys conoides. The sequence continues at coordinate 5,214 of JAVHJM010000010.1, forward strand.
TATATAAATATATATTTCTATATTACTAAAACCAATTCATCTAAAGACAAACTTGTTAATATATTCTTTATTTTAAAACTAATTTTAAAAAAATATAATTTAAATTAAACAAAAAACCCCTTTTTTTATATAATAAACAATTGCAATTTTTATATATCTTCTTTTATCATAATTATTTTATATCAATTTCTATATCACCTTTATTTTTGTAATATTTTTATATAACTCTTCCCACTTTTTTGATTAATATAATTTTATTTGGTTTTAGATACTTCATTCAAAAGTTATAGGGGGGTTGTTCATTCCGAAGAAAATAAGAAAAATTAATTAATATATTAAAAAATATAAATTTTTTTAAATAATTAATTTGGTGGATAAATAATTTTATATTTAAAAGATTAATTAAATTAATTTTTAATAGATAAATAGAAAAATTAAAATTTATAAAAATTGGAATATTATAAGGTTTTTTAATATTTTTAATTTTTTTTTTATTATATTTAATACTATTATTTAATTTATTAAAAAAAAAAATCTTATTTATTATTAAATTATTTTATATAAATGATTTAGTGTTAATTATAATTAATAAAATTTCTATATTGTTTACTAACCTAATCGACCTTCGGAACAAACAACCCCCCTATAACTTTAGAACAAAATATCCAAAACCAAATAAAAAAATATTTTTTAAAAATTTTTAAAATAGAGAGTAAATATACTAAAAAACAAAATATAAATTGAAAAGATAAGAGAAAAATTATAAAATAAAATTCTGGAAATCTTTTGTAATCATCTATATACAAAATAAAAAGGAGTAAAAAAAAAAAAAAAAAAGAATATTAAAAATATTATAACTTTTTTAAATTAGGTGTTGAAAATGGATATATTAAGTGATTTTTTAATAAATAAATTGATTTTAGTTATTTAATTAATTAGATTATAAAATAAAATATAAAAAAAATAATTATTAATTAATTTAAATTTAAAAATTTATAATATAAAAAATCTAATAACTTAAAATTAAAAATTAAAATAAATAATTAAAAAAAAAAAAAAAAAAATCCAAAATTTTAAAAAAGAAATAAAAAAAATAATTTAAAAAAATAAAATATATGCAGAAATGGTAAGGAAAATTATAAAAATGATAAAAATAATAAAAATAATAAAAATGATGAAAATAATAATTTTAATTTAAAAAGTATTATTATTATTAAATAGAAGAATTATTATTTTAAAAATAAATACAATCTTACTAAAAATAATAATAAATAAATATAGAGAAATAATAAATATTATATTAAAAAAAAATAATTTAGAAATTAATATATTTAGTATTTTATTAAATAAAAAAAAAACTTAATATTAATAATAAATAAGAATATAAATAATAAAAAAATTTTGAAATATAAAAACAAAATTTTTAAAAAAATTATTAAAATAAATAAATTTATTTAAAAGTTATTAAAAATAAAAACTTAAAATTTTATAATTGTATATGGGGTATAAATAAAAAAAAATTAAAATAAAAAAAAATAAAAAAAAATGTTTTTAAAATATTTTTAACAAAATTATTAAAATAATTAATAAATAAAAAAAATTGTAAAATAAAATTTTTTTTTTAATAATTTTAATAATAAAAATAAAAAAAATAATATTTAATATTTTAAAAAAAAAAATTTTTATATAAAAAAAATATTTAAAAATAAAATAATATTACAATCTTAATTTTAAAAATTAATATAATAATTATTAAAAAATTAAATATTAAAATTTTAAATACAAAAAAAATGTGAAATGTAAAATTTATGTTTTAGAATATAAAATTTATTTTTATAAATGTATGATATGTAATAAAAAAAGGAAATTATGTAAATATACTAAAATAAAATATGTGTTATATAAAAAAAATCATTTTATAAATAAATATATAAAAAAAAAAAATAATAAAAATTAAAAAATTAAAATTAAAATAATAGATTATATAAGGATTTATTAATATAATTATAATATATTTATAAATATAATGTAAGGTATATTTAATTTTATATTTAAAAATAAAATAAATATTATTTTTTTTTAAAAACCATAATTTTCAAAAAAAAAAAAAAATATAATTTTATATTTTAAATTTAATTTAATTTATTTAACTTATCGAGAGAATAAACTACAGGTGGTTACTTTTTTTTAAAAAATATTAAATATAAAATTTTAAATTAAATAAATTTAATTAATAATAAAAACTGTTAAATTATAAATTTTAAATTAAATAAATTTAATATATTCAGAATTTTTAATATTTATAATAAAAAACAATAAATAGATTTAAAAACAACAAACACAATAAAATTATATACAATAAAAAAATTATATAAAAAAATTTTTTTAAATTATAAAAATAGGTGTTTAATATTAGAAGATTTTAATTTACATCATTCTCTATAAAATTTAAAATACATTAATAAATTAAGATTTAAAAAAATAATAAAATTAATCAAAAACAAAAAATTATAAATCTTAAATAATTTAAAAATACTAATTTATTATTATTAAAAAAAAATATAAGTAGTTTATTTATATTAAATTTAATTTTAATTATAAACTTAATAATTAATTTTATTAAAAAATAAAAAATTAAAAATAAAATAAATATTAAATCAAATTATAAAATAATTTTATTTTATATATTATAATTAACAAATTTAATAAATATTTTATTATTTACTAATAAATATAATTAGGAAAAAACAAATTGGGAAGTTTTTTAAAAAAAATTATTAAAATTAGATAAAAATCTAAATAAGAATAATTTTTGGAATAATTTATTTTTTTTATTTAATGAAAATAAGGTAGAAATGAAGTAAAAATTGGAGTAAGTGGTAAATTTATTTTAAAAAAATTTAATTAATGTGGTGAAAATATTAATATTAAAATTAATAATTATATTAAAATTTAAAATATAATAAAATTAACAAATAGATGAAAAAAGAAAAGAAATATTATAAGAAAAAAGATTTTGGAAAAATAATAAATTATAAAAAAACTAAAATTTATTTAAAAATAAAAAAAATATATATTTTAAAATAATAAAAAAATAAAAATAAAAATTTTAAAAAAATTATTTAATAAATATAAAAGATAAAAAAATTTTTAATATATTAAAATATATAAAATTAAAAAAAATACAAATGATTTTTAATTTAGAATTTAGAAAAGAAAAAACATTAAATTTTAAAAAAAAATTAAAAATATTAAGAAAAATATTATTTTTAAAATTTTTAATTTTTAAAAAGAAAAATAATTTTATAATTTTAAATAAAAAAAAGATAAAATAAAAGAAAATTATAAATAAAAAAATTAAAAAAATTATATTTATTTTAAATTTTAAAAAAGTATTAAATTTAAATAAAATAAATTTTTTATATCTTAAAAAAATATATAAAATAATTTTGGAAAGATTTAATAATTTATTTAATAAATTATTAACTTATAATTATTATCTAATTTATTTTACAAAAGTAATTAGAATAATACTATCAAAACCAAATAAATTAAATTATAATATACCAAAAACTTATAAAATTATAAATCTTTTAAACTATTTAAAAAAAATATTAAAAAAAATAATAACAAAAAAAATAACTTTTTTATTAAAAATTTATAATATATTAAATTTAAAATAAATTAATAACAAAAAATTAAAATCTATAATTAATATAATTCTATCCTTAATAAATAATATAAAAATAATAAAAAATAAAAAACTTTTAACTTTTATTCTATTTCTAAATATAAAAAAAACTTTTAATAATATTTTAAAAATAAAATTGATTAATATATTAAAAAACATAAAATTACTAATCTAATTATTAAACTAAATTAAAAATTTTATATTAAATAAATATATTAAATTAACTTTTAATAAATAAATAAAAAAAAAATTAAATTTAATAAAAATTAAAATATCTTAAAAATTATTTATATTTTTAATTCTATTTCTTTTATATTTAATATCTTTTTTTAAAAAATTAAAAATAAAATATTTATTTATTAAAATATTTTCTTATATAAATAATATAATAATAATAATTTAAAATAAAAAAATTAAATAAAATATTAAAAAATTAAAAAAAACATCAAAAATAATTTTTTTATAAATTAAAAATAATACAATAATATTTAATAATATTAAATCTAAATTAATTCACTTTCATTTCAAATATAAAAAAAAAATAAAGTAATTTTACCTAATAACACAAAAATAACACTATCAAAAATTATCAAATAATTAAAAATTTTTTTTAATATGAAAATAAATTTTGAAATTTATATTAAAAACAAAATATTTATAATAAAAAAAATATTTAATTATATTTAAAATTTAATTAATTTAAAAATTAAATTAAATTCAAAAGCATTTATATAATTCTATAAAAATTATATATATTCTATACCTAATTTTAAAACCAAAATTTAATAAAAAAATTAAAATTTATTAATTAAAAAATTTAAAATACTTTAAAATAAAATAATAAAAAAAATAACAAATACTTTCAAAACAACTTTAATAAATCTCATAAAAATTAAAACATTTATTTTATTATTAAAAATTAAACTAAATAATATATAAAAAAGATATACATTAAAAACACTCTTCTTAAATAAAAAACATTTAATTAAATTAAAAATATTAGATTCTTTCCCACCAAAAAATTTTTTTAAAAAAAAAATAAAAAAAAATGATTTAAAATATTTAAAATAAAATAAAAATAAAACAAAAAAAAAAAAATATTATAAAACTACATTAAATTTTATTTTATTTAAAATTAATTTTCAAATAAATCCATACACAAAAATTAAAAAAATTAATCTAAAATTAAAACCTCCATAATTTAAAACTAATATTAACCTCTATATAAATAAAAATAATAAAAAATTAAAAACAAAAACACACAAAAAAAAAAAAAAATATTTAAATTTAAAAAAAAATTTAAGTATTTATTCTAATAAATTTTTTTTAAAATTAAAAAACAATATAAAATCAACTAAAACTAAATATTATAAAAAAATAAATCAAAAATCTATTTTTAAAATTTTAAAAAGTTTAAATAATAAAATAAAAATTTATAACACAAAATTAATTACAATATATAAAAATTTTAGGCAAATTAAATTAATTATAATAAAAAATAATAAAATAAAAAAAATCTATTTATTTATTAATAACTAAATTATAATAAAAAAATTAAAATTATTAAAAATAAATTTAAAACACAAAATAATTTTAAAAATTTAATTTTTATATAATAAAATCTAATTTTACAATATAAAAATAAATATTAATTAAATACTAGAATATATAAAAATAAAAAAAAATAAAAAAACAAATTACTTAACTAAAACAATTATAAAAATTCAAATTAAAAATCTTTTTATTTTTTATTTTTTTTTAAAAAAAAATATAAAATTATAAAATTTTATAAAATAAAAAAAAAATTAAAAAATAAATAAAACAAAATTAAATTATTTTAATTATTTAAAATTAAAAAAAAATAAAATTTTATAAAAATTAAATAATAAAATTAATTTAATAATAATTTAATTAAAAATTGGTTATGAATATTTTAATAATTATTTTTATAAAATATTAAAAAATATTATTAATAAAAATTATTTATATAATAAAATATTTTAAATATTAAAACATTTTTTATTGTATTATAATAAATATAAAAAAAAAAAAAATATTAAAAAAAAAAATAAATAAAAAATTTATGAATGTAAAATTTTTATTATTTAATAATATGAATTTATAGTATATAATAAAATTTATAAAAAAAATTAAAATTATATAGAGAGGTAATTAAAAAAAAAAAAATTGAAATTAAAATAAAATGAAAAAATCTTAAAAAATAGATTTATGTTTTAATTAAAAAATTTTAAAAAATTAATTATAAGATTGTAGGTAAAAAATATTAAAATAAAATTAACAACTTTTTTTTTAATAATAAAAAAAAAAATAATAAATATAGAAAAAAAGAGATTTTAAGAAAAATAATAAAAAAAAAATAAAAAAGTTAAAAAAGATCGAAGAAAGATAAAATAGATTAATTATGTTGATTTATTTAATTTTTAGATTAATTTTTATTTAAAATTATGATTTTTATTTGTTTCATTTGCTATTTGAAATTTTGGGTGCGCTGCAAAAAAAATTCTCTTCTGTCCGCCATAAACTACTAGCTTGCATGCGTGTATGATACATAATAATAATAATATAATTAATAAAAAAATAGAAATAAATATAAAAGAATTAAAAAAAACTACAAAAATAACTTTTAATTAGATTATAAATAATGCAGTAATTTTTAATAATATAAAATTAAAATTAATTCATTTCAAAACAAATCTAAAAAAAAAAAATAAATTTGGGGAATTAAATATTAAATTGTTAAATGGTACAATAATAAAATTTATTAATAATTTAAGATGGTTAGGTATATACTTTGATATAAAACTAAATTTTAAAAACCATATTAAAATTAAAATTAGTGTAGTGAATAAAATTTTAAATTTTATTAAAGTATTAGTGAATTCAAAAAAAAAACTTAAAACTAAAGTTTTAATATAATTGTATAAAAACTATGTTTATTCTATTTTAGATTATAAAACTAAAATCTAGTAAAAACATCAAAAACAATAAAAAATTTTAAAAAAACTTAAATTAATTTAAAATAAAATATTAAGAAAAATAACAAGAAATTTCAAAACAATTTTAATAAATATTTTGGAGGTTGAAACCTCTATTTTACTATTAAAAATCAAATTAAATAGAATATAAAAAAAATATGTTCTAAGATCTTTTTTTCTTAATAAAAATTATTTTATAAAAAGAAAATTTTTAGAGTTATTTTTATTTAAATTTATTTTAGAAAAAAAAGAAATAGATTTAAGATTTTATTTAAAATAAAATAAAAATAAAAAAGAAGAAAATAAAAAAGAATATGTTTTTATACTAAATAGAATATTATTGAGAATTAATTTTTTGATAAATCTATATATAAAGATTGAAGAAATAGATATAAAATTTAGTTTATTTTAGATTAAAAATAAAATTAATTTTTTATAAATAGTGTACTTAAGGATTTAGAGGCAAAAAACTATAAAAATAAAAAGAAAATTAAATTAAATTTTAAGGAAAACTTACTTATTTATACAGACGGTTTTATGCTGGAAATAAAAAATAAAAATAAAAATAATAAAAAAAAAAAATCCTTAAAAACAAAAATATATAAAAAAATAAATAATAAATTTATTTTTAAAATTTATTCCAATTTAAAAAAAAGTATAAAAATATATAATACAAAATTAATTACTTTAAAAATAAAATTTGAAAAATTTTTAAAAATAATTAATAAAAATAAAAAAGTAGAAAATATTTATTTTTTTATTAATAATCAAACTGCAATAAAAAAATTACAAAATTTAAATATAAAACTTAATTAAAAAATAATTTTAAAAATTTAAAATATTATAAATAAACTTAATTCTAGAAATATTAATAGAATAGGTTCTAAATTACTTTAAAATTGTTAAAAATAAAAAAATAAATTATTTAATTAAAAAAATTATAAAAATAAAAATAAAAAATTTATTTAAATCTTTTATGTATTTAAAATAAAAAATAAAAGAAAAAAACTTAATAAAATAAGAAAAAAAATATATAAAATAAAAAAATAAATTAAATTATATTAATAAATTAAAATTAAAAAGAAATAAAATATTTATTAAATTTAATAACAATTTTATTTTTTTTTTAATTTAGTTAAAAACTGGGTATGGGTATTTTAACAATTATTTATATAATATTCTAAATTTTAAAATTTTAAATAAAAATTGTATATATAAAAATAAATTTTAAATACTAAAATATTTAATTATAAAATATAAACTTTATAATAAAAAAAAAAAAGTGTTAAAAAAGAAATTTAAAAAATTAATAAACAATTAAATTATTATTTTTTATTATTTAATAATAAAAATATAATCTTTTTGGAAGAATTTTTAAATAAAATAAATATTATAAAAAGAAAATATAATAAAAATTTTAAAAATGATTATTTTACAAAATAAAAAAATTTAAAAATTTAATAATAAAAAAGTTTTAGAAATAAGATATATTATTTTAATATTATATTAAAATAAATAAATAAAAATAACAAATATACAACATTATTTTTTTAATGGAAAAAAGAAGAAAGAGATAAAAAGACTAAAAAAAACTTTAAAAATAAAAATAAAAAATAATAATAAAAATAATAAAAATAATAAAATATAAAAAGTATATATTTTAATTTCTTTTTTTTTATTCTGTTATAACCAAAAAGTTGCATGTGTGTATAATAAATAATAATAATAATAATAATAAATTTTATAAAAAATAATATAAATTAAAGTTTTTTAATATTAAATATTTATTTTTATAATTTAAAAAGATTTTTTTATATAATTTTTTTATTATATATGGTTTTGTTATATTTATTGTTTTTGGATTTATTTATTGTTTTTTATTATAGATATTAAAAATTTTAAATATATTAAATTTATTTAATTTAAAATTTATAATTTAATAATCCTTATTATTAATTAAATTTATTCAATTTGAAATTTTATATTTAATGTTTTTTGAAAAGAAAATAACCACCCATAATTTATTTTCTCCATAAGTCAAATAAATTAAATTAAATCCTAAATATAAAATTATATTTTTTTCTTTTTTTAAAAACTATGGTTTTTCAAAAAAAATAATATTTATTTTATTTTTAAAAGCAAAATTAAATATACTTTGTATTATATTTGTAGATGTATTGTAATTATATTGATAAATTCTTATATGATTTGTCATTTTAATTTTGATTTTTTTTGATTTTTATTATTTTTTTTTTTATATATTTATTTACAAAATAATTTTCTTTACATAACATATATTTTATTTTAGTATTTTTATATAATTTCCTTTTTTTATTATATATTATATATTTATGGAGATAAAATTTTATGTTTTAAAATACAAATTCTATATTTTAAATTTTTTTTTGTATTTAAAACTTTAATGTTTAATTTTTTGATAATTATTATATTAATTTTTGGAATTAAGATTATAATATTGTTTTATTTTTAAATATTTTTTTTGTATAAAAATTCCTTTTTTTAGAATATTAAATATCATTTTTTTTTTGTTTTTGTTGTTAGAATTATTGAAAAAGATTTTTTATTTTATAGTTTTTTTTTGTTTATTAATTACCTTGGTGTATTTAACATATATAAGACCCCCCATATCTTTTGAACAAAATATCCAAAACCAAATAAAAAAATATCATTTAAAAATTTTTAAAATAAAAAGTAAATATATAAAAATATAAAATATAAAATAAAATAATAAAAAAAAAATTATAGAGTAAATTTTTAAATACTTTTTGTGATTGTTTATATATAAAATAAAAAAGGGGGTAGTAAAAATATATTAAAGAATGTTATAATTTATTTAGGTTAGGTGAAAAATGGATATGTTAAGTAAGATTTTAATGGATGAATTGGTTTTAATTACTTAATTAATTAGATTTTAAAATAAAATATAAAAAAAATAATTTTTAATTAAGATTTAAAAATTTATAATATAAAAGATCTAATAGTTTAAAATTAAAAATTAAAATAAATAATTAAAAAAAAAAAAAATTTAAAATTTTGAAAAAAAAATAGAAAAAATAATTTAAAAAAATAAAATATATGTGGAAATAATAAAAAAAGTTATAAAAACAATAAAAATGATAAAAATAATAATTTTAAAATTAAAAACACCATTTTTATTAAGTAAAAAAATTATCATATTAAAAATAAGTTTAAATTTATTAAAAATAATAATAAATAAATATAAAAAAATAATAAATATAATTCTAACTAATTATAATCTAAAAATTAATATATCTAATATTTTTTTGAATAAAAAGAAAATTTAATATTAATAACAAATAAAAATACCAATAATAAAAAAATTTTAAAATATAAAAACAAAATTTTTAAAAAAATTATAAAAATAAATAAATTTATTTAAAAACTATTAAAAATAAAAACTTAAAAATTTATAATTATATATAAAATATAAATAAAAAAAATTAAAATAAAGAAAAATTAATTTTTTTTTAAAAAAAAATAGAAAAAGATAATTTTAAAATATTTTTTATAAAATTATTAAAATAACTAATATTTAAAAAAAAATTATAAAATAAAAATTTTTTATTATTATTTTAATAACAAAAATAAAAAAAAATAATACTTAATATTCTTAAAAAAAAATTCTTTATACAAAAAGAATATTTAAAAATAGAATAATATTATAATCTTAACTCCAAAAATCAATATAATAACTATTAAAAAATTAAATATCAAAATTTTAAATACAAAAAAAATACAAAATACAGAATTTACACTTTAAAACACAAAACCTAGCATAAGGATGGAGCGGTTTGGAGCGGTTTAAGACCTTTATAAGTCCAAACCGCGTAAACTTATGGACTTAAAATATTAAGTCCAAACCACTCCAGTAGACTTAATAATAAAAATAAAACTGCTTTATATAAATTTTAAATAATAGTAAGTCCAAACCACTCCAAGTTTATGGAGCTTTATAAACTTATTAAAAATAGAAATAATTATATTAATAACTTAATATATTAATTTACTTTTAACTCTAAATATCATAAAATACATTAAAATAACATTATATTAAGTTTTTATTTTAAATTGTTTTCTGATTATAGTTTTTGAGTGATTGTAATAGAATGTTTCTTTAATTTAAACTTATTTTTTTTTTTTTTTTAATAGATAATTTCATCATTTATTTTAATTATAGAATTATAATTATTATTTTTATAATTATTTTTTTTTTTTATTATTAGAAATTATAGTTGTTTTTTTTATTAATATTTTTGTTATTAATATTTTTTATTCTAATCATTTTTCTTTTTTAAATATAGGATTAGAAATAAAGTTTTTTTATTTTTGTTATTATAATTGAGCTATTATTATCTAACAGATAGTTTCTGGTTGAAGTTGATTTTGTTGATAAATGATAATATTTCTAACCTTATTAAATATTTTTTTTGGTTTAATAAATATAATAAGTATAGTTAAAATATTTTTAGCTATTATTACAAGAATTGGATATTTTTTTTCTAATAATTTCCAGTTTTTTAGAGGGTTGTTGATAGATATAAATAATTTTTCTAAAAATTGTTCTACTTTATTCCATTTTGAAATTAAAATATTAGGATCAAAAAAAGAATTAAAAAACCCAAAAAAAAAATGATATTAAAAATACTATCAAAATTATTAAAATTAATATTTGATTATTACTAACTGAATGCAGTAAAATTATTAATAAAATCTTAAAATTTAAAATTATTATTATCTTTATATTAAGCATATTACTTATTATAAAAATAAAGAAATTTATTTTTATAAATATTTTTATAAATTTTATTATATTTATCTTCATTTTAATTCAAATTAATATAAAGATTTAACTTAACAGTTAAATTAATAATACAATCTAAATTATAAAAAAAATTTTTTAAATAATAAATATTATTATAATATTTTTTGAATTTAATAAGTGCTTGATTAATAATAATTATAAGATTTACTTTTTATTTTATTTTTTTAATTTTAAATTATTAGTTATTTTTTTAAAATAATTAAAAAGATTATTATAAATTTTTTAAATTAAAATGATAGTTGGTTTTTAATATCTTAATATAATTAATATAATTTGATAAAAAAGAATAAAAATAATAATAATATATTAAATTTCATTTTATTTTTTATAAGTAAGAAAAATAGTTAAAAACTTTTATTGTAATTTTATTTATTTTTTTAGAATTAATTTAAGTTGAATAACTCAATTTAATATTAAATAAGTTAAATTCTATTAAATATAAATATTTTGTATTATTAAAATTGGAAGAATATTTTTTTAATTAATTTTTAATTTTTTATTGAATTTAAGATATTTTTATATTTTTTTGAATTGTTTTAAATATTAAAGTCATTAGTTAATAATTTTAATAAAAATTTAAATTTAATTAATTAATTGATTTTAAATATTAATTTGAAGTTAAAAAAAGTATTAATTTATAAAAATAAATTAATATATTAAATTATTAAATAAAATAATAATAAAAATTTTATTTTTTATAAAATTTTATAAAAAGAGGTTTTTATTTTTTTTAATTTTTAAAAATCTTTTTGAGAAGGAATTAAAATTTTTATCTTATTATTTTATAAAATAATTTTTATTATTAATTATATTATATAAATTAAATAAAAAATATATAATTTTTTATTTTTTTTATTTAATTATAATATGTTTTTTGATAGTATTATTAAATTAATAAAATTTAGTAATATTATAATAGAAATTATTTTTTTTTAAAATATTTTTTAGAATAGATGTTATAATAAAATTATTGGTTGTATTGTTAATTGTAATATTAAATAAATAATTTTTAATTTTAAATTGTTTTAAAAATTTTTTTATTATATTAATAATTTTAGTTTTAGTGTGTTTATTGATTAAATGTTTAAATTTAAAAAGGATTTATTATATATTTTATTTTGAGTTAATTTAGTATTTTATTATTATTAAAAAAAAATAGTGATTAGGAGAATTTTAAATATTAATAATTAAAGAAAATTTATAAATATTTTTAAATTTTTATTTGATATTTAATTTGATTAAATTATATTTTTTATTAAGAAGTATTTTTATTGATTTGTTGAATAGAAATTTTGTTTTAATTTTAAATTTTAATAATGAATAAAGTTTTTAAAAGATTTTATTATTTGTTGTTTTGAAGTTTAAATTATTGGTTATTAAAAGTTTTAAAATTAATAAATAAAATTTAGATTTGTTGTAAAAAATTATTTATAGTAAAAATGTTGAAATGTTTTTATTTGATTAATATTATTAGAAAGAATATTTTAAATGATAAAATAAATTAATATATTTATTTATTATTTATATTTGGGTTTTGATTTAAAAAATTAAGTAAGTTAGGTTTTTGGGAATTTTGTTCTTAATTATATTTTTTTGTCAAAAAATAATTTTTTATTTTTAAAGTTTTAATATTTTTTTTATTTGATGAAAAATAAAATAAAATAGTATTGTAATAATTGTAATATATAAATAATTTATTTGTTTTTTTTAAAATAATTTTTTTAAAGTTATTTTGTATTGTTAAATTTTTAATATTTTTATTTTATTAAATTTTTTGAATGTTATTAGATTTTATTTTATTTTTAATATTTAATGTTTATTTTGTTTTGTTTTATTATTTAAGAAAGTTTTTAGAATGAGTAGATTTAAAAATAATATATTTTTGATTATTAGTTTGAGTAAACAAATTAATAAGTTGAGTTTGGTTAAATATTATGTTGGAAAATATATGAAATATTATATTTGATTTAAAAAAGTAATAGTTGAATTAGGGTTTGATATTATTTTAATAATGGTTTAATAAAAAAAATTAAAATTTAGAAAATAAATTAATTTTAGTATAAAGAATATAATAATAAGTTTATAAAATAATATTTTAAATAATTAATAAATTATAAAAAATATAAATATTATTAATAAAATTATTAATATATTAAAAAGAATAAATTATATATAATTAAATAAATTAATGTTTTTGAAAAGAAAAAAAATATATAATATTTTTAAAAATATTTAAAAAATAATATAATATGTTGATTTATTGAATACTAAAATATTTTTAATTACAATTATAAAAATAGATGTTAAAATGTAAATTAAAAAAAAAAAAGATTTATTTATTTTTTAATATTTTTTTATCTATTATTATTATCAATTTTTAAATTTTTTTTTTTTAAATTATTTTTTGTTTTGGTTTTTTTCTTCTAACAATTAAATTATGTTTTTAATTGATGTTAAAAAATCAATTAAAATTTATTATATTTTAATTTTTAAAAAATTAAAATCAAAAAGTATAAAATTAATTAAATTTTTTTATTAAAATTAAATTGTTTTTTTAGTTTTTTTTTAATAATTGATTAATTTTTGGTTTTAAAAAAAATAGTATTATAAATTTTTTTAAATTTTTTTTTTTAGTTTGTAAAAAACTTTTGTCATTTTATTTTAAAATAAACTTTTTTTTATTTTAAATTAAAATTTTTTTTTTTTTTTTAAAAATTATTAATCTAAGTGTTTTTTTTATAAAAATAGTTTTTTTAAAAAGATTTTTTATTATTTTAATTATTTTTTAATTTGAGTTTTTTTTTAGCTTATTTTATTAAGTTGTTTTTTTATGAAAGAATTTTTTTATATTTTTTTTGTAAATTTAGATTTTTTTAATAGAAAGATCTTCAATAATAACTTTTTTTTTTTAATATTTTTAATAATAAATAAATAAATAAATAATATAATTTAATATGTTTTTGAAAGTAAAAAATTTGATTTGATAAAAATAAATTTATAAAAAATAAATCAATTGAGGTTGGTGATATTTTTAGTTTTAAATGTTTAAATTTGTGTTTTTTTTTTTAAAATAATATATAATTTTTTTTTTTTTGTTTTAGTAAATTAATATTTTGGTAAATTAATAAGTTATTTTGCAAGAATGGTTTAAATGTTAAATGATTATAATATATATTAAAAAAAGTTTAGAAATTAATATTAAATACCTATTTTTTTAATATATTTTTTTGTTGGAATAATTATTTGTTTATTAACTTCAAATATTATTTCTAAATATAGATATTATGGAATAAATTTTAAGTATTATATTAGATTATATAAAATTGGATTTAAATAAATAAAGAAAATTTAATAATATCAACAACAATCCAGATAATTTTTTTATTATTATTAATTTTAATTTTAAAATTTTATTTTTAGATTTTTTGGATTTTTTTGTTTTATTGGTTAAAAATTTAATTTTTATAAACTAATATACTAATAATATTTTAAATAGGTTAATATCTTTTTCTTAAACAAATTTTAATTTTTTTTGATTATATTATTTTAAATTTTTATTAATATTTTTTTTATTAAAAATATTATTAATTGTATTTTAAGAATTAAAAGCTAAAATTAACATAATTTATTTTTTTAAGTTTACTCAAGTTTAAAATATTTATTGAAAAAAATATAAAAAAAAAGTGTTGGGTATTAATATTTTTAAAAAAAGATTAAAAATATTAAAAATCTTAAGAATTATATTTTAAAAAGGTATAGTTATTAAAATGATTGGAGGAAAGAGAATTTTTTTTTAATTTAGATTTCTAAGAATAGAGGTTGTTTAACCAAAAAAAAAAAAGGTTTAAATTTGGAAATAAAAATAGAATTTTTTTTTTATTTTTTTTTTTTTATTTTTTTTTATTTTTTTTTTTTTGTTAAAATATTTTATATATTATTTTTTAATTTATATTTTAATATAACTATCATTCTTTGTAAAATTTGAAAATATTAGAAGTTTACCAATCTTTTAATCCCAAAAAGTCTTTTTCATCGTCTTATTTAAAAAATAACGAACCAAGTAATAGAAAATTCTTATTAAGCAGAAAATGATTTTTAATGGATAAAAGATGATATAAAATTTTTTTAAAAAACAATAAAAATATGGGTAATAAATATATTTTTTAATATTTATGTTGTTCATGGCGTGTAGTCGTACAGAACGTGCTCTACCACAGAAGGTATGTAGGTCTCTATAGATGTATTAATTGATAATTATTATTCTAGTATAAAGGTAATTTTATAAAATAGGTATAAAAATAGCAAATACTAAAATTCTTATTATAACCTATCTTTATAATAATTAATAATCTAATTATAACTATTTTTAAAAATGGTTATTTTATTATAGTAATAATATTTTAGCTTAATTATTACTTTAAAAACAAAAATTCTAGAAAAATATTATATTATAAAGTTGGTTTTATATTATATAAATTATTATTTTATTAAAATTTTAGATTTTTTTTAATTGTTCTATACTTTTGTAAAGAAGATTATATCTCTTTTTGTTAATTTATTTATTTTTTATATAAATTATTATGTTATATAAATTTGTTATTACTTAATCTTAAAATTCTTTTATAATTTAACATTTCAAATATTTTTTATGTTATTTTTTATATTATTTTTATAAAAAATATATTATTAATTGTGTAAAAATTTAAATATATAAAATTTCTTTGTTAGATTTGAATATATTAATCTATTTTTATAGAGTATGGGTTTATTAATATTATATATAAATACTTCTATAGGTTTTGTGGGCTTTATTTTATATTGTATTTTTTGATTTTTTGTATTATTGGTTTTTTATAGATTTTATAAGCTTCTGGAGAAGGTGTTTTTAAAAAAAATATTATTTTAAAATATTTTAATACATGCTTATACTTCTATAGTAGTAGTGTTATGTTTTTTCTTCAATTTATTAATATATGAGGTATGGTTAAATGATGTATAAAATTTATTAATATACTCTTATAAAATTTTTAAATATTTTATAATTTATGTTAAATATATATATAAAAATCTTTTTTTTTTTTTTTTAATTTTAATTTCTTTTTTTTTTATATTATTTTATAAAATTTATTATTTTCTTTCTATATTTTAGATATAATTATTATTTTTAATAATTTTATTATTATTTTTTTTTATTGTAAGGCTTTTTAATGTTAGGGTTGTAGATTTTATTTTAAAATATTACATCCATATTCTTACTATTGTTTATAAAAGTGTTGTTCTATGTTAAAAGTGTTGTGATTAGTTTGTAAGTAAATATTATAATGTAGTTTATCTATAATCTTTTTAAAATTATAAAGTTAAATATAAATTTTATTTTTGTGCAAGTACATTTTACTTTTTTAGTGAATAATATATAACTTTTATATATTGTTTTTTTATAATTTTAAATTTTTAATTTAGAGTTAAATAGTTATTAAAAATAAGTTTATAAGAATCTTTTTATATTTAATTTAACTTTCTAATAATCAAGTTTTTTTTACCCCAGAAGTAATTAATATGAATTTTACACCTAAACTTCTTTTTTTCTATTTAAATCTCTATATAATTCCTGGTGTTGCTTATTCTTAAATACATAAAACCAATTTTGTTTTTTTATTAATTTAAGTATTTTTTAAAAGTCCTCCCCCTTTACCACTACTACCACCACCTTTAATAAGAGCAGCCAATTTGACTACTTAAAAACATATATAGTTATAAAAAACTTATACTCATATATAAATCTTAATAAGTCTTAAAAATATAATCAATACCCATATTAATAATACATATTTTTAAATTCTTATTTTTTTATAATAATTATAAATTAATTTAGTGGTCTTAATTAGTAAATCTTTTTTTAAAAAAATCTATTAATTAATTTAATTTTAAATATAATCTAATTTTAAAACAATAATTTCTTTTGTATATAGTATCTTATTATTTTTATTTTTTTTTATATTTTAATTTTATTTAATAAATATTTTTTGGATATTTTTATTTTAAACTACTTTTTTTTTTATTTTAAAAGTTTTACGCTTTATAATTTTATTATGTTAAGATTTGTAATATGTTTATTATATAAAAATAAAAATAATATTTTCATAAATACATTTATTATTATTTTAATAATAAATATAAAAATTAAAAAAAGTTTTTTATTTCTAATCTTTTTTTTAATTTAAAAGTAAGTAATATTATAATATTTAATTCTTTATTAATTTCTTAAATTTGTAAATATTATAATAATACTTTTATTATTTATAAAAAAAATAATAAATAAAATATTCTTATTTTTTTATAAAAAAAGTTTTATTATATAATATATATTCCTTATTAATTTATATATTTATATAATTTTTTTTTTAATATAATTACTTATAATTATTTTAATTTTTATATTAAAAATAATTACTATAATTTATAATTTATTTAATTATAATATTATTATTTTATAAAAATTATATATATATTTTAATATAAATTTATAATTTATTTTTTTAAATTTTATAATTTGATTTTAATTTATATTAAAATATTTTTTAAATATTATATTATTTTTTTTATAAATTATATTTAAATTTTTAAAATATAATAAATATTTATAAAATTATAATATAATTTTTTAATATTCTTTTTATAAAATATTTAAATATTATTTTAATTTTATAATAATATAAACTATATTAAATTTTATTTCTTAAATAATATAATTTATATTACTAAATATATTTTTATATAAAATCATTTTTTTTAAAAATAAAAATTTATTAATTTATTAATATTTTAAAAAAATAATTTTAAATATTATAAAAATAATTTTATTTTTTATTTTTAAAAAATTATATTTTTTTAATATATATATTTTTTTAATTTAAATATAATTAGTTTTTTTTTTTATTATAAATTATTTTTATATTAAAAAACTTTTTTATTTTATTTATATTTTTTATTTTATATTTTTTTTTAAAAGTAGTTTTAACTTTTTTTATTTTAAAAAAATTTAAAAAAAATATAAATAAATTATTTATATAAATAATTATAATTATATTTTTTTAAATATAAAGGTATTTATCTGCTTAAAAATACTTTATTTTAAATAAAAAATTTATTAAAATTAAAAAAAAATAAAATTTTTTATTTCAAAAATATAATACCTATTTTAAATTATATAATAATTTTAATAAAAAAAAAATTATAATAATAAAATTATTATATTTATATTTTATTAATAATTCTATGTATATTTTTTTTATTAGAGGTAAGATAGTATTTAAAAAAATTATTTTTATATTTATTTAATGTATATATAGATTTAAATTTGTTATTAAAGTTAGAATAATTTTAATAATTTTAAGATTTATTATTAAAATATAGGTTTATATATAATAAATATTATATTTTTATTTATATTTTTTAATAATTAATTTTATTTTATAAAAAATATTTTTATTAATTTTAATTTTTTTTTTAAAAATCTATTTAATTTCTATATATTTATATTTTGAAAAAATTTTACTTATTTTAATAAAAGTTTTATTTTTTTTTAAAAAAATTATTTTTTTAAAAATAACTTTTTTTTATAAAAAAGTGTTTAAAACTTTTAAAATAGTTTTTAAATTTAAAAATTCTAATTAATTTATTATATTTATTATTTATATAATATAAACTTTTATATAAGTTAATTTTTTTAAATTTTTTTTTTTATTAAAAAACTTTAACTTAATTTAAAAATAAAATATTAATAATTTAAAAATATCATTTTTTCTTATATTTTCTAAACTAAAGTAAAATAATATAACTATACTTTTTAAAAATTCTTAAAATCTTGAAAAAATTAAAAATATCACTTTTTTATTATTTTAATTTTAACCTTTTATTATTTCTTTAATTAAGTTATTTTTTTTATTAAAAATTATTATTTTTTTTAATCTTTTTTAAAAATAATTTTTTTTTTATTTATAATAATTTTTTTTTTTTTTTTTAGTAAATAGTATTTTTATTAAAAATAATTTTTTAGAAAATTTTTTTTTTTAGTTTTTAAAATAGAGATTATAATTCTTTTTAATTAAAAAAAGGTTCTTTATTATTTAAATATTTTTTTAGGGTTAGGGTTAGGGTTAGGGTTAGGGTTAGGGTTAGGGTTTAAGATTTTTTTTTATACTTTATATTAGGATAAGAATTTTTGTCTTTTCTCTTTAAAAATAGTAATATATATGTAATAATTAAAAAAATAAAAATTTCTATATTTTAGATTATTTAATTTTTTATATAATATAAAAGTAAAATTTTTTTTTTTGTTTTAAAAATTTTTTTTTAATTTGTAAAATATTTATTAAATATATAAATTATTATTTTAAGTTTTTTTATTTAAAAGATTTTTAATAAATTTAATTTTATTAGTATAAAATTATTTATTTTTTTTATAAAATAATTTTTTTTTTTTATTTTGTTATTTTATGCTACTATATAAATTTTACTAAATTTTATTTTTATTTCTTATAAATTACAAAAATCTTTTATATCAATAAAAATAAATTTTTTAGTATTATTTATTCTTAATTTAAATATTTTTTATTTAAATGTTATTCTTTTATAATAATTTATTAAATAAATTCATTTTTAAATTCTATTTTAAAAAAATAGAATTTTCTTTATTTATATTTAAAAAAATTATTTATTATTATAAAAATATGTTTTATTAAAAAAAATATTAATTTATCAAAATCTTTAATTTTATATTTATTCTACAGAGCTACCATTTACTAAAAATTTATAAAATCTATATATATAAATTTTAAAAGTTTAATAATTTTTTAATAAATTAAAACTCTATTTAACATAATTATCTACTTACTATAAATATATAATTTACAAATATAATTAATTTTATCTAGTAAAATATGATCTTATATTTTTATAAAAAAAAAATTTTTTTAATTATTTTAAAATAAAAATAGTTTAATTTATAATACTATTATTTTAATAATTTAAAAAATAACATTTTATTTATTTTAAATATTTATCTTTTAGCTACTATATTTTTTATCTATAAAAATTAAATATAATATTTTAGTTTTATTTTAAAAAAAAATTACTATTGAATATTTATTTTTTTTATTTTATATAGATTTATTATATAATTTTTTAAAAATTTACTTATAAAAATGTTTTTATATATTATAAAATAATATATTTTATTAAAATTTATATTAAAACCTTAACTTATAAATTTTTTTATTATTATTAAATTCAAAATTATATTTAATATAAAAAAAATTTCATTTTTTTTATTTTATATATACTAGTTTTTATAAAAATAATATTTATTTTATATATTTTTATATAAAAATCATTTATTAATAAGATTTTTTTTTAATTAAAAATAGGTGGTATATTTTAAAAAAATTAAAATTATTTGATATTTAGTTATTAATATTTAAATTTATATACTATTTATTATATGGGTTTTATTTGGATAAGAAGATGTTTTTATAAGTTATTATTATTATTATTTATCATACACGTATGCAACCTTTCGGTTATAGCGGATTGTAGATATCTAACTATAGATAATAACATAAAAAGAAGTAAATACAAATTAAATTCTTTTTACATAATTAAGATATTTAAAGATTTTTAAAATTATTTTTAAAATCTATTTATAAATAAGATTTTTTTATATGTAATTTTATTATTCTAATTAATAGAAAATATTGTATATCTGTTATTTTTACTTATTTACTTTGATATAATACTAGAAAAATTTTTTTTATTATATTCAGAACAATTTATAAATATAAATTTTAATTATAGATTAAATTTTTTAAAATTATTATTATTTTTATATTTTTATAATTAAAATTTAGTTTTATTATAAATAAAATTAAACCATTAGTATTGTTATTATTATAATATACTTACACATATCTTTTATAAAACAAAAATTACTATTTTTTATTTTTATAATAATTAAATCTATTATTTGATAATTATATAAATAAAATATTTTAATTTAATTAAATACGATTCTTAAAAAGAAAAATATTGATTAAATAATCAATATTAAAATATAACTCTCAATAAAACTTAAAATAATTTAAAAATGTTAAATATACTTTATAAAGCTATTTTTTTTAGTATAGAAAAACAACTTATTTTTATGGGAGAAGGTGGTAGGAATCAAATTTATGTAGTAGGGAAAAGAGAAAAAACCTCTGTTTCCAGGTATAGCACTACACCACTGTACCACACCTCCTGTTTTTATAAGTTTTATGACTTTTTTTATATAAATTCTTTATTATATAAAAAATAAAAATAATAAGTTTCTTATTATTTTTAGTTATTATTCTAAATAGATCTTTCTTAAAATATTTTTTTTTTTATAATTAAAATAAAAGTAGTTTTTTTTTTTTTTATAATATTTATATAAATTATTTATTATTTTTTTTGAAAATAATTTATTTTTATTTTAATATAAATTTATTTTAAATTTTTTTTATCCAAATCTTTTATTCTTTTTATTAGAATTTAGATTATAAATTTCAGAATTTCTTTTGAATTTTTTTTTTACTTTGTTATTTTTTATAATAATATATATTGTAGTAAAAAAGGTATAAATTTTAAGTAAATTATTTTTATTTTTTTTTATAAAAAAAATATTTATAAGATATTATTTATAATTTTGATAAATATATATTTTTAAATTATTAAAGTATTTTATTTTTTAAATTTTAGTAAAAGAGGTTATAGATTTGTTTTTAAATATTTTAAAAATAATTATAGATACATGTAAAAATATTTTATTAGTAAATTTTGTATTTAATAAAAGAATTTTCTTTTTTTTAAAATTATTTATATTTTTAAAAAGTTTATAATTATTTCATAAAAGTTTTTTTATTTTATAGCTTTTATATTTTAAAATTTAGTTTTTAATATAAAAAATAAATTTTCATTTAAGGACCTAAATTTTTAGTAAAAATATTCTATAATCTTTTTTAAATTCTTACTTAAAAGAAGGTTTCTAAATCTAATATCTATTATATATACTAAAAAATTTATTATATAGGTTTTTATAAGAAATTTATCTTTTTTTATAAAAAATTAAATAATACTAAAATTTAATTGTTAAGTTCTTATACTCTTTAATAATCCTAAACCTAATATTAATTTTGTATTAGAAATTAATGTGTTTTTAATAGATTTTTTTATTAAAAAAAACAATCTTATTTCTTTTTTTATAATTATTTAAAAATATAAGAAAATGTTTGATTTTTATAAAAAATAATTAATTTTTTTAAAATTGAATAATTTTATACTATAAAGGGGGTTATTGTTAAAAAATGTGTTTGATATAACAATAATCTTATTTAAAAATATACATATTATTCAATATATTATTTTCAATATAAAAAAAAAATTTTGTTTTTATAATATATTATTCATAATATGTAGTTGTACAAAATGTGTTTTATTATAAAAGGTATATAAATTTCTATAGATATATTAATCAATAATTATTATTTTAGTATAGAAGTAGTTTTATAAAACAGGTATAAGGGTAGTAAGTGCTAAGGCTCTCACTACGACCTGCTTCTATAGTAGTCAGTGACCCAGCTATAGCTGCCTTTGAGGATGGCTGTTCTACCACAGCAACAACAATTTATTTATTTGTAATTTATTATAAAAAAGTAATTATTAATATCAAAAATATGTATTTTTATTTTAAAATAAGTTTAGATTTTATACCTTATAATATATAACATAATTTTATTTTTACTAAAACTAAAAAAAATATAATTAAATTAACTTCAAACTTAAATTAATTTTTTAAATTTATAATAAATTAATTGATGATATTTTTTAGATACTTAATATTAAATTAGATTTGAGAATATTTTTTAAATACTATATTTAGAATTTAATTTAATATTTAAAGTTTAGTTTAACATTTAGAATTTAATTTTTAAGTTTAAATAGAAAAAGATTTGGTTTAGAAGTTTTGTATTTAAAATAATTTAAAATAATTGTTGAAATCATTTAAAAGTATTTTGAACATAAAGTAAATTAATATATTAAATTATCATACTAATATATTTGAAATAAATTTTTAAGTTATTATAATATTAGATTTATTATTAAAATATTATTTATATAAGGGTAAAAGTTTATTATAAATTTATTATAAATCTACCAAATAACGTATTCTACCCACTTTGCGCGCACGCGCAGTTATGCCGCACTTTTTTTTTTAATTATTTTTTAATTTTTATTTTTATTTAAATAAAATATAAAGAAATATTCTCAAAATCCTTTCATGTTTAATCATAATATATTTAATGTTTGAGAAGATTATATAATATATTTGATTTTTAATTAATTTTTAAAATTTGATTATTTGCTACAAAATTTTGTGTTGTTAAATATATACAAAAACAACTTTACTTTGTTGTATTTTGTGAAATTTATATATGTTTTAATATAGAATAAACTTATTCAAATTATTCAAAAATTATTAAAAACTAATCAAAATTAAAGAAGTTATAACTGTTCAAAAATAAAAAAAATGTGTTGTTTTCATACAAATTTTCAAACTTTAAAAATCAATAACTTATTCAATATTTAATATTTTTTGAAGATTTTTGAATAATTTTAATAAGCTTATTCTATATTAAAACATATATAAATTTCACAAAATACAACAAAGTAAAGTTGTTTTTGTATATATTTAACAACACAAAATTTTGTAGCAAATAATCAAATTTTAAAAATTAATTAAAAATCAAATATATTATATAATCTTCTCAAACATTAAATATATTATGATTAAACATGAAAGGATTTTGAGAATATTTCTTTATATTTTATTTAAATAAAAATAAAAATTAAAAAATAATTAAAAAAAAAAGTGCGGCATAACTGCGCGTGCGCGCAAAGTGGGTAGAATACGTTATTTTTAAAATTTATTTAAATATTAATTTCAGTTTATTTAAAAAATTTAAAATCTATGAGTAGATAATTAGTAAGTTTATTGATGGACTTAATAGATTTATCAAAATTAAGTATAAACTGCTTTATTATAGATTTAAGTCCAAAT
Organism: Arthrobotrys conoides; assembly: GCA_036971725.1. NCBI lineage: Eukaryota > Fungi > Ascomycota > Orbiliomycetes > Orbiliales > Orbiliaceae > Arthrobotrys > Arthrobotrys conoides. Next base: position 29,897 of record JAVHJM010000010.1, read on the forward strand.
TGTTTCATTAAACTGCAGAATTAAAAAAATTAAGTCCAAATTGTTCCACTATGGATTTAAGTTTATTAAAAATTTAAGTTAAACTGCTCTGTTCCATGGAGCGGAGTGGAGCGGTTGTGGATTAGCCGCTCCACCGGCTCACACTAACAAAACCTACCTTCATAAATACAAAACATACAATATAAAAAAAAAACCATACAAACACACTAAAATAAAATATATCCTATATAATAAAAATCATTTTGCAAATAAATACACACAAAACAAAAACAAAAACAAAAATAAAACCAAAAATTAAGAAAACCAAAATTAAATAACGAATTTTATAAAAATTTATTAATATAATTATAATACATCCACAAATATAATACAAAATATACTTAATTCTACATTTAAAAATAAAATAAATTTTATTTTTCTTCAAAAACCCTAATTTTCAAAAAAAGAAAAAATTATAATTTCATATTCTGGATTTAATTCAATTTATTTGACTTATGGAGAGAATAAGTTATAGATAATTATTTTTTTTAAAAAATATTAAATATAAAATCTTAAATTAAATAAATTTAATTAATAATGAAGATTACTAGGTTATAAATTTTAAATGTAATAAATTTAATATTTTTAGAATTTTTAATATTTATAACAAAAAACAACAAATAAATTTAAATATAACAAATATAATAAAACTATATATAATAAAAAAATTATATTACAAAATCTTTTTTAATTATGAAAATAGATATTTAATTTTGGGAGATTTTAATTTTTATCATTTTTTATAAAATTCAAATTATTTAAATAAATTAAAATCTAAAAAAATAGTAGAATTAATTAAAAATAAAAGATTATAAATTTTAAATAATTTAAAAATATTAATTTATTATTATTAAAGAAAAAATATAAGTAATTCATCTATTTTAAATTTAATTTTAGTTACAAACTCAATAATTAATTTTATTAAAGAATAAAAAATTGAAAATAAAATAGATATTAAATTAAATTATAAAATAATCTCATTTTATATATTTCAATTAATAAATTTAATAAATACTTTACTATTTATAAATAAATATAATTAAGAAAAAATAAATTAAAATATTTTCCAAAAAAAATTATTAAAATTAAATAAAAATCTAAATAAAAATAATTTTTGGAATAATTGACTTTTTTCATTTAATGAAAATAAAATAGAAATGGAATAAAAACTAAAACAAACAATAAAAATATTTTAAAAAAATCTAATTACTATAGCAAAAATATCAACACTAAAATTAATAATTATATCAAAATCTAAAATATAATGGAATTAATAAATAAATAAAAAAAAAGAAAAAAGTATTATAAAAAAAAGATTTTAGAAAAATAATAAATCTTAAAAAAACTAAAATTTATTTAAAAATAAAAAAAATATATATTTTAAAATAATAAAAAAATAAAAATAAAAATCTTAAAAAGATTATTTAACAAATACAAAAAATAAAAAAATTTTTAATATATTAAAATATATAAAATCAAAAAAAATATAAAAAATATTTAATTTAAAATTTAAAAATAAAAAAACATCAAATTTCAAAAAAAAATCAAAAATATTAAAAAAAACATTATTTTTAAAATTTTTAGTTTTTAAAATTATAAAAAAAAATAATTTTATTATAATCTCAAATAAAAAAAAAATAAAATAAAAAAAAATTGTGAATAATAAAATTAAAAAAACTATATTTACTTTTAATTTTAAAAAAATATTAGGTTTAAATAAAATAAATTTTCTATATTTTAAAAAAGTATATACAATAATCCCAAAAAGATTTAATGATTTATTTAATAAATTATTAAATTATAATTATCATTTAATTTATTTTAAAAAGGCAATTGGGGTAATATTACTAAAACCAAATAAATTAAATTATAATATATTAAATGCTTATAGAATTATAAATTTTTTAAATTGTTTAGGAAAAATATTAGAAAAGATAATAACAAAAAAAGTAATTTTTTTATTAAAAATTTATAATATTTTAAATTTAAAAGAAATTAATAGTAGAAAATTTAGATTTGTAATTGATGTAGCTTTATTTTTAGTAAATGATATAGAATTAGTAAAAATTAAAAAGTTTTTAATTTTTATTTTATTTTTAAATATTAAAAATTTTTTAATAATATTTTAAAAATAAGATTAATTAATACATTGAAAAATATAGGATTATTAATTTAATTATTAAATTAAATTAAAATTTTATATTTCATAAATATATTAAATTTACCTTTAATAAATAAATAAAAAAACAATTAAATTTAATAAAAATTAAAATATTTTAGAAATCATTTATATTTTTAATTTTTTTTTTTTTTTTTTATATTTAATATCTTTATTTAGAGAATTAAAAATAAAATATTTATTTATTAAAATACTTTTTTATATAGATGATGTGGTAATAGTGGTTTAGAATAAAAAATTAAATAAAATATTAAAAAATTAAAAAAAATATTAGAAATAACTTTTAAATAAGTAGAAAATAATGTAGTAACATTTAATAATATTAAATTTAAATTAATTTATTTTTATTTCAGATATAGAAAAGAAAATAAAATAATTTTATTAAATAAAATAATTTTATTAAATAAAATAGAGATAAAATTATTAAAAATAATTAAATAATTAAAAATCTATTTTAATATAAAAATAAAATTTAAAATTTATATTAAAAATAAAATATCTGTAGTAAAAAAAATATTTAATTATATTAAAACTCAATTAATTTCAAAACTAAATTGAATTCAAAAATATTTATATAGTTTTATAAAAGATATATTTATTTTATTTTTAATTTTAAAACTAAAATCCAATAAAAAAATTAAGTTTTATTAATTAAGAGGTTTAAAATATTTTAAAATAAAATAATTAGAAAAACAATAGGTGTATTTAAAATAATTTTAATAAATTTAATAAAAATTGAAGTATTTATTTTATTACTAGAAATTAGGCTAAATGGTATATAAAAAAGATATGTGTTAAGAATATTTTTTTTAATAAAAATTATTTAATTAAATTGAGAGTATTAGATTTTTTGTTATTAGAATGTAGTTTTGGAAGAAAAGTAGAAGAAAAAAAAAACTTAAAATATTTAAAATAAAATAAAAATAAAAAAAAAAAATTAAAAAAAATGTTATAAAATTATATTAAATTTTATTTTATCTAGAATTAATTTTTAAATAAATTTATATATAAAAATAAAAAGAATTAATTTAGAATTAAAATTTTTATAATTTGAAATTAATATTAATTTTTATATAAATAAAAATAATAAAGAATTAAAAATAGAAATATATAAAAATAAAAAAAAGTATTTAGATTTAAAAACAGAATTTAATTATTTATTTTAATAGATTTTTTTTAGAATTAAAAAATAATATGAAATTAATTGGAGTTGGATGTTATGGAGAAATAAATTAAAAATTTATTTTTAAAATTTTAAAAAATTTGGATAATAAAATAAAAGTTTATAATATAAAATTAATTATAATATATAAAAGTCTTAAATAGGTTAAATTAATTGTAATAAAAAATAATAAAATAGAAGAAATTTATTTGTTTATTAATAATTAAATTATAATAAAAAGATCAAGTTTTTTAAAAATGGGTTTGCAATAAAAAATAGTTTTTAAAATTTAATTTTTATATAACAAAATTTATTTTTATAATATAAAAATTAATATAGAATGGATATTGGATTATATAGAAGTAAAAAAAAACAAAAAAGTAGATTTTTTAATTAAGAAAGTTATAAAAATTTAAATAAAAAGTTTTTTTAGTTTTTATTTTTTTTTAAAAAGAAAAATAAGATTGTAAAATTTTATAAAATAAAAAAAAAGCTCGAAAATATATAAAATAAAGTTAAATTATTTTAATTATTTAAAATTGAAAAGAAATTAAGTTTTATAAAAATTAAATAACAAAATTAATTCAACAATAATTCAATTAAAAACTGGTTATGAATATCTTAATAATTATTTATATAAAATATTAAAAGATATTATAAATAAGAATTGTTTATATAATAAAATATTTTAAATATTAAAATATTTCTTATTATATTACAAAAAGTACAAAAAAGAAAGAGAAATTTTAAAAAAAAAAATAAATAATAAAAAATCTATAAATATAAAATTTTTATTACTTAATAATTTAAATCTCCAATATATGATAAAATTTATAGAAAAGACTAAAATTATACAAAAAAGTAATTAAAAAAAAGAGATTAAAATTAAAATAAATTGGGAAGATCTTGAAAAATAAATTTATAATTTAATTAAAAAGTTTTAGAAAATTAATTATAAAATTATAAATAAAAAATATTAAAATAAAATTAACAACTCTTTTTTTAATAACAAAAAAAAAAAAAAAAAAGTGTAGAGGGAAAGAGATTTTAAGAAAAATGATGGAAAATAAAATAAAAAGTTAAAAAAGATTAAAAAAAAATAAAATAAATTAATTGTGTTAATCTATTTAATTTTTAGATCAATTTGTATTTAAAATTATGATTTTTATTTGTTTGATTTGTTATTTGAAATTTTGGATGTGCTGCAAAAGAAAATTCTTTTTTGTTTGCCATAAGCTTCTAACTTGCATGCGTGTATGATATATAATAATAATAATAATAATTATCTTGGTGGTTTTGTTAGAGATATTCCAAAATTGTTTTTTTCTATTTTTTTTTGTAGAAGCATTAATTTTTTTTTTATTTTAATTTTTTTTTGTTTATATTTTGTATATGATTATGAAATTTTATGTTTTTATTTTTGATGGTTTTTAAACAAATTTATTTATTTTAATAATTTTTTTTATTATTTGTCTTTTTATTTGTTATTAATATTAAATTTTCTTTTTTGTTTAATGAGATATTAGATATATTAATTTTTAAATTATTTTTTCTTAATATAGTATTTATTATTTTTTTATATTTATTTATTATTATTTTTGGTGGGGTTGTATTTATTTTTGGAATAATAATTTTTTTATTTAATAATAATGATATTTTTTAAATTAAAATTATTATTTTTATTGTTTTTATTATTTTTGTTGTTTTTATTATTTTTGTAATTTTTTTTATTATTTTTGTGTATATTTTATTTTTTTAAATTTTTTTTTTTTTTTTTTAATCATTTATTTTAATTTTTAATTTTAAGTTATTATATTTTTTATATTATAAATTTCTAAATTTAAATTAATTAATAATTATCTTTTTTATATTTTATTTTATAATTTAATTAGTTAAATAATTAAAATTAATTTATTTATTAAAAAATTATTTAGCATATTTATTTTTAATATTTAACTTAAAAAGGTTATAATATTTTTAATATTTTTTTTAATATTTTTTTTTATTTTATATATAAATAATTACAAAAGATTTTTAGAATTTTATTTTATGATTTTTTTTTGATTTTTTTAATTTATATTTTATTTTTTAATATATTTATTTTTTATTGTAAAAATTTTCGAAAGATATTTTTTTATTTGGTTTTGGATATTTTGTTTTAAAGTTATGGGGGAGTTATTCGTTTTAAAGGTTGTTTTCATTTATGAAGATTAATATTTATTTATTATTATTATTATTATATATCATACACGCATGCAAACTAGTAGCTTATGACAGACAGAAGAAAATTTTCTTTACACCCAAAATTTCAAATAACAAATAAAACAAATAAAAATCATAATTTTAAATAAAAATTAATTTAAAAATTAAATAAATCAACACAATTAATCTATTTTATCTTTCTTCAATCTTTTTTAACTTTTTTATTTTTTTTATTATTTTTTTTGAGGTTTTTTCCCCTCTACACTTATTATTTCTTTTCTATTATTAAAAAAAAATTGTTAATCTCACTCTAATATCTTTTACCTACAATTTTATAATTAATCTTCTAAAATTTTTTAATTAAAATATAAATTTATTTTTTAAGATTTTCTTATTTTATTTTAATTTTAGTTTTTTTTTTTAATTATTTTTTTGTGTAATTTTAATTTTTTTTATAAATTTTATTATATATTATAAATTTATATTATTAAATAATAAAAACTTTATATTTATAAATTTTTTATTTATTTTTTTTTCTAATATTTCTTTTTCTTTTTTATATTTTTTACAATACAGTAAAAAATATTTTAATATTTAAAATATTTTATTATATAAATAATTTTTATTAATAATATTTTTTAATATTTTATAAAAATAATTATTGAAATATTTATAATTAATTTTTAATTAGATTATTATTAAATTAATTTTATTATTTAATTTTTATAAAATTTTATTTTTTTTTAATTTTAAATAATTAAAATAATTTAATTTTATTTTATTTGTTTTCTAGTTTTTTTATTATTTTATAAAATTTTATAATCTTATATTTCTTTTTAAAAAAAAATAAAAAATAAAAGAACTTTTAATTTGAATTTTTGTAGCTTCTTTAGTTAAGTAATCTGCTTTTTCGTTTCCTTCTACTTCTATATATCCCAATACCCAATTAATATTTATTTTTATGTTGTAGGACTAGATTTCGCCACACAGAAACCAAATCTTTGAGGTTATTTCTTGTCCTGGACCAATATTTATTTATTAAAATACTTTTTTATATAGATGATATAATAATAATGATTTAAAATTAAAAGATTAAATAAAATATTAAAAAATTAAAAAAAACATTAAAAATAATTTTTTTATAAAGTAAAAATAATATAATAATATTTAATAATATTAAATTTAAATTAATTTACTTTTATTTTAAATATAAAAAAAAAATAAAGTAATTTTACTTAATAATATAGAAATAATATTATCAAAAATTATCAAATAATTAAAAATCTTTTTTAATATAAAAATAAATTTTACAATTCATATCAAAAATAAAATATCTATAATAAAAAAATAATTAATTATATTCAAAATCTGGCTAATTTAAAAACTAAATTAAATTCAAAAGCACTTATACAACTCTATAAAAACTATATATATTCTATATCTAATTTTAAAATTAAAATTTAACAAAAAAATCAAAATTCATTAATTAAAAAATTTAAAATACTTTAAAATAAAATAATAAAAAAAATAATAAATATCTTTAAAATAATTCTAACAAATTTTATAAAAATTAAAACATCCTATTTTATTACCAAAAATTAAATTAAATAATATATAAAGAAAATATATATTAAAAATATTTTTTTTTAATAAAAAATATTTAATTAGATTAAAAATATTAAATTCTTTTTTACTAAAAAATTTTTTTTAAAAAAAAATAAAAAAAAATAAAAAAAATATTTAAAATAAAATAAAAATAAAAAAAAAATAAAAAATATTATAAAATTATATTAAATTTTATTTTATTGAAAAATTAATTCTCAAATATTATTATTATGTATTATACACGCATGCAAGCTAGTAGCTTATGGTGGACAGAAGAGAATTTTCTTTGCAGTATACCCAAAATTTCAAATAGCAAATAAAATAAATAAAAATTGTAATTTTGAATAAAAATTAATCTAAAAATTAAATAGATTAATACAATTAATTTATTTTATTTTTCTTTAATTTCTTTTAATTTTTTTGTTTTTTTTATTATTTTTTTTAAAATTTCTTCCCCTCTCCATTTATTATTTTTTTTTTATTATTAAAAAAAGAGTTATTAATTTTATTTTGATATTTTTTACCTACAATTTTATAATTAATTTTTTAAAAAATTTTTTTAATTAAAATATAAATCTATTTTTCAAGATTTCCCTATTTTATTTTGATTTTAATTTTTTTTTTCTTAATTATTTTTTTGTATAATCTTAATTTTTTCTATAAATTTTATGATATATTGTAAATTTAAATTTTTTTTTTTTTTATATCTTTAAAATGAAAGTAAATTAATTCAAATTTAACATCATTAAATACCACTACATTATTTTTAACCCATAAAAAAGTTATTTTTAATGTTTTTTCTAATTCTTTAATATTTTGTTTAATTTTTTTATTTTAAACTATTATTACTATATCATCTATATAAAAAAATACTTTAATAAATAAATATTTTATTTTTAGCTCTCTAAAAAAAAATGTTAAATATAAAAAAAATATAATTAAAAATATAAATAACTCTTAAAATATTCCAATTTTTATTGAATTTAATTTTTTTTTCCATTTGTCCATCAAAAGCCAGTTTGATATACCTATCTGACATAAAATTTTCAACCCAGTTTAATAGAACTTTTAATAATGTTTTAAAAATAAAATTAATTAATATTGTAAAAAAGATAAAATTGTTAATCTAACTATTAAACTAAATTGAAAATTTTATGTTAAATAAATATATCAAACTAGCTTTTAATAAACAAATAAAAAAAAAATTAAATTCAATAAAAACTAGAATATTTTAAAAATTATTTATATCCCCAATTCTATTTCTTTTATATTTAACACCTTTTTTTAAAAAGTTAAAAACAAAATATCTATTTATTAAAATACCTTCTTATATAAACAATATAGCAATAATGGTTTAAAACAAAAAAATTAAACAAAATATTAAAGAATTGGAAAGAATATTAAAAATAGCCTTTTTATAAACCAAAAATAAAAACAAAAAAGAGAACCGTCGGAATGAACAACCCCCCCATAACTTTTGAACAAAATATCCAAAATTAAATAAAAATATATTAATTAAAAAAATAAGAAGAATTATATAAAAATATCACAAAAATAAAAATAATACAAAAACTGATATAAAATAAGAATAATAAAAAAAAATATATAAAAATTGTGATTGTTTATTATATAAAAAAAAAATTTCTCGTTTAATTTAAATTATATTTTTTTAAAGTTAGTTTTAAAATAAAAAATATATTAATAAGTTCATTTTTAAACAAATTAATTCTAATAATATAAAAATATATATTTATATATCATAAAAAAAAATTTAGAAAGAATATATTAATAAATTCTAATAATAATAAAAAAAAATAAAATAAAAAAATTTTATTTTTGGAAATTAAAAAATTAAATAACTTTCTAAAAAAAAAAGTACAAAAAATAAAAAACCTAAAATAAAACATAAAAAAAATAAAGAAAAATAATATAAAAAAGATATATACCTAAATTGTTCAAAAAATAATAAAAACGATAAAATAGAAAGTAATTTAAAAATTTTAAAAAATATAAAAAATATATAAAATATAAAATTTATAAAATATAAAAATATTAGTTAATTAACAAAAGTTAATAATTTTGAGAAATATTACTAAACTACCCAAAAACCAAATATCTTTAAACAAAAAATAAATAAAATTTTTAAAAAAAATTAAATAATTTAGAATTAATCATTTCTAAAATTTTTCTGAAGCAAATTTAATTTTGATTATTTATAAAAACACTAAAAAAGAAGATATTCTAAAATATAAAAAAGAAATTTATTAAAAACTTATCAAAATAGATAAGCATATATAAAGACCCTTTAAAATAAAAAATTAAAACTTCTTAATAATACATAAAATTTCTAAAAATAAAAAAAATAAAAAATATTAAAATAAAAATAAAAATAAATAATACAATTATTTTAATTAAAAATCTAAAATAATTGATAAAAAAAAAATTAGAAAAAAAGAAATTCTTTTCTATAATTATTATTATAAAAATAAAAATAAAAACAATAAAAACTTAAAACAAAAGATATATTTTTTTAAAAAATAAAAAATTCAAAACAAAAAAATATATAAATTTTTTTAAAAACAATAAATATACAAACTGTTAAAAAACAAAATATTATACATTAAATTATAAAAATGATTCTGTTTATAAAATCTACACCAAAAAACACAAAATAATTAATTATTTGTATAATATATACCAAAAAAATAAAAAATCTTATAAACATATAAAATATAAATATATTAATTATAATAAAAAATATAAGACAAAAAATTTTTTATATTCTAAAAATAAAAAACAAAATATTATTATAAATAGATAATGATATTTTAAAAATAATATAATATAATTATAAAAAATCTACAAATATAATACAATCAATTTTAAATTTTGTATTAAATTACAACAACACAAATTTAATTTTTCTACAAAAATTTTAATTTTCAAAAGAAAATATTATAATTTTATATTTAAAATTTCAGCTAATCTTTTTAAACCCAAAAAATAAAAAAAATTAAAATAAAATAATTATTTTTATAAAAAAAAAATTATTTTATAAGATTACAAATCGAAAAAATTTAATTAAAAATAAAAATTACCAAATTATTAATTTTAAATAGAAGGATTTATTGGAACGAACAACCCCCCCATATCTTTTAAACAAAATATTTAAAACCAAATAAAAAAATATTATTTAAAAATTTTTAAAATAAAAAATAAATATATAAAAATATAAAATATAAAATGAAACAATAAAAGAAAAATTATAAAATAAATTTCTAAATATTTTTTACAATCATTTATATATAAAATAAAAAAGGAAATAATAAAAATATATTAAAAAATACCACAACTTATTTAAGTTAAATAAAAAATAAATATATTAAATAAAATTTTAATAAATAAACTAATTTTAATTATTTAATTAATCAAATTTTAAAATAAAATATAAAAAAAATAATTCTTAATCAATTTAAATTTAGAAATTTATAATATAAAAAATCTAATAGCCTAAAATTAAAAATTAAAATAAATAATTAAAGAAAAAAAAAAAAAAATTCAAAATTTTAAAAAAAAAATAAAAAAAACAACTTAAAAAAATAAAATATATATAAAAATAGCAAGAAAGATTACAAAAATAATAAAAATAAAAATAATAATTTTAAAATTAAAAATATTATTTCTATTAAGTAAAAAAATTATCATACTAAAAATAAATTCAAATTTATTAAAAATAATGACAAATAAATATAAAAAAATAATAAATGTAATTTTAGTTAATTATAATTTAAAAATTAATATATTTAATATTTTTTTAAATAAAAAGGAAAATCTAATATTGATGATAAATAAAAATACTAATAACAAAAAAATTCTAAAATATAAAAACAAAATCTTTGAAAAAATCATAAAAATAAACAAATTTGTTTAAAAACTATCAAAAATAAAAATTTAGGGATTTATAATTGTATATAAAATACAAACAAAAGGAAATCAAAATAAAAAAGAATTAATTCTTCTTCAAAAAAAAATGGAAAAGGACAATTTTGGAATATCTCTTACAAAACCACCAAAATGGCTAGTATCTGAAGAGAAATTACAAAATAAAAAATTCTCTTCTATTGTTCTAGCAACAAAAACAAAAGAGATGGCACTTGATAATGATAATGATGTATCATACACACATGCAAGCTAGAAACTTATAGTAGACAGAAGAAAATTTTCTTTTACAGCATACCCAAAATTTCAAATAATAAATCAAATAAATAAAAATTGTAATTTTAAATAAAAATTAATCTAAAAATTAAATAAATCAACACAATTAATTTAATTTATTTTTTTTTTTATTTTTTTTAACTTTTTATTTTATTTTTTATTATTTTTCTTAAAATCTCTTCCCTTCTGTACTTTTTTTCTTTTTTTTATTATTGAAAAAAGAGTTATTGATTTTATTTTAATATTTTTTATTTACAATTTTATAATTAATCTTCTAAAATTTTTTAATTAAATTATAAATTTATTTTTCAAAATTTTCCCAATTTATTTTAATTTTAATTTTTTTTTTAATTACTTTTTTATATAATTTTAATTTTTTTTATAAATTTTATCATATATTAAAAATTTAAATTATTAAATAATAAAAATTTTATATTTATAGATTTTTTATTATTTATTTTTTTTTTTAAATTTTTTTTTTTTTTTTTATACTTTTTGCAATACAATAAGAAATATTTTAATATTTAAAATATTTTATTATATAAACAATTTTTATTTATAACATTTTTTGATATTTTATATAAATAATTATTAAAATATTTATAACCAATTTTTAATTAAATTATTATTAAATTAATTTTATTATTTAATTTTTATAAAATTTAATTTTTTTTTAATTTTAAATAATTAAAATAATTTAACCATATTTTATATATTTTCCAACTTTTTTTTTATTTTATAAGATTTTATAATTTTATTTTTTTTTTTTAAAAAAAAATAAAAAATAAAAAAAAATTTTATTTAAACTTTTATAACTTTCTTAACTAAAAAATTTATTTTTTTATTTTTTTTTATTTTTATATAACCTAATACCTATTTTATATTAATTTTTATATTATAAAAATAAATCTTATTATATAAAAATTAAATTTTAAAAACTATTTTTTATTTTAAATTTATTTTTAAAAAATTTAGTTTTTTTATTACAACCTATCAATAAATAAATAAATTTTTTTTATTTTATTATTTTTTATTATAATTAATTTAATTTGTTTAAAACTTTTATATATTATAATTAATTTTATATTATAAATTTTTATTTTATTATTTAAATTTTTTGAAATTTTAAAAATAAATTTTTAATTTATTTTTTTATAACATCCAACTTTAATTAATTTTATATTATTTTTTAATTTTAAAAAAATTTTATTAAAATAAATAATTAAATTTTTTTTTAAATTTAAATACTTTTTTTTATTTTTATATATTTTTACTTCTAATTTTTTACTACTTTCACTTATATAAAAATTAATATTAGTTTTAAACCATAAAAATTTTAATTCTAAATCAATTCCCTCTATTTTCATATATAAATTTATTTAAAAATTAATTTTAAATAAAATAAAATCTAATATAATTTTATAATACTTTTTTTAATTTTCTTTTTTATTTTCATTCCATTTTAAATATTTTGAGTTTTTTTTTTTTTCTATTTTTCTTCTAAAATTATATTTTAGTAAAAAAAAATTTAATATTTTTAATTTAATTAAATAATTTTTATTAAAAAAAAATGTTTTTAATATATATTTTTTTTGTATAATATTTAGTTTAATTTCTAATAATAAAATAAATGCTTTAACTTTTATTAAATTTATTAAAATTATTTTAACTATATTTGTTATTTTTTTAATTATTTTATTTTAAAATATTTTAAACTTTTTAATTAATAAAACTTAATTTTTTTATTAGATTTTAATTTCAAAGTTAAAAATAAAACAAATATAATTTTTATAAAATTATATAAATATTTTTAAATTTAATTTAATTTCTAAATTAATTAAATTTTAAATATAATTAAATATTTTTTTTATTATAAATATTTTATTTTTAATATAAATTTTAAAATTTATTTTTATATCAAAATAGATTTTTAATTATTTAATTATTTTTAATAATTTTATTTTTATTTTGTTTAATAAAATTATTTTATTTTTTTTTTTATATTTAAAATAAAATACATTAATTTAAATTTAATATTATTAAATATTATTATATTATTTTTTATTTATTTAAAAATTATTTTTAATATTTTTTTTAATTTTTTAATATTTTATTTAATTTTTTTATTTTAAACTATTATTGTTATATTATTTATATAAAAAAGTATTTTAATAAATAAATATTTTATTTTTAACTCTTTAAATAAAAATATTAAATATAAAATAAAAAAAATTAAAAATATAAATAATTTTTAAAATATTTTAATTTTTATTAAATTTAATTATTTTTTTATTTATTTATTAAAAGTAAATTTGATATATTTATTAAACATAAAATTTTTAATTTAATTTAATTGTTATACCTGTTCCAGGTTTCCTTGGCAGGATTCCCAAAATAATTTTAGTATTTTGTTATATTTTTTAATTTTAATTATTTAAAACTCTTAATTAAAAATATAAATATTTGGTGGAATAATTAAAATTATTAAATAAAAAATATAATATAATAAAATAATTAAAAAAACTATAATATTGTTTAATTAAATATGTAATTAAATTAATAAATTAATTGATAAAATTTTAAAAAAATTTAAAAATAATTATTATTTAAAAGTTTTTATATATATAATGATGTTTTATAAAAAACATTTATAAATAATAAACATATTTTTAATGGTTAGTGTATATAAATTGTTTATTAAAATTATAATTTATATGCTTATATAAAAACTTAATATTAAACATTATATAACAAATAAAATTTTAAAATTTTCGTATATTATAATAAATTAATATATTGTTTAATTAATATATTTATATAAGTATAAAAATAAAAATATAATTTTAGAAAAATAGGAAATATATTATTATAAAATAAATAATAATTGTGAGATAAAGAAAATTTAAAATAAAAAGTATATTTATTATGTTAAAATATATTTCCTAATTTAATTAATTAATATAGCAAAATTATAATATTATTTTTTTTTTTTATAAAAAAATTTTTATTATATAAAATTTTTATACAGGATTTTTTTATGTAGGGTAAACAAGTTTATATAAAGTATAAATTATATAAAAAATTTTCTAAAATATAAAATAAAACAAATATAAAAATATATTAATAAAAAAAAAATCAAATATAAAAAAAATTATATATAAAAATACAAAATTATGTAAATAGATATAAATATAAAAATATTAAAATTATTTTTAAAAATTAAATAAAAATTTAAATTTTTAAACATTTTTTAAGTGGTATATTCAATACATATCATTATTATAAATCAAAATAAAATTTAAAAATATTAAAAAAAAAATTTGGTGATATGAATAATATATTATAAAGAGAAGATATAAAAATTTGATGAATTTAGTATTAAAGTAGAAATAATATATAATTATTATTAAAAAAATAATTATTTTTGTATTATGATAAAGAAATTTTAAAGATGTTTGATTTACTTTAAAATAAAAAAGATGAATTATAATGTAATTTCTTATAAATATATTTTATATTTTTTTGTAAAAATTATTTTCGAGGTTGGTAGTGTCAAAAATTTTTAAAACAAGAAATTGTAAGCATCAACAATTTATAAAATTTTTTGCAAAATTCAACAAAACTCAGAAAAGAATTACTAAAAGTCAAAAGGAAATAAAAACTCAACAATTGAAATTAACCATTACTCAAAAAAATTTATTAAAATCCTTAAAAAATTTTGAAAAAATAACTAAAAAAATAGATTGTTACCAAAAGGAAATATATATAATTATTAATAAACATCATAAAAATTTTACTTATAAAAAAGTAATAATAATAAAAAAGAATTTAATTAAAAAGAAAAAAATCAAAAAATCAAAATATCTAAGAATAATTAAATTATTTAAAAAATGATATATAAAATCTAAGTTTTGAATAAATGGATAATGGGAAAGCAGTTCTAGAGAGTATTATCCAAATAATTATAAAATTATTACATTATTTTATTAATTTAGAAAATTAATTTAATATTTCTTTAAATTTTTTTCAAAATCAAAAAATTTTTTCTTTAAATAATTTTATAAAAAATATTTATAAAAAAATAATTTAATTTCTTTCTTATATTTATAACTTTTTTAAATCAAAATAATATACCTTATCAAAAATTTCTTATTTTCCTTACTAAATTTCTAATTTAGTTTATCCTTAAATTAAAAAATATTATTAAAATATTAAAATATTATTTTTTATTAATTTTTATTTAATAAATAATATTAAAATTAATACTTTATACTTTAAAATTAAAAAAAAAAATATTTGGATAAATAGTATAAATAATACCTAACAAAATATATTTACAAAAAAAATTATAATTAAATATATTAACTTTTATATAAAATAAAAAATATATTTGAATTAATTTTTCTTTTTAAATCATCTACATTTTCTCTTTAACTCTGCAGTATTCTACTAAACAAACATCCCAAATTATCTTAAATAAAATTAAATAAGTTTTAAAAAAATATTTTTTTCTAATTATTAAAAATTATTTTTTGGGTTATAAAATAAAAACCATTAAACAAAATATTTATTATTCTTATTAGGTCCTTTAAAGATTTTTTTAATATTATATTTAATATAATTATTATATTTAATTTTTATATTATTTAAATCTTCCTATAATCTAGATAAAATAAATTTCAAAAAAAAAATATAAAATATTTAATATATTTTTAAAAATTTAAATATATCTAATTTATATTAATATTTTTTTAATTATTATTTGATTGTGTAGGGGTTATATTTTTAAAAATCAAATTTTTTAAAACATCTAATTTTTAAATTTTATATAAATAAATATATTTTATTTTTTTTTTTTAATAATAAAGTTTCCAAATATTTTTGGTTATAATAATAAACTATTCATTCTTATAAAAATTAAAAATTTTTTTTAAAAATATTATAAAAATTTTTTATTTTTTTTATATATTTTTTAATGTTGGATATAATTTTTTTAGGTTAAAAAAATGATAAGAAAATTTTTGATATTTATTTATATAAGATTTTATAAAAAATAAATTTTATTATAAAATGTTAAAAAGTATTATATATAAATTTAGTAAAAAATAAGAAAAATAATTAATTTGTTTGTGTGTAATTTATAAAGCATTTAAAATAAATTTCTAATATTTAAATTAGGTGTTTGGAAATTTTATTTGTTTAAGGATGTGTTTTGGAGGTGATATTAAACTTTGTTTTGATTTGATTTATGATTGATTGTTAATATTTACTCTAAAAAAATTGGTTTTGGTTATAAATATGTTTTTGTTAAATTTTGTATTTTAAAAAGATATATTAAAAGTAAATATATTAGAATTTATTAGTTTTAAATTTTTTATGTTATGGGATAAAAATAACAGTTTTCAAAAATTTATAAATAATAATTAATATTTTATTATAAATAAAATTAATGAAAAAATCTTGAGAGGGTTATATTTCTTATACAAAATTATAAGTAATAATTTTAAAAAATGTATAGGAAATATTATATAGTTAAAAGGTTTTATAAAATTTATATTAATTAAATTTATTTTAATAATATATATTGCAAATTTTAATATATTTTTCAATATATTTTTTTATTTTAGGTTAATAATATATTTTTGTTAGAAGATCTTAAATTTAATCTATTCTTAGGTGGTTATAAGCAAATAAATCATAATATTAAAAAATAATATTTTTTTAGAGTTTTTTTGAAAGAATATAAAAAATGTTATAAAATAATATAAAAAATTTTTAGGTTTTTCCAGTATTTGTTGTAAAACAATGTTATATTGGTAATTTTTTATAAATTTTCTTTTGAGGTCATTTTTAATAGTATATTTAATAAAATTAAAAATTTTATTAATAGTGATATGTTGTTCTTGTGATTTAAGAATAGTATTTTTGTTGGGTTCTATTCTTTTTATTAAATCTAATCATTGGTTGATAACATTAGTGAGGGTGTTTTCTTTTTTTTTGAAATAAATAATTTTTATGTTATATTTGTATAAAAATTTTTATTAGTGAATTTATCAACAATTAAGTTTTTTTGTGGTTAAGAAATAGGTAAAATTTTTATAATTAAAAAAAATAAGAAAAAGTTTTTTTATTTAAAGATAAATATATTATTTATAATAAGTTTTAATGATAATTATAAGTTTTTTATTATGGATAATATATTGTAATTATATAAAATTAAATTTATAAAATATGTAAGTAACTGGGTGTTATTTTTTATTGGGGTGTAATTATAAGAGGTATACTTTAAAAGCAATAATTGAGGTGTTTGTTTCTATTTTAATTAGTAATTTTAAATTATAGAATTTAAAAATTAGAATGGAAGTAAATAATTTTTTAAAAATATTAAAAGTAGTAATTCTTTCAGACATTATTTTAAATTTGATTTGTTTTTTTGTTAGTTTATTTAATACAGCTAATATAAAATTATATTTTTAAATAAATTATTAATAATAATTATAAAATCCTAAAAATAATTATACTTTAATTTTTTAAAAAATAAATTAATTTTAAATAATTTGAATTTTTTTTAAATTTATTTTAATTTTATTAGATATAATTATAACTTTTAAAAATTTATATTTAATAATAATAAATTTAGATTTTTTTTTTATATATTATAAGTTATATTCTTATAAAATAATAAAAATTAAATTAATATATTTTTTATATTCTTTAAAATTTTTACTATATATTAATATATTGTTTAAATAAATAATATAAATAATATTAATATATTTTTATAAAATATAATTTATAAAAATTTAGAAAAATATAAATATATTAATTAATCTAAAAAATATAATTATATATTTGAATAATCTATAACAACATCTAAAAACAATTTTCTATTTTTTTTTAAAATTAATTTAAATATTATAATATTTATTAATAATATTAAATTTAAAAAATATTTTGGTATTTATAAAATGATTAAAACATTTATTTATGAAAAATAAAGGTTTTATATTCTTAATAATAATATTATTAAAACTTTAATAATTAATATATATATATAATTTTTTATTTTTTTTTAGAATAAAAAAAATAAAATATTTTATAAATAAATTAAAAAATTAAATATATCTATTTTTAAAAATTTTTATTAATATATTTTTAAAATGTAGTAATTTTTTTTTCTATACATATATATATAAATAAAAATCTAAATTAAATTCCTTTTTTAAAAAAAATATAATAAATAAATTAATTGAGTTTTAATAGAAATTTTTTTTTTTTAAACAATTTAAAAATTAAATAATTATTAAAAATAATTTAAGATAATAAATTAAAATTTAAAATTTATACAAATTTTTTAATTTTTATTAAATAATATTAAATAAATTTTGATTTATTTTTAATTTAATTTTTAACTTTTTTTAATAATATATATTAAATGAAATTAAAATAAAATTTTTTTTCATATAATAATTTTTTTAAATAAATAAAATTTATTTTATACATTATTTTTTTATATAAATATTAAAAAAATTTAATAATTTTTTATTATTAATTAATTTAAAAATTATATTTTTCAAATTATATATATTTTAAAATTAGGTTGTAAGGAGTATTTAATATATTAATCATAATAATTTCAAAATATTTATTAATAAAAAAAAAGAATATAATTTATTTTGTAATGGTATTAAATGGTTTATTTTTAAAAATAATAATAAGAATTAGAGATTAGTATTTAAAAATTAAAAAATTTAATTATTTTATAATTTTTAAATTAATAAAAAAATTTTTAATATTATTGTTAAAAAATATGTTAATAAATATTCTATTAATATAAATAAAAAAAATTAAGTATTATTTTATAATATTAAATTAGATTTTTTTTATAAATTTTATTTTAATGATGTATAAATTAAATTATTTAAATAACATTAATTTTTAAAATAATTTTAGTTTAAATTTTTTAAAAATTTTTTTAAAATATTAATTTATTTATTTAAATTAAATTTTAAAAATAAAAAAAAAAATTTTTCTAAAAAAGATTTTTTTAAAAAATCTTCATATTTAATTAGATAAAATAAGAAAGAATTAAAGTTAATTTATAAATCATCTAAATATTTTTTCATAAAATATGTTTTAAATATAAATTATGTTTTTATATAATTATAAAAGTAATATTTATATTTAGTATAATTTTTTTAATAATATAATTATATATCTAAATTATATAAATAATTAGTATATTAGGTTCATTTTCTACTATATTTATTATAAAAAAATAATTAATTATATTAAATAATTTTTATATATTTATTATAAAAATGATAAATTTGTTTAAATTTGTTTTTATATATTTTATAATAATGGATTATTATTTTATTAATGAAGATAGTATTATTTTTTTAATTTTATAAAAATATAGTTAGGTTTATAGTATAATTATTATTTAGGTAATTTAATGTTCTTTTTTTTTTAATTTTTTTATTTTCTAAAAAGAGGAGGTTTATAATATAATTAACCTAATTTAAATATTCTTTTAAATAATATTTAAGATATTCATTCCATAAGGAGTAGACTTTTTTATAAAAAAAATAGAAGTATTCTTTTTGCTTAGATTTTTTATAGATTTTTATAATATATTTAAAGCTAGTTCTTTTATTTTAAATATAAATATAATTGTTATAAAAAAATAGTTATTTATATAATTTAATAATAATTTTTTAATTATAAAATTAATAAATTTATTTTTTATTTAGTATAAATTTATAAATTATATAATTATTTTATTTTATTTTAATTTTAATATTATATTAAATAAAATTATTAAAAAAATTAAATTTGGTGTTTTTGATGTGTTTATTGTAATATATTAAATATTATATATAAATTTCAAATTTTATTCTATTATTATATTATAGATATTCTGGAAAATAAAAATAATTTTATTATTAAATTTTAAATATAATAATATATTTTATATAATAATGTTATTTTTTATAATATTTAAAGTATAATTAAAACATTTCATTATAAAGGAAATAATTAAAAATTCTTTTAACATATAAATAATATTAAATTTTATTATAATATTTAGATTTTTTAATAATTAAATATATTAAAAATAATTTATAAATATTAACTAATATATTAATATTAATAATAAAATAATAAATTTATTAATAATTAATAAAAAATGTTTTATAGAAATTAATATTTACTATATAAAAAATTTTTCTATAAAGAATATAATTAAACCATTTATGGTTTCAAGTAAGGTTATATTTTGTACATTTTAAAATAAAAATATAATAATAATTATAATATCTAGTATTAAAATAGTTATATTTTAAATTATGTGTTTCAACTTATTTTGTGAGAGGGATTTTGCAATCGTGACAGCTAGGGTTTCTTTTTTCTAAAGGAGTCTCATTACTATCTTCAGACATGTTTGGGAAGTATTCGTTATCCCAGTTGAAGTCTATGCCTTCAATTTCTGTTCTATAACAAAGGAAAGGAGGGAAGTGGTTGTTGATAACCCAGTTATGCATATAATTTTCAACAAAAATTTATTCTTCAATTTCTTCTTTTGGAGGAATAATATGTAGAAACTAATGAAAAATAACTCTAAAATAAACAATAAAATTCCAAAATTCAAAATCATTATAAATTTTTTTAATATAGTATTTTCTTTTATATTAATAAAGTTAAAAAAATTTTTTATTAAAATATTATTTATATCTAATATATTTTTTTTTAACTAAATTTTATTATATTTAATGGTATTCTTTTTTAATAAAAAAATAAGAGATATTAAAAAAGAAGATAACAATTTTTTCTTTGATATCTTCTTTAATTATAGATTTTAAAATAAGTATTTAAGTATCTAAAATAGAGGTTTGAAAGGCTGTTTTGTAAAAAGTTTTAAAAATTCTTTTTTAAACTTTTTTAATTAATTCTTTAAAATTTAATTGATGTGTTATTTAAAAATTAATTTTTTTATTAAAAAAAGAAATTCTTAATTTTTACAAGGTGTTGTGGAAACTTCTGTGTTATATATTATTTTGGTAATTGTTAGGATAATCCTTTTAGAAATGTTTTGTTTTATTGCAGTTTTAGTATAGGGGTGTGTTGGATTTTAATACTTAAAATTTTTTATTATGGGGATATTTAATATATTATATTACATTAAAATCCATAGAAGCTAGTCCAAAAATTTTTTAAAAATATATTTTTCTGTTATTTTTTTATTTTTATTATTTATTATTGTTGGATTTTTTATTGTTATTGTTTTTTTTTTTTTTTGTAATTGTTATTATTTTTGTTTTTGTTATAGAAAGATTGATGAATTTGGGTTTTATAATTAATATTGTTGATATTAATAGTATATTATTATATTTCTATATAAATCATATTAATTAGTTCTTTATCTTTATGTTCTTTTTTTTAAATATAAATATATTATTAAAATTTAAATTTAAATCTTTTATAAGCTCAATAATAAAAATTATCATCATTTTATTTAGTAAATATAGTAAAATTATTAAAATCATAAAAATAACTTTAAACTAAACCAATTTATTTAAAAAAAATAATTTATTATCAAATATAAAAGACTTTATCATCTTCTTTGCATTATTACTTAAAAAATGTAATAAAGAATTTGAAATTATTTATTATTTTAATAATATATAAATTTTATTATTTTTTTAGTTTTAAAAAATAACTTTAATAAAAAATATATATTTAAAAAATAAGACCTTTAAAATATATTTCTATAAAAAAAATTTTAATTTTATCAATAGAAAAATATTTAACTTAAAATTAAAAATAAATATTAAGTTATTAAAAAAAGTGATCAAATTTTCCAAACATACCATTAAATTTAGTTAAATCACATACTTATAACATCTTATCAAATTTTTTTTAAGTATTAAAATTTATTTAAACTTAAAATCAAAAAATTTTAATAATAAATTCAATTTAAATAATTTTAGTTTTTAGAAATTTAAATTTAATAGAAATATTAATAGAATTTAAAGTAATAAAAATCTCTCCAAAAATGATTTTTATAAAATCAAACATTTCCAATTTTACTAATAATTAATCTATATCTTTATTCTTAATGCATATATCTTTTTATAATTTTTTCACCAAAAATATTTATATATCTAAACCTATTAATATAATACAATCATCTGATCCATATCTCCATTTTATACAAATTAAAAAATTACTTTTTTTCTAATTAATTTTATTTATTTCATATTTAGAGTTTACCTCTTCAACTATAAGTTTTGATTATATTACAATATTAACATTAAATTCTTTATCTAAATCATGAAAATTATTTAAACTATCACTCTATTTGTCTGAAAACTCTTCTTAATCTTTTTGTTCCTTTTCTTCAAAAACTTCTTCTTTTTCAAAAATATCTAATAAACTATAATTAATTGATAATTCTTATATTTAATAATATTCTAAATCTAACAATTCCAACATACACTATCTACCTACCAAAAATTAAATCAATTAAAATGTTACACCTATCCCAGATTTTCTTAACAGGATTCCTAAAACAGCTCTAACATTTTACTATATTTTTCAATTTTAATTATTTAAAATTTTTAATTAGAAATATAAATATTCAATAAAATAATTAAAATTATTAAATAAAAAATATAACACAATAAAATAATTAAAAAAATTATAATATTATTTAATTAGATATATAATTAAATTAATAAATTAACCAATAAAATTCTAAAAAAATCTAAA
The DNA here is from genome assembly GCA_036971725.1 of Arthrobotrys conoides. NCBI lineage: Eukaryota > Fungi > Ascomycota > Orbiliomycetes > Orbiliales > Orbiliaceae > Arthrobotrys > Arthrobotrys conoides. The sequence goes on from JAVHJM010000010.1 coordinate 53,074, forward strand.
AACAACCATTATTCAAAAATTTTTATATATATAATAATATTTTATAAAAAACATCTATAAATAATAAGTATATTTTCAATGGTTAGTATATATAGACTATTTATTAAAATCATAATTCACATATTTATATAAAGATTTAATATCAAATGTTATATGACAAACAAAATCCCAAAATTTCCACATATCATAATAAATTAATATATTATTCAATCAATATATTTACATAAATATAAAAATAAAAGTATAATCTTAGAAAAACAGGAAACATATTATTATAAAATAAATAATAATTATAAGATAAGGAAAGTTCAGAATAGAAAGCATGTTTATCACACCAAGACATATTTCCTAATCTGGTTAGTCAATATGGCAGGGCCGTGACATTAATAATTGAATTAGTAATTCTATATTTTTTAATGTATTAATTAATTTTATTTTTAAAATATTATTAAAAACTTTTTTAATATTTAAAAATAAAATAAAAATTAAAAGTTTTTTAATTTTTGTTAATTTTATATTATTTATTAAAAATAAAATTGTATTGATTATAAATTTAAATTTTTTATTATTAATTTATTTTAAATCTAAAATATTATAAGTTTTTAATAAAAAAATTATTCTTTTTATTATTATTTTTTCTAATATTTTTTTTAAATAATTTAAAAAATTTATAATTTTATAAATTTTTAGTATATTATAATTTAATTTATTTAATTTTAATAATATTATCTTAATTATTTTTTTAAAGTAAATTAAATAATAATTATAATTTAATAATTTATTAAATAAATTATTAAATTTTTTTAAAATTATTTTATATGTTTTTTTAAAATATAAAAAATTTATTTTATTTAAATTTAATATTTTTTTAAAATTAAAAATAAATATAACTTTTTTAATTTTATTATTTATAGTTTTTTTTTTATTTTATTTCTTTTTTATTTAAAATTATAATAAAATTATTTTTTTTTATAATTTTAAAAATTAAAAATTTTAAAAATAATATTTTTTTTAATATTTTTAATTTTTTTTTGAAATTTAATACTTTTTTATTTTTAAATTTTAAATTAAATATTTTTTATATTTTTTTTAATTTTATATATTTTAATATATTAAAAATTTCTTTATTTTTTATATTTATTAAATAATTTTTTTAAAATTTTTATTTTAATTTTTTTATTATTTCAAAATATATATTTTTTTTATTTTTAAATAAATTTTAGTTTTTTTGAAATTTATTATTTTTTTAAAATTTTTTTTTTTATAATATTTTTTTTTTTTTTATTTATTTATTAATTTTATTATATTTTAGATTTTAATATAATTATTAATTTTAATATTAATATTTTTATCACATTAATTAAATTTTTTTAAAATATTTTTATTATTTATTTTAATTTTTATTTTATTTTTATTTTATTTTTATTAAATAAAAAAAGTAAATTATTTTAAAAAATATTTTTATTTAGATTTTTATCTAATTTTAATAATTTTTTTTAAAAAATATTTTAATTTATTTTTTTCTAATTATATTTATTTATAAATAGTAGAATATTTATTAAATTTATTAATTAAAATATATAAAATAAAATTATTTTATAATTTAATTTAATATTTATTTTATTTTTAATTTTTTATTTTTTAATAAAATTAATTATTAAATTTATAATTAAAATTAAATTTAAAATAAATAAATTATTTATATTTTTTTTAATAATAATAAATTAATATTTCTAAATTATTTAAAATTTATAATTTTTTATTTTTAATTAATTTTACTATTTTTTTAAATTTTAATTTATTTAAATAATTTAAATTTTATAAAAAATAATAAAAATTAAAATTTTTTAAAACTAAATATTTATTTTTATAATTAAAAAAGATTTTTTAATATAATTTTTTTATTGTATATAGTTTTATTATATTTATTATATTTAGATTTATTTATTATTTTTTATTATAAATATTAAAAATTTTAAAAATATTAAATTTATTAAATTTAAAATTTATAATTTAATAATTTTTATTATTAATTAAATTTATTTGATTTAAGATTTTATATTTAATATTTTTTAAAAAGAAAATAATTATTTGTGGTTTATTTTTTTTATAAATTAAATAAATTAAATTAAATTTAAAATATAAAATTATAATTTTTTTAAATATAGAATTAAGTATATTTTGTATTATATTTATAAATATATTATAATTATATTAATAAATTTTTATAAAATTTATTATTTAATTTTAACTTTTTTAATTTTTATTTTTATTTTTATTTTTATTTTTATTTTATATATATTTATTTATAAAATAATTTTTATTATATAACATATATTTTATTTTAATATATTTATATAATTTTTTTTTTATATTATATATTTTATATTTATAAAAGTAAGTTTTATATTTTAAAATGTAAATTTTATATTTTATATTTTTTTTATATTTAAAATTTTAATATCTAATTCTTTAATAATTATTATATTAATTTTTAAAATTAAAATTATAATATTATTCTACTTTTAAATATTTTTTTTATACAAAAAATCCTTTTTTAAAAATATTAAATATTATTTCTTTTATTTTTATTACTAAAATAATAAAAAAGAATTTTTTATTTTATAATTTCTCTTTAAATATTAACCATCTTAATAATTTTATAAAAAATATTCCAAAATTGTTTTTTTTTATCTCTTTTTAAAAAAAAATTAATTTTTTTTTATTTTAATTTCCTTTTATTTATATTTTATAACATATTCCACAAGTGAGCAGCGCACATAAGCAAACAGCACACTTTTTCAATAATATCAATCTCCCCCCTTTCAATACCCCTTTTAATAACTATTTTCATTACAATTCTAATTCTTATAAATAATAACTAAAATCAAACTTATTCTTGCTATTAAAATATTTAATAATAATAATAAATTAAATTTTAAAACTACTATTAAAATATATGATATTTTAAAAATAATCTTTTGATATTAATATACTAATATAACTTCAAAAGCCGAAATTACTTTTAAAATATATAAATTTATAATATTAAAAAAGTAAATTTTTATTAATATTATTTTTAATATAATAATATAATTTTTTTATTTTTAACTTTATTATATAAAAATTATAATAAATATATTATTTTGAAATTGAAATATTAATGAATTTAAATTTATTAATATAAATTAATTTTTAAATTTTATTAAATGTAGATTAAAATTTTAAACGGTTATAATTTAAAAGTATAATTATTAGTATATTAAATATAAAAATAAAAAAATTATTATTAATTAATTCTAATTTATATTTAATATTAAAATAAAATATAGTATTTAAAATATTAATATTTATAATTTTAATAAAATAAGTTTTATAATAAAAATAATTATTAATACTACTATTATTATAAATTTTAATTATTATAATAACAAAATTATATTAACACAACTTGATAATTAAAAGTGGGTTATAGTTATTTAAGGTATTAATGTTTAAAATTAATTAATATTATTATTTATTATTTTAACTAACCAATACCATCTCAAATATTAATATATATAATGTAAATTGTTTAATAATTAGATAATTATAATTATTAATAATAATTAGATAAATAATAATATAGGAATTCAATGGTTTAAGTATTTTAATTAATATATGAAATTAAAGATTGTTGGTATTTATTGTTTATTAATATTGGATGGTTATGAAAGTTATTATTTTATTAAATTTGAGTTATATATATAAAAATATAATATTATTTTTTTATATTTATTTTTTTATTTATTTTATTTGTTTTAATTACTTAATATTGTATATTTTAAATTATTAAAAGTTGTTTATGGTTGTTAAATTGAAAATTTAATGTGTTAATATATTAATTATATTGATAAGTTTAAATTTTTTTGTGCCTTTCAAAAAATATTTATTATTGTGATAATTATTAAAAATATATAAAGTGGGTTTGCTGGAGTTGGTATTTTATTATATAACCCCAAAAAAGTATTTTTAAAGTTGGATATTTAATTAATATTTTTTTTATATTTATTATGCTTTATTATTGTTTTGGGATAAATAGTAAAGATATTAAAGAATTTTTTATAAGTTGTTATGTAAATGTAATTAATTAAAAATTAATTTTTTAATGAATTTTTTATTGTATTAGTTGTTATAGATTAAATTAATAAAAATATACAGTTAATAATACATAAAATAATATTTTTTTAATTTAAAATATTAATATTTTGAGAAGTAAATCAAAAATTAAATAAATAATGTAAAGTAAGAAAAAAACATCTTTAAAATAAAAAAACATTAAGTGTAAAAATTATTTACAATCTACTAACTTAAAATCAAATAAATATTTAAATACAGATTAATATTAAGCAATATAATATCTCTATAAAAAAAAAAGGTGGTTGATTGTAATGTTGTAATAAATGTAATTAATTAGGTTATAATGTATGAATTTGTAAATAGTTATAATATAACTTATTAAATATATTTTAATTGTTTTTTAATTATATTATTTAGGTGTGGTTGAAAAATTGACTAAAATTTAGTGTAGTGTTGAAAAAATACACTACTCGCTTGTATGCGCCACTTGCTTGTGGAATATATTATATAATTATAAATTTTTAAACTTTTATTTTTAATAATTTTTAAATAAATTTATTTATTTTTATGATTTTTTTAAAAATTTTGTTTTTATATTTTAGAACTTTTTTATTATTAATATTTTTGTTTATCATTAACATCAAATTTTTTTTTTTTATTTAAAGAGATATTAAATATATTAATTTCTAAATTATAACTAACCAAAACTACATTTATTATCTCTCTATATTTATTTATCATTATTTTTAATAAATTTAAATTTATTCTTAATATAATAATTCTTTTATTTAATAAAAATAATATTTTTAATTTTAAAATTATTATTTTTGTTATTTTTATTATTTTTGTAACCTTTCTTATTATTTCCATATATATTTTATTTTTTTAAATTATTTTTTCTATTTCTTTTTTAAAATTTTAGATCTCCTTTTTTTTTTTTTTAATTATTTGTTTTAATTTTTAATTTTAAACCATCAAATCCTTTATATTATAAATTTCTAAATCTGAATTAATTAAGAGTTATTTTTTTTATATTTTATTTTAAAATTTGATTAATTAAATAATTAGAATTAATTTATTTATTAAAATCTTACTTAATATATCCATTTTTTATTTAATTTAAATAAATTATAATATTTTTTAGTATGTTTTTATTATTTCTTTTTTTATTTTATATATAGATGATTATAAAAAATATTTAAAAATTTATTCTATGATTTTTTTTTCATTGTTTTATTTTATATTTTATATTTTTTGTATATTTATTTTTTATTTTAAAAACTTTTGAATAATATTTTTTTATTTAATTTTGAATATTTTGTTCAAAAGATATGGGGGGGTCGTTTGTTCCAATAAATCCTTCCCCAAACTTTATTTTGTAAATAAGAGATGGTACTTAATATTCTTAAAAAAGGATTCTTTGTGCAGGGAGAATATTTAAAGGCAGAACAATATTATAATCTTAATTCTAGAGATTAATATAATAATTATTAAGAAATTGAATATTAAAGTTTTAAATATAAAAAAAAATATAAAATACAAAATTTATATTTTAAAATATAAAACTTATTTTTATAAATATAAAATATATAATATAAGAAAAAAATTATATAAATATATTAAAATAAAATATATTCTATATGGTAAAAATCATTTTACAAATAAATATATATAAAATAAAAATAAAAATAAAAATAAAAATAAAAATAAAAATTAAAAAAATCAAGATTAAATAATAAACTTTATAAAAATTTATTAATATAATTATAATATATTTATAAATATAATATAAAATATATTTAATTTTATATTTAAAAATAAAATAAATTTTATTTTTTTTTAAAAACCTTAATTTTCAAAAAAAAAAAAATTATAATTTTATATCCTAAATTTAATCCAATTTATTTAATTTATAAAAAGAATAAATTATAGATAATTATTTTCTTTTTAAAAAATATTAAATACAAAATCTCAAATCAAATAAATTTAATTAATAATAAAAATTATTAGATTATAAACTTTAAATTTAATAAATTTAATATTTTTAAAATTTTTAATATTTATAACAAAAAATAATAAATAAATTTAAATATAATAAATATAATAAAATTATATATAATAAAAAAATTATATTAAAAAATCTTTTCTAATTATAAAAATAAATATTTAATTTTAAAAAATTTTAATTTTTATTATTCTTTATAAAATTCAAATTATTTAAATAAATTAAAATCCAAAAAAATAATAAAATTAATTAAAAATAAAAAATTATAAATTTTAAATAATTTAAAAATATTAATTTATATTATTATTAAAAAAAAAATATAAGTAATTCATTTATTTTAAATTTAATTTTAATTATAAATTTAATAATTAATTTTATTGGAGAATAAAAAATTAAAAATAAAATAGATATTAAATTAGATTATGAGGTAATCTTATTTTATATATTTTAATTAATAGATTTAATAAATACTTTATTATTTATAAATAAATATAATTAAAAAAAAACAAATTGAAATATTTTCCAAAAAAAATTATTAAAATTAAATGAAAATCTAAATAAAAACAATTTTTAAAATAATCTACTTTTTTTATTTAATAAAAATAAAGTAGAAATAAAACAAAAACTAAAATAAATAGTAAAAATATTTCAAAAAAATTTAATTAATATAGTAAAAATATTAACACCAAAATTAATAATTATACCAAAATTTAAAATATAATAAAATTAATAAATAAATAAAAAAAGAAAAGAAATATTACAAAAAAAAAATTTTAAAAAAATAATAAATTTTAAAAAAACTAAAATTTATTCAAAAATAAAAAAGATATATATTTCAAAACAATAAAAAAATCAAAATAAGAATCTTAAAAAAATTATTTAACAAATACAAAAAATAAAAATTTTTTTAATATATTAAAATATACAAAATCAAAAAAAACACAAAAAATATTTAATTTAAAATTTAAAAATAAAAAAACATCAAATTTCAAAAAAAAAATCAAAAATATTAAAAAAAACATTATTTCCAAAACTTTTAATTTTTAAAACTACAAAAAAAAAATAATTTCACTATAATCTCAAATAAAAAAGAGATAAAATAAAAAAAAATTATAAATAATAAAATTCAAAAAATTATATTTACTTCTAACTCCAAAAAAATATTAAGTCTAAATAAAATAAATTTTCTATATTTTAAAAAAATATATAAAATAATTTTAAAAGAATTTAATAATTTATTTAATAAATTATTAAATTATAATTATTATCTAATCTACTTTAAAAAAGTAATTAAAATAATATTATTAAAACCAAATAAATTAAATTATAATATATTAAAAATTTATAAAATTATAAATCTTTTAAACTATTTAAAAAAAATATTAAAAAAAATAATAACAAAAAAATAACTTTTTTATTAAAAACTTATAATATTTTAAATTTAAAACAAATCAATAATAAAAAATCTAAATTTATAATTAATATAATTTTATCTTTAATAAATAATATAAAATTAATAAAAACTAAAAAACTTTTAACTTTTATTTTATTTTTAAATATTAAAAAAATTTTTGACAATATTTTAAAAATAAAATTAATTAATATATTAAAAAATATAAAATTATCAATTTAATTATTAAATTAAATTAAAAATTTTATATTTAATAAATATATTAAACTTACTTTTAATAAATAAATAAAAAAACAATTAAATCTAATAAAAACTAGAATATCTTAAAAATTATTTATATTTTTAATTTTTTTTCTTTTATATTTAATATCTCTATTTAGAAAATTAAAAATAAAATATCTATTTATTAAAATATCTTCTTATATAAATAATATAATAATAATAATTCAAAACAAGAAAATTAAACAAAATATTAAAAAATTAAAAAAAATATTAAAAATAATTTTCAAATAAACAAAAAATAATGTAGTAGTATTTAATAATATTAAATTTAAATTAATTCATTTTTATTTCAAATATAAAAAAAAAAATAAAATAATTTTATTAAACAAAACAAAAATAAAACTATTAAAAATAATCAAATAATTAAAAATTTATTTTAATATAAAAATAAATTTCAAAATTTATATTAAAAATAAAATATTTATAGCAAAAAAAATATTTAATTATATTTAAAATCTAATTAATTTAAAAACTAAATTAAATTTAAAAATATTTATATAATTTTATAAAAATTACATTTATTCTATTTTTGATTTTAAAACTAAAATTTGGTGGAAAAATTAAATTTTATTAATTAAAAAATTTAAAATACTTCAAAATAAAATAATTAAAAAAATAATAGGTGTATTTAAAACAATTTTAATAAATTTAATGGAGGTTGAAGTATTTATTCTATTATTAAAAATTAGGTTAAATGGTATATAAAAAAAATATGCATTAAAAATACTTTTTTTTAATAAAAATTATTTAATTAAATTAAAAATATTAAATTTTTTTTTATTAGAATGTAATTTTAAAAAAAAAATAAAAAAAATTTAAAAAATTTAAAATATTTAAAATAAAATAAAAATTAAAAAAAAAATCAAAAAAAATATTATAAAATTATATTAAATTTTATTTTATTTAAAATTAATTTTCAAATAAATCTATATATAAAAATAAAAAAAATTGATTTAGAATTAAAGCTTTTATAACTTAAAATTAATATCAATTTCTATATAAATAAAAATAGTAAAAAACTAGAAACAAAAATATACAAAAATAAAAAAAAATATCTAAATTTAAAAAAAAATTTAATTATTTATTCTAATAAATCTCTTTTAGAATCAAAAAACAATATAAAATCAATTAAAACTAAATATTATAAAAAAATAAACTAAAAGTTTATTTTTAAAATTTCAAAAAATTTAAATAATAAAATAAAAATTTACAACACAAAATTAATTACAATATATAAAAACCTTAAACAAACCAAATTAATTATAATAAAAAATAATAAAATAAAAAAATTTTATTTATTTATTAACAACCAAATTATAATAAAAAAACTAAACTCTTTAAAAATAAATTTAAAACAAGAAATAACTTCTAAAATTTAATTCCTATATAACAAAATTTATTCTTATAATATAAAAATTAATATAAAATAAATACCAAACCACATAAAAATAAAAAAAAACAAAAAAACAAACCTTTTAATTAAAAAAACTACAAAAATTCAAACAAAAAAATTTTTTTACCTCTTATTCTTTTTTAAAAAAAAAAATAAAATTACAAAATCTTATAAAATAAAAAAAAAACTAAAAAACACATAAAACAAAACCAAATTATTTCAACCACCCAAAATTAAAAAAAAATCAAATTCTACAAAAGTCAAATAACAAAATTAATTCAACAATAACTTAATTAAAAACTAACCATAAATATTTCAACAATTACTTATATAAAATATCAAAAAATATTATAAATAAAAATTATTTATACAACAAAACACCTCAAACACCAAAACATCTCTTATTATATTACAAAAAATACAAAAAAAAAAAAATAAATAACAAAAAATCTATAAATATAAAATCTCTATTATTTAATAATTTAAATCTCCAACATACAATAAAATTTATAAAAAAAACCAAAATTACACAAAAAAATAATAAAAAAAAAAAACTAAAATTAAAATAAATTAAAAAAATCTTAAAAAATAAATTCATAATTTAATTAAAAAATTTTAGAAGATTAACTATAAAATCACAAACAAAAAATATTAAAATAAAATCAACAACTCTTTTTTCAATAATAAAAAAAAAAAAAAAAATATACAAAAAAAAAGACCTCAAGAAAAATGATAGAAAATAAAATAAAAACTTAAAAAAAATTAAAAAAAAAACAAAATAAATTAATTATATTAATTTATTTAATTTTTAAATTAATTTTTATTTAAAATTACAATTTTCATTTGTTTGATTTATTATTTGAAATTTTGGGTATGTTAAAGAAATTTTTCTTTTGTCTGCCATAAACTTTTAGCTTGTATGTGTGTATGATACATCATCATCATCATCATCATCATTTGTTTGATTTGTTATTTGAAATTTTGGGTGCGCTGCAAAAGAAAATTCTCTTCTGTCCGCCATAAGCTTCTAGCTTCCATGCGTGTATGATACATCATCATCATCATCATCATAACAATTATTACATTAATTTTTGGAGTTAAAATTATAATATTATTTTATTTTTAAATATTTTTTTTGTATAAAAAATCCTTTTTTAAGAATATTAAATACCATCTCTTTTGTTTTTATTACTAAAATAATAAAAAAAAAAATTTTATTTTATAATTTCTCTTTAGATATTAGCCATCTTAATAATTTTATAAGAAATATTCTAAAATTGTTTTTTTTTATTTTTTTTAAAGAAGAATTAGTTTTTCTTTATTTTAATTTTCTTTTATTTGTATTTTATATATAATTACAAATTTTTAGACTTCTATTTTTAATAGTTTCTAAACAAATTCATCTATTTTTATAATTTTTTTAAAAATTTCATTTTTATATTTTAGAATTTTTTTGCTATTAGTGTTTTTGTTTATTATTAATATTAAATTTTTTTTTTATTTAAAAATATATTAAATATATTAATTTCTAAATTATAATTAATTAGAATTACATTTATTATTTCTTTATATTTATTTGTTGTTATTTTTGGTAAGTTTAAACTTATTTTTAATATAATAATTTTTTTATTTGATAAAAGTGGTGTTTTTAATTTTAAAATTATTATTTTTGTTGTTTTTATTATTTTTATAGTTTTTTTTGTTATTTCTACATATATTTTATTTTTTTAAATTATTTTTTTTATTTCTTTTTTAAAATTTTAGATTTCTTTTTCTTTTTCTTCAATTATTTATTTTAATTTTTAATTTTAAGTTATTAAATCTTTTATATTATAAATTTCTAAATTTGAATTAATTAAGAATTGTTTTTTTTATATTTTATTTTGAGATTTGATTGGTTATTATTATTATTATGTATCATACACGCATGCAAGCTAGTAGCTTATGGCAAACAAAAGAGAATTTTCTTTGCAGCATACCCAAAATTTCAAATAACAAATAAAACAAATAAAAATTATAATTTTAAATAAAAATTAATCTAAAAATTAAATAAATTAATACAATTAATCTATTTTATCTTTTTTTAATTTTTTTTAATTTTTTTTTATTTTTTCTATTATTTTTCTTGAGGTCTCTTCCCTTTTACATTTATTATCTCTTTTCTATTATTAAAAAAAAAATTATTAATCCTACTCTAATATCTTTTATCTATAATCTCACAATTAATCTTCTAAAAATTTTTAATTAAAATATAAATTTATTTTTTAAAATTTCCCTATTCTATTTTAATTTTAATCTTTTCTTTTTGATTATCTCTTTATATAATCTTAATTTTTTCTATAAATTTTATTATATATTATAAATTTATATTATTAATAATAAAGATTTTATATTTATAAATTTTTTATTTATTTTTTTTTTTTAATATTTTTTATTTTTTTTATACTTTTTACAGTATAATAAAAAATGTTTTAATATTTAAAATATTTTATTATATAAACAATTTTTATTAATAACATCTTTCAATATTTTATAAAAATAATTATTAAAATATCTATAACTAATTCTTAATTAAATTATTGTTAAATTAATTTTATTATTTAATTTTTATGAAACTTTATTTTTTTTTAATTTTAAATAATTAAAATAATTTAGTTTTGTTTTATTTATTTTCCAACTTTTTTCCTATTTTATAAGATTTTATAATCTTATATTTTTTTTAAAAAAAGAATAAAAAATAAAAAGACTTTTAATTTAAATTTTTATAATTTTTTTAGTTAAGTAATTTACTTTTTTGTTTTTTTTTATTTTTGTATGTTCTAATATTCAATTAATATTTATTTTTATATTGTAAAACTAGATTTCACCATATAAAAATTAAATTTTTGAAGTTATTTTTTATTTTAAATCCATTTTTAACAACTTTAGTCTTTTTATTACAACCTAATTATTAATAAATAAATAAATTTCTTTTATTTTATTATTTTTTATTATAATTAATTTAACTTGTCTAAAGTTTTTATATATTACAATTAATTTTGCGTTATAAACTTCTATTTTATTACCTAAATTTTTTAAAATTTTAAAAATAGAATTTTAATTTATTTTTTAATAATATCTAATTTTAAAATTAAAATTTAATAAAAAAATCAAAATTTATTAATTAAAAAATTTAAAATATTTTAAAATAAAATAATAAAAAAAATAACAGACACCTTCAAAACAATTTTAATAAATCTCATAAAAGTTAAAACATCTATTTTATTACTAAAAATTAAATTAAATGATATATAAAAAAAATATACATTAAAAATACTTTTTTTAAATAAAAAACATTTAATTAAATTAAAAATACCAAATTCTTTTCCACTAAAAAATTTTTTTAAAAGAAAAATAAAAAAAAATAATTTAAAATATTTAAAATAAAAAAAAATAAAATAAAAAAAAAAATATTATAAAACTACATTAAATTTTATTTTATCTAAAATTAATTTTCAAATAAATCCATACACAAAAATTAAAGAAATTAATCTAAAATTAAAACCTCCATAATTTAAAACTAATATTAACTTTTATATAAATAAAAATAATAAAAAACTAGAAACAAAAACATATAAAAAAAAAAAAAAGTATTTAAATTCAAAAAAAAATTTAATTATTTATTCTAATAAATTTTTTTTAAAATTAAAAAATAATATAAAATTAATTAGAGTTAGTATATATAATTTTTATAGAATTATATAAATACTTTTGAATTTAATTTAATTTTTAAATTAATTAAATTTTAAATATAATTAAATATCTTTTCTACTATAAATATTTTATTTTTAATATAAATTTTAAAATTCATTTTTATATCAAAAAAAATTTTTAACTATTTAATAATTTTTGATAATATTATTTTTGTGTTATTGGGTAAAATTACTTTATTTTTTTTTTTATATTTAAAATAAAAATAAATTAATTTAGATTTAATATTATTAAATATTACTACCTTATTTTTAATCCATAAAAAAACTATTTTTAATATTTTTTCCAATTTTTTAATATTTTATTCAATTTTTTTATTTTGATTATTATTATATTATTTATATAAGAAGATATTTTAATAAATAAATATTTTATTTTTAATTCTTTAAAAAAAAATGTTAAATATAAAAAAAATAAAATTAAAAATATAAATAATTTTTAAAATATTCCAATTTCTACTAAATTTAATTTTTTTCCTTTTATTTATTAAAAGCCAGTTTGATATATTTATTTGATATAAAATTTTTAATTTAGTTTAATAACTAAATTAATAATCCCATATTTTTTAATATATTAATCAATCTTATTTTTAAAATATTATTAAAAACTCTTTTTATATTTAAAAACAAAATAAAAATTAAAAATTTTTCATTTTTTATTATTTCTACATTATTTATTAATACTAAAATTATCATCGACCTTCGGAACAAACAACCCCCCCATAACTTTTAAACAAAGTATCCAAAACCAAATAAAATTATATCAATCAAAAAAACAAGAAAAACTATACAAAAATATCACAAAAATAAAAATAATACAAAAACCAACATAAAACAATCACAATAAAAAAAAATATACAAAAATTATAATCATTTATTATATAAAAAAAAAAGTTTCTCACTTAATTTAAACTATATTTTTTTAAAATTAGTTTTAAAATAAAGAATATATTAACAAATTTATTTTTAAATAAATTAATTCTAACAACACAAGAATATATACCTATAAAAAAAGATTTAAAAAAAATATATCAATAAATTCCAGTAATAGTAAAAAAAAAATAAATAAGAAAAACCTATTTTTAAAAATTAAAAAATTAAATAATTTTTTAAAAAAAAAAGTATAGGAGGTAAAAAACCTAAAACAAAAAATAAAAGAAATAAAAAAAAATAATACAAAAAAAACATATACTTAAATTATTTAAAAAATAATAAAAATAACAAAACAAAAAATAATTTAAAAATTTTAAAAAATATAAAAAATATATAAAATATAAAATTTATAAAATATAAAAATATTAATTAATTAATAAAAATTAATAATTTTAAAAAATATCATTAAATTATTTACTTAAAAATTAAATATTTTTAAAAAAAAAATAAATAAAATTTTTAAAAAAAAATTAAACAATCTAAAATTAATTATTTTTAGAATTTTTTTAAATTTAAAGAAAAATCTAATTTTGATTACCCATAAAAACACCAAAAAAGAAGATATTTTAAAATATAAAAAAAAAATTTATTAAAAATTTATTAAAATAAATAAACATATATAAAAACTTTTTAAAATAAAAAATTAAAACTTCTTAATAATATATAAAATTTTTAAAAATCAAAAAATAAAAAATATTAAAAAAGAAATGGAAATAAATAATACAATTATTTTAATTAAAAATCCAAAATAATTAATAAAAAAAAAAAAATTAAAAAAAAAAAATTTTTTTTTTATAATTATTATTATAAAAATAAAAATGGAGGTAATAGAAACTTAAAATAGAGGATATATTTTTTTAAAAAATAAAAAAACTTAAAACAAAAAAATATATAAAATTTTTTAAAAATAATAAATATATAAATTATTAAAAAATAGAATATTATATATTAAATTATAAAAATAATTCTATCTACAAAATTTATATTAAAAAATATAAAATAATTAAATATTTATATAATATATACTAAAAAAATAAAAAATCCTATAAATATATAAAATATAAATATATTAACTATAATAAAAAATATAAAATAAAAAATTTTTTATATTTTAAAAACAAAAAATAAAATATTATTATAAATAAATAATAATATTTTAAAAATAATATAATATAATTATAAAAGATTTATAAATATAATATAATTAATTTTATATTTTATATTAAATTATAATAATATAAATTTAATTTTTTTATAAAAACCTTAATTTTTAAAAAAAAATATTATAATTTTATATATAAAATTTCAACCAATCTTTTTAAATCTAAAAAATAAAAAAAATAAAAATAAAGTAATTACTTTTATAAAAAAAAATTTATTTTATAAAATTATAAATCAAAAAAATTTAATTAAAAATAAAAATTATTAAATTATTAATTTTAAATTAAATAAATTTAAAAAAAATCAAATTTATTAATATTTATAACAAAAAACAAAAAAATAATAATAAGAAATATATAATAAACTAATTTTTTAATAAAATTAAAGATTATTATATTAAAAAAATATTATTAATTAAAGATTTTAATATTTATCATTTATTATAAAATTTTAAAATTAAATTTAATTTAAAAATAAGAAAAATAATAAAATCAATTAAAAATAAAAATTTATAATTAATAAATAAATTTAATATATTAATTTATTACAATATCAAAAAAAATAATAAATTTAAATCTTTAATTATTAATTTATCTTTTATATTTATTAATTTAAAAAAATTAATTATAAATTAAAAAATAAATAAAAAAATTAATATAAAATTAAATTATAAAATAATCTTAATTAAAATAAAATTAAAAAAAAATAATTTAATAAATAATTTTTTATTAATTAATAAATTTAATTAAAATAAAATTAATTAAAAAAATTTTAAAAAAAAATTATTAAATTTAAATAAAAATTTAGATAAAAATAATTTATAATAAAATTTCTTATTTTTATTTAATAAAAAAAAAGAAAATCTTAAAAATAATTTAAAATTTATAATATTTTTTTTTTAAAAAAATTTAATTTTAATAATAAAAAAATTTATATTAATTTTAAAAATAATATTAAAATCAAAAATTTAATAAAATAATAAAATAAATAAAATAAAAAAAAATATTATAATAAAAAAAAATATAAAAATTAAATAAAATTTAATAAAATTAAAAATTATTTAAAATAAAAAAAAATAAATATTTTAAAAAAATTTTAAATTAATTTTTTAAAAAATATTAAAAACAAAAAAATATTTTTTATATTTAATTTTTTTAAATTTAAAAAAATTTAAAAATATTAAATTTAATTTATAAAAACAAAAATATTTTTAATTTTAAAAATACAATAAAAATATTAAAAAAAACATTATTTTTAAAATTATTAAAATATAAAACAATAAATTTATTTTTATTAATAGAAATAATAATTAATAAAAAGTTAATTAAATAAAAAAAAATAAAAAATAATAAAATCAAAAAAACTATTTTTTTATTTAACTTCAAAAAAGTATTAGAACTAGATAAAATTAATTTTTTATATTTAAAAAAAGTTTATGAAATTATATTAAAAAAATTTAATAAATTATTTAAATAATTATTAAATAATGGTTATTATTTAATTAGTTTTAGGGAAGTAATTGGGGTAATTTTACCCAAATTAGATAAATTAAACTATAATATTTTAAAAGTTTATAAAATTATTAACTTATTAAATTATTTAAAAAAAATATTAAAAAAAATAATAACAAAAAAAATAATTTTTTTATTAAAAATTAATAAAATTTTAAATTTAAAATAAATTAAAAGTAAAAAACAAAAATTTATAATTAATATAATTTTATTCCTAATTTATAATATAAAAATAATTATTTTAGAAAAGTTAAAAACTTCTATTTTATTTCTAAATATTAAAAAAGTTTTTAATAATGTTTTAAAAAAAAAATTAATTAATACATTAAAAAACATAAATTTTTTTAAATAATTAATTTAATAAATAAATAATTTTATATTTAAAAAATTAATTAAATTGGTTTTTAATAAATAAATAAAAAAATTAAAATTTATAAAAACTAAAATATTATAAAATTTTTTAATATTTTTAATTTTTTTTTTATTATATTTAATATTATTATTTAATTTATTAGAAAAAGAAATATTATTTATTATTAAATTGTTTTATATAAATAATTTAATATTGATTATAATTAATAAAAAAATAAAAATAAATATAAAAAAATTAAAAAAAATTGTAAAAATAATTTTTAATTAGATTATAAATAATATAATAATTTTTAATAATATAAAATTAAAACTAATTTATTTTAAAATAAATTTAAAAAAAAAATGAATTTAAAAAATTAAATATTAAATTATTAAATAATATAATAATAAAATTTATTAATAATTTAAAATAATTAAATATATATTTTAATATAAAACTAAATTTTAAAAATTATATTAAAATTAAAATCAATATAATAAATAAAATTTTAAATTTTATTAAAATACTAATAAATTTAGAAAAAAAATTTAAAATTAAAATTTTAATATAATTATATAAAAACTATATTTATTTTATTTTAGATTATAAAATTGAAATTTAATAAAAAAATCAAAAATAATAAAAAATTTTAAAAAAATTTAAATTAATTTAAAATAAAATATTAAAAAAAATAATAAAAGATTTCAAAATAATTTTAATAAATATTTTAAAAATTAAAGTTTTTATTTTCTTATTAGAAATTAAATTAAATAAAATATAAAAAAAATATATTTTAAAATTTTTTTTTTTAATAAAAATTATTTTATAAAAAAAAAATTTTTAAAATTATTTTTATTTGAATTCATTTTAAAAAAAAAAAAAAAAAAATTTAAAATTTTATTTAAAATAGAATGAAAATAAAAAAAAAAAAATAAAAAAAAATATACTTTTATATTAAATAAAATATTATTAAAAATTAATTTCTTAATAAATTTATATATGAAGATTAAAAAAATAAATATAAAATTTAATTTATTTTAAATTAAAAATAAAATTAATTTCTTTATAAATAATATATTTAAAAATTTAAAAATAAAAAATTATAAAAATAAAAAAAAAATTAAATTAAATTCTAAAAAAAACTTATTTATTTATATAAATAGTTTTATACTAAAAATAAAAAATAAAAATAAAAATAATAAAAAAAAAAATCTTTAAAAATAAAAATATATAAAAAAATAAATAATAAATCTATTTTTAAAATTTATTTTAATTTAAAAAAAAGTATGAAGGTATATAACATAAAATTAATTATTTTAAAAATAAAATTCAAAAAATCCTTAAAAATAATTAATAAAAATAAAAAAATAAAAAATATTTATTTTTTTATTAATAACTAGGTTGTAATAAAAAAATTATAAAATTTAAATATAAAATTTAATTAAAAAATAATTTTAAAAATTTAAAATATTATAAATAAATTTAATTTTAAAAATATTAATATATTTATAAAATAAGTTCCAAATTACTTTAAAATTATTAAAAACAAAAAAATAAATTACTTAATCAAAAAAATTATAAAAATAAAAACAAAAAACTTATTTAAATCTTTTACTTATTTAAAACAAAAAATAAAAAATAAAAATTTAATAAAATAGGAAAAAAAATATATAAAACAAAAAAATAAATTAAATTATATTAATAAATTAAAATTAAAAAAAAATAAAATATTTATTAAATTTAATAATAATTTAATTTTTTTTTTAATTTAATTAAAAATTAGATATAAATATTTTAATAATTATTTATATAATATTTTAAATTTTAAAATTTTAAATAAAAATTATATATATAAAAATAAATTTTAAATACTAAAATACTTAATTATGAAATGTAAACTTTATAATAAAAAAAGAAAAATATTAAAAAAAAAATTTAAAAAAATTAATAAATAATTAAATTATTACTTTCTGTTATTTAATAATAAAAATATAATTTTTTTAAAAAAATTCTTAAATAAAATAAATATTATAAAAAAAAATATATAATAAAAATCCTAAAAATAATTATTTTATAAAATGGGGAAATTTAAAAATTTAATAATGGAAAAATTTTAAAAATAAGATATATTATTTTAATATTATATTAAAATAAATAAGTAAAAATAATAGATATACAATATTATTCTTTTAATAAAAAAAAAAAAAAAGAGACAAAAAGGTTAGAAGGAGTTTTAAAAATAAAAATAAAAAATAATAATAAAAATAATAAAAATAATGAAATACAAAAAGCATATATTTTAATTTCTTTTCCTTCATTTCGCCATAACCGAAAGGTTGCATGCGTGTATGATAAATAATAATAATAATAATAATTAATATATTTATTTTTTATTTTAAAAATTTTTGAAAAATATCTTTTTATTTGGTTTTGGATATTTCATTCCAAAGTTATGGGGGGGTTGTTCATTCCAAAGGTTGATTAACAAACTATTTATGATTTGATTGGTTAAATAGTTAGAATTAGTTTATTTAATAAAATTTTACTTGATATATTTATTTTTTATCTAATTTAAATAAGTTGTAACGTTTTTTAGTATATTTTTGTTATTTTTTTTTTTATTTTGTGTGTAGATGATTGCAAAAAATATTTAGAAATTTATTTTATAATTTCTCTTTTGTTGTTTTGTTTTATGTTTTATATTTTCATATATTTACTCTTTATTTTAAGAGCTTTCGAATGATATCTTTTTATTTAATTTTGGATACTTCGTTTAAAAGATATGGGGGGGTTGTTCGTTCCGAAGGTCTCTTGATAATGAATATTCTAATGTAAAAGATATAATAACTTGAAATCAAAAATTAAAACAAATAATTGGAAAAAAAAAAGAAAAAATTCAGAATTTTAAAAAAGAAATAAAAAAAATAATTCAAAAAAATAAAACATATGTAAAAATAGTAAGAAAAACTACAAAAACAATAAAAATAATAAAAACAATAAAAACAATAAAAACAATAATTTTAGTTCAAAAAACATTACTACTAAATAGAAAAATTATTTTTCTAAAAATAAATATAACTTTATCAAAAATAATAATAAATAAATATAAAGAAATAATAAATACTATATTAAAAAAAATTAATTTAAAAATTAATATATTTAGTATCTTATTAAATAAAAAAAAAAAACCTAATATTAATAACAAATAAAAATATAAATAATAAAAAAAATTCTGAAATATAAAAACAAAATTTTTGAAGAAATTATTAAAATAAACAAATTCATTCAAAAACTATTGAAAATAAAAACATAAAATTTCGTAATCATATATAAAATATAAACAAAAAAAAATCAAAATAAAAAAAAATTAATTCTTCTACAAAAAAAAATAAAAAAAAATAATTTTAAAATATTTCTAGTAAAATTACTAAAATAACTAATAAACAAAGAAAAACTACAAAATAAAAAATCTTTTTTAATAATTCTAATAATAAAAATAAGAAAAATAACACTTAATATTCTAAAAAAAAAAGTTTTTATATAAAAAGAATGTTTAAAAGTAAAATAATATTACAATCTTAATTCTAAAAATCAATATAATAATTATTAAAAAATTAAATATTAAAATTTTGAATATAAAAAGAATACAAAATGTAAAATTTATATTTTAGAATATAAAACTTATTTTCATAAATACATAACATATAATAAGAGAAGGAAACTATACAAATACATTAAAATAAAATATATGTTATATAAAAAAAATCATTTTACAAATAAATATATAAAAAAAAAAAAATAATAAAAATTAAAAAAATTAAAATTAAAATAGTAGATTATATAAAAATTTATTAATATAATTATAATATATCTACAAATATAATACAAAGTATACTTAATTCTATTTTTAAAAATAAGATAGATATTATCTTTTTTTAAAAACCATAATTTTTTTTAAAAAAAGAAAATACAATTTTATATTTAAAATTTAATCCAATTTATTTAATTTATAAAAAAAAATAGGCCATAAATAATTTTTTTTTTTTAAAAAAAATATTAAATACAAAATTTCGAATCAAATAAATTTAATTAATAATAAAAACTACCAAATTATAGATTTTAAATCAAATAAATTTAATATATTCAAAATTTTTAGGAGGTGTGGTACAGTGGTGTAGTGCTGTACCTGGAAGCAGAGGTTTTTTCTCTTTTCCCTACTGCGTAGGTTTGATTCCTGCCACCTTCTTCTATAAAAATAAGTTGTTTTTCTATATTAAAAAAACAGCTTTATAAAATATATTTAATATTTTTAGATTATTTTAAGCCTTATTAAGAGTCATACCTCAACACTAATTATCTAATCAACACTTTTCTCTTTAAAAATCATACCTAGTTAAATTAGAATATTTTACTTATATAATCATCAAACAGTAAACTTAACTACTATAAAAATAAAAAACAATAATCTTTGTTTTATAAAAAATATATATAAATATATCACAATAATAATAATACTAGCAGCCTAATCCCATTTATAATAAAACTAAACTTTAATTACAAAAATATAAAAACAGTAATAATTTTAAGAAATTTAATTTATAATTAAAATTTATATTTGTGGATCATTCTAAATATAATAAAAAAATTTTTTAACATTACATCAAAGTAGATAAATAAAAATAATAGATATATGGCATTCTCTACTAATCGAAATAGTAAAATTACATACAAAGAAATCTTATTTATAAATAGATTTTAAAAAAATAGTTTTGAAAATTTTTAAACATTTTAATCATGTAAAAAAAGAATTTGGCTTATATTCACTTCTTTTCATATTATTATCTATAGTTAGATATCTACAATCCGCCATAACCGAAAGGTTGCATGCGTGTATGATAAATAATAATAATAATAATTCAAAATTTTTAATATTTATAATAAAAAATAATAAATAAATTTAAAAATAATAAATATAACAAAACTATATACAATAAAAAGATTATATAAAAAAATTTTTTTAAATTATAAAAATAAATATTTAATATTAAAAAATTTTAATTTATATTATTCTCTATAAAATTTAAAATGTATTAATAAATTAAAATCTAAAAAAATAATAAAATTAATCAAAAATAAAAAACTACAAATTTTAAATAATTCAAAAACATCAACTTATTATTATTAAAAGAAAAATATAAGTAATTTATTTATATTAAATTTAATTTTAATTATAAACTTAATAATTAATTTTATTAGAGAATAAAAAATTAAAAATAAAATAAATATTAAGTTAAATTATAAGATAATTTTATTTTATATATTATAATCAACAAATTTAGTAAATACTTTATTATCTACTAATAAATATAATTAAAAAAAAAATTTTTAAAAAATTTTTTAAAAAAAATTATTAAAATTAAATAAAAATTTAAATAAAAATAATTTCTAAAATAATCTATTTTTTTTATTTAATAAAAATAAAATAGAAATAAAATAAAAATTAAAATAAATAATAAATTTATTTTAAAAAAATCTAATTAATATAATAAAAATATTAATATTAAAATTAATAATTATACTAAAGTTTAAAATATAATAAAATCAATAAATAAATAAAAAAATAAAAAGAATTTTACAAAAAAATAATTTTTAAAATAATAATAAATTACAAAAGAATTAAAATTTATTTAAAAATAAAAAAAACACATATTTCAAAATAATAAAAAGATTAAAATAAAAATTTTAAAAAAATTATCTAATAAATATAAAAAATAAAGAAATTTTTAAAATATTAAAATATATAAAATTAAAAAAAATATAAATAATTCCCAATTTAAAATTTGAAAAAAAAAAGTATTGAATTTTGAAAAAAAATTAAAAATATTAAAAAAAACATTATTTCTAAAATTTTTAGTTTTTTAAAAAAAAAAAGGTTTTATAATTTTAAATAAAAAAAAAATAAAATGGGAAAAAATTATAAATAAAGAAATTAAAAAAGCTATATTTATTTCAAACTTTAAAAAAGTATTAGGTTTAAATGGAATAAATTTTTTATATTTTAAAAAAGTATATAAAATAATTCTAAAAAGATTTAATAATTTATTTAATAAATTATTAAATTATAATTATTATTTAATCTATTTTAAAAAAATAATTAAAATAATATTACTAAAATTAAATAAACCAGATTATAATATGTTGAAAATTTATAAAATTATAAATCTTTTAAACTATCTAAAAAAAATATTAAAAAAAATAATAGTAAAAAAAATAATTTTTCTATTAAAAATTCACAATATATTAAATTTGGAATAAATTAATAATAAAAAATCAAAATTTATAATTAATATAATTTTATTTTTAATAAATAATATAAAAATAATAAAAAATAAAAAACTTTTAATTTTTATTTTATTTTTAAATATAAAAAAAACTTTTAATAATATTTCAAAAATAAAATTAATTAATATACTAAAAAACATAAAATTACCAACTTAATTATTAAACTAAATTAAAAATTTTATATCAAATAAATATATTAAATTAACTTTTAATAAATAAATAAAAAAAAAAATTAAATTCAATAAAAACTAAAATATTTTAAAAATTATTTATATCTTTACTTTTATTTCTTTTATATTTAATATTTTTTTTTAATAAATTAAAAACAAAATATTTATTTATTAAAATACTTTCTTATATATAACAATAATAATTCAAAACAAAAAAATTAAATAAAATATTAAAAAATTAAAAAGAATATTAAAAATAGCTTTTTTATAAACCAAAAATAATATAATAATATTTAATAATATTAAATCTAAATTAATTTACTTTTATTTCAAATATAAAAAAGAAAATAAAATAATTTTATTTAATAATACAAAAATAACACCATCAAAAATTATCAAATAATTAAAAATCTTTTTTAACATAAAAATAAATTTTAAAATTTATATTAAAAATAAAATATCTACACCAAAAAAAATATTTAATTATATTTAAAATTTAATTAATTTAAAAATATTTATATAACTTTATAAAAGTTATATATATTTTATATTTGATTTTGGAGTTGAAATTTAATAAAAAAATTAAAATTTATTAATTAAAAAATTTAAAATATTTTAAAATAAAATAATAAAAAAATAATAAATACTTTTAAAATAATTTTAATAAATTTTATAAAAATTAAAGTGTTTATTTTATTATTAGAAATTAGATTAAATAGTATATAAAGAAGATATGTGTTAAGAATACTTTTTCTAAATAAAAAATATTTAATTAAATTAAAAATACCAAATTTTTTTTTACCAGAAAATTTTTTTAGAAGAGAAATACAAAAAGATGATTTAAAATATTTAAAATAAAATAAAAATAAAATAAAATAAAAAAATATTATAAAATTACATTAAATTTTATTTTGTTTAAAATTAATTTTCAAATAAATTCATATATGAAAATTGAGGAAATTAATTTAGAATTAAAATTTTTATAATTTAAAATTAATATTAATTTTTATATAAATAAAAGTAGTAAAAAATTAGAAACAAAAATATATAAAAAAAAAAAAGTATTTAAATTTAAAAAAAATTTTAATTATTTATTTTAATAAATTTTTTTTAAAATTAAAAAATAATATAAAATTAATTAGAGCTAAATATTAAAAAAAAATAAATTAAAAATCTATTTTTAAAATTTTAAAAAATTTAAATAATAAAATAAAATTTTATAATATAAAATTAATTACAATATATAAAAACTTTAAACAAACTAAATTAATTATAATAAAAAATAATAAAATAAAAATTTTTTATTTGTTTATTAACAATTAAACTATAATAAAAAAAACTAAAATCATTAAAAATAAATCCAAAACAAAAAATAATTTCAAAAATTTAATTTTTATATAACGAAATCCAGTTTTATAATATAAAAATAAATATTAATTAAATACCAAAATACATAGAAATAAAAAAAAAATAAAAAAGTAAATTACTTAATTAAAAAAATTATAAAAATTTAAACTAAAAATCTTTTTACCTCTTATTCTTTTTTAAAAAGAAATATAAAATTACAAAATTTTATAAAATAAAAAAAAAACTAAAAAACAAATAAAATAAAACTAAATTATTATAACTATCCAAAATCAAACAAAAATAAATTTTTATAAAAATCGAATAATAAAATTAATTTAATAATAATTTAATTAAAAACTAATCATCAATATTTCAATAATTATTTTTATAAAATATCAAAAAATATTATTAATAAAAATTATTTATGTAGTAAAATATTTTAAATATCAAAACATTACTATACTATAAAAAATATAAAAAAAAAAAAAAAAATATTAAAAAAAAAATAAATAAAAAATTTATAAATATAAAATTTTTATTATTTAATAATATAAATCTATAATATACAATAAAATTTATAAAAAAAAATTAAAATTATATAAAAAAATAATCAAAAAAAAAAACTAAAATTAAAATAAAATAAAAAAATCTTAAAAAATAAATTTATATTTTAATTAAAAATTTTTAAAAAATCAACTATAAGATTACAAGTAAAAAATATTAAAATAAAATTAATAACTCTTTTTTCAATAATAAAAAAAAAATAATAAATACAAAAAAAAAAAGACCTCAAAAAAAATAATAGAAAAAATCAAAAAAATCAAAAAAAATCAAAAAAAGATAAAATAGATCAACTATATTAATTTATTTAATTTTTAGATTAATTTTTGTTTAAAATTACAATTTTCATTTATTTCATTTACTATTTGAAATTTTAAATACACTGTAAAGAAAATTCTTTTTTGTTTGCTATAAGTTACTAGCTTGCATACGTGTATGATACATAATAATAATAATAATAATTCCAACAACTACCAAAAATTAAATTAATTAAAATATTATATTTATCCTAAGTTTTCTTAACAAAATTTTTAAAATAATTTTAATATTCTGCTATATTTCTTAACTCTAATTATTCAAAACTTTCAATTAAAAATATAAATATTTAATAAAATAATTAAAATTATTAAATAGTATAACACAATAAAATAATTAAAAAAACTATAAGACTATTCAATTAAATATATAATTAAATTAATAAATCAATTAATAAAATTCTAAAAAAATCTAAAAACAATTATTATTCAAAATTTTTTATATATATAATAAAATTTTATATAAAATATTAATAAATAAATAAATATAATTTTAATAACTAATATAAACAATTTACTTATTAAAATTATAATTTATAAATTTATATAAAAACTTAATATTAAACATCATATAACAAATAAAATCCCAAAATTTCCACATATTATAACAAACTAATATATTATCCTAATCAACATATTTACATAAATATAACAATAAAAATATAATTTCAAAAAAGCAAAAAATATATTATAATATTAATAATAGTTATAAAATAAAAAAAGTACAAAACAAAAAGTATGTTTATCATGTTAAAATATATTTCCTAATCTGGTTTAGTTGATATGGCGGGGTCGTGATAAAAACAAATATTTTAAAAATTAATAAAATAAAAAAATTTTAATAAAAAAAAATTAATAAAATAATATTAATAATATTTTTAAAACTTTAATATTTTTAAAAAAGTATTAAATTATTTTTCTCATTCTTATACACAAAACAAATAAAAAAAAACATCCTACTTTTTCTTTTTTATAACTAATTATTAAAATAAAAATATATTAAGTCATTATGTTTAACAAATTTTCTAAATCATTTAATATTAAATTTTAAACTAATTAAAAAAAATAGATTTATATATGAACTATACCATATAAACTTTTAAAATTATACCATAAGTGTAATGTGTGTGATTGATTGATCATTCTAAGTATATAGAGATGCTATCTATCTATAGGGGTACGTGTGTACGCCTTACATTAATTAAATATATATATATATATATATTTATAATAACTTTAGATATTTATATTAATTTTAAATAATATAATATAGTTTTAAACTAAAAATATACTATAAAATTTAATAAATTATATAAAAATAATAAATATTTTATAATTAGAAAAGTTATATTTATTATAAATTATAATTCTAAAATTATATAAATTTCAAAAATAAAATTTATATTAATATAATAAATATAGTAAACATATTATTTAACTTAACATCTATATAAAACAATTAGTTTTATAATTATTATAATAATTATTATCTTATAACTAAATTTACAATTATAAAACATTAAAACATACTACTATTATAAATACAATAATTCTAAATTTTTTAATTAAAAAATTATTTTCTAATTAAATTTCATATTATAAGTTATATAAATAACAAACGACCTTCGGAACGAATAACCCCCCCATAACTTTGGAACAAAATATCCAAAATCAAATAAAAAAATATCTTTTAAAAGTTTTTAAAATAGAAAATAAATATACTAAAAAACAAAATACAAATTATAAAGATGAAAAAAAAATTATAAAATAAAAATTTAGAAATTTTTTACAATTATTTATATATAAAATAAAAAAAAATAATAAAAAAAATGTTATGTTATAATTTTTGTAAATTAAATATTGAAAATAAATATATTAAACAATTTTTTAATAAATAAATTAATTTTAATTATTTAATTAATTAAATTATAAAATAAAATATAAAAAAAAATAATTATTAATTCATTCAAATTTAAAAATTTACAATATAAAAAATATAATAATTCAAAATTAAAAATTAAAATAAATAATTAAAAAAAAGAAAAAAAAATTCAAAATTTTAAAAAAAAAATAAAAAAAATAATTTAAAAAAATAAAATATACACAAAAATAACAAAAAAAATAATAAAAATAATAAAAATAATAAAAATAATAATTCTAATTTAAAAAATATTATTATTACCAAATAAAAAAATTATTATTCCAAAAACAAATATAACTTTATTAAAAATAATGATGAATAAATATAAAAAAATAATAAATATTATATTAAAAAAAAACAATTTCAAAACCAATATATTTAATATTTTATTAAACAAAAAAAATAATTTAATATTAATAATAAATAAAAATATAAATAATAAAAAAATTTTAAAATATAAAAATAAAATTTTTGAAAAAATTATTAAAATAAATAAATTTATTTAAAAACTATTAAAAATAAAAATATAGAATTTCGTAATTATATACAAAATACAAATAGAAAAAAATTAAAATAAAAAAAATAAAAAAAGATAATTTTGGAATATTTTTAACAAAACTACTAAAATAATTAATAAATAAAAAAAAACTATAAAATAAAAAATCTTCTTTAATAATTCTAATAATAAAAATAAAAGAAATAATATTTAATATTTTAAAAAAAGGAATTTTTATATAAAAAGAATATTTAAAAATAAAATAATATTATAATTTTAATTTTAAAGATTAATATAATAATTATTAAAAATTAGATATTAAAGTTTTAAATATAAAAAGAATATAAAATGTAAAATTTGTATTTTAAAATATAAAATTTATTTTTATAAATATATAATATGTAATAAAAAAAAAGAAATTATACAAATACACTAAAATAAAATATATATTATATAAAAAAAATCATTTTATAAATAAATATATAAAAAAAAATAATAATAAAAATTAAAAAAATTAAAATTAAAATAATAAATTATATAAAAATTTATTAATATAATTATAATATATCTATAAATATAATATAAAGTATACTTAATTTTATTTTTAAAAATAAAATAAACATTATCTTTTTTTAAAAATTATAATTTTCAAAAAAAAAAAAAAAATATAATTTTATATTTAGAATTTAATTTAATTTATCTGATTTATAAAAAAAATAAATTATCAATAGTTATTTTTTTCTTGAAAAATATTAAATATGAAATTTCGAATTAAATAAATTTAATTAATAATAAAAATTATTAAATTATAAATTTTAAATTAAATAAATTTAATATATTCAAAATTTTTAATATTTATAATAAAAAATAATAAATAAATTTAAAAACAATAAATACAATAAAATCATACTTGTGTGTTGCAGATTATATTATTATTATTATTATGTATCATACATGTATGCAAGCTAGTAGCTTATGGCGGACAGAAAAGAATTTTCTTTGTAGCATATTTAAAATTTCAAATAACAAATAAAATAAATAAAAATTGTAATTTTAAATAAAAATTAATCTAAAAATTAAATAGATTAATATTGTTAATTTATTTTGTTTTTTTTGATTTTTTTTGATTTTTTTATTTTTTTTATTATTTTTCTTGAAATTTTTTCTTTTCTGTACTTATTATCTTTTTTCTATTATTAAAAAAAGAGTTGTTAATCCTATTTTAATATTTTTTGTTTGTAATTTTATAGTTAATCTTTTGAAATTTTTTAATTAAAATATAAATTTATTTTTTAAGATCTTCTTATTTTATTTTAATTTTAATTTTTTTTTTTTGATTATTTTTTTATATAATTTTAATTTTTTCTATAAATTTTATTATATATTATAAATTTATATTATTAAATAATAAAAATTTTATATTTATAGATTTTTTATTTATTTTTTTTTTTAATATTTTTTTTTTTTTTTTATATTTTTTATAATATAGTAAGAGATATTTTAATATTTAAAATATTTTATTATATAAACAATTCTTATTAATAATATTTTTTAATATTTTATAAAAGTAATTGTTAAAATATTTATGATTAATTTTTAATTAAATTATCACTAAATTAATTTTATTATTTAATTTTTATAAAACTTTATTTCTTTTTAATTTTAAATAGTTAAAATAATTTAGTTTTATTTTATTTATTTTCCAATTTTCTTTTTATTTTATAAAATTTTATAATTTTATATTTCTTTTTAAAAAAGAATAAAAAATAAAAAAATTTTTAATTTAAATTTTTATAATTTTTTTAATTAAATAATTTATTTTTTTGTTTTTTTTTATTTTTATATATTTTAATATTTAATTAATATTTATTTTTATATTATAAAACTAAATTTTATTATATAAAAATTAAATTTTTAAGGTTATTTTTTATCTTAAACCTATTTTTAATAATTTTAATTTTTTTATTATAATCTAATTATTAATAAATAAATAAATTTTTTTTATTTTATTATTTTTTATTATAATTAATTTAATTTATTTAAAATCTTTATATATTATAATTAATTCTACATCATAAACTTTTATTTTATTATCTAAACTTTTTAAAATTTTAAAAATAAATTGTTAATTTATTTCTTTATAATATCCAACTTTAATTAATTTTATATTATTTTTTAATTTTAAAAAAAATTTATTAAAATAAATAATTAAATTTTTTTTTAAATTTAAATATTTTTTTTTTTTTTATATATTTTTATTTCTAATTTTTTATTATTTTTATTTATATAAAAGTTAATATTAATTTTAAATTATAAAAATTTTAATTCTAAATTAATTTTTTTAATTTTTATATATAAATTTATTTAAAAATTAATTTTAAATAAAATAAAATTTAATATAATTTTATAATATTTTTTTTTTTTATTTTATTTTTATTCCATTTTAAATATTTTAAATTATTTTCTTTTATTTTTTTTTTAAAAAAATTTTTTAATAAAAAAAAATCTAATATTTTTAATTTAATTAAATATTTTTTATTTAAAAAAAATATTTTTAATGTATATTTTTTTTATATATTATTTAATTTAATTTCTAATAATAAAATAAATATTTTAATTTTTATAAAATTTATTAAAATTATTTTAAAAATACTTATTATTTTTTTTATTATTTTATTTTAAAATATTTTAAATTTTTTAATTAATAAATTTTAATTTTTTTATTAAATTTTAATTTTAAAATTAAATATAAAATATATATAGTTTTTATAAAATTATATAAATACTTTTAAATTTAATTTAATTTTTAAATTAACTAAATTTTAAATATAATTAAATATTTTTTTTACTACAAATAATTTATTTTTAATATAAATTTTAAAATTTATTTTTATATTAAAAAAAATTTTTAATTATTTGATAATTTTTAATAATATTATTTTTATATTATTAAATAAAATTACTTTATTTTTTTTTTTATATTTGAAATAAAAATAAATTAATTTAAATTTAATATTATTAAATATCATTATATTATTTTCAATTTATAAAAAGTTATTTTCAATATTTTTTTTAATTTTTTAATATTTTATTCAATTTTTTTATTTTAAATTATTATTACCACATCATCTATATAAGAAAATACTTTAATAAATAAATATTTTGTTTTTAATTTTTTAAAAAAAAATATTAAATATAAAAGAAATAAAATTAAAAATATAAATAATTTTTAAAATATTCCAATTTTTATTAAATTTAATTTTTTTTTTATTTATCCATCAAAAGCCAGTTTAATATACCTATTTGATATAAAATTTTTAATTTAATTTAATAATTAAGTTAGTAATTTTATATCTTTTAATATATTAATCAATCTTATTTTTAAAACATTATCAAAAACTCCTTTTATATTTAGAAATAAAATAAAAATTAAAAATTTTTTATTTTTTATTATTTTTATATCATTTATTAAAAATAAAGCCACATCAATTACAGATTTTAATTTTTTGCCACCAATTTATTCCAAATCCAATATATTATAAATTTTTAATAAAAAAGCTATTCTTTTTATTATTATTTTTTCTAATACTTTTCTTAAATAATTTAAAAAACTTATAATTTTATAAGCTTTCAATATATTATAATCCAGTTTATTTAATTTTAATAATATTATTTTAATTATTTTTCTAAAATAAATTAAATAATAACCATAATTTAATAATCTATTAAATAAATCATTAAATCTTTCTAAAATTATTTTATATATTTTTTTAAAACATAAAAAATTTATTCCATTTGGACCTAGTATTTTTTTAAAATTTGAAGTGAATATAATTTTTTCAACTTCTTTATTTATGATTTTCTTTTATTTTATCTTTTTTTTATTTAAGATTATAAAACTATTTTTCTTTTTAAAAACTAGAAATTTTAGAAATAATGTTTTTCTTAATATTTTTAATTTTTTTTTAAAATTTAATACTTTTTTTTCTTCAAATTCTAAATTAAGAATTATTTGTGTTTTTTTTAGTTTTATATATTTTAATATATTAAAACTTTTTTTATTTTTTATATTTATTAAATAATTTTTCCAAAATTCTTGTTTTAATTTTTTTATTATTTTAAAATATATATTTCTTTTATTTTTAAATAAATTTTAATTTTTTTGTAATTTATTATTTTTCTAAAATCTTTTTTTTTATAACATTTTTTTTCTTTTTTTATTTATTTATTGATTTTATTATATTTTGGATTTTAATATAATTATTAATTTTAATATTAATATTTCTATTATATTAATTAAATTTTTTTGAAATAGATTTGTTGTTTATTTTAGTTTTTGTTCTATTTCTATTTTATTTTTATTAAATAAAAAAAGTAAATTATTTTAAAAATTGTTCTTGTTTAGATTTTTATCTAATTTTAATAATTTTTTTTAAAAAATTTTTTAATTTGTTTTTTTTTAGTTGTATTTATTAGTAAATAATGGGGTATTTATCAAATTTGTTGATTATGATATACAAAATAAAATTATTTTATGATTTAATCTAGTATTTATTTTATTTTTAATTTTTAATTTTTTAATAAAATTAATTATTAAGTTTATAGTTAAAATTAAATTTAATACAAATAAATTATTTATATTTTTTTTTTAATAATAATAAGTTGGTGTTTTTAAATTATTTAAAATTTATAATTTTTTATTTTCAATTAATTTTATTATTTTTTTAGATCTTAATTTATTAATATATTTTGAATTTTATAGAGAATGATGTAAATTAAAATCTCCTAATATTAAACACCTATTTTTACAATTTAAAAAGATTTTTTTATATAATCTTTTTATTATATATAATTTCATCATATTTGTTGTTTTTAAATCCATTTATTATTTTTCATTATAAATATTAAAAATTTTAAATATATTAAATTTATTTAATTTAAAATTTATAATTTAACAATTCTTATTATTAATTAAATTTATTTGATTTAAGATTTTGTATTTGATATTTTTTAAAAAAAAAGTAATTATTTATAACCTATTTTTTTTATAAGTTGGATAAATTGGATTAAATTTAAAATATGAAATTATATTTTTTTTTTTTTTTTTAAAAATTATAATTTTTGAAAAAAGACAATATTTATTTTATTTTTGAATGCAGAATTAAGTATATCTTATATTATATTTATAAATATATTATAATTATATTAATAAATTCTTATATGATTTGTTATTTTATTTTTGGTTTTTTTGATTTTTATTATTTTTCTTTTTTATATATTTATTTATAAAATAATTTCTTTTATATAATATATATTTTATTTTAGTGTGTTTGTATAATTTCCTTCTTTTATTATATGTTATATATTTATAAAAATCGGTTTTATGTTTTAAAGTGTAAATTCTGCATTTTATATTTTTTTTATATTTAAAATTTTGATGTTTAATTTTTTAACAATTATTATATTAATTTTTAAAATTAAGATTATAATATTATTTTGTTTTTAAATGTTTTTTTTGTATCAAAATTTTTTTTTTTAGAATATTAAATACTATTTCTTTTATCTTTGTTGTTAGAATTATTGAAAAAAAATTTTTATTTTGTAGTTTTTTTTTGTTTATTAACTATTTTGGTGGTTTTGCTAGAGATATTTTAAAATTATTTTTTTTTATTTTTTTTTGTAAAAGAATTAATTTTTTTTTATTTTTATTTTTTTTTGTTTATATTTTGTGTATGATTATAAACTTTTAAGTTTTTACTTTTAATAATTTTTAAATAAATTTGTTTATTTTGATGATTTTTTTAAAAATTTTGTTTTTATATTTCAAAATTTTTTTGTTATTTGTATTTTTATTTATTATTAATATTAAGTTTTTTTTTTTATTTAATAAGATATTAGATATATTAATTTTTAGATTATTTTTTTTTTAATATAGTATTTATTATTTCTCTATATTTATTTATTATTATTTTTGGTGGGGTTATATATGTTTTTGAAATAATAATTCTTTTATTTAGTACTAGTAATGTTTTTTAAACTGGAATTATTATTTTTATCGTTTTTATTGTTTTTATTATTTTCATTGTTTTTGTGGCTTTCTTTGTTATTTTTGTGTATGTTTTATTTTTTTGAATTGTTTTTTTTATTTTTTTTTTGAAATTCTGGATTTCTTTTTCCTTTTCTTTAATTATTTGTTTTAATTTTTGATTTTAAGTTATTAGATTTTTTATATTATAAATTTCTAAATTTAAATTAATTAATAATTATTTTTTTTATATTTTATTTTATAATCTAACTGGTTGAGTGGCTAAAATCAACTCATTTATTAAAAGATTGTTTAATATATTCATTTTTAACACCTAATTTAAAAAAATTATAGCATTTTTAATATTCTTTTTATTACCCCTTTTTATTTTATATATAGACAATTGCAAAAGATTTTTAAAATTTTACTTTGTGATTTTTTTTTTGTTTTTTTGGTTTGTATTTTGTCTTTTGGTATATTTACTCTCTACTTCAAGAGCTTTCGAAAGATATCTTTTTATTTGGTTTTGGATACTTCGTTCTAAAGTTATGGGGGGGTCGTTCGTTCCGAAGGTCGATGTGTTGCAGATTATAATAATTTGCAGTTTGTGATAAATAATTCCAACTTTAACTCACTCTTTTTAACATTGAAATCTAGCGTTGTGCTGGATTTTAAAATTATAAAAAAAATATCCAATTAATTATTATCTATAAAACTTCCTGGTGACACTCTTACAGATTTATCACTATCTAAAAAAAGGTTAAAATTGTTGTTGTTATTAATTTGATTATCAATTTAACTAAAAAATATATTTCATCTTCTTCTATTATCAATAAAAACAGCATAAAATATAAAATTTATAAATTCCTTTAATAAATACCTATAACACTTAAATTGTTGTTTTTTTTATATTATTATTTCTCATTTTTGATTTTAATCTATTTTTATATATTATATATCTATACTAATTACCAAATAATTTTTATTTTATTCTAATATTAATCAATATTAACTACCACATTACTATATTTCTTTACAAATTGTTTGTAATATTTTAAACTATATCTCTAATAAATTACAATATACAACATTTCATTCTACCAATTTTATAAATATATTTATAAAATAACATTATAATAAAAAAATATTACATATAATAAATTGATTTTTAACATTAATAATATTTTTTAAAATTTAGGGTATTTATAATAATTTAATATTATTTAATTTTATTACTAAAAGAATTACCTCTTTACATTATCTAATAATAAAGTTGGGGTTATATAAAAAATATCTAAATTAATATTATACAAATATAATATTATTTTTAATAAATATTTTATTATATGTTTTTTTGAATACTAAATAAAATTAAAATTTTAATAAAGATATTTGATAATCCATATTATATAAAATTTTAGTAATGTAAATTGAGTAGTACTATTGTAATAGCCCAAAAAATCCAATATCTAGTAACTAGAGAAGGTGGGTACTATAAATGAGTATACATAGTAATTTAATGTTATTAACATAACAAAAATCCAAAAATTTAATAAAAACATATAATTTGTAATTATTGAAAATTAATAATTAATTTTTAAATATATTAAATAATATTTTAATCCATAAATAAATTTCGAATTAATAAACCCATTTAACACCAAAAGTATTATTTATTCATTTTTTTTTTATAACACCAAAAGTAGTTTTTTTGTTATCCAAAATAATATACCAATTTTCCATATAATAAATATTTTTAAAAATAATTATTAATAACATTATTTTAATATTATCAACATTCATACAACTAATAATAATAATATTTTCTTTATTATTATTTTAAACCAATTAAATATATACTTTGTGGTATATAATATTCCAATAATATTGATTTTAATTTATTACAATATTTTTTTTATCAAAATTCCATATATTATTTTACTTTATAACTTTGTCTTGAATAATAGTTTAAAACTATGAAATATTAACATAAAAATCTAAATAATACCATCTATAAACATCAACTTACATAATTAAAGTACAACTTAATAAATTCTACTAAAATCACTATAATATGTTCTTTATCTATATAACTTAAAATTTTACATTTTATTTAATTAATAAATTTATTTTCAAATTAAGATATTTATGATTAATAAAAATCAAAAATATTAAAATAAATTATTTAATATAATTCAAATATTTTATTCACAATAAGAGTTGAACAAAAAAAAAATCCCTAATTAAAATAATAAAATATTTATTTTATAAATTTTTACTTTTATAAAACATTTAAAAATTAATTAATTAAATAAAACTTTTAAATATTAATATTCTTAAAACAATATTATAAATACTAATAATTAACACCACATTATCACACCACCTTTAAAATATTATGATTTCTAAAAATTATATAACAAAAAGAGTTCAAAATTTTTTTTATTTTAATATCAATATCCATAATAACTATTTTAATAATAAAAATATCATCATTTTTATTTGATTTTAAAATTAAAAAAATTGTTATAATAGAAAAAATTTTAAAAAATTAAATAAACCTTTTAAATAGATAATAATAACATCATTCAAAAATTATAATGATAAAAATTGGTATTATATTTTTTTTATAATTTTAAAAATCCAATGTGGTGTTGAATTTTGATGTTTAAGAGAATGAGTTGAGGTTGGAGTTGTTTATTACAAGTTGTAAATTATCATAACCTGCAACACACGAGTATATAATAAAAAGATTATAAAAATTTTTTTTTTAAATTATGAAAATAAATATTTAATATTAGGAAATTTTAATTTATATTATTTTTTATAAAATTCAAAATGTATTAATAAATTAAAATTTAAAAAAATAATAAAATTAATTGAAAATAAAAAACTACAAATCTTAAACAACCTAAAAATACTAATTTATTATTATTAAAAAAAAATATAAGTAATTTATTTATATTAAATTTAACTCTAATTATAAATTTAATAATTAATTTTATTAAAAAATAAAAAATTGAAAATAAAATAAATATTAAATCATAAAATAATTTTATTTTATATATTATAATTAACAAATCTAATAAATATTTTATTATTTATTAATAAATATAATTAGAAAAAAATTATTAAAATTAAATAAAAATTTAAACAAAAATAATTTTTAAAATAATTTATTTTTTTTATTTAATAAAAATAAGGTAGAAATAAAGCAAAAATTAGAACAAATAATAAATTTATTTTAAAAAAATCTAATTAATATGGTGAAAATATTAATATTAAAATTAATAATTATATTAAAATCTAAAATATGGTGGAATTAATAAATAAATGAAAAAAGAAAAGAAATATTACAAAAAAAAAGATTTAAAAAAATAATAAATTATAAAAGAATTAAAATTTTATTTAAAAATAAAAGAAATGCATATTTTGAAATAATAAGAAAATTAAAATAAGAATTTTAAAAAAATTATTTAATAAATATAAAAGATAAAAAAGTTTTTAAAATATTAAGATATATAAAATTAAGAAAAATGTAAATAATTCCCAATTTAGAATTTGGAGAAAAAAAAAATATTGAATTTTAAAAAAAAATAGTTTTATAATCTTAAATAAAAAAAAAAAATAAAACAAAAAAAAATTATAAATAAAAAAAATTAAAAAAGTTATATTTATTTTAAATTTTAAAAAAATATTAAATTTAAATGGAATAAATTTTTTATATTTTAAAAGAGTATATAAAATAATTTTAAAAAAATTTAATAATTTATTTAATAAATTAATAAATTATAATTATTATTTAATTTGTTTTAAAAAAATAATTAAAATAATATTATTAAAATTAAATAAATTGGATTATAATATATTGAAAGTTTATAGAATTATAAGTTTTTTAAACTATTTAAGGAAAATATTAGAAAAAATAATAGTAAAAAGAATAGTTTTTTTATTAGAAATTTATAATATATTAGATTTAAAATAAATTGGTGGTAGAAAATTAAAATTTGTAATTGATGTGGTTTTATTTTTAATGAATAATATAAAAATAGTAAAAAATGAAAATTTTTTAATTTTTATTTTATTTTTAGATATAAAAAAATTTTTTAATAATGTTTTAAAAATAAAATTAATTAATATATTAAAAAATATAGGATTACTAATTTAATTATTAAATTAAATTGAAAATTTTATGTTAGGTATATTAATGTTATGCGACAGCACGGATCTGATATGTGATGGTATGAGATATGCTAGGCCTTATTTGGGTTCTATTAGGTTCATAGGGTTTAAATAGTGATGGTTTTAACAATTATTTTTAGATACTAAGGTTTTTAATATTTCAATAATAGTTTTATATATTAATAATTTATTAGATAATGTATAAATATAATATTTAATAATTTTTATTTTATTAAGTAAATATTTAGAATTTTTATTTTATATATTACTAATTATTAGTTTTATTATATTTTATTAAGTTTATAAATAAATTTTCTAATATTATATGTTATTAGGTTATATTATTAATAAAAAATATAAGAAAATAAGAGTATATAAAATATATTAATTGAAGTTAATTTAGAAATGTTAATGGTAATAAACTTATTAGTGATAAGTAATATGATAAATAATGAAAATATATTAAAAAATAAGTTTAAAGTTTTTAAAAAATTGAAAATTATTAAAAAATAAAAATTTAAAAAAAAATATATATATATTTTTTAATTAAAATTATAGTTAAATAAAAAAATTAAAATATTAAAATTATTTAAAATAAAAGATGAGAAGATATTAAAAATAAAAATATAATTAATATTTTTAATAATAAAAGAAATAATTAATATAAAGAAAAAATTAAAAAAATATATAATATATAATTATATTAAATTAAATTTATTTATAAAAGAATATAATAAAATTTAAAAATTTTTTTAAAAATTAAATTTTTATTTTATATTTTTAGAATTTATTTAAATAAATGAGATGTGTATTAAGTTTATTTTTGGATTAATAAAAGATTGTATTTGGGGATGGATAATTATAAAATTAAAAGTTTTGTTATAAAGTAAAAAATTAGAAGAATTAAAAAAATTTTAAATATTAATAATATTATATTTTAATAATTTAAATGAGGTTGGTAAAGTTAAATTTATAATTTTAAAATTAAAATAAAAAAGAAGATAGTATTTGATTATATTATATAGTTTAAGATGATATAAAATAAAATTTTAAAATAGAATAATATTTTAATAATATATTTTTTTTAAAAAAGTTTTAAAAACAATATTAGATGAGATATTATGGTAGTTAGTTTTAAATTTAAAATATTAGATAGATTGGTTAAAGTTGTAATAAATACTGAAGGATGTTATGAATTATACATAATCACAAAAAAAAAAATTTTTATAATTATAGTTATAAAATTTTTTATTATTAAATTTAATGGAATTAGATATAATATTAGTGGTTATAATAGATGTAAAAAAAAAATTAAAAATTAAAAATTTTAATAATAATAATAAAAAATATATTAAAAGAATTAATATAAAAAAAAAGAATTGATAATATATGTTTTGTATGCAGTTAGTTAAAATATGTAACTTTTTGTTATAATTTAAGTTATAAAAGAAAAAAAAAAAAAAAAAGAGAAAAATATTAAAATAAAAATTATAAGAGAAAAGTTTAAAAATAATAAAAATTTAATTATTTAAGGAATAAGGTAAAAAAATTAAAAAATAAGAAGTTATAATAGAATTAAAAAAATTTAAATTATTGGAGATTATGTTAGCAACTATAAAAAAATAAAATTTATCAAAAAAATACTCCCATTTTATTTTACAAATAAAAATAAAATAAGGAAAGAAGAAATGAATAATTAAAAAATTTTTAGATTATGGTTTATTTTTAACTTTTATTAATTTAAAAGTAGTAAAACGGCACAGTATTAAACAAAAAATTAAAAATTAAATAATATTTTTATATTTGATAGATAATAATAATATTTTTAATAAAAGAATTATATATATAATTGAATTTTTAAAATTAAATATTAAAAAAAAAAAAAAAGATTGGATGTATTATAATATAATTGATATAAAAAATTATAATATAACTTTAGGTTTTTTGTGGTTAAAACAAATCAATTTAAAAATTAATTAAAAAAAAAAAGTTATAAACTTCCAAATTATTAAAATAAATAAAAAATTTATAAATATAAACAATATAATAACTACAATTACCTTAAAAAAATTTAAAAAATTAATTAATAAATTACTAAAAAAACAATTATAAAATTATAAAATCTTAATAATAAAAAAATAAAAATTTTTATAAAAATCTATTTATAAACTAATAAATATAAAAAAAAAAATATTTAAAATTTATATAAAAAAAAATATAACTAATAAATTTATTTAATTATCCATATTTTTAATTAAAACATTAATTTTATTTATAAAAAAAAAAAAAAAAATTATATTTATATATAAATTACAAAAATTTAAATAATATAATAATAAAAAATAAATATATCTTTTTATTAATAAACATTATAATAAAACAATTTAAAAATATATAATACTTTATAAAACTAAACTTATAAAATGTTTATAACAAAATCAAAATAATAAAAAACAAAAAATAAAAAATAAATTTTAAAATTTAATATAAATATTTCAAATATTAAATAATATTTTTTAACTTTATAAATATATTTAGGTTGTTCCAAACACTAATTAACAACATCTTAAAAAAATTTTTAAACATATTTATAATAATTTATTTAAACAATATTCTAATTTACTCTAAAACAAAATGAAAATATATAAGATATATATAATAAATACTAAATATTTTAAAAAAAATCAAATTATATATAAACCTTAAAAAATATAAATTTAAAAAAAAAAACAATATAAAATTTCTTAAATTCTTAGTATCAACAAAAAAAATAATGGATTAAAAAAAAATAAAAACTATAGTAAAATGGTTGGAATTAAAAATTATAAAATAATTTTAAGGATTTTTAAAATTTACAAATTTTTATAAATATTTTATTAAAAAATATAATGATTTAATACAAGTTTTTATGGATAGAATAAATAAAAATTTAAAATTTATATAAATAATTAAAAAATAAGATTTATTTAAAAAATTAAAAAAAAAATTTATAAAAATAAATAATTTAGTTTTAAAATATTTTGATTTAATAAAATTTATAATAATAAAAATAAATATTTCAAGATATGTAATAACAAAATGCCTATTTTAATTATATAATAAAGTTAATCGACCTTCGGAACGAACGACCCCCCCATAACTTTAGAACAAAGTATCCAAAACTAAATAAAAAGATATTTTTTGAAAACTCTTAAAATAAAGAGTAAATATATTAAAAAACAAAATATAAATTGAAAAGATAAGAAAAAAATTATAGAGTAAAATTCTGAAAATTTTTTGCAATCATCTATATACAAAATAAAAAAAAATAACAAAAAGAATATTAAAAATATTATAATTTTTTTGGGTTAAATGTTGAAAATGGATATGTTAAATAATTTTTCAATAAATGAATTAATTTTAACCACTCAATTAATTAAATTATAAAATAAAATATAAAAAAAATAATTGTTGATTAGTTCGAACCCAGAAATCTACAATATAGAAGATTTGATAGCTCAAAATCAAAAATTAAGATAAATAATTAAAGAAAAGGAAAAAAAAATCCAAAACTTTAAAAAAGAAATAGAAAAAATAATTCAAAAAAATAAAATATACGCAGAAATGGTAAGGAAAGTTATAAAAACGATGGAAACAATAAAAATGATAAAAATAATAAAAATAATAATTTTGATTTAAAAAACATTATTACTATCAAATAGAAGAATTATTATTTTAAAAATAAATATAATTTTATTAAAAATAATAATAAATAAATATAAAAAAATAATAAATATTATATTAAGAAAAAATAATCTAGAAACTAATATATTTGGTATTTTATTAAATAAAAAGGGGAATTTAATATTAATAATAAATAAGAACATAAACAGCCAAGAAGTTCTGAAATATAAAAATAAAATTTTTGAAGAAATTATTAAAATAAATGAATTTGTTTAAAAGTTATTAAAAATGGAAGTTTAGAATTTTGTGATTATATATGAGGTACAAATGAAAGAAAATTAAAATAAAAAAGAATTAATTTTTTTACAAAAAGAAATAAAAAAAAACAATTTTAGAATATTTTTGGCAAAACTATTAAAGTAGTTAATAAACAAAAAAAAATTATAAAATAAAAAATCTTTTTTAATAATTTTAATAATAAAAATAAGAAAAATAGTATTTAATATTTTAAAAAAAAGAATTTTTATAGAAAAAGAATATTTAAAAATAAAATAATATTATAATCTTAATTTTAAAGATTAATGTAATAATTATTAAAAAATTAAATATTAAAGTTTTAAATATGAAAAGAATGTAAAATATAGAATTTATATTTTAAAATATAAAATCTATTTTTATAAATATATGATATATAATAAAAGAAGGAAATTATATAAATATATTAAAATAAAATATATATTATATAAAAAAAATCATTTTATAAATAAATATATAAAAAAAAAAAATAACAAAAATCAAAAAAATTAAAATTAAAATAACAAATTATATAAAAATTTATTAATATAATTATAATATATTTACAAATATAATGTAAGATATATTTAATTTTATATTTAAAAATAAAATAAATATTATTTTTTTTAAAAATTATAATTTTTAAAAAAAGAAAAAAATATAATTTTATATTTTAAATTTAATTTAATTTATTCAATTTATGAAAAGAATAAACCACAAGTAGTCACTTTTTTTTTAAAAAATATTAAATACAAAATCTTAAATCAAATAAATTTAATTAATGATAAAAACTATCAAATTATAAATTTTAAATTAAATAAATTTAATATATTCAGAATTTTTAATATTTATAATAAAAAATAATAAACAAATCTAAAAATAATAAATATGATGAAACCATATATAATAAAAAGATTATATAAAATTTTTTTTTAAATTATAAAAATAAGTATTTAATATTAAAAAATTTTAATTTATATTATTTTTTATAAAATTTAAAATACATTAATAAATTAAAATTTAAAAAAATAATAGAATTGATCAAAAATAAAAAATTATAAATCTTAAATAATCTAAAAACATTAATTTATTATTATTAAAAAAAAAATATAAGTGGTTTATCTATATTAAATTTAATTTTAATTATAAACTTAATAATTAATTTTATTAAAAAATAGAAAATTAAAAATAAAATAAATATTAAATTAGATTATAAAATAATTTTATTTTGTATATTATAATTAATAAATCTAATAAATATTTTATTATCTACTAATAAATATAATTAAAAAAAAATAAATTGGAAAATCTTTTAAAAAAAATTATTAAAATTAGATGGAAATTTAAATAAGAATAATTTCTAAAATAATTTATTTTTTTTATTTAATGAAAATAAAATAGAAATGGAGTAAAAATTGGAGTAAGTGGTAAATTTATTTTAAAAAAATTTAATTAATACAGTAAAAACATTAATATTAAAATTAATAATTATATTAAAATTTAAAATATAATGAAATTAATTAATAAATAAAAAAAAAAAAAGAAATGCTATAAGAAAAAGATTTTTGGAAAAATAATAAATTATAAAAGAATTAGAATTTATTTAAAAATAAAAGAAATATATATTTTAAAATAATAAAAAGATCAAAATAAGAATTTTAGAAAAATTATTTAATAAATATAAAAGATAAAAAAAATTTTAATATATTAAAATATAATGTATTCCACAAGTGAGTGGCGTATACAAGTGAGTGGCGTACTTTTTTAGTGTTGTGTTGGATTTTGGTTAATTTTTTAATTATACTTGAATAATATAATTAAAAAATAATTAAAATATATTTAGTAGGTTATATTATAGTTGTTTATAAATTTATATGTTATGATTTAGTTGATTGTATTTATTATAATATTGTAATTAACTATTATTTTTTTTTGTAGAGATATTATGTTGTTTAGTATTAGTTTGTATTTGAATATTTATTTGATTTTGAGTTAGTAGATTGTGAGTAGTTTTTATGTTTAATGTTTTTTTATTTTGAAGATGTTTTATTTTTATTTTGTGTTATTTATTTAATTTTTGATTTGTTTTTTGAAGTATTAATATTTTAGATTGAAGAAGTGTTATTTTATGTATTATTAATTGTATATTTTTATTAATTTGATTTATAGTAGTTAATATAATAAGAAATTTATTAGTAAATTAATTTTTAATTAATTGTGTTTGTATAATAATTTGTGAAAGATTTTTTGGTGTTTTTGTTGTTTATTTTAAAGTAGTAGTAGAATGTGATGAATATAAAAAAAATATTAATTAAATATTTAATTTTAAAAATATTTTTTTTAAATTATATAATAAAATATTAGTTTTAGTAAATTTA
Organism: Arthrobotrys conoides; assembly: GCA_036971725.1. NCBI lineage: Eukaryota > Fungi > Ascomycota > Orbiliomycetes > Orbiliales > Orbiliaceae > Arthrobotrys > Arthrobotrys conoides. Next base: position 97,683 of record JAVHJM010000010.1, read on the forward strand.
TTTTATATATTTTTAATAATTATTATAATAATAAATATTTTTTGAAAAATATAAAAAAACTTAAGTTTATTAATATGATTAATATATTAATATATTAAATTTTTAATTTAACAACTATAAATAATTTTTAATAATTTAAAATATACAATATCAAGTAGTTAAAGCAAATAAAATAAATAAGAAAGTAAATATAAAAAAATAATATTATATTTTTGTATATATAATTTAAATTTAATAAAATAATAATTTTTATAATTATCTAATATTAATAAATAATAAATGCTGATAATTTTTAATTTTATATATTAATTAAAATATTTAAATTATTAAATTTTTATATCATTATTTATTTAACTATTACTAATAATTATAATTATTTAATTATTAAATAATTTATATTATATATACTAATATTTAAAATAATATTAATTAATTAAAATAATAAATAATAATATTAATTAATTTTAAATATTAATATTTTAAATAATTATAACTTATTTTTAATTATTAAATTATGCTAATATAATTTTATTATTATGATAGTTAAAATTTATAATAATAGTAATATTAATAATTATTTTTATTATAAAATTTATTTTATTAAAATTATAAATATTAGCATTTTAAATATTATATTTTATTTTGATATTGAGCATAAGTTAAAATTAATTAATAATAATTTTTTTATTTTTATATTTAATATGTTAATAATTATATTTTCAAATTATAACTATTCAGAATTTTAATCTATACTTAATAAAATTTAAAAACTAATTTATATTAATAAACTTGAATTTATTAGTATTTTAATTTTAAAATAATATATTTATTATAATTTTTATATAATAAAATCAAAAATAAAAAAATCATATTATTATATTAAAAATAATATTAATAAAAGTTTACTCTTCTAATGTTGTAAATCTACATGTTTTAAAAATAATTTTAACTTTTAAAACTATACTAGTATATTAACATCAAAAAATTATTTCCAGAATATTATATATTTTAATAATAATTTTGAAACTTAATTTATTATTATTATTAAATGTCTTAATAATAAGAGTAAGCTTGACTTTAATTATTATTTACAAAAATTAGAATTGTAATGAAGATAACTATTAAAAGGAATATTGAAAGAGGAAAGATTGGTGTTGTTAAAAAAGTGTGCTGCTCGCTTGTGTGCGCTGCTTGCTTGTGGAATATGTTATAAAATTAAAAAAAATATAAATAATTTAAAATTTAAAATTTAAAAAAAAAAAGTATTAAATTTTAAAGAAAAATTAAAAATATTAAGAAAAGTATTATTTCTAAAATTTCTAGTTTTTAAAAAAAAAAATAACTTTATAATCTCAAATAAAAAAGAAATAAAATAAAAAAAAATTATAAATAAAAAAATTAAAAAAATTATATTTATTTTAAATTTTAAAAAAGTATTAAATCTAAATAAAATAAATTTTTTATATTTTAAAAAAACATATAAAATAATTTTAGAAAGATTTAATAATTTATTTAATAAATTATTAAATTACAATTATTATTTAATTTATTTTAAAAAATAATTAAGATAATATTATTAAAATTAAATAAATTAAATTATAATATATTAAAAATTTATAAAATTATAAGTCTTTTAAATTATTTAGGAAAAGTATTAGAAAAAATAATAATAAAAAGAATAATTTTTTTATTAAAAATTTATAATATATTAAATTTAGAATAAATTAATAATAAAAAATCAAAATCTGCAATTAATATAATTCTATCTTTAATAAACAATATAAAAATAATAAAAAATTTTTAATTTTTAATTTTTGTTTTGTTTTTAAATATAAAAGAAGCTTTTAATAATATTTCAAAAATAAAATTAATTAATATATTAAAAGATATAAAATTACTAATTTAGTTATTAAATTAAATTAAAAATTTTATATTAAATAAATATATCAAACTAGTTTTTAATAAATAAAAAAAAAAATTTAAATTAATAAAAATTGGAATATTTTAAGAATTACTTATATTTTTAATTTTATTTTTTTTATATTTAATATTTTTTTTTAGAAAGTTAAAAATAAAATATTTATTTATTAAAATATCTTTTTATATAAATAATATAACAATAATAATTTAAAACAAAAAAATTAAATAAAATATTAAAGAATTAAAAAAAATATCAAAAACAATTTTTTTATAAATTAAAAATAATATAGTAATATTTAATAATATTAAATCTAAATTAATTTATTTTTATTTTAGATATAAAAAATAAAATAAAATAATTTTATTTAATAATATAAAAATAATATTATTAAAAATTATTAAATAATTAGAAGTTTTTTTTAATATAAAAATAAATTTTAAAATTTATGTTAAAAATAAAATATTTATAATAAAAAAAATATTTAATTATATTTAAAATCTAATTAATTTAAAAACTAGATTAAATTCAAAAGCACTTATATAACTCTATAAAAACTATATATATTCTATATCTAATTTTAAAACCAAAATTTAATAAAAAAATCAAAATTTATTAATTAAAAAATTTAAAATATTTTAAAATAAAATAATAAGAAAAATAATAAATACTTTTAAAACAATTTTAATAAATTTTATAAAAATTAAAATATTTATTTTATTATTAAAAATTAAATTAAATAATATATAAAAAAAATATATATTAAGAATATTCTTTTTAAATAAAAAATATTTAATTAAATTAAAAGTACCAAATTCTTTTTTACCAAAAAATTTTTTTTAAAAGAAAAATAAAAAAAAATAACTTAAAATATTTAAAATAAAATAAAAAAAAAATAAAAAAAAAAAAATATTACAAAATTATATTAAATTTTATTTTATTTAAAATTAATTTTTAAATAAATTTATACACAAAAATTAAAGAAATTAATTTAAAATTAGAATTTTTATAATTTAAAATTAATATTAATTTTTATATAAATAAAAATAATAAAAAATTAGAAATAAAAATATATAAAAAAAAAAAAAATATTTAAATTTAAAAAAGAATTTAATTATTTATTTTAATAAATTTTTTTTAAAATTAAAAAATAATATAAAATCAACTAAAATTAGATATTATAAAAAAATAAATCAAAATTCTATTTTTAAAATTTCAAAAAATTTAAATAATAAAATAAAAATTTACAACATAAAATTAATTACAATATATAAAAATTTTAAATAAACTAAATTAATTATAATAAAAAATAATAAAATAAAAAAAATCTATTTATTTATTAATAATTAGATTATAATAAAAAAACTAAAATTATTAAAAATAAATTTAGAATAAGAAATAATCTTAAAAATTTAATTTTTATATAACAAAATCCAATCCTACAATATAAAAATAAATATTAATTAAATATTAGAACATATAAAAATAAAAGAAAACAAAAAAACAAATTATTTAATTAAAAAAATTATAAAAATTTAAATTATAAATTTTTTTATTTTTTATTTTTTTTTAAAAAAAAATATAAAATTATAAAATTTTATAGAATAAAAAGAAAATTAAAAAATAAATAAAATAAAATTAAATTATTTCAATTATTTAAAATTAAAAAAAAATAAAATTTTATAAAAATCAAATAATAAAATTAATTTAATAATAATTTAATTAAAAATTGGTTATAAATATTTTAATAATTATTTTTATAAAATATTAAAAAATATTATTAATAAAAATTATTTATATAGTAAAATATTCTAAATATTAAAACATTTTTTACTATATTATAAAAAATATAAAAAAAAAAAAAAATATTAAAAAAAAAAATAAATAAAAAATTTATAAATGTAAAATTTTTATTATTTAATAATATGAATCTATAATATATAATAAAATTTATAAAAAAAATTAAAATTGCATAGAAAAATAATTAAAAAGAAAAAACTAAAATTAAAATAAAATAAGAAAATCTTAAAAAATAAATTTATATTTTAATTAAAAATTTTTAGAAGATCAATTGTAAGATTACAAACAAAAAACATTAGAATAAAATTAATAACTCTTTTTTCAATAATAGAAAAGAGATAATAAGTATAGAGGGGAAGAGATTTTAAGAAAAATAATAAAAAAAAATCAAAAAAGTCAAAAAAAATCAAAAAAAATCAAAATAAATCAACTGTGTTAATCTATTTAATTTTTAAATCAATTTTTATTCAAAATTACAATTTTCATTTGTTTCATTTGCTATTTGAAATTTTGGGTGCGCTGCAAAGAAAATTCTCTTCTGTCCACCATAAGCTACTAGCTTGCATGCGTGTATGATACATAATAATAATAATAATAATTATATAATAATAAAAAATAATATTTTATAAAATTCTTTAACAAAAAAATAATTCAAATAAAAAAAAATTATTAAGTATATAATCAAAAATTATTAATTATAATTAAAGTAATATAAAAATAATCATTCTAATTAAAAAAATTATAATTTATAATTATAATATTAAACAATTATATTAACTTGGTTTATTTTATAATATTAAAAAAATTAAATTTTAGATAAATAAAATAGGTTAAAGAGTTAAGAGAATTAAATTTTAAAATCAAATATAAACCAAAAAAATAAATATAAAAATAAATGTTTTATTTTAAAAACTAAATTATAAATTTTTAGAAAAAAAAAATATATATTTTATTGTTTTTATTATTCAAAAAAAATTAATTAGTAGTATAAGTTATGATGATGGATGAGGAGATATAAAAAATTTATATTAAAAATTTATTAATAATAAAAATAATAAAATAAATAAAAAAAAAAAACCCAAAATATAAAAAAAATTATATAATAAAAAAAAAAAATTATTTAAATTCTATAACCTAATATATATATTTAATTTATTAAATTTAAAATAAAAAATTTTTACAAAAATCCATAATTTATTATTAATAAAATATTTCAAAAAATCAAAAACATTAAAATTATTTATACAACAATATTATTTTTTAAAATATATAAAATTTATACACCAATATATTAAAATATACAATACATAATAAAACAAATCAAACCAAAAAAAAAAAATTATTAAAGTTATTAAACACACCAACAAAACCATAAAAATCAATTTTAATAAATTTCATAATCAAATTACCAAAATCAAATAACTTTATAATAAAAAACAATATAACATATAATATAATATAAATAATAATAAACAAATTAACAAAATATATCTACTTTATTTTATATATAAAAAAATTTAACACAAAAATTTTAACTATATTATATATCAAACATTTAATATAAAATAAATTATTAAATAAAATAATATTAAATTAAAAAATAATTTTTATTTCCAAATTCTAAACTATTATTTACAAAATATTAAAAATTATAATAAAATTTTTAATAATATTTTATTTATAGATAAACAAGCAAATAAAATAAATTAACTAAATTCTAAAATAATATTTTTATAATTACTATAATTATAATTAAAGTAATTAAATAAAATTACTATTATTAATAATATTAATACATAATAATATATATTAAATAATAATTAAAATAATTTTATATTTTATAAAGTATAGTTAATATTTAAGAATAAATAAAAAGATACAATAATTTATTAAAATATTTATAATTTAAAAAAAATTAAACTTATTTATAAAAATATATAAAATATATAAATTAAAAATATAAAAAACTTACAATAATTATATAAAATATATTAATAAAATATAAAAAAAAACTAAAATATTTAAGGAGAATAAAATAATATTATTATTTAATTAAAATATCAAAATTAAAAAATTATTAAATAAATTAAAAACAAAATAATTAAACTTATTTAAAATTATAAAAAACATTAAAAATATAACTTACAAATTAAAAATTTTAATTATAATAAAAATTATAATATATTTTATACATTTTTAATTAAAAAATATTATATAAACAAAATATACCTTTATTTTAACAAAATAATATAAATAAAAACAAAACAAAAAAAATAATATATATAAAATTAAAAAAATACTAACTATAAATTTTATAAAATTAAATAAAAAAATTAAAAAAAAAATATAATATTATCTAATAAAATAAAAAATTTTTTTATTAATAAAAATCATATAAAAATTTAAAAAAAACCTAAAAAAAAAAAAAAAATTTAAATATTAAAATTATAAAAAAAAATGGTAAGGTTATTTTAGGTTTTTTTATGTATTTATTTATAAATATATTTAAAATATAAATAATTTAACAAAATAAAAAATATGGGAATATATGAAAAAAAGTTTATTTTCTTTTTTTTTTTTTTTTTTTAGTTTTAGTATAAACACCACAATATAAAATTTTTTTATATTTATAAAAATATAAGATAAAAAGTAAATTATCTTCTTTATCACCATTTTTATTTTTATTTTTATTCTTATTATTTTTGTTTTTATTATTTACTTTATTTTTGTTTTTTTTATTTTTGTTTTTTTTATTATTTTTATCTTTATTACCTTTATCCTTATTTTCTTTGTTATCTTTATTATTTTTATTTTTATTATTATTTCTGTTACCTTTATTACCTTTATTGTTATCAATTAAATTAATTAAAATTATTTTTATTATAATAAAATATATCTCTAAATTATTATTCTAATACTAAATTTAAACTAATTAAATTATAAATTATTAAAAAATAAAAAAAATATCTACAATAATATTAAAAAAAAAGTATTAAAAAAAATAATAAAATTAAAAAAAATTCTATCAGACAAAATTATAACATTACCAATACCCAAATAAATATTCCAAAAATTATTAAAAAAAAAATATATAAAATTATTTAAAATAATAAAAAAAAGGAGGAATATTACCAAAAACAACAAACTTACCACTATTAATAAAATTAAAGAAAATTTATTTAATAATAAAACAAACAATATTAAAACTAATAAAAATTTAAATTTGATTAATAACAGGGTTATCAAAATAATTTAATATAATTCCAAAAACCAAAATATAAAAATTAATACTAATATTTATAATATAATTTAAAAAAAATTAGTAAAAAAAAAAAAAATAAAAATTTATAAAAATTTATAATTAAAATTAAAATAATAACTTCTAACTAAATTTTAATGATTACATCATTTACATCTATTCCCATAATGTTAGCCAAATTAAATATAATAAATTTAATTAAAAATTAAACATTAATTATAAAAAAAATCAGCCACATTACCCATATTAATAATAATTTCTTTAATAGTATTAATATTGTTGATAATTAAAATAAATATATTGAAATAAAAATAAATAAAAAAAAATAAATAAATAAGAAATCTTATTTTTAATTTTTAAAAAATTTAAAATTTTTATATGAGTTTATAAAAAAAAATATAAATACAAAAAATAAAATTATTAACTAAAAATAAAAAACTTTTTTAAACAAAAAACAATATCTAAAAAAAAAAAAAATAAAAAAGAAAAAAAGAAAAAAATTTACAAAAAAAAATAATATATATAAAAAACATAAAATTATTTTAAATAAATGTTTATAATATATTATAAATTACAACATATAATAAAACAAAATAAAAAAAAAATACAATAAATAACCACACATGCAAAAAACTAACAGATTTAATTTGTTTAAAAAAAATAACAAATATTAGTTAAATAAATTTTTATAAAAATTAATATAAAATAAATTATAACATATATATTTATTTATTTCTTTTATAAAATATTTACACTATCAATTTTTTTATTTATTATTATAATAAAACACATTTTATTTATAAATACTTATATTTAAGATGGTTAATTGTAACTAAATAGTTAATATTAATAATTTTAATATACAAAATTAATAGAAAAAAATAAAAAAAATAAAAAAACTATATAATTTTAAATAAATAAATTAAATTAAATTTATTAAATAAAATATTATTTATTTAAAATAATAAAAATTAATAATATATTTATTAAAATCTAAAAATTTTAAAATATTATAAAAATTATCAATAATAAATAATTAGTTTAATATAAAATTTGTTTATAAAAATTTTTTAAAGTGGAAGGGATAGGGTGTTATGTAATAGTATAGATTTGATATATGATAGTATGAGATATATTAGGCCTTATTTAAATTCTATTAGGTTTATAAAATTTAAGTAGTAGCAATCTTAATAATTATTTTTGGGTATTAAGGTTTTTAATATTTCAATAATAATTTTGTATATTAATAATTTATTAGGTAATGTGTAGGTATAACATTTAACAATTTTTATTTTATTAAGTAAATATCTAAAACTTTTGTTTTATATATTACTAATTGCTAACTCTATCATACCTTACCAGGTCCATAAATAGACCTTCCGGCGTTACAATTAAATTAGTTTTTAATAAATAAATAAAAAAAAAATTAAATTTAATAAAAATTAGAATATTTTAAGGGTTATTTATATTTTTAATTTTATTTTTTTTATATTTAATATTTTTTTTTAAAGAATTAAAAATAAAATATTTATTTATTAAAGTATTTTCTTATATAGATGATGTAGTAATAATAATTCAAAATAAAAAAATTAAATAAAATATTAAAGAATTAGAAAGAATATTAAAAATAGTTTTTTTATGGGTTGAAAATAATATAATAATGTTTGATGATGTTAAATTTGAATTAATTTATTTTTATTTTAGATATAAAAAAAAAAATAAAGTAATTTTATTTAATAATATAGAGATAATATTATTAAAAATTATTAAATAATTAAAAATCTTTTTTAATACAAAAGTAAATTTTAAAATTTATATTAAAAATAAAATATTTATAATAAAAAGAATATTTAATTATATTTAAAATTTGGTTAATTTAAAAATTGGATTAAATTTAAAAATATTTATATAATTCTATAAAAGTTGTGTATATTTTGTATTTAATTTTAGAGCCAAAATTTGGTGGAAAAATCAAAATTTATTAATTAAAAGGTTTAAAATATTTTAAAACAAAATGATAAGAAAAATAATAAGTGTTTTTAAAATAATTTTAATAAATTTTATAAAGGTTAAAGTATTTATTTTACTACTAAAAATTAGGTTAAATAGTATATAAAAAAGATATATATTAAAAATACTTTTTTTGAATAAAAAATATTTAATTAGATTGAGGGTATTAAATTCTTTTTTATTAGAAAATTTTTTTGGAAAAAAAATAGAAAAAAATAATTTAAAATATTTAAAATAAAATGAAAATAAAATAAAAATAAAAAAGTGTTATAAAATTATATTGGATTTTATTTTATTTAAAATTAATTTTTAAATAAATCTATATATGAAAATTAAAAAAATTAATTTAAAATTAAAATTTTTATAATTTAAAATTAATATTAACTTTTATATAAATAAAAATAATAAAAAATTAAAATAAAAATATATAAAAAAAAGAAAAAGTATTTAAATTTAAAAAAAATTTTAATTATTTATTTTAATAAATTTTTTTTAAAATTAAAAAATAATATAAAATTAACTAAAATTAGATGTTATAAAAAAATAGATTAAAAATTTATTTTTAAAATTTTAAAAAGTTTAAATAATAAAATAAATTTTTATAATATAAAATTAATTATAATATATAAAGATTTTAAATAAACTAAATTAATTATAATAAAAAATAATAAAATAAAAAAAATTTATTTATTTATTAATAATTAAATTATAATAAAAAAATTAAAATTATTAAAAATGGGTTTAGGATAAAAAATAATTTTAAAAATTTAATTTTTATATAATAAAATTTAATTTTATAATATAAAAATAAATATTAATTAAATATTAGAATATATAAAAATAAAAATAAATAAAAAAATAAATTATTTAGTTAAAAAATTATAAAAATTTAAATTAAAAAATTTTTTACCTCTTATTCTTTTTTAAAAAGAAATAGAAAATTATAAAATTTTATAAAATAAAAAAAAAATTAAAAAATAAATAAAATAAAATTAAATTATTATAATTATTTAAAATTAAAAAAAATAAAGTTCTATAGAAGTTAAATAATAAAATTAATTTAATGATAATTTAATTAAAAATTGGTTATGGATATTTTAATAATTATTTTTATAAAATATTGAAAGATATTATTAATAAGAATTATTTATGTAATAAAATATTTTTTATTATATTGTAAAAAATATAAAAAAGAAAAAAAAATATTAAAAAAAAAAAAATAAATAATTTATAAATGTAAAATTTTTATTATTTAATAATATAAATTTATAATATATAATAAAATTTATAAAAAAAATTAAAATTATATAGAGAAATAATTAAAAAAAAAAAAAATTAAAATTAAAACAAAATAAGAAAATTTTAAAAAATAAATTCATATTTTAATTAAAATTTTTTAAAAAATTAATTGTAAAATTATAAATAAAAAATATTAGAGTAAAATTAATAATTTTTTTTTTTAATAATAAAAAAAAAATAATAAGTACAGAAAAAAAAAAAATTTTAAGAAAAATGATGGAAAAAAATAAAAAAGTTAAAAAAGATTGAAAAAAGATAAAATAGATTAATTATATTGATTTATTTAATTTTTAAATTAATTTTTATTTAAAATTATGATTTTTATTTGTTTTATTTGTTATTTGAAATTTTGGGTGTGCTGTAAAGAAAATTCTCTTTTGTCCGCTATAAGTTACTAGCTTGCATGCGTGTATGATATATAATAATAATAATAATAAGTTATATAAATACTATAATTAAATAAAACCATAACTAATTAAAAATATAAAACATTAAAATCATTATAATTAATATTATAAATGTTATTAAATTATAATTTTATATAATTACAAGATATATTATAATTTAATAATATTAATCATTTATATTTTATATATAAACTAGAATATTATAATATAAGATATAAAATATAATATTAAGTTTTCATATATTAGTTTATAAATAAAATTTTTATAATATATTAGAATTTAGATAATTAATCATCAATCATACAGATATAAATTTACATACAATCTAGCGTATTTATAGAGTTGTAGAACCTCTAATTATTATTATTATTATTATTATTATTATTATTATTATTATTATTATTATTATTATTATTATTATTATTTTGAAAAAACAAAAACAAATCCATTTTGGGGCACAATACTTATACATCATATTCTCTGCCAAGAAAATCATTCTCTCTTATAATGTGAAACATCTTTTTGCGACTTTTGAAAACCTCGAAACACAGGACTCGCTAAATCCATCTTGTGACCTGAACTGTTCGCAAGCCATCTTCTTTTAGCTCCCCATCATCTTTTTCACAGAAGCTTCAACAGTATGTCGCTGGAATCGGCCCTTGAGGAGGAGCGCCTTGAAATACTCAAGCTTCTCGAACGCCCCTCAGTGCCTAATAAACATGGCGGCAGTGGTAATTCTCCTGGAATAACGCCAACGATTCCACGATCCCCTCCTCTCGTACCTAGGACTACTTCTCCAGCACGGTCTCCCTCGCGAACTACTCAATCTATTGGTGGAATTTCATCAATGATACTTGCTGCAGAGCATGGTTCAAATTCGGCTTCACCACCACCACCGGGACAATTTGCCTATAATCAAAGGAGCCGGGATAGCTCACCTCATGGATCTCTCCATTCCGCCAGTTCTCCCGGTTATGGAGGACCTCGTTTGTTGAAGGACCGAGATAGGGAGAGAGACGCATCGGCATTTACTCCTAATGCAGATTATCAGTTTAATATCCTCCCCTCTACCCCAAACCCTCACTTCCGGAGGGCGGGAGGAGGGGGTCGCGCAGGAAAGACGCCCCCTATTCCTTCCTCGCCAACGAGTAGCCCTACAGCGATACACACTAATCTATCCCAAGGGCACCAAGACACACTATCTTCGATATACAACGAATCGGGCCCATTTCAACCCGGTGGGATGGGGCTTCCGAGTGGTTCGCAGGTTGGTGGCCGACAGATTCGGCTTGGATCTTCTAGCAGGAGATCTGGCTCACCATCCATGTATCATAATCGATCAGCGTCCCCGCATGCTGGGAATCTCTCCCTCTCCCCGCTTTCATCGCCACCACTCAACATGAATATGATACCTCCCACGCGAACCTTAGTAACAGAGAACGATACTCTGATAGATTTGGAGTCTGCGTACCGAAGATTATCTGATGATGCCCTTAGAAACTCCGGGGGCTCACTCGCGACGCTACCTGAAAGGGGAGGTACCGCAGGCAACATACAGGCTAGCTCAGGGGAAAGTATTTCACGCGACGGGGGTGTTCGCTTGGAGAAGGATTTGACATTCATGGTTGGCGACGATGGAAGAGAAATCGCAGTTGAAAGTAGCGACGACAGTGAATATAGCAGTGATGATGATACAGAGTCTTTCCGTGGCCGAAGGTCAGAAAAACAGACCCCTGGATTTGTTGGTGATAGCTTGCAGCAAAGCCAGCTGATCGCATCTTCGCGCAATAACTCCAAAACCCTCCATCGCCAATCTATGAAATCCCCGATACCACAGAGGAAAACAATGAGTCTTTTAGCTGCCGCAGAAGAAGAGCGTAAGCCCCCCTTCCCAAAGTTTCCCCTTCCATTTGTCTGAATCTCTGCATTTTCCAGGGAAAACGGTGTCATCTCGTTACAAAGTTTCATCTCTCCTGCCTTCTGTCACCGTTTCGCCGCCGACCCAAACGCAACAAAATACACACCGGAATATAATACACCCAAATACGAATTTTGACACCCGGTCACATGTTTCGACGCCTTTTTCATCTGACGCTGAAGCTGATTCCAAGGATATCAAGAGGGCGTCTCGACTATCTCTCAGTGTCTCCCCAATCATGTCTACGCCTGAAACGCATAGGGTTGCAAGAACGATTGTGCGAGGTGATTTATCTAATATGGAGCCTCAATATCTATCTGGAAGGAAACAGCGGAGCTATCTGGTAGCAACAGATTTGAGTGCTGAAGCAGCACATGCACTCGAATGGACAATTGGTACCGTTTTACGGGATGGTGATAAACTACTAGCTATTTATGCTATCGATGAAGAAAATGCTGGAGATTTCGATGCACAAAGAGCTTCCTCTCAGACTGCTGATTCGCAATTTGCGGGTGCATCGCCGCCGCTTCTAGCTCGAAGGGGAAGTTTAGAAAAAGGAAGGAATAAATCTGGGGGCAGTCCCGCGCGGCCACCGAGCCCTTCGGATGTACCCGATAACCCCGTTGAGGGAAATCAGTACTCTTCAAACAACTCGAGTAGAGATGCCCTTCCTGGTATACCAGCTGAGCTTGTAAACACCCAGGATGATAAGGCACCAGCTTCGAGTATTAATTCCAAGGACAAAAGTAAATCCGAGCAAGAGCGTTGGGCTGCAGCGGAGCAAATCTCCACGCTAGTAACTAAGCTGCTAAAAAAAACAAAATTACAGGTCAATGTTATTGTTGAAGTGATTCATTGCAAGAGCCCAAAGCATCTCCTAACGGAAATGGTAGGTCTGCCCTTGAACAAATCGTCCCAACGACGACTAGACAAGTCCCGATTCTAACCGGAGTACTCCATGGCCCTGATTTGGGAGCACCCGTAGATTGATATTCTGGAACCAACGCTGGTCATACTTGGGTCACGAGGAAGGAGCGCTTTGAAGGGGTGAGGCCTTTTTCAGTTCGCACCTGCCTGGGCTCTATCTTCTAATCTGTGGTGGATTCTCTAGAGTTCTACTCGGATCGTTCTCGAATTATCTTGTTACGAAGTCTTCTGTTCCGGTCATGGTGGCACGGAAAAAACTGAAGAAGAGCAAGTACAAAAATCCGAACCCCCGTCTTATCAACAACTTAAATGCGGGTCCATCGAGAACCCTTGCATCTGCGAAGGTTGATTGAAGTCCTCTCCTCCTGGATATTCGAATAACGAAGGGTTACCAAAACCTGGTGCCAGGGGGCATTGATGTTTGCGTGGCTGGAGTGGGCTGTTCTAAAATATTGTGAACGACGATATAATGGCAAATGGCAATCGACTCCGCTCTAATTGATAGGCCTCGAGGCTCGTGCTACGAGCCTACCCTGACGATCGCCCTTTACCCATTTAGGTGGATTATTATCTATTTCGGTCGTGGGTGAGTTTAACAACCGCCAATGGCTGCGGCTTAGTTGGCCAGGTGGGTAGGTACTTACATCTCATTCCAGTCTCCTCATCCTTATAATATATTCTGGTTGGGTCCAGGAGTATCTGGACTTCGAATGTTTTTTTTGCTCTTTTTCACATTCAAACCGGTAGCAGGGAGAAGGTTATTATTGGCTGAAACCACTTCGTCAATTCATGTTGTGGCTTGATATTGCAAATACTTCAATTACTATCGCTCGTACTTTGCAGTGCCTGCTGATATTTTGCAAGCGCTGTCTTGATGGCGTTTTCCTGAGGTGCGATGACCTTTTTCACGAGCGCGTAGCCCCTCCCGTTTAGTATCCTATTGCTTCCCTTTGATCGCTTCCGGTCAGGATCTCCGCGTCCTGTTTCGTTACTTAGCTTTTCTTTCTCCTCAGCTGATGTGGCTATGAATTCTATTCGTTCAAGAGACCGAGTAAGGGAACTGGCCATGTTCCTGATATCGACCATCTTTTTGGGATCCCCGGAAAAAAATGCACCCCAGAAATGCCGTAGAAATTCAGTTGATGTTGCATGCGTCAACAACAATTGGTCCCATATTTGGGGGTCAGGGATCGAAATGTTCCCCCACCTTCCCGGCAATTGAACGCGTCGTATGGCGAGGATGGTTGAAATATGGGTAGACGCCTCCCTTAAAGCGGAGATGTTATCGTCATTATTCCTTTGCTCGATGGGGCGCATGTTCCACTGCTGTGCTTCACGAGCGAGTTTGTAATTTGGAGGCCTCCGGGTTAAACCTTTGTGACTTGCGGTATTTTGGTATAGTGTAGATAGTATATCAACGCCGGCGGTATCCCGATTAAGAGATTCCTGGGCCTTTGCTGTGTAGTTATCGGGTTCTACGTTAAAAAACTGGCGATGATCCCTGACGTTTAATAGGATATTTTGCTGACGCAAATCGTTCTGGAGATCATGAAGTTTGATATCGACGCTGCCCTGTACGTGCCCTTCAACTGAGTCAACCCTGTAACTGTTGTCAGCTTTTACTCGAAGTCATCATGACGTTAGGGTTCTATCGAGATTAACACACGGATTCACAGAATCGAGAAGTTTCAAACTCAGATTATTCAAAGTACGAATTATTGGGACGTTTTCGATTTTATTTGGTCGCATCGTGAGGTCTGGCCTATTTCCCTGCTTCTGTAGTAGTTGTCTCATATGAGCTTCTAAAACCTCCATGTAACCACAGAATGACAGACCTGACTGTGATGATCTTCGTTGCCGCTGATGTCAATAATGTGCGGTATGCGCAATTGGCGTTCAGATCCACCATCAAGACCTATAAAACCAATTTAGAAGAGGAGCACAAGGGTTCCAATAGCGAGCATATACCTTACCTAAGCTTCCACCCTTTAGATATTGGTCGAGAACATCGTCGTGTGAATCAGTAGGAACGAGTTTCTCCCCTTTCAGCTTCTTGTAAAGCTTGCTAAGAAAAAAACGTCGCCAGAACTCATCCTCTCGAAGTTTGGGGACAACCTCGTCATAGACTTTCTGGATAATAGGGTGCTGCTCGAATATTGTATGGATCTGCTCTCTGGATAGGCTAACACGCACAACAGACTCTTCTGCTTTAGGCTTTATGGTGGCTAGCACATTGTAGGAGCCCCTCACCTGGGCTTGTTCGACAGCAAAGGCTCGAAGGAGGTGAATACGGGTGGACCAAAATTGGACTGGTGTCATACCACCTGAGATAACAGCTTCGTGAAACTTCTTTTGCAAGGTGGGGGATGCTGAGAGGACTGCTTGTTGCAGTGACATATCCTCCTGAAGCTCATGGTCTGTTTTATTGCGCAAGATCTTAGTAGGCCTGGAGTCCGGCCCTGATCGGTCATCCTTTACTTCGAAGGAAGGCCCAGCATCCAATGATGGTGTAGCTTTTAATACTTGGATCGCTGTGGTGAGAGCTGTCTTAAAAGTAGAAGCTTCTTCGGGAGAACCGGAAAAGGTAAAGACATATGGATCCACAGTGCCTTCAGTCGGGTGTTGAACAAATACCTTGATCATCACCTTTGCGGATTTTGGCGGGGTGGCTTGAAGGCCTAGTGAGGAACAAATATTAGTCGTGATAGAGGCAAGTTTCATGTTCCAGGTTGGTCAACAAACTTGTAATCGAGTCAATGGGGATGACAATCGGTGATCCTGTGTTTGGCGACTCTGCCTGCCAGGCGAGATTCTTGCCATCAGCGTCGAGAGTTATTCCCCCATTCTTCTTTTTGTACAAAGCAGAAGCCTCGACCGCGACCGCCATTTTGGGGAGCGTGGTCAGAAATGTGAGAATTATAGATCGTGACCTGAGTAGGTGAGTTGAGAAACGTACATGTCCTTGCTTGAGCAGGTAATAGGTAAGTACATACTTAGGTGAGTAAGTATGGTACATGTACCTCCTAGTCCTTCAAAGGTTGTGGATGACACGCTTGTGTCGCATTTGGTAGTTAAGAGTTGCTTTTCCCAGCGCAGGGCCTGCCGGTTCAATTCGAATTCAACCACCATCGCCGCCACCCATTGCTTGCTGCATGTTTCCACCACCATTCTTATGTTAATGTCCATCGTCCACGACAGCCTTGCTCGTCATGTCGTTTCTTCGCGCTCTTAGCAGCGACTCTTTAAGCAGCAATTCAAAATCCATTACGAATCAGACACAGTCTTGTAAGGTCCCTTGGAGATCTTGGCTAAGCATGCTTAAGCATCAAGCTTGTTCGAAACCTTTCTGACAGCAATGACTTTATTCTTCCAATTTCCAGCCGGGTCGAATAGCGCATCAACGACCCACTACAATAATAATGGCCACTCTCAAGCCCACCAGGGCAACCCGACTGGAGGCGGCCACCGGCGCCATCATGCTAAAGCCTTACTTCACCCGATGTCACTTCTTCTTCGTCGGCGGTCGGGTCAATCGAATCATGGGATTAGCGAGCCATCGCCTGGAACCTACGGGCTCGCTCGGGACTTGCCCGACGATTTTGATCCCGGGATAATATATGGTACTCGGCATCCCGACTGGTCGTTCCCTCGGAGATCTGCCCCCCCACAAGGTCATACTATATTACGCCCGGAAAGTCGGGTCCAAGGAAACTCAGGTTTGTGAAGATGCAGGGGTCTTTCTTCCGAAGACACTACTGTTCTAACGGCGAGCATGGGATAAAGGCAATGGAAGCTCTTCGCAAAGCAAAGACCCGGCAGTCGAGAATACTCATACACGCAAAAGGCAGGCATTTTTTACGGAGCACTTCAGTGATTTCGATAGCCAGGGTAATTCTGAGCACCCGGAGCAAAGTTCCAAGGAGGCTCCGTCGAACGACCTTGAGGCTTCACGGTTTTCGATTGCTAGAAGCAGCTCGCAATCATGTTCGGTGGGCAGTAATGCAGCAAGGACCACTCCAATCTTGACGCATGATACTGCCACTGCGGATTCCGATAATCAAAATTTACGCCTCGTGGACGGTGACCTGGCCCAATGGCCACCAGTTGGGGTAGAAAAACTCCAGAGCGAAGAGGGCCCATCAAATATTCTCGCTCGGTATTCAGAAATATCCCTAGATCCTCTTCATAATAGCTCTCGCTTTAGTTTTGAAGCGAGTAGCGCCGCAGAGTCAATCCATAGTGAGGAGCTAACATTGTCAGAGAATCTGATTCAAAAATCGTGTGTAATATACCCCGCGTGTACCTTGTTTTGTTACGCTAAACTAATTATCTCACCTGTAACAAGGCAGTATCGTTCTTATCCTGATGGCCGGCGGGGTTCTTATGACGGTGCATCCTTCAACAGTGATGATATTCAATCGATAACGTCCGAGGATCTCCGAGACGAAGATGGGGATGGCTTTAATGCAGAATTTTCCGATTTCCCACAAAATATCCTCCCCCCTCCAGGATTCGAAAACGTGGTTTTTGATGCTGTGGAAAACGCTCGTCGACTACAGCAAATGGAACTAGATGAACGAAGCGACCCACAAGCGACGAGCCCTAATCGTGCTAGTGTCGGGTCCAGTGAGATTGGAATCAATGGCAGTACGACGGAGGAAGAAGAGGGTGGGGGGGAAGGAGATGGAGAGGCGGCGGAACTCGATAGCAACCAACGCCTTGCCTACCCCCCCTTCGTCAATCCGCCGGGCCCCAATCACCAGGGACTTGTTGCTTGGGAGTCCATGGGGGCTGAACCTTCCGGCGCCCATGTAACTAACGAGACACAAGGCTCCCCTATGCTTACTTTCCATAATATTTTCCAGACAGCAGCCCAAGGGGTGAACGAATATGACTCGGGATCCCCTTCATCGTTCTCAGGGGCTCAATCGCTCCTCCAGCCTGGATATCACGCCCAATTCTCTGATGAAGAGGCTGAAATCGGAGATGAGGACGATATGATAGCCGAAGCTAATCGGGATGCTCTAGCCTCCGATAGCGATGGGTGGTATGGTCAAGAGTTTGATTTCTACCCCAGCTCTTCCACAAATAGTACCTATTCAGCAGGAGGGTTTTTCGGTATTGATCTCCCTAAACCCGGGTTTATCCGGAATCCATCCCTAACTCCGATTAGCGAGCGTTCCGAAGGTTCGCTTCGGAATTCTCTGAGCATCATTAACCCTAATTCGATACCGACCGGTGGAGTTTCGGCAGGGCCTCTCAGCACAGCATTATTTACAGAACTCGCTAAACGCGAGCAGTTAAGCTGCGATGAAACCACGCTCAGCCAGCTCCAGTTGTTAGGCAGCACCAAACATCAGGAAGAAGCTGTGAAACATCTAACACTAATTGCCTCAGGCCCTTCAACCGTGGCTCCAATGGCCAATCTATTTGAAGGCCCCAGAGTCTCGGCTCCGGGTTTAGCGCCACCGACTGTTCAATTACATTCCTTGCCTGGTTTTGACGAATCAATTTGTCATCATCCTGGCGACATCAGCACATCATATGTTCACGATACTGATTTAGGATGGGTGATGGAGAAGCGTAGGGGTGGTGAATTAATTCAGCGGGAATTGGTTCAAGGTGCGGTGTGATCGGATGAACCTATCTTCTACTACATTTGCTCAAAGGCCCCGCTTGTAAATACGCGGGCTTCATCCTCTTAATGTCTCATATCTAGCATCAACTATGTAGTATCTAGCACCAACCTTGTAGAACGTCTGATAAACAACTAAATACAAAACGATAGTATACTTGTTACCAATAGCTGAAGAAATCGTACCGTTATATTACAGAATATGTATGGTGTTTTTGTAAAGTGAATATGAGGCCAAACTAGTATACTACATTCCATCGTTTGTATCCAAAGCAATCCTTCGAGCTAAAACATGAACCCCTCGTTTTCCCCATCCAATTCCTAAGGCCGCGATGGATGCGAAGCATGATATTATTGCTTGAAAAATTAGTGCTCGTCTCATCTCTCCGGTTCCGTTATCAGTCAATGCAGTCATAGAAAGGATGAAGGCCGCCCCGAGCAGCTGGCCTCCAGACCATAATATTGTTGATGTCATTTCCGGGGAAACTGGGTGAGTTATCTCTACGACAAATTCAAGCGAGAGTGGTAGCAATGAAAACGAGGCGGCTCCTAAGAATGCCAGAACAATATAAGGTGGCGCCAACGACCTACTAGTTGGTGCGAAGATGAGAGCAATGTCTATGGAGTATTAGCAGGAGAGCGAAGTGGATGGATATAGAGAACATCTGCCACTCACAACATATTGAAATAATCGGAACAAGAATTCGAATGGCTAGGAGAAATGTATGTGTACGGTCAATGACGGGCGATACCACCGCCGACCTATTAAAGTTAATACTCTACCAATGAGGAGGACATGATGAAACATACGCTAGTAAACCGACAACTATGAGAACTGCCCCACCAATACCTGCTTCATTCTCAGAATAACCGTACGGTTCCATTATCTGAGAGGTTGTAGCTCGTTAATATATATTTCAACGAATCCGGGACCCACCCTAAGTATATTTGGAGGCTGACCTGATTTAACAATGAACTACTCGCGTTGAAGAAGCCCACAAGAATGGAAAACTATCCAGTGTATCTATTTCAGCGTTGCACATAGCTAAACGATCTATTGTGGTTTCGTAGCGGGGCGACAATTACCATGATGAATATCAGCCAGAATTCTATGGACTTCAGGATCTTTGTGAAAGCGGATCCGAAGGGGAGTTTTTCTTGGGCTGAAGAAGGACACGGGGGGGTCGGAGGTTTCCCTTGGACGAAGAAAACTGGTACTGTTACCGTAGTGGTCTTATAGTTGTGAGTTTCAGAAATTCCTGATTATTATCGGGGTGTAAATTGGCAGTTCACTTACTATGATGGCGATATAAAGAAGCATGTTGGGAATGTCCCTAGAAGAAGGTTAGTACATATGGCGACCATTCAGTATAGGTACTTAGTTTCCGCTTTTGCTTACCCGGGCTGTGAAACAAGAAATGGGTCGATTAATTGACCCAACTGGTAAGAAGCCGGATCGTTAGCATATATATACTCGAGCACCTCATTTATATCAGCCTGGAAGACGTACAGCAGCTCCTAAGGGGTTACTTAGGGAAACAAGCGCATTGGCAGTAATTCGCTCTTTAGAGGTGAACCAAATGTCACTATAGTACGCAGGAGCACTGAGTACGAAAGGTTGTCCGAAGCCTATAAAAACAGTAAGTAGGTAGGTAGGTCAGCAGGGGAGGCTTCAAGGTACACTATGGGCAGGCAGGTAGTTTAGCTGACCGATAAGTATCTGCCCGACCATAACGACGGGGAAATGGCCTCCATTCGAATGACCGACTCTCGCCCCGATAAAGCGTAACCAGACGCCGGTTATGCTGAAACCGGCGGCGAAAAGCAATGCTGCCCGAACCCCAAGGTTTCGGAGTGTGTATATCACCACTCTGTTGCAATTAAGTACTTCTTAGTCAATTGCTGGCACTACGAGGGGTGATTGGGATTGAATGGTCCGGTTGGATGACACACGGGCTCATGCATATGTATGCTAAAAAAATGACGGTTGAAAGCCAGTTGACAGATGACGCCTTTTCCAGTCGAAAAAAAGCCTGGGTAGATGTTGAGACTGGCGCGAAAGTGATCCATCTATATCGTGTTAGGCTGTGAGTTACTTCCTGGACGTTATCTTAGGGACAGAGGAACCAAACAAACCCCCAACTAATCATGATGTTCATCAGCATCAAAGTAGCCAGACCCACCCATCGCCGGCGGTATACACGATATATTGCCGCTTCGGCGATTGAAAATTCCCGAGTAGTTGTTTGTCGGATGTCTGCATCGTCACATCCTGGGGCGGTAGCATCTTTAGAGTCTGATTTTAGCACTGGTTCGGCAGCGGTTGGTGGAGGCATCGTGAGTTGACATTCATATTTAAGAATAAATCTTTAGATCTTCCAACGCTCGCCTCCTGAGATATTATGAAAAATCGGGGCGATGGGCTGTATCAAAACATCCAGACCCTGTCAAAACACCTGACCCAAGTGCGGTTAAATTACCAGAATATAAGCCTCGGTAGTCAATCATTTTGAGGTTCAAATGACTTCGCACTAGAGTTTGTTGTCTAGAATCTTCAATTAATTTGAAGTCTAAGTAATGTAAATTACCCAACTAGTAAATCGAGTATCTACCTGCTTACTTAAATATCTACTAGGTACCCAAATACCTAGTACCTACCTGTCTGGTAGTAGCCCGTTAATAAGTCCTAGATACCTTAAGTTGATTAAAATATATAAGAAGTACTTCCATAAGCACTTAGTAAGTACCTACTTAGGTAAGTAAGTATGTACCTAAAGTGTACTACACACCTCTTGACGGGCCGACTTCGTGCTGCTGACATAAGTAAGAGCCTACAGCCTTTGGGTTCGATACCTCATACATACCTCAACGTTCCACTGAATGCCGTGAGTATTTTACCTAAGCTAAGCTACTAACCTATTACCAGGTACCTATTACCTATTTACCTACCTACCACCTACCTACTTACCTACCTAGTACTAGGTACCTACTTAGCCTTAGGTAGGTAGTTTTTCATTTGAATGTTTGTTTATCGAAGTCCTAACAACCTTAAACACCTCGCTAGGCCCACGACCCCGAAACTAACACCGCATACACATCGACTTCGATCACCCCACCCTCTAGTTCACCACAATATAATTCCCAAAGAATGGATCAAAGGTTCCTAGATAGTCTAAGCTTGCACTTAGGGGCCTCGGTGGATGGTGCTCAAGACATCTCTAGGACGACTACTCCTGGTCCAGGCTGGCAAGATGAGAGCGATGACGAAATTAAGCTCCCAAGGCAACGCCAACGGACCTTTCCATACACGCAATATCTGCCATACGAATGCGAAACTGAAGAAGTCCGCCTTCGGAACCTTGAAGAAATTATAAAAAGACTGTACATAGCGGTCGAAGCCGGAGACTTTGCACCAGGAGCCTTGCACTGGACGCGGGAGTTGAGATCGTGGCTTCAAATGAAATTTGACCTCCCGCGTCATACCAGGGCTAGACTTGTCAAATTATTTTACAATCTAGCACTTTCTCGAGGGTTAACACTTTCTGTCTCAGAGAGATTCGCCAGCATGTTTATGTTGCTTACGAAGTATGTTCTCTTTGCTTTCTTTAGCTGATTTTGACATGCTAATTTTCGTGACAGGAGAAAGCATTATCTGAAACCAGGGAATGACTTGTATCTCGATTGGTACCCGCTTTACCGTGAACTCAAGATATTCATCCTACCTCAGGAAACTGGATTCATAAATACTACACATGTCAAGCGGAATGTTAGGACCCTGACTAAAATGTGTACATTTTGTCAACTTTACACAAGCCCTACTGAGATACCCAGGATGCTCGAGGAGTTTCTACCTTACGTTGGTTCCCCCCTCTTTCTCATTTCAAAAAGGAAACGCAAAATACTAAAAATTCCCATATAGTACAGTCTATCCCACCCTGAAGGTGCTTTCATCGTAGTTGGGCTCTTGAATTTACTGATGCCGACTACGCCCCCTCCGCCAATATTCCCCGACGGCCAACCAGATAAATATCTACCAGGTCTGTCGATCCCTTCTTAATTGTGATATCTACTCGCTGACTTTATACAAGGGCTTTTCCACATGTGGGCGTTGGGCAGCCGTTCTCGGGTGTTCGACGTCAATTTTCTTGATTTTTTATCGCGGCTGGCGCGCGACTCTCTCCCGGCAAATCATGTTAATTTCGGGCCCTATGGCATCTTCACTAAAGAACAATCAGCAACAATATTCACTGCTGTGCTTCGCCTTCTCGAAATACCCGTCGGTCAAGCCTCGAGCCCGTACAGTCCCATCGTTGATATCAACGCTGGCTTGGCCGCTACGCTGGACAAGGATCCCAAGAAACATCCCGTTGCTCATCATATCGCCCGATGGGTGGTCATGTCCCTCTCTCCTCATTCCCTTCATAAAGGTGGCTCAGTACTCGAAAGCTTGGAGGCCCTGATACAAGCCGTCGAGACATTTTTCCATCCATCCAACAACGGTAACTGGACGAAAACACTTTCACAGTTGGCTTATTATCTATCCGATTTTTTTGTCATGAGGTGGAATCGTGAGCAAAGCGGAGAGATGGATATACCGGAAGACCGCTTGCTAACCCCGGCATTGAAGCGACGGTTTGTTCTTGCTCTTCGGGACGCGGTCTTCATGGGAATATATTCGAAAAGTGGAACTGCAATGAATTTTGCGATGCAGTCTTTACAAAGCCTAGCTTTTCTAGAACCGGATCTTATCATTCCTGGCTCCCTCCAGCGCATATACCCAGCAATGCAGGGCCTTGTTGAAGTCCATCGCACAACTTCCTCCTTGAGGGCATTGCAAGTACTAGCCAGTATAATAGTGCGCCACAGAGGCTACCGAGTTCATACAACTACGCTCCTGTCGCTTGCCCTCCCTGGTATTGACGCGAATGATCTAGATAAAACACTACAGACCCTAGCATTCATTCAGTCTGTCGCCTATAACGTACCATTCCACGACCTTAGTCATACCTCTGAAAACTCGGAGGTTCCTGAAGGTAAACTCGCCTTGGAATGGATTCAGAAACAAGTTGAAGCCCTTGAAGCTGGTGACCTTGACGCCTTCGCCCAATATACCACCAATACGCAAAATGAGGATGCTGACTTATTGAAGTCATCAACATATGGATTTAATGAATTCATTTCGTCTTTTCTTGATCGCGTATTCACGCTTCTGGAAAACCTGCCGGATGCTTCTCGTGTTAGAAGTGGGTCACCAGAAGAGGCAATAATCAATACACTGCCCTCAACATTCCTCCCTTTATTAGCAGCACTATCTCCTTCTCTATACGACCTCGCCTTGGATAAGATTGCAAATTTCGTCGGGAATCATGTGATCCACCAGGCTCGTGACGCTATGGCGTTTATATGCGACGCTTTATGCAAAGTAAATCCAGAAAAGGCTCTTAAGCGTCTACTACCGTTGTTGATATCAGGGATAAAAGCAGAGATTGAAGAAAACGGAGCGGCTTCCACAAGGCATAGTGGCGCGGATGTTCTCCCACGAGACCGTGCGCTGGTTTGGTTTGTTACAATCTTAAGCATGTGCGTGGTTCATGTAGGATCGGCACTACTGGTTTATACACCCGAGCTGCTTGATATCACGGATTTTATGCAAAAAAGATGCAAGGGGATACCTGCTGTGCATGTATCCAACCTTATACATCACCTTCTCTTAAGCTTGACGCTCACGTATACCAATGATTTTGCTTTAGACGAACTTTCTGAGGATGGAATTGGTTAGTACTCTAGTGACTTATCGATAATATACAGGGTCATGCTAAAACCTTCAATAGGGGTCGAAACTTGGGGGAAAATCGTTGAGCCACAAAATCTTAATATAAAATGGCACGTCCCAACGGAAGAAGAGGTTCGTCTGGCGGCAACAATATTCAAAACATTGTCCAAGAATGCACTCGAGCGTTTGGACCAGCTCATCAGCGACGAATTTGGCTCTAAACGAGACGGCGTCGGAAAAGACTGGTCAGACGATGTTTCGAGAAACCTAGTATTGGTTAGACTTCTTTTATCTGGAATTGCATCTCTCGTTGACATTTCGGGTGGAATTGCCGTAGATAGAGATAACTTGCGGAGCGGACCTAGTGCGGATGGTGATGAACAAAGCTTATCACTGGAAGATGAGGAAGACTTAGCGGATTGCGATAATAACCAACACCAATCCTTCACCTACCCTACAGGCTACTTCTTCCAGGATACAAGTCATGAAATATACACCCTTATTCACGACCTAAGGCGTCAAATTGGTGAGGCACTCCATAGAGTTCATGATTTCCTACTGGAAACCCAACGAGATGATATAGCATGCTTCAATGCTCTCTACACGGTGAGCACTAAACGATCGATGTATCGATAAACATTCGTTTCTAACAGTGCGGCTTAGGCGTACCGTTCGTGGTTCGTAGATGTCGGAATCGAACGATCTGCTCAAGTTGTCGAACGGATTCTTCGACTTTTCGAATCCGATATCCACCTTTTCAAAATAAGCGGACTCCGGAAAGTTTACCCGCGGCCATTATTATTACGGCGAGCAAATTTGTATCACTTACAACGACTCCGAAGCAATGCAGGGCCACGGAAACGCACTTCCCTTGATGAACTTCTTCTTCTCGATCTTGCCGAATCTGCGGTGTCCTCGTACACTGAGATACGCCGGCATGCTCAAAGTGCTGCGGAATCGGCATGTAAGGTCATCATTGGGGCACGGCCTCTTGTGATCCCGAAGTTAATCGATGCCTTTGAAGACGCCACCAAGACGAACAACCACGGGAGAATGAAGGGCGCAATGTACTCCCTTCTCCTGGGCAGCCTCAGCAAAACAATTGGTAGGGACTGGAGGTTTGCCCCCCGGGTCATCAAGGCCTTCATTGCGGCTTCCGCAGCCGACAAGCTATCGGTTCAAAAGCTTGCCATGGGTGCGACATTTCAAGTTATAGACTATGGGAGACCCCTGGAACAAATGGTTCTGTTGGATGAGCAAGTCATCGAAGCGATTGCCCCGTCTGAGGATGTTAGAGATCTCATAATTCGCCGAAAGAAAAGAGTTGTTGCAAGGTCTCAGGAAATTGAGAAGAAAAAGGCCGAATTGGTGACCGAATTAGTGGATGTTGCGAAGGGCTCTCACTGGAAAATCGCAAACCGGACGGTTACGGTTATTCTTGGTATGGGAATGCGTTTTGATACTCTTGCTGAAAAGTCGATGGTTGAGCTCATGACCACCGGTTCGGTGGATACCCATCCAATGCTCAGGGGGCTCTATTGCAGTGGTTTAATCGCAGTACGTAATTCGGTTCCCTCGCCTCACTAATTAAGGAAATATTAATTGTCTGGACTCAACAGTTGTTTTGTTTGATCGATCTGAGATCTGCATGCATGCACAGATATCAGAATTTCTTGCTCGACAATTATAATTTCCCTCTACAAAGAGAATTATTGGTGGACACAGCAGATTCTAAATGGACGGAGGCCTTTTTACAAGGCTTTTATCAGGAGCCAACGTCATTTTACGTCGATTTTGATCACATTGGGTGGTTGGCCTGGGGTAAGAAGATGACGGTATTCGAAGCCAACCCTACGCAAAAGCGTGAGTGGGATGCAGTAGAGACGAACGCCCGGGGCCACATCGGGCGACTCATAGATCGAGCCTGGTTTCATGCTCTTTGCGAGTATATGAAGCAAGAACCCAGAGAGGGAATCGCAGACCGGTTTCGAATGGCTAGCCCAATACTTCTTCAGTTCATTTTTGAGCTAGTTCGTGAAGGAACAACGATTCTCACATTTCACGATATACATGCAGAAGCTCTGGAACTCTTCGGGGACGGGAGTGATAAAAACCAGCATAGAGCGACTGCGGAAATATTTGGAGCGCTTCTCAATTCTACCCGGGAATGCTCAGATAACGAGAAGGAACAGATATGGGATCTCATCCTCCCAGTTATTACAAGGATATTTGATGACGGGCTCAATCCTGACAATCTCTCTTATTGGGTGGCATTTATCCATGCTTCGTTGGTAAGTAACGTCATTTTGCCCCCTTAATTCGTACTAGTCTAAACGCTTTCACGAGTTTGCAGCAAGGCAAGGATTTGCGCCGCTCTTGGCCAATTGTACAATACCTTGCAAGTTTTCGCCTTGACCTCGGTTCCAATGCTGCGTTTAAAGAAAGTTCCAAGATCCAACTACTTCAGCAGTGCATCAATGACGCAGGTTGGCATTTCCGATTGCACCAACCCATCTGGGATGACTTTATCCAGCATCTTGACCACCCTTACAAAGGGGTTAGGGAGGCAATTGGACAAACGCTAGCGTGTATAAGCCGAACTCGATACCACGAGTCCTTTTTTTCTGTGAACGATTTTCTCCAAGTACAAAGAGATTATTCCTCCGTTGGAATGCCACCGTATCACTCGGAAAACAATCTAGCGGATGTTTTTCCCAGGATTCTAAGCCAGCTTCAAGGATGGAGGGGCGTACCGGGGCAGCAAAACATATCCTCATACACCTCTGCTAGCAAAACGGTGCTTCTTTGGCTGGAAAGTACCCTTTCATCGCACGAATGCACGCAGCTTGCCCCATTGTTTTCGCGTCCTTTCATCAACGAAATTTTACACATGATTGACGTGAGGGAGGACCCGGAGTTAATATCTCTAGCTTATAATGTCTTCCGGCACTTGCCAGATATTCCGCACCCTATTGGGCAAGACGATGCGTTTATTGACGGACTGATACAAACAGGTTCCAATGCCGGCTCGTGGCATCAACGTCTGCGCGTCCTTCTGAATATTGGCGTCGTTTATTTTCGTCGCCTGTTTCTCCTCTCTCCTGAGCAGAGGCGATCGTTATTCAGCTGTGTATCCAGCATGTTGGGAGATTCACAGCTCGAAGTTCGCATAGGCGCCGCTGCGACTCTCTCAGGGATGATAAGATGTTCATCAGCTCCTTTCAGGGATCGTATAGTTCCTCTTTTGAAGAAACGATTTGTCAACCTACTCTTAAAAAACCCGCTTTCAAGAGAAATATTGGCTCAACCTGGGAGTTCTCAACAGAAGCCAACCATAAACCGACATGCTGCGGTGCTCGGCCTCAATGCGCTGGTGCAAGCCTTTCCCTACGTATCACCACCTCCGTTGTGGCTACCCGAGATACTGACTATTCTCGCTTTGAGAGCTGCATCGGATCCTGGAATGGTTGGGGAAAGCGTCAAGGCCTGCCTTAGTGACTTCAAAAAAACACGCCAGGACACCTGGCACATCGATGTTAAGGTTCGAGTCTTTCATCCTTTGATTCCTTTTCCTCTACTAACAACCACGCTTCTTGTGCAGGCTTTTACTTCTGATCAATTAGAAGACCTCGAAGGGGTTTTGTGGAAGAGTTATTTTGCGTAGAATCTCTTTATTGTCGGGTAACTAGGTACATGACCCAAATATACAACCCTGAAATTTGACCCCAAGATAGTCTACTTAAAGCACTTAAGTAGTAGATAGTAGATTGTTGGAAAGGCTAATTACAAATAACCTGCTAACAACATTTGCGTCCTATATCAAGTTAACTAAAAGAAAAGAAAAGAAAAGAAAAGAAAAGAAAAGAAAAGAAAAGAAAAGAAAAGAAAAGAAAAGAAGAAAACACTAAGAATAGGATTGAACCAATACCATGATCTTTATGTCGCCCATATCTTAACAGTAAGATCCACGCTGCCAGTTGCGACCACACAACGAATGCCTGACATTTCTGAAAGTTCACTTTGTATCTTTGGTGGCGTACCATTCTGGCGTGGAGATTCAACGCCGGGTGCACCATTGGCAGTTCCGTCAATATTCCCCCTTTGGTTCGGAGCCCATTTTATACAGGTTACAAAATGCCCGTGGGCAGGCTCAATAATTTTGACACACCTACCATTCTGCGATAGATCCCAACATCTTATCGTCTTATCGTCGGAGCAGCTGAGAAGATATCTCCCACTTGGGTGAAAAACTATCCCCTTTACCCAATTATCGTGCCCTGTGAGGGTTTTTATCAATGTGCCTCTTGAATCCCATAGATTGATAGTTTTATCTCTCGAGCCTGTTGCCAAATATTCATTAAAGGAGGTCGAAGAAGGAGATCGTTTGACACCAGCTAAACTCGATAAAGTCGGGTATGCGGCAACTGGAGCAAACGCAATGCACTCGATCACATGAGTGTGGCCAATCAATGATGTTTTGTGATCGTTTGTCGATGTATCCCAGATGCGAGCGGTCTAAATTGTCAGTCTTGGAGGCGCAAAGGAAGGAATTCAAAGGAAATAAGGTCATTTGAAATCCTTACCTGGTCATTTCCAGCGCTGGCCATCCATTTCCCGTCGAGGGAGGGCTCCACACACCGCACCCAGTCGACATGACCCTGTATTGTCTTGACTGCGTAACCTGTAGAGACATCCCAAACCTTCAGCGTCCTGTCCCGGCTAGCACTGACCAAGAAATCGGCTCCAGAGCCGCTCGGGATAAATCTAACAGAGCTCACAGAATGATCGTGGCCCTTCATAGTCCTTATGCAATTATATTCATTCCCTGGGTCCCAAAGTTTTATGGTCAGATCGTGGGAGCATGAGGCGAGAAAAACGCCAGTTTTGGGGCCACCATAATCAAGATCCAGCACGGCCTTCGTATGCCCTTTAAGTGTTTGCTCTAATTCACCATGCTCCCAGTCCCAGACTTTTATAGTCGCATCCTCTGCAGCTGAGGCAACAACTGAAAATACAGGGTGGAATGCGACTGCATTGATAGGGTCGCGGTGCCCGGTCAGGGTATGGCGAGCGGGCGCTCTTGGTAACCAGGACTTTGGGTCTACTTTCTTTTGGGAGGAAGAAGTGGTTGCAGATAGGTCTAGTTCGCTTTGTAATGTTTGGATACGGGATTCGAGATCCATGATCTATAAAGCCATCAACTAATGTTTCAGCAACTCGATCACGGTAGTCAGCAGCCGAATGGTGTATGTCACACTGTAGTCATCCTTTGTTTCTTTCTCTGTCTCTATTTTGCTGTGATGCAGTGCTGAAGGTGCGGGTGGAGATAAAGATCATGGAGGAAATGGCGGCAGAATATCAGGATTCGTTCACGAGCTCCTCAGCTCTATAAAAATCAAAACCAAAGAAGCGTACCTTTTTTTGGAGGCGGACGACACTCGTCCATTTCTTTTCTAACAGACCTTCATACTTTTTGCACACATCGTCTGAAAGCAACTCGTTCTCTCCATCAACCTCTTCCCGAAATGTCTGAACCGATTTAAGATGGCCGGATTGTTGTAGGTACGCAGCGATACTTTTATTCCTAAACATTGGGGGGGGCCAACGCGATCGGGAGGGGAAGTCGACGAATTAGCCATCTAGCTCGGCAAACATATTGGGGATAAAATTCGTAAAGGAGGTCGCTTGGATGCCAAAGCTCGTTTACGAATCGTAGCAAATTTAGATATTGACAGTTGCACAGTTAGGGAGGTAAATCTACATACAGCTCGTCCCTCTGACGATCAGTCAAGGCGGAGCCCGACATGACAGACCGGAAGTGGACACTAGTCCTCGACTCTAGTAATCTTAGATTCCCGTAAAAATAATCCTCGAATCAGGGCGGAATATGAAATGCCGTATAATCGTCTGGTCAGGAGTACTTGGTTAGCTAATGGGTTTCAGGACTTCGTTCACGGGTATATATACCTAGGTAACGAGGGACCTGCCATATAAGAGTGTATCTCCGACAGTTCTCTGCAACTTGGCTGCAAAGGCTAGGATCTTTGGTACTAAAACCAGGCCGGATTCAACGAAGATGAGGCTGGGGGATGGACATAAAGGCACCAAAGGCTGTCGGCGCGTCGAATCGCATGTATATAAGAAAGGATCTTGCTTTGGCAGGAGGGGTTGTGGTGTTGTGAAGGGGGAAAGAGGTTGATGATTTGTGGTGGGCCAGCAAACCGCGGCCAGGTTGGAGTTTTAAGCTCCAGTCAAGCTCAACTGCCACCACACACCAAACCAACCAACATTCCTACGTACGGCCGACATACTATGTCAAGTAAGTAAGTAAGTACATACATGTTCTTGCCTGGGGTCGGTCCAGTAAATCAAGGGAGTACTGATTCTATTAACATCAATGACTAGGGTTTACTAGTTACTTAGGCGTATTAAGTATTAAATACTAAGGTAAGTAGGTAAATGTATATGTACATGTACCTAGGCGGCCTTATATATACGGTGTACAGGGCTGGCAAGCATCAATGCGATGTACGATGTGATGCATATGCGGCTGATTCCATGGCCTGGTAGCATTATATAAAACATTCGCAGAGCAGAGACTTCTTAAGTCATCGTTCCTGTTCTCCGGACCCCCCCCCCCCCCCCCCCCCCCACTATGCCCCCAGTTTTGAATTGGTCCCGTTGCTCTGCTCCCTTCGTACGTGCCGCAGCTCATTTTCAGCTCTCCGTCTTGCATCTTGCTCTCCCTGCGAAAGAAGTAAGCGATTCGATTGATTGACAAGCACGATGATTCTACGGATTAGACTCACCCGCAATTGCTTGCTATGTTCGGTTCTCATATCTCTCATTATTTTCTTGAACTCCGCCCTTAAAACCGACATCGTCATGTTTTCCCCAGAGGATGGGACGGGCATCACCAGGTTGTTCGCCGATACAGCCGTTGATCTTACGGAACGACCATTTCCCATCCTCTCATCTGCTAAGCTGCGTTCAAGCTTCTCCACTTTATCCTGCAGGGCATCCATCTGCGACTCCAGACGCGACTTATCAGCCTCAAAATCGACGGAATCCTTCATAAGAACTTCATAGTCGACGAGCATTTCGTCCAATTCTTTTTGCAGCTTGTCACACCTCTCTTGTAGGACTCGAGATTCGCCCGTGCTCATGTTTGCTCGGGATGTTACGGACTCGGATAGTTTACCCTGAAGGGCAAAGTTGGCCTTCCTTAGCTCTTCATTTTGTCTCGAGAGGTTCTCTAGCTCCACAATGAGGTTCGCATCCATAGCGGGTTGCGATCTTCCTTGCTCGACTTGAATCTTTGCGGCAGCTTGCTGTTTCGCCTCATCTATCTGCCGCTGCGAATTTGTTTTAGTAGCTTGGAGATCATTCGCTAAGGTAGCTAACTCTGTTAGCAACTGTTGAACTTCCTTCTCCAGTGTTGAAACATTGGATTCGAGATTCTTTTTGGCCGTCTGGCTCTCTATCAGTCGTGATCTAAGCTCTTCCATCCTCGATATTTGCTCCGCTGCTTGAGTAGCCCTGTCCTCAAGTTGGCTTTGTAGATCTGATGTTCTTTCGTCGAGCGTTTCTATGCGTTTCGTCTGCTCGTAATACATTTCCTCGAACTTATCCTTAGATGCAACTACTTGCGTCAGATTTTGTTCAAGAACCTCCATATGCGCTTCTCTGTTACGCAGTGTTTCGGTAAGGGATTCGGATTTCTGTTTATCAAGCAGCAATTGGTTCTCTCCATCAATTTTTGCAGCGTGGGATTTTTCTAGTTGACTGTGCAGATAATCAATCTCTTCTTCCAGTTCCTGAGTCTTTTGGTGCCCAGTACCCGCGCTAGCTAGGCTCTCCTCCAATGCTTTGTTTTTTGACATCACTTCTTCTCGTAGCCTATGCACCTGTTCTTCAAGATCACGCTCCTTTTCTTGGGAAATGATTCGAGCATCATTGGTATGGTTTTTGAAATCAGATTTCTGTGAGCTTAACACGAGCTGGAGCTCGCCTATCTGGTGAGTGTAATGTCGTTCCTGAGCATCCAATTCTTCCCGCAATTTCGCTGCCTCATGCTTCAGTGAAATGCTTGCGTCTTGTTTGGATGAGATCTGGGATAGCTCACTCAGGGCGTTAGATAAAGAATTTGTGAGCCCATGTATTTGTTGTTCAGACTCTGCTTTAGTATCTTCGTGTTTTCGAATTTCCATTTGATTTTCTCGCGACTTCTCAAGGAGCTGGAGCCGTAACTCTCGCCTTTCTGCAGCCCAACGTAAAGATGTGTCTGTTAATGATTCCACTCTCTTGACGAGTTCTTTGATGCTCCTACTATCGTTTCCGAGGGCTTCAAACGCGGTACTATCCGACTGGTTGGCTTCCTTCACGGCCTCTGTCGTAACTTCTAAAGTGTAGCCCGTAGATCTGTTAGTTTAGACTTTGCCATATCACCGAGAATTAGTACCTTTATTGTAACCTTCTTCATGATGCTCAGCATCTCGGGCTTTTTTCTCCCAGTTTAACAATAGGTCCCAAATCAGCAGAACATCCTTATCATCATTTCCGATTGTAACGGACCCATTTCCTTGGTGAAATACAAATGCCTGAACTTGTTTGAGGCCTTGTTCCAAAGCAACTACAATTTTAAGCATAGAATATGGGATTTCGTCGGCTGAATCAAGGTTTATATCCCCCCCCTCTTCCAAAACCAAGCTCTTACTCACATCATATTGGTTAGGTGTTGATATTTCAATTTTTAGCAAGATATCTTTAACAATATGATGCAAGGCGACAAGTCTTTGCACTACTAGGGGTTTACCCCCATTATTGAGGGATGGCGGTACAATTGGAGGAGAACCCAGCCCTACGGCTTCCATTTCCGCCAAAGATGGCTGAAGTTTGAGACCTACAGTGTTATTGGAATGTGCGGGTAGAGTCTCTGGGTCTGTTGCATAAGCCGCTGGGCTGCTTGTACGGAATTGTGATTGCGAAGGGAGTGTTTCCCCCGAACCAGTTGCTGGTCTATAAAGGCTACGATCGTCGAAGTCTTCGAGGGGCTTAACGACTTGGTACCTGGCAAATTTGTTAGGTGTCGACGAGCGCATGGTTGGTGCATCGATGTTACTAGCAGTGTAGTGCCGCGACTTCTCAGCGTGGTGGTATGTAGTTGCAAGAACTCGTGAGGTATGGCAAAGAAGTCGCCGCTCAAGCACCCATAAGTCTGCCTCTAATTTTCGAATATCGGCGTCAATCTCGTGGCACTTAGCGACTGAAGCACCAAGTTCCGCTGACATATGTGCCACAGAGTCATAGCCAGATCGATAAAAAGAACCTCCGAGGGTGCTGACTGGCGAAGTAAGGGGGCTTTCATTTTGTTTTGGCGACCGCAAGCGGGATAGAGACTGAGCGGCATCTCGTACTTTAGTTTCGAGGAGAAGCTTGCGCCGGAGAGCTTCAATTCGTCCGATCAAAGTGGTTTGCTCCTGTTTCAGGCGATCTAGCTCTTCGTGTGTCAAAATTTCATAGCCACTAGAGTCAAAGATCGCGGTTTCAACCAAGAGATGCAGCGCGATTTCATCATCGAAATCTAGCGTTTGAGTTGCGGTTTTCAGTTCGGTCATGTCTGAGATCTTCAAACAAATGCAAGTAGCTCTCGCTGTAGCAGTACCGATTTTGAAGGTCAGCGACAGGCGGTATCTCTTTATTGACTTTGGAGCTGTGTGTGTGTAAATGCAGCTATGTGGTATTCATGGGACGATTTTGTTGGTATTGGTAGGTTCGCGTCAGTCGTCATTCCTGATTCTCGATTTTGATGATGTATCAGGGTCGACTCAGGAGGTGGGTACCTAAATACATATATGATTGCTAGGTATCAACTCGAGTCGTTAAGGACAGGGAAGATGTGAAATTGGGTTGAGGGTAAGGGGAAGCACCTAAGCACCTAGGATACCTACGTACCTCCTACCGAGGTATTAGGTATTATTGTATAAGTCGAGGGCATTTAAGTTAAGTAAGGATCGGACTTAAGTAGGTAAGTACCAGGTAGGAAAATGTAAGCTAATAGGTAAGTAGTCTGGTGGATGGAAGCAATTGGGTAAAGTGCTAGAATCAGCTTAGAACAATTCTTTGGCGACAGCCTATTACTAAGAAGTATTAGGTACTTACTTAAGTACTTACTACCTAGGTAAGTAACTTACCTATAACCTAAGCGGAAGTTAGTAGCCAGGTAAGTGATGTCAATATTAATGTTCTGGATGGTTCGACACAACGAAATAGCCTCCGTTTTCAAGGTTGAGTACTTAGGCACACAAGTACTTAAGTAAGTACTTACGTCTAAGAGGTACCCAAGTGGTATTGAGTCAGGAAATACCTGATCATCGACATCAACATCAACATCAACGTCATCCACTCCATTGTCCACCATTTTCTATCCTCACCTTTACCTCCGTCATTGACATACCATAGCTTCTCCGCCTAATACTCCACCACCACGGTGCTCATCTTGCTAGCCCACACCGTCAAAGACACATTGAAATTGCCAGAATGGTACTCCACAACCCGAATAACTGTAAGACCCTCTAATATTGTCATATAACACCTGCCACCATCCTTCATACTCTTTAAACCACCCCTCTAGGTATCTAAATATCTAATCATTTAAGTACATATGTACCTATCTATATACCTATGTATCCGTGTACACATGTATTTTTGAGTGTGTATGCCGGGGTGAGGGAGAAAGAAACGTGACTTAATTCTGATTCTTATCTCAACTTAATAGGGCACTGGGTCAATAAAGACGCATCTGCTTGGGCAAAGGAATATTTCGAAAACAATCTCATCGGCACCGAATCCAAAGACCCTGAATCCGAAGCCTACGTTCGGATTGAAAAGGTCCTCAGTGTCGACGGTGATGTGGATGTAAGCCAAAGGAAGGGCAAAGTCATCACTCTGTTCGATGTCAAAATTCAACTGGAATATAGCGGTATGTTTCAGAGCTTAACGAGAATTGGTTGTGATATCTAACGCCCCTTCAAGGCAAAACGGGGGCTGGTGAAAATGTATCAGGAACAATAACCGTGCCCGAAGTTGCTCACGACACAGAAAAGGAGGAATATGTTGTAGGTCCATCTTTAACCCACCCAGCACTAGGTCAATAGCTTATATAGTGAAGTTTGAAATCTCGAACTATTCCGATACGGCGGAGAAGCAAGCCGTGAGAGAGCTCGCACGCTCTCGTCTTACGCCACAGTTACGCGAAAGACTCCATGGCTTCGCCGAGGCCCTCGTGGAGCAGCATGGGAAGGATATTCAGCACACCAAGGAGAACGACCCTAAATATAAACTATCTCAGGTTTCTGGAATAGCTTCTTCTTCTTCTTCAGCCGTCTCGCTGGGTATTTCGGATGAAGGCTCAAACTCGCAGGCTTTGCGGGGTGAAACTAAAGCTGTCGTGAACACCACTGAAATTGTGGAAACCTTCGAATTTCAGACAACTGCCGATGAGCTCTATCAGACTTTCATAGACCCAAACCGTATTGCTGCTTTTACCCGTAGCTATCCTGAAGTCTTCGAGCCTGTTGAAGGGGGCCGATTTAAGTTGTTTGGAGGCAATGTCACTGGAGAGTTTGTTAAGCTAGCCCCAGCAGAAGAGGTCACGCAAAGGTGGCGATTGGCCAACTGGCCGGAAGGTGAATGCGGCTCGTTGCCAATACATGAATAATGCAGTCCATTTGTTTGAGCCTGTCACTAACATTGGGGCATGTGGCAGGCCATTACTCAACCATGACGATGGTATTTGACCAGGGAGTTGCTGCTACTGTTCTCAGGTTGAACTGGAAGGGCATACCTATTGGACAGGAGGAAACGGCAAAGAAAAACTTCTCCGAATATTATGTGAGGAGTATCAAAATTACTTTTGGGTGAGCGACCAGATGATTCTCTTCACTTCCTTGTTCTTCCCCACTCCAGTTTATTACGCATTGCGCCTCGAAGGTGCTAACTGATATTTGATTCTAGGTTTGGGGCGATTCTCTAAATGTTCTATGCATGTGCATCTATGTACCTAGGTACCTAGTACTTGTTATCCTTACATGCAAAAAATGATGCTATATACCTCGAGACTCTCTAGTTGGAGCACCTTGATCCGAGACTGACATCAAGGGCTTACCTCTTATTCAATGGTTTTAATGGCGTGAACCGCAATATTCGTTGTATCAAGAAACGCCCTCTAATTTTAGAAATTGGCATGAACATGAGAAATTTTGGCTGGCGGCGCCTGTCCTACATAAGTACCTCCACGGTCCTAATGTTTAGTCCGAATCAAATAAACACCAGGGCGCCAACAGCAGCACTAAACTGGATTACGTGAGTGCAATGCGAAAAAAAGATAAAAGCGCGAGCTGGGGGAGGCGAAAGTTGATTGGATGAGAACGAATCAATCGGACCGGCCAGCAAAACCAACCAACCAATCATCCTTTGCAGTCCGGAATGTCAAGTCGTCACGCCGCCGTCAATTTCCACTTGCCGCCTGGATCTCGAAAACTGATCCAAGCATATGCATTGGTGGTGAGACCCTGGTCCCGGCCCCACCAGCTAGCTTTTAGCTAGCCTTGCTGAGTGCTGCCAACGAACAGGGCATCGGAACCAACATGAACAGCTGGCACTGTATGTCCACTGCATAAGAGACCTCTGCTGCCCACTCGTCACCTCCACCCGTCTTCAGGATGACACGTCTCTATCCATACTGCATTGTTTTTTGCCTTTAACGGTTTTTGTTTTCTCTCTTGTTATCTTCTTTTCAATTGAGTCTAAGCACACTGGTCTTGACTTTATATCACCTTAGCCCGTATTAATTCAACGTCGTTATTCCTTCCTTCCCTTCTTCATTCGATCCTTCATTGCTACTTATATCTCTGTATCATCGGCTGTTGAGGTTGACCTTCTACACGTTCACTTGATACCTAGCACGGCACATCTCTCTTATTTCCCTTCCATCCTTATTCTTATTTGTTTTATCTTTTCTTATCCTATTTTATTTGATTCCTTTATCATCTTCCCGGTCGAGGATTCCGAATAACTAATACACGAAACGAGCTATCATCTCCACTGGTTGGTTTTAGTATACAGCTCCAACGTAAATATAATACCAACATACCTAGCAAGCAAGCAAGCACTCAGGTACTTGCCGCGTACTTATTGTTGGAAGTCGCATCTTCCAAACTGAAGGAAAAAAAGAAAATCGAACCAAATCGCCAACAAGATGTCTAACGAAGCTGCGCTTGCTGAATTTATTCAGCTACCGGTCTCCCGGGAGATGGTAGCCTACCTAGCTTCCAAGGCTTCTGAAGTTATCCGTTGCGATCACGCTTCAACAGATCTACCCACGCCTCCATCAACCCCCCCGAAAAACAGCGTTGCGAATCCCTTCGAACCTTCGCTTCCTGATCTCGAAACCTTCATAGCTTCTATCGTGCAACGTTCTCATGTACAAGTTTCTACCTTGATGACGACGCTGGTTTATCTCGCCCGGCTGAGACGAAGACTGCCTCCTGTCGCAAAGGGCATGCGCTGTACTGTGCACCGTATTTTTCTCGCATCTCTCATCCTCTCCGCCAAAAATTTAAACGATTCTTCCCCAAAGAACAAGCACTGGGCTAGATATACGACTGTTCGGGGCTACGAGGGCTTTGGGTTTTCCCTCACAGAAGTTAATCTGATGGAAAAGCAGTTGCTCCTCCTGTTGGATTGGGACCTTAATATATCTGCTGGTGACCTTTACGAGCATTTGGAACCATTTCTCGCACCCATCCGCCAGCAAATCCGCCTTGAAGAGCAAGAACGGGAGCTCGCCCGCGCCTTCGAGTGCCCTGCTCCGCACATTTACCCTAAGAATGACGACGTTGAACCGTACTACATGAGCCTACAATGGAGCAAAAAGCAGACATCTGCATCAGGGCCGACATCTCGTTCCCAGACCCTGCCCATATCCAAAGCTGGCCGTGCTAATGTTGAACATGCACAATCACGAACACGAACACGAACGCGATCGCGATCGCGATCTAGCCACCGGAAACAATCACTTCCAATCGATCATATTATGCTACAAACCCCACCATCTTCTACTCAAATACCCGAGCTCTCGAGAAGTGGAACTGCCTCCTCAATCCACTCAAATGAAAGCTCTCCGAGACTACCATCGCCCTCTATAATAGCCCAAGTTCACTACCTTAGTGAGCACTCGTGCGATAGCCCGAAAACCTCGATTTTGCCGCAGAAATTGAGTAAAAGGGCTCGTCTTGGCTTGTTTTCTCGGTTTTTAGGGGGCGAACGACACCCCTCTGATAAAATCCAAATCGTTAAATCCTAATCATTTCCCTCACTGACTCCCATTTGATATATTTTACGCCTTTATGTTCAACTTGGGAGTTCTTTTCTCTTCTCTCTTCTCTCTCTCTCTCTCTCTTTTTTTTTTTTTTTTTTTTTTTTGGCTTGGTAACGGTTTGTAAAATTAAATAAATAAGAGTTGGATGGAAACGTATTTTATAAAGCATAGCGTTTTGGGCTTGAGTTTCCCTTGGGCTTTTGTTTTCAGGTTGCACGGTATTGTTCAAGGTCCATGTCTGTAGTATAAGCAGTAAATAAATAAAAATATGCAATAAGGAACACATGCATTCCACGCCATGTAAATTGATTTCGCTTGGGCTGGCGGTGGTGGAAGAGCAGTTCGAGCGGTTACTCGGCAATTTCAAGGCCGACACGTCTTTGTCCGGCACAATAGAGATTAGTGGTCCTGACAGAAATTGGAATGCGATGGAGATGTATTATAGGGTCTGACCTTGCCGCTCTACGGATTCTGTCTTGGTTTCCTCCCAATAGCCCAACGTTATACCTCTCAAGTAACTCAATGTATGACCGCTGGGCCTCCAGATATTTAATCATCTGCTGAATTCGCAACATTCTAGCAACCCCCATTTGCGTTTCTGATGGTGCGCCTAGGCTGTTTGTCTGGATGGCGAGTCTAAGGCAATTATGGAGGGCGAGCCGGCGTGTATGGAGGAGGACAGCTGAGGTTCTGGTGGCCGTTGTGGCAGTGGCGGCGGGGGTCTTTTTAGTCTCCGAAAACCTGGATATCCGAGAAAGTATTGGTGGAAGCTCCCGAAGGCAAGCCCTGTAAAGCGACATCGCTGGTGGTCTTCTGAATGCCATGATGGATATAATTGGGTGTGGTGGGGAGGATGGACGGAGATTCATCACCACGCTGATGTCCGATTAGTCAGCAGGAGATTCGAATAATCTTCAGGCTCGCTAGCTTGCTTCAGCAGACGACCCAACTTCAAACCCCCGCAACGACCATGTCACAGCCGAAATATTCGAAATGACAGGCAATATGCATCGGTGTGCGATATGCCAGACTAACCGTGCCCAGGTCATCCGGCCGAAAAACGGACAGAAGATTTGCAAGAACTGCTTTCTCGAAGTGTTTGAGCTCGAGGTCCATACAACGATCGTCGAGAACAATATTTTCCCGAACCGAGGGGAGCGTGTAGCGATCGGAGCATCCGGAGGAAAGGATTCCACTGTCCTTGCTGCTACTCTGAAAGCCCTCAATGAGCGATATGACTACGGTGTCGAGTTTGTCTTATTGTCCATCGACGAAGGGATTCATGGTTATCGAGATGACAGCCTGGAGACCGTAAAGCGGAATGCGGGACAGTATGGAATGGATCTTTGTATCGTCGGATACGATGCTCTTTACGGGTGGACAATGGATAAAGTCGTTGAGAAGGTTGGCAGGAAGGGAAACTGTACCTACTGTGGGGTTTTCCGTAGGCAGGCTTTGGATCGTGGTGCCAAACGGCTCAATATCTCACACATCTTAACCGGGCACAATGCTGATGATATTGCCGAAACTGTTCTTATGAACCGTACGTTATCACCTATCAGTACCTGCGCTTCCTCTTCCCACCTTTCGTTTTTTTTCCTTTTCACCGTCGATGGACTGAATTTGTATTACTCTAGTTCTCCGAGGAGACCTCCCACGATTAGGTCGGTGTGCGGAGATTATGACCGCCTCTCTCACTTCGCCCATGAGGCGTAGCAAACCCCTTAAGTATGCCTATGAGAAAGAAATAGTTCTTTATGCGCACTACCGTGAGCTGGACTACTTTTCGACTGAGTGTGTTTACTCGCCCGAAGCATTTCGCGGGAATGCTAGGTCACTTTTGAAGGAGTTGGAAAAGATCAGACCCAGCTCCGTTCTTGATATAGTGAGAAGTGGGGAACAGCTTGTCCATGATATGATAAGCCCAGGTAAGCTGGACTGCGGAGGACCAAACGACCAATGTGAGGAAGGAAGGGGGTTAGTCGGTAGCCAGACTTTAAGTAACAAGTCGACAAACTCGGAATTATTGCCTGGAGCTGTCCTTGAAGCTAGCCACGAGGTTGCCCACCAAACAACTGTAAGATCAGTTCAACAATCGGTATCAAGTATGGTAAACTAAAATTCTGCATGATTCTTGCTTAGGATGGATCGCGGACTCAAACCATCGGGGTTTGCGGGAAATGTGGCTACATGTCATCTCAGCCGACATGCAAGGCCTGCGTGTTGGTTGATAGTTTGAATAAGACAGAACCACCAGTGGAAGTACTGCTGTCTGGGGATCGGGATTTTTATTGAATTCAGCTTTGCGATCCTAGTGTGGTTTCCCAAAGTTTCCGCAGGGTTTCCATTTGTGACCAAAGCTGTCCCGACTGACCAGCAACGTCACTATCAACCTGGGTTTCGAGGATTATCTCACTGCCCCCCCACAGACACGCTGAACCCCATTTCCTCCCTTTAATTAGATCTACATGAGGGGAAAGGGCCAGCCAGACTGGTGCATTAGCCCCAATGAATGGATCTATACAATGCCAGGGCGAACCAAAAGCCCTGCACAACCAAAACCCAACATTTTTCGCGTACGTTTGCCACCAAGGAATCGCTACTATTGCTGTTGAAACTATGCCGGGATGCGCTATCAGAAATATAGGGGGTATAGAGTTGGTTGGGGGCGTGTATTCGCTAGATATTGGGATTGTTGTGTAAGAGCGGAAATACTCCTGGGCTTCAGGAAGATAGGACCCTAAGACAAGAATATCTGTAAGTGTCTTAGAACTTTCGTACGGCCGAATCGATTTGATTCCTTGGATGTCGTCCATGTCGAATGTTAAAGGATCACTCTCGATAGATCCCACCCAGATAATCCGGGACGGGGTTTCTAGTGCAGCGGCCGAAGCAGACGCATGTAGCACTCTCATGATTTCATGCAGGAGACAGTAATGCCCAAAAACATTTGCAGCAAAGG
The DNA here is from genome assembly GCA_036971725.1 of Arthrobotrys conoides. Lineage (NCBI taxonomy): Eukaryota > Fungi > Ascomycota > Orbiliomycetes > Orbiliales > Orbiliaceae > Arthrobotrys > Arthrobotrys conoides. The sequence goes on from JAVHJM010000010.1 coordinate 139,971, forward strand.
CAGCACCCAGTTCTGGCAGTAGTCCCGCAGCATGGCTTTTGTGGGACTGTATTTGAGCTAACCAGCCGACGCCTTGGATCTTGTACCGTGGAATTGTCATTGCTTCTATGAAATTGGTCGTGATCTGTCTAGCAGCCGTGGCCCAATCAATACGAACAAAGGGGACCACAGCTGCATTGCAAAACACGTAATGGATCCGGCGGTATTTATTCCGTAACTCTGTAGCTGCGGCGGTAACTGACGACGGAGAGGAAAGATCAATTGTAACATGGGCAAGCTCGAGGCGAGACCGCGCACCCTCTGGAAGTCGAGAAGCCAGGAAGGTATTGATGCCTGCAATCGCCGACTGTGCTTTTTCGACGCTTCTTGTAGCCAGGCAGACGACCAGGGTGTTAGAACCCGATGTCACTGCTGGGTAACCGTCGGTTCCGAGGCTGAAGAACTCTACGATGAGGCGACAGGCAATCGCGTAACCAAGTCCACTAGATCGTGCAGCGGAGCTGTTAATTTGTGTTTCCCCGAAATGGAATGCCATGTAATCGAACCTGTTAGCACCCGTTATAAGAGCAACGGTAGGGAGGCGGTAAGAAGAGTCCATTTTGGTGAATTGATTCCTGGATGCCGTTTGTGTTAATAAGAGGTTCGTAAGTTAAGTAGACGATTACTTAATCAAGCGGGTTCTTCTTGAAGGGGTGTGTGTGCATCTGAGATCTTAAGCTGGAGTTAATTCTGAGTTGAGGGCCCTGCGTGAGGTTTAATTTGCTAGAACCTAAGCTCACCCTTTCTTCCTTCTCTTCGCTCCCTGCCTCTCTTCTTTCTCACCAACTCGCCACCCCTAGCTAGTGCTATATACCCGCCTTTCCACCGACAAGAGATACAAATCGCTCGCTGTCGCATCGATACATAGCACAGACCGGACTGTAATCGGGTCGGCAGGAATGGACTCACAGGGCAAGGACGAAAGCTCGACTCATCCTATTAGCACGGAACACGATGACCCTTTTGACGATTTCGATGGGGTTCACTTCACTAAGAACTCCCGGCCCGTTGGTGGGCCGGCAGCCGTCGAAACCGAAAATTATATACCTACCGTGGCTAAGGAGCAGCGCCTTTCCGCTGCGGATAGAGGCGACTTAGTCTATTATCCAGCTCCAGTCCCTGTCATGCTCAATCTTCCTCCGAAACTCGTTGGAAGTCGTCCACAGAACCAGGTTCAGGCAGGTATGGAAGAAATTCGTGCGAGGAGGGAATCATTGACCTCGTTTAGGCGTTCTCTTGTTTTGAAAGCATCGCACTCCAAAGCAGATGCATCTTCGTTATTCGACAATATACTTGATGCTACAGTCGCGTCACCAGTATTATCGGTCGTCAATCATTCGGTATCAAACACTAAAGTCCCTGGGAATCCAGGTCATACACGCTCGACGTCAAAATTTTCGATGTCTATGCCGAGAAACGAAGAAATCACTCCTGCTACTTCTCAGGGACCCACTCGCCGTACTGCACTATCCGACTCTGATGATGAAGCTGAGCCACACAAGGACACTGTGAGAACCTCTGCCGCAGAGGCGCATGTTGTGGTAGGTTCTGGTAGCATGGGCGACGAGGTAGCTGATGACCTACCCCGAGCGTCTCATTACCCCCATTCCAGCCATGATGATACCGAAGAAGGAAGGGAAGAGGGAGAATTCGAAGACATGCGATTCGTGCCTGCAACCCTTTTAGCCGAACTGGAATCCCGAAAGTCGCAACAGCGTGCACGAACCAACAAAGCTGCAATATCTAAGAACTCACGGCAAATGCCGACCCTCCTCGAAAGGGATGCTATTGCTGAGGTAAAACAGCAAGCGAGGAAAAGGGGCCCGGTAAACCTCGGCTGGCAGGGCGACCACGGTGCTATCGACGAAGAGGAAGACGATGTACCCTTGGGGCTTCTCTTTGCGAACAAATTGTCTTCGCGTCCAGCTGAGGTTCTAAGAGCGCCAGGGCTTTTAGCAATGAGGGAAGCAGAAGATAACGAGCCGCTACGGAGACGCCAGGAGAGGTTGAAACATAGCTTAGGAAGAGAGCCCGCGGATAATCTTCCTCCGGCAGATTCTATGGATGAAAAGGAGACACTGGGTCAACGTCGGAGCAGATTACAAGCCGCTCAAAAGCAGCGGGACACTACAAGCGATCAGCCTCAGGACCAGGAAACTCCAGAAGCCACCGGCCCCCCGGCGGTTGGTTCGATGTCAGCCGTACTTAATGCAAACCCGAATACTCAAAGATCCTACCTTGCTGGGCAGGATCCCTCATCAAGAGGAGCACCAAACTCTGAACTACCCTTTGGCTATCAAGCCCAACAGCAGATGCATATAAACTTCGCAGGTAGCCAACCACTGAACAGGTCCCCAGCACATCAGAGAAAGCCCATGCTGCCTTATCAACAAGACCCTGCGGGGCCGATGGGTAAAAATCGAGATAATGAGTTTGGTATTCCATTCCCATATGCGCCAGTTAATGCTGAGTATCTACAGCATCAACAAGCACTCTTGGCAGACCAAATCGAGAGATGGAGAAGTAGCGTTTGGTAGATGTGATGGTCGTTTTTTGAGTGGCGCGGGTGGGAACAAAAAATAAAAATAAAACTGAAACTAAAAGACGGAGAGATAGGGCGGGTAGGGTTGAAAGGAAATAAAAGGAAAGAGAGAGAGAAAGGGAATTGGGCGTGAGGTACACAATTAATAGCATTACTAGTTTCAAAGGTTGAATGTCTTGTATATTCGGTTCTAGCTACAGGGAGTTTTTGTTTCGAGTATCGCAGTGTTTTTGGGAGTTTGGAGAGCGCATGTGTTATCGGTCATCAGCTCAAATAGTTTATATGCGGATAATATCCTCGTTAAAATGAATAAATATCAGAGTCTCAACAGAAGTGGTTTTAAACCCGGGTCCTAAGTCCTTTCAAGTGATTTTGGAGCGCGGGGAACTATCCTAAATAAAGGTACATATATCTGGCAATAGATGATGTCGATATCGATAGTTGTTGTGGTTGTGGTCTTTTCACCTGCCCAAAGGAAACGCCCGTGTATTTCCACAACTCAACTCCCTGCACCATCACATCCGCCCCAAATACCAGCTAGAATTACCAGTCTCGTAACCAAACCGTGGAATTACCTCTGACTTCCTCCAACTCCCAACTCCCAACTCCACCACCATCACCACCACCATCACCACCACCGCCGCCGCCACAACCTCCTCCTCCTCCTCCTCCTCCTCCTCCCCCTCCTCTTCCACTCTATCTGTCCATCACTATCTACTATTACCACCACTACCTTGATCCTCATCCCCATCGTCCTTTTATCGCCAATACTTCATAATACGACGCTTCCTCGCTACAATAGCGTTGCTATCAAATCATTTTCACGGCACGGACGGACACTTGTTTCCTCTTCCCTTTTCTTGAGATCATACCTTGTGGCAGGAACCAAACTGCTACCCGCGTTTTCTTAGAACCTTTTCACCTCCCGCAAAGCACAGCGCTGGACAAAGTCCCGTCGTACACATGGAATAACTTTGTTTGAGACCAATTCTGACTTTTCCAAGGATATAACCACCGTTATAACCCCCGTGGCCCCAGTGTCGAACTTTTAACCAAAGTGCCTTTCCCCAAAGGCCCCCTCGGAATTCTGTATGTTTTGTGGGCATCCTATTCTACAGCCGTGACCGTTCTAAGCAAGGTTTTATGAAAAGATTAAAGACTGACCGAGCGGCTTTAATCGGAATTGAGGTGCCCTGAGGGTCTTTACTGATATATTCTAACCATCTGTATCAAAAGGGTTCAAGCGATGCAGAACCCCGTGAACAAGATGGAGAACCCAGATACCATAGGACAACTCTCCTTTGTACCTACTACCCGAACCACTGTCGTAACAACTACCACAACAACAACAACATCCTTCCCGCCGCTAATAATCAAGCCTCCTCGGAGTTTGAGTCAACTTGATGCAAAGGAATACCCTTTGGCGACTACTCCTACTCCTTTAGCGTTAAAGAGGTTTTGTTTTGACCTCAACGGGCATCCAACTTATTTTCGTGAAAGTGATGACCCAAACAAAACCTTAATAAACCTGCAGAACCTGGTCAATGGGATTAAGGATGGAAAAGGTACTATACGCGTAGTCGACAAAGGGGAGCAGCGTTATCAAACACCACCTATATCGCAGGTCGATGCTATCGACGTGCTATCTGCCGGAGTTGGCGCCAGAAAACGCCCGGCTTCTCCGCTACCAGCAATTGAGTTGTCTGGGAAGTCTACTCCCTATCAGAAAACGAAACGCAGACACACATCGAAGACGAAGATAGACACACAGCCGGTCCGATTTTCTAAACACCGGGGACACACAAGCCAAACTATAATTACCCCTTCGTCCGGGTTCCTTGCTAACGGCTCCCCTAACTTGCATCCCGTCCGCTCCCTGGGATTTGGTTCTACGCCTTCCCTAGAAACCCCCCCTAAGGCGTCATGGCCAAGTGTGCCTGAGTTTTCTCAGTTGAGTGATTCCGGGCCGCGAGAATCTCCAGTAATGATATCTCCATATGCAAGCCGACCCTCGTTAGTATTTACACCAACGGAACAAGAAGGCTCACGATTCGCAGCCGACCAAGCGGAGTTGAATTCCTCCATACAATTGCTAGGTCAAGGCGCGAGCGATTCGAGTAATTTAGTCCAAGAACTGGGCGACTCTGTGCCAACACTTACCAATGAGCCAACTAGCTTGCCCTCGCCGAGCCTCAGTCCTGTGACGGCCGCACTGACTCTCGGGAAATCCAGAACTGATTATTTCACCCGATCTGAAAGCCACGAAGAAGACCCGGGATCTCCCCTAGCGTTATCTCATGCGGAGGATGGTATGGAAGATGCGGATATCGTGCCTTTTGACGAAGCTCCACCGTTATCACGAGGGACGAGTGGCCTAGATGGAATCCCGGGCTTGATGCAGCTTCCTCAGATGGTCGATACTTTTGATTCAATGCCTCAAGCGATCAAATCATATCTCATGTACCAGTTCCTGAGGCGGTGCGATAAAAACACACTCCAGTTTGTCGCTGGTGTCGTGAACCCGGCTCTTAAATGCGACTTCCTTGCCAAGTTACCGATGGAACTCTCGCTGAACATAATCAAATTTCTGGACTATAGAAGTCTGGCGAGTGCAGCCCAAGTCTCTAAAAAATGGAGGGTTTTAATCGATTCTGACGAGTGGACCTGGAAACGCTTGTTCGAAGCTGATGGCTATATGTTAGCTGACGGAGAATTAGAACGTGCGGTTAGAGAGGGCTGGGGTTATCAGGACCCAGAAGGTTTTCTAGATTGTGAGAAGGATATTCAGATATGTCTTGCAAAGGGGGCTTTCTCTTCGACATCGTCGCTTCTTTCCAATTCTATTCGGAAACGCAAAGTAACGAGACTTTCACTCAAAAAATCACAAAAGCAGCGGCAAACTGTTGAATCCCTCGGCAAAGACGAATTCAAGGAGTTAATACATGACCTTTCTAGCAACGAGGGCTTCGCAGCTGCCGTCCATGCAGCATCTGCGAACCCCCCTCCTAGTGTTGGTCTACCATCTTTAACAAATCTCCATTTATATAAATCCCTCTATCGGCGACACCATATCATCAGAAAAAGCTGGGTCAGACCTGATGTCCAGCCGCGCCATATTTCTTTCCGTGGCCACCAGCGATTTGTCGTGACCTGCCTTCAATTTGATTCTGAAAGGATTTTGACGGGATCGGATGATACCAACATCAATGTTTATGACACTAACACTGGTGCTTTGCTTGCCAAGTTGGAAGGACACGAGGGTGGTGTTTGGGCACTTCAATATCACAACAATACTCTTGTTTCCGGGTCTACAGACAGGACCGTGAGGGTTTGGGATATCGAATCTGCAGAATGCACACAGGTTTTCCATGGACACACATCAACCGTCCGGTGCCTCCAGATTCTTCTGCCTACAAAAATAAGCACGACTGATGGAAAGTCTACTATCATGCCAAAACAACCTTTAATCATCACTGGTTCAAGGGACTCGACCCTCAAGATATGGAGGCTCCCTACGAGAGCCGATAAGCCTTACAAACCAACAACGACTGCCGATATTGATAATCAGCCCCCAAATCCGTTCCTTATCCGTACCCTGCAGGGTCATGGCCACTCAGTGCGTGCTATTGCCGCGCATGGTGACACCCTCGTCAGCGGGAGCTACGATAATTTTGTGCGTGTTTGGAAAATATCAACAGGGGAGTGCGTTCATAGACTTGCTGGCCACACAGCCAAAGTATATAGTGTGGTACTCGATCACAAACGGAACCGTTGTATCAGTGGGAGCATGGACAGCTGCGTTAAAGTATGGAATCTGGAAAATGGAGCCCTTCTCTACACGCTGGAAGGTCATACATCTCTTGTTGGACTACTCGACCTTTCTCATGACTATCTCGTTTCTGCTGCAGCGGATGCCTCCCTTCGAATTTGGGATCCCGAAACCGGTCAACTTCGACATACTCTTTCTGCGCATACGGGGGCGATAACCTGCTTCCAGCACGATGGACATAAGGTAATTTCAGGTTCCGACGGGACTCTGAAGATGTGGAACATCAAGACCGGTAGATTCATTCGTGACCTCCTTACCAATCTCAGCGGAGTCTGGCAGGTAAAATTTAATGAACGCCGATGTGTTGCCGCCGTCCAGCGAGAAAACCTAACATTTATCGAGGTAAGCCGGCCTTATTAGCAGTTCTTTCACAAAGTCAATGGCATCAATTTTAATTTACATGACAACATATAGGTGCTTGATTTTGGGGCAGCTCGAGATGGTATCCCTGATGATCAACGCGGGCGACGGATCGTCGTTAATTCTCAAGGAGTTGAAGTTGACCCGGCTGAGATCATAAATGATGACTTATGAGGCATAGTACAATTCACGACCCAGGTTTTTTTTGTGTTAACATTAATATTTACACCCATCGTCTAAGTTCACACAAGCTTTTCTAGCGATTTGTACAATTAGAAGCGTGGCACTTTGGTTCCCTTGACCGTACATGATTACGACAGTTGTGTAATGTTGGTTGTTTGGATTGTAGATTTAGTTTTTGAGCGTCGGCCCTTCTTCTTTACCCCTCATAATGTTATCTATCTTGCTTACCTTCGCTTTGAATTCTTATAGTTAAGAAGCTGTTATATTGGTTGGTTCTTGTTTAAGTCCGTAGTTATATTAATAATATCTGAGGGCAATTGGTGTTAATGTTTGTATACCGCCTATTTGGTACTCTACAACAAGTATCCTTGTCTCGTTAGGTCACAAAATGGGGTAAGGAACTTGTCGCAATATGTCCACGAAAAGCATATGACGGCGGTGCATGAGCCGGGTGAATACCGCAGTTATTTACGAGATCGGGATATCCTGGAGAATCCACACACTCCTTTTCATCTAATGCAGCCTCACCAAAGACATAAGTAGGCAAGGAGCAGAAAGTCTTCCCTGGCCCCGTAAACCCAGCGTGACCCGCGCTGAGCGTATTGAAGAGAATCTGGCCAAAAATACAGTACAATTTTTGGATGAGGTTTACTCGAAGGCCCCCATCCAATATCCAAGAAAAGACGATACTAGCCTTGTTGGTATCGTATCGCAGCTCGAATTGGATAGACATCTGCTTTGAAAAGTAGTTGGAACTAGGCCAAGTCAGAGTTAGGCCCGATGCTGGGTAGCCTTGGTTTTGGGAGTATTCTGAATGGAAGTTCGGCATTCCTTACAATACCATTTATCTGAGATGAAGAGTTAGTCACATGGAATCAATTCTCGTCAACGGAATGCTTACCCTTCGAACTTGGCATGTGCGAAAGCCCGACACATGGTAGGTGAAACCATTCCCGTTGACAACCAGGGCCATCACAAGCCACCATTTTGCCATAAGATACTTGATTGCAATAGCAATATCGCATTTCGTCGGCATCGGCATCCCCTTCATCGTCGTCGCCGTCGCCATCGCCTTCATCATCATCAGCATCGTCATCAGCAGCATCAGCATCGTCATCATTACCGCCGCCCTCTCCACCTCCATATCCGCCAGAAACATCATTATCACCACCACCTCGGGTGTCATTTACACTCAACCTCTTATCTATTTGTACTGATAGGTCGTTACTAGATTTAGATAGCTTACGTGGAATAGCCTTAGGGAGAGCCGCCTGGGAACTCTTAACCGTGTCAAGAACCACTGGCGGTTTAGGTGCCGGCTTTACAGCTGAAGTGACAGCACCACGGCCATTTCCCTTTTCTGGGGCATCTGCGGCTCTCGGAAATTTCTCGATGGCTGCTGGCAGTTCCTCGCCCAATGTTATATTCTGGTCATGGTTAGCGGTATCTTGAGTTGTAATTGCAGGGATCTCCTGGGGAGCTGTTGAATCCGATTTCCGACTCGACGATTCTTTGTCGGAATTGACCGTCCTCTCATTCCCCGACTGTAGCAACTTATCCTGCGCTGGCCTTAGGATTGATGCTGTTTTCGATTCGAAAGGTAATATTTTATCCTCCTGTTTAACGTGGTTATCAATCCTTGGGGTCACCCTCGGTACCTCTGATTTCGCCAAATGGGTCTTGGAGCGAGGATTTCTATGACCTATGTCTTTCTTCCCGCCATCAGGTACAATGGAGTTCTCTGATAGAGGCAGGCCTCCTTGGGCACGCGAATCTGTGAAGTTTTGTTTTGTGGGAGACATAGTAGTCGCGGCTGGTGGGGCAGACACCCTATGGGAGAACGGGAAAAGTATTCAGTTAATTAAACAACATAGCAAGTAGATGTCACCACTTAGTCATACCTTTTCCTTGATGTCGATTGTTTTTGATTGCCTGTTGAATTTTGGGATCCGGGCAGTTTTGTCAATGCCTGCGTCTTGGTGGTCTGAAGAATGTGAGAGTTGGAATATGCTCCACTTCGAACCTGGGTTGCACTTCGCTCCGGCCCAACCGTCTTATTCAATTGATTGCCGTGAGTGGCTCCTTTGCGGCGTTTAGGTGCCGGGATAGAAGGCGAATTCTCATAGATGATAGGAGCTGGTTCGCTTTGATTTGTTGTTTTGGGATCCAACTGTTCTGGAGCGTGAGCATAACGTCGAGATACACCTTCTCTACGGCCATCAGTCCTCGAGGCCCCGATACTCGGGTCCGGCTCAACAGGGTACCCTGTTAACGTATTTTCATTCGCTCCTACCCCTCGGTTAAAGGAACTCTCGAGAATTGAGTTGCCATATGCCCAATGGGCTGGGTTTCCATCGCGGAGAACAGAATCGATTTCACGGGTTGTGGCATCATAGGCATCATCAATACGGACTTGGTGCTTCGCAAGAGCTTCCGATGCAGTTGATATAACATGTATTTTTTCATCCAAGGTAAGAAGAAGATCAGATATCAGAACCCGGACTTCATGCAAACGCGAACGTTTAACGTGCTCATTGGAGTGATTGTCGTCAGATATGTTGTTGTTGGATAGCGACCCATCTAGATGACTTCGATCATCTAAAACCCGAACGGGTTCGGCAATGGGATCGGTCTCAAGCGGCGCTTGTAACGGAGGTGGAATGCTCAAAGTGTTTTTAATAAAGCTGCGAAGCAAATCCTCGGGACCGGAAGCTTTGGCATCGACCTCTCTCAGTAGAGTAAAATGCCTGATAGTTTCCTGGGGGAGGGCCTCGATGGCATCTGTAAAAGCTGCCAGGCCCGGGCAGAACTGGGGCGACCGTCGAGGGTTAGTGCTAGCCATGGTGGTGAAAACGATGATAGGTTGATGATTGGCGCGTAGGTAGGAAAGAAGGCTTAGGTAAGTCAGTAATGAAGTACAAAGGAAGTAAAAGGAAGTATCTAAAGTAAGTCGGATGGGGTGTTGCTGACGGCGAAGTATGTTGCCTAACCGGCTTGGTTGGCTAGAATTACCAATAACAAACTAACTCTCTCCACCTCACCTCACCTTACCTTACCTTGCTTCACCTCACCTTATTTCGTCGCTGTTCAACCAGTAGTGGTTAGCGCAGCCAGAGCTAGACAGATATCGCAACTGCCACATCACCATGCAGCTGTGACGAGCGAACAGTATCCGCAGAAGCAGAAGCAGAAGCAGAACGAACTGGCAGAACCAACTGGCGGCGGTATGTTGACGTGGTCTCGCGCCGGCCAGCGAAATTGAGCCGGGACATCATCGTCAAAATCCTCATCGTCACAGCTGTGATCAATCAGTGGATCATAGTCATGAAACCCCGCCGAGAACAAAAAGAGAAGCAGCGGTGAGAAACTTTAGTACGGGATGATTCTGGGGCGAAGGTGAAGAAAAGGGACATAATAGCCCCGAGGGCTAGGAGGTACCTACTTGGCCGTCAGCTGTCTGGCAGAGGTGGGCGGAGGCCGTCTGCAGTTATCACAATTACCCCAAACCTACGAGCAAGTTGTTAACTAGGCAGGTAGGTAAGTGCCTAATTTAAGTACTCACTTACCTACTTGCTTACTTACTTAAGTATCACCAGACAAGCGCTTGCTCAAGTTCTACCTACCGACTTCTTGCTTGAAGTTTAAGGCTTGATTAACTCACATTCTGCGATGTAGACAACCTGAGAAAACCCACGTCCTGAACCACAGGCCATGTACATGTGCTATGTGCATGAGGCAGCCTGCCCTGCACATCCGTACTTACGTGTGAGCGGTGTCAACCAAATGGTCACAATCGATTCGTTGGTCCTTGTGTGCAGTGACACGGATTCGATGCGATGCCAGTCCGATGTAGGCTAGCACCCAATGGCTCCAACATTGACCTCTCCTACTATCCCAAACACATCACAAAATTATACACTCTCATTCTTATACCCTCTCCTCTTCTCCGTCCGAACTAGTCGATACCGGAGAACTCGAACTCAGGGAATACATCTGCTAACTACTGACTAAAATTGGTGAGGTTACCCAGATAACCACTTCACGGTTTGCAACCGCTGTCCCGACAGAAGCTTTCCGGCACGGTTGACCCGTCATCTATTCCGCTTGCGATTCGAATCGTTAGACCTCATTATTCCCTCCGCACCTGGGGTGTAACCTTACCTCGAAGCCGTGTCGACATCATAACTCCGAACACGCAAATAGATATCTGGCGTACACGATCATTTTACAATTCAGAAGGCCTATATCTTAATTGGTGCACTTTTTTTCAGTAACCAGGTGTTACTATCGTTCGGGATACAATGGGCGGGTACGTCATTAGTCGAAATTCAGAGGTATCGGAAGTGTCACCGTTTATGAGTCCATTGAGGTGCACACTGGATAGTCGGATTGATGACCGTTTGGATAACAACGAAGGGAGAGGGGCCCGTTATACAGGGCCAGAAGGATTGGGGAATATCTCAGATGAACCTACATCCAGGGAAAGCAAGACCTTTACTGGAGCCGACGAACCTTCACGCTATAAAATTTTATTTCCACATGACATCCACAACCATTTTCATCTGATAGAAGAGGAGAGCAATGTTGCTACAAACACCTGTCATGCATTCTCCTCAGACCTGGGCTTGAATTCAAGGCACCAATCGCTTCAACATTCGAGGTTGATCGTAAATGGGCGGTAAGTCTCATTTATATATATATATGTATATATATACTTAAGTATATATAAACACCCACTCGTCACCCCTCCCCTCAACCCACAAACAGCTCCATGTCATGTATATTTTACATTTTTCCTCTTCCAACAAATCTTGAAATGAAAATCAAAGAAAATGGACAAGACACCCCAGTAACTTTGGAGCTGATCCCTCTGCCGTAAAATAGAAACGATAGGATCAACAGGTCCCGGAAGATCTCGTCAAGCACGAGTAGGGATATAACGAAAACACCTGGTAGCCCTCAAAGGTGTGATTTAACTTAATGAGGCCCATAAAATCTTGGGATATAATTATTTATACGGCTGTCAGTGCTAACTTGCAACAGATCCGAGCTTCCCAAAACGCCGATGTCCTGGAGCTCTGAGGATGATATCCTTCTTAGAGACTTAAAAGAGCTACGAAAACTTGGTTGGAAAGAAATATCCGCTTACTGTATGATGAGCCCTTTCAGGACCCAAATATCTATTTGAGAAGTTTGACAGCTAAAATTATACACGAAAAGTCCCAAAGCGAACAGCGCATGCCTGTCAATTCCGTTGGCGTAGACTGGTTTCTGGAACTCTGAAGGGTCACAGACAATGCCCCCCACAGATAACTGGCACCCAGCCCTTACCACCATCCAACAACCGGAGTGTTGGAGAGGGAAATAGTTTCCTTGGGACATTCGACAGCCAAGGACGAAAACAACATCCTACGAGTATATTCGATATCACGTCATCGGATGCCGACTCAAAAACGCTGGAGACAAATCTGTCTTCCCCCTCATCTCCGTCTGATTTTGCCGAGACAAAATGTTTGCAAAATAGAGGATCGGTCTCCAGATCAGTAAGCATGAGTCCGCCCATGCGGAGGCCACTCTACGGCCAAAGGTCGAACGAAAGGGAAAATGACCACAGTGTTTGGGAACCGGATGAAGGTCAAGAACGGGATTGCCCTGAAGCTAAGCAACTTGGAAGAGTACTGGAAGACCCAATCAGAATATGCAACCCATCGACTTCTCAGATTCATCTAAGACTTGATAGCACGAATGTCTTGCCATACGCAGGCGGTAACTACCGGTCTTCTGAGAGCGCTTCATGGACGAGTGAGGAGGACAGCTTGCTACTCAACCGCCGGCTCAGTTTCGATGAAGTTAGTATTCTATTACATCATCGGTCTGAAGAAGCTATATGGTCAAGAATGGGTGTACTGCGCTCTTCAATTCCGAAATCAGTACGGCTTGGCTGTACCTCTTTGGTGACGTAGCGGAATGTTAAAAGATTTCCTGCTGAAATTATATCCTGCCTTGAAGAGGGAAAGCCTTGTACTATTGTTTAATCGAAATAAACACGCTTCCAGCTTGAGTTTATTCCTGTTTTGTTACAGTCTATCCCAAGTAATTAATACATTCAGATCTTCAGCATTACTTAAGTCCTTGATATGCTTACCTAGGTATTTATATACTGGCGATGAGATAAGCACCTAGATACCAACTTAACCTACTTATCTACTTCATATCTGAAATCCTTCCCAATTATAATTCTCTTAAGAGGGTAGTGCGTAGATTCAGGACGATGCTAGGTACTCGAGTGAGGGTTGTGTTCTTGCCGCCATCCATCTGCCCGTAAGCCAGTCTCGTCACCTAATCCAAGCCCACAACCGGGTTGCAAGCTCCAAAAATTAATCCGGCTGTCCAACAACACGGTCTGCAACTTCCAACCCTCTCCAAAACTCGCACTCTCCCCGAAAACCTGACATCGTATTATGGAGGGACGCATTAAGCTTTGACTACCTATAAACAAGGATAACCCCCCTCCCCGTCATATATTCGTCCTTCAATCAACCGTATACTGCCATTACGCAAAACTATCAAGATGCTACGCACAGCTGCGCGTCTCCCAAAGTTGCCTTTGACCGGCAGTGTCTCTTCCTACCGAGGGATACATCTCCGGAAAAAGATTCTCTGCTCGCCGGCAAGACTAGCCAGAAACCATGCATACTCGACTGGTTCGCCGGTTCCGAATGATAGTGTTGTAAGTTATCTACTTAGCGTTCGATAAGTATACATAACCTGCTTTCAGTAAATTAGAATACTAATGTCTACATATGAAAAAGAACTCAAGCGATTCGTTTTTACAGGGAAATTCTGCCAATTATGTTGATGAAATGTATCTGAGCTGGAAGCAGAATCCATCCAGTGTTCATATTTCCTGGCAGGTTTACTTCCGCAATATGGAAGATGGCAAACTACCCGCGGAACAAGCGTTCCAACCCCCTCCTACTATCATGCCAACCGCGCCGGCGGGCTATCCCTCCGTTCTACCAGGGGGGCACCTTGGGGGGAACACCGATATTACCAACCATTTGAAAGTCCAGCTATTGGTTCGAGCCTACCAAGTTCGTGGGCACCACAAAGCGAAGATAGATCCTCTTGGAATCCGAAGTGAAGCCGATATTCTTTTCGGGAAGAACCAACAGCCCTCCGAACTAGATGCATCCCATTATGGTTTCACTGAGAAGGACATGAACACAGAGTATAGCTTGGGGCCTGGGATCTTGCCCCGTTTTGCCCAAGATGGAAAGGAAAAAATGACGCTTCGTGAGATTGTCGACGCTTGTGAGCGCACGTACTGTGGATCATACGGGGTAGAATACGTCCACATCCCAGACAGAGAACAGTGCGATTGGATTCGCGAACGGGTTGAAATTCCCACACCATACAAGTACTCAGTCGATGAGAAACGCCGCATTCTCGACCGACTAATTTGGTCGTCTTCCTTCGAATCCTTCCTCGCGACTAAGTATCCAAACGACAAGCGCTTCGGCCTCGAAGGTTGTGAAAGCTTGGTCCCGGGCATGAAGGCACTGATTGATAGATCCGTCGATTTTGGAGTTAAAGACATTGTCATTGGAATGCCTCATAGAGGCAGATTAAACGTCTTGTCGAATGTTGTACGGAAGCCTAATGAGTCTATATTCAGCGAATTTAGTCCTACGACGGAGCCCTCTGACGAGGGTTCGGGTGACGTCAAATATCATCTAGGGATGAACTTTGAACGCCCAACTCCTTCAGGAAAACGCGTTCAACTGTCTCTGGTCGCCAATCCTTCGCATCTTGAAGCCGAAGACCCGGTTGTTCTCGGCAAAACTCGGGCCATTCAACATTATAATAACGATGAAAGAGACCACAAGACGGCAATGAGCGTTCTTGTTCATGGCGATGCCGCATTCGCCGCACAGGGTGTTGTCTACGAGACTCTCGGCTTTCATTCACTACCTGCTTTCTCAACCGGGGGCACAATCCACTTAATCGTTAACAACCAGATCGGCTTCACAACCGACCCTAGATTTGCAAGGTCTACTCCGTATTGCTCGGACATCGCCAAAGCAATCGATGCTCCGGTGTTTCATGTCAACTCAGACGACGTCGAAGCCGTTAACTTCGTGTGCCAGCTCGCTGCTGACTGGAGGGCGGAATTCAAAAAGGATGTCGTTATTGATATCGTCTGCTATCGTAAATATGGCCACAACGAAACAGATCAACCGAGTTTTACCCAACCGTTGATGTATGACCGAATTGCTAAGCAAGAGCCCGCCCTTTCGAAATATGTCGACAAACTGCTCAGAGAGGGTACATTCACCGAGGCAGATATCGACGAACATAAGAAATGGTGAGTGGCTTATCTTTTCATCCTGTTCATCGAAGCCAACATCTTAATCCTCATTGGTTTTTAGGGTTTGGGGAATGCTAGAGGAAAGCTTTGCGAAATCTCGGGATTATCAGCCTACCTCGCGCGAGTGGCTGACAAGTGCGTGGAATGGATTTAAATCCCCTAAAGAGCTTGCCACTGAAGTGTTGCCACATTTGCCTACTGCTGTTCCTGAGACGACATTGCAACACATCGCTGAAGTTATCTCGAACGCCCCAAAGGATTTTACGGTTCACAAGAACTTGACGAGGATTCTTGGTAACCGCAAAAAGACCGTAGATGAGGGCTCTGGTGTCGACTGGTCAACTGCTGAAGCCCTGGCCTTTGGAACATTGGTCAATGATGGAAAGCATGTTCGCGTTTCTGGACAGGACGTTGAGCGTGGCACTTTTTCGCAGAGACACGCCGTTCTACATGATCAGAGCAACGAAAACACATATACACCACTTCAGCATGTTTCAAAGGATCAAGGCCAGTTCGTTATATCTAACTCATCTCTCAGTGAATTTGGAGCGTAAGCTGAGCCCCCTCCTTGTGCTGCCCCCTCTAACCCTATGTATAGTATTAACGAACGTTGTCGGTTTGAAGTCTAGGATTCGAGTATGGGTACTCGCTTTCGTCGCCGGATGCTCTTGTCATTTGGGAAGCGCAATTTGGAGACTTCGCGAACAACGCACAATGCATCATCGACCAGTTCATCGCCGCAGGAGAAACCAAGTGGCTTCAGAGATCCGGGTTGGTAATGTCACTTCCTCATGGGTATGACGGGCAGGGGCCCGAGCATTCCTCAGGGAGAATAGAGAGATACCTCCAACTCTGCAATGAAGACCCAAGGGTTTTTCCACCCCCAGAGAAACTCGACCGCCAACACCAAGATTGCAACATGCAGATCGCTTATATGACAACGCCTTCTAACCTTTTCCACATTCTTCGTCGACAGATGAATCGTGCCTTCAGAAAACGTTAGGATTAATATTCTCTATTTCTATTTATTTATTTATTTGTTTCTGAATCACCAGCTAATGATGAAATTGTCTTTTAGCCCTGGTGATATTTTTCAGCAAATCTCTGCTCCGTCATCCTTTAGCAAGGTCGGACCTTTCGCAGTTCACCGGAGATTCGCACTTTGAATGGCTCATCCCCGATCCTGAACATGGGAAAACTCTTAAACAACCTTCGGAATGCGAACGCGTCCTAATTTGTACTGGTCAAGTTTATGCGGCATTGTACAAAGGCAGGAAGGACCGGGGCATCGACAATGTCGCGATAACTCGTGTCGAACAACTTCACCCATTTCCTTGGGCTCAGCTTAGAGATACTTTAGATCAGTATCCGAACGCGAAGGACATTATCTGGGCGCAAGAGGAACCGCTGAACGCGGGTGCGTGGACGTATGTTCAGCCACGCCTACAAACGATCTGCAACGAGACGATACATCACAAGGACAAGATTGTTCAATATGCAGGCCGCAACCCTAGCGCCAGCGTCGCGACCGGCCTTAAGGCCATACATCTGGTAAATATTTCCCCCACTACCGTCCGCTACCTGTAAGTAGGTACTAATTACAATTCTTCTTCCAGAGGGAGGAGGCTGAACTTGTGAGCAAAGCTCTCGGAAGTAAGTAATTGCGGTAGGGAAAGAATATGATGATGTGCCCCTCTCAAGCCCTTCAGTATACCTACCTAGGTACTTACTGCTGTTAATTCCCCCCCCCTGGCTCAACCTGTATATATAGCATACAAACTGCCGCGCGGCTGCAGAAATCATAACAATGAATCCCTCAATGTATTTAATCTTCCAGCAAAGCCTGAACATCTGATGCCACGGTACTGCTCCCGCAAACACCGAGGTTCTGAGTGGACACTTTAATACTATAGGCACATATCACTACACGCCTGGCCAAGTTAGTAATCGATTGCATAAGCCAGTATCTGTATCTGACTTCTAGGTACCTTCATAGCTAAGTACTGAGTACCTATTATAGCTGTTAAATACTTGAGCAACAGGTACCTAGTAAGTATCAGTTTGGTGGAGCTCCGAGTGCAAATGTCAGCTACTTAAGTAATTAGGTACCTACTTCTAGTAGCAGATACCTACTTAAGTACTTTATTAGTACGCTACCTAAGTTGAATTTATCGACAGGTTGAGATATTCCTTGGCGCCAAGAAATATCGTCAGGTTGCGTTGGTAGCCCAGCTTCATCAACAAACAATCCCTTGATAGCAACAAATGTTGGCGACACAATACTCTTTCTCTCATCGATTTTTCAATATTAAGCTCCGTTCTTCCGATCACCAGCACCACTATCATCGTCACCAACACATCCCCGAAACTCTCCAAGTTTGCTACTCGTAATAATAGTGCTGCACCTACTTCTAGGCTGCGAATCCCGGTGTCAATAAACCTGCTCCTGCTTCTGCTCCAAAGGATATGGCCGACTCCGAAGAAGATTATTCCTCACTGCCGCTCGCTGACAGAGTTACCCACAAAGTATGTATCCTCTCTTCCAAGTTGCGACCAAGACTAATGGCAGCCTATGATAGATATGGAAAGTCCGCAAGCAAGCATACGAAGATACTACTAAAGAATTCGAAAGATCCGGCTCTGAAACCGACAATTGTTTCCGGCTCTGGCTGAACGATGCTTCCATCTGGAAGGGCATCGTTGCTGATTCAAATGTTGCGGCTCAGCAAGAAGGGATAAATTGCTTGTATTCTCTCCTTCACTTCCAATGCTCCAAAGATACCTTACTTGTGAGGGCTGATTTTTTAAATATTCTCTAGGCATGCTTTCCTACAATTTGGAGGTACAAATGCTGGCGCTCGGTGAGATTCTAACGCATTTTGAATATTTGGAGGTTATAAACAATATGCTAATATTTTATACCGTGCAATTAGCTCTCGACCACATACGATTCCTGCACTGGCAGAGAAAGGTATCGTTTCCACGAAGGCTGCAACCAAGGCAAAAGCAATCGATGTACTGTTGTTATACATCGAGCTAGATACACCTGCTCCCATTATTGAAGATCTATTACCTTTCCTATCTCACAAGATGCCCAAGGTAGTGGCAGCGACAGTCAACGTCTTGTTTGCCATCTATCGAGAATTCGGCGCGAAAACTGCGAATCCAAAACCCGTGCTTCAGCAACTTCCTAAGCTTTTCGCTCATGGTGATAAAAACGTTCGTGCAGAGACTGTTAACCTCACCGTCGAGCTCTACAAGTGGCTAAAGGATGGAATGAAACCTATGTTTTTCAACGACCTAAAACCGGTGCAGCAAAAAGAGTTAGACGAAGCATTCGAAAAGGTCAAGGGTGAACCCGCGAAGCAAACACGTCTCCTACGCTCCCAACAGGCAGCGCTTGCTGAATCAGCAGCTACTGAAAACGGAGATGAACCTGAAGAACCTGAAGGGGAGCCGGATACGTTTGATTTGTTTGAACCTGTAGACGTCTCTAGTAAAATTTCGAAAGACTTCTGGGACCAAATTAACTCTACGAAGTGGAAGGATAGGAAGGAAAGCTTGGACATACTTTACGGAATAGTCAATGTTCCTCGCATCAAAGAAGAAGATTTTTCCGAGCTGATACGGGTTCTCGCGAAAAGCATGAAAGACGCCAACATCACAGTTGTCATAGTTGCTGCAAACTGTGTCGAATGCATTGCTAAAGGGCTACGAACTGCATTTGCTAAATACCGCTCTACCATCTTTGTGCCCACTGCGGAGCGCCTCAAAGAAAAGAAACAAGCCGTCGCGGATGCACTTGGGGCAGCACTCGACGGCATTTTCAATTCTGTATGTATGACAGTATACCTTTAATCTTCCAAGCTCGCTCATTAGCTAATATTCGCCACAAAGACTTCCCTCACGGACATCCTCGAGGACACGATGGAACTTCTGAGAAACAAAAACCCTCAGGTAAAACTTGAATCGTTGAGATTTTTGATCCGTTGCCTCAAAAATACAAGAACAGCCCCTTCAAAGCCAGAAGTAAAGGTTATCTCCGACAATGTAACAAAATTATTAGCAGATACCCTAGAGGCTACTCGCACGGCTGCTGCGGAGGCTATGGGAACTTTAATGAAGATCATGGGGGAGAGGGCGATGAATCCATTTATTGACGGACTGGATGAGATTCGGAAATCAAAAATTAAAGAGTTCTTTGAAAGTGCTCAGGTTAAAGCAAAAGATAAACCCCCAGCTCCCGTCATGGCTCCGGCAGCTGGACCTTCGAAACCGCCATTAAAGAAAAAGATTGCACCGAAGGGCACAGCGGCCCAGTCGCAGCCAAGTCGGGCTCTAGGAGTAGCGACGACAACTGGTGCAGGGCGCGGGGCATCGGATGAAGGCACAACCCCTGTAAAAAAGGCACCAGCTATTCAAAAACTCGCCTCAAAATCGCAGGTTTCGAAGCTAGGCAGAAGACCCCAGCCGGCTTTAACGTCTCCAACTCGGCCAACCGCAACAACAGATGACAGTGTGGCCACCAACCCTCCTAGCCACCTGAAAGCCGGTCTTGGTAACAGAGGGGGGCTTACCTCAAGGACGCTTCAGGCTCCCCAGTCTAATGGGAAAGGTATAGAAATACCTAAAGCAGCGGATTCGATAAGCTTTGCTGCGGAGAAAGCAGAGCTAGAACGCCTTAGATCTGAGCGTGAAAACTGGCTTACCGAGAATATGAGCCATCGTGCAGAAAAGGAAAAGCTATTGCACGAGCTCAGCGATATAAGACTACAGGTATGCTCTTTACGAAACAGAACATCTTGGAAATTATTGATCATGTCCTTCTAAAATCATTTGAATTATAGAATGCTCAGCTGATTGAGGAGCACACACGTGACGTGCTTTCAATCAAAGCGAAGGAAACACAACTATTGCGGTTACGGTCAGATCTCCAAACAGCCGAGGAGAATCTCGAGAAGAAGCAACGAGAGGTCGACCGTTTGAAGCGAGAACTCGCACGATTTAGCCGAGCTAGCTCACCTGCTGCTACAGACCTTGGGGACGCTCTGACCCACGACTCATTCAGTGGCTATTCTCGAGATCGAACAGTAAGCGCGACTGGACTTTCAGGGGTTGTGGGGGACCATAACAGGGCTAGTGCTCTTTCGCGGCCCCGCAACCGATCAAGTCTCGCTGGACCCCCATCGTATGGTCTAGATGATGGCCCAAGTATGTATCCGTCGCGGGATAGTATGCGAAGCCCCATTTCAGACTCCGGATCTAGTAGGGATAAGGTACAGGGGCAGAGGTCGGATTCTGAGGTTCGGTCAGGAGAAATTACAGACCCAAATGAAAACTGGAAGAGGGCTGCCCAAGTCACATCCCAGTTGAAAATGCGTATCGAGCAAATGAAAGCTCGACAACACATGCGTGGTGTCTCTTAGAATGGTTAACTTACCTGGTTACTTGCTTTATGAAATATCGATTAGTTGTTAGCTGCTACACCATCGACAGGACAAGGATATTGCCAACTAGTGGGCCACATCCGGAAACGCTGGTATATGGTTTGAAATACAGAACTACAATAAAACACAAACCCTAGAAACCAATAGCAATCGATTTGCTTAAGATTATTAGAATTGCGACTAACAACGCAGGTGAAGGGCATTACTCTAGGCAGCGTTATGCCAACATGATCTCCAAGTTTTACGCCAAAGGTATACGTTGCATTAGGCCTTGAAGGGGCTGATCCCGAGATAAGTGTGACGGGGTGGTTATAGTAAACAGTTCTGTCAATAGGAGTTCCTAGCTAGCTTAAGGGAGAAATTCATGATAACGGAGTTATTACAGTCCCTCCCTTAACTATAACCCTAGGCGCAGTCAGAGTTTGATGGGTCTGTTTTGTCGACCATTCCTGTCCAATTGGAAAACGAAGTGAACGTTCATATTGATCGCTTGTCTCAAATGGGTATGGAAGATTAGTGGCAAGGTACTTCAATCCCTAACGGGAACCGGTAATAGTCAGTATCTAGCCTTGATCTATGGCTCAGGGTAGGTGGATAATAGTACCTTTTTACAGAGCTGTTGATTTAAAGAGACCTTTTCAACTTTAGTTTGTTGATTCTCGGACGCTTTCAGGCCGAGTCCCTTCTGTTTACGGGATCTTCCAGTATTTCCTGGTGAAATACCCCAGGTACCCCAACCTTGTAAACCGGTGGCTTCGCGGTCCGAACGGCTAGAGTTTTCCGGTCGTTCATCCAGTATTTCCGTCATGATATTATCACTAGCAAAGGCACGAGCCAGAAGTCCGGATTGTTCGTTTCTCCTTATGTGACCTGGGCGTTCATTGAGGGCCTGCGAGGCTGGCGGGGGGATTATCGACTTCGAGATGCCACCGGATAAAGAAGGAGAAGGGGGGGTGGAGGAGGAGGATGGTGAATCGATATCTAGCACCGCGGTGTGCCTACCATTCTCATCTCGCATGGCGATTAACGTTTGGTCTTCATGTGTTCGGGGAGCTGGTAATATTGCTAGCGACGCTTCTAGTTTGCTGTTGTTGTTCGTAGGGTAAAGCCAAGGGTTTGCCTTTCCCTCGATTTGGCCCGTCTTAAAATCCATGAGAGAACCGAATTTAGGGTCGGATGGACGTATGCCTTTTTTGTTGGTGGTAGACAAAGATTCAATCTGTCCTGCACGGCTAGGAAGGAGGCCGTCGTGAAACATTCGCCTTCCTTTGGGGATTTCCTGGGTTTCGGAAACATCAATGTATTGATCTTTAAGGGCATCGTGCCTCTTCGCTTTCTCCATGAATTTCATCGTGAATAGACGCTGACTGGGGTGACTCTTGTCATTTCTCTCTTCTGGTAGCATACTTTCGTCAATGTTGTGGCGTAATCTGATATCGTCACTCAAGTCCCTTTCTGGTGAATCACTATCTATTCGAGAAAAGTCACCTCCCTCTAGAGTCCCTCCCGTTCCATCTGCGTTGGCGTTTTCAGAAGACGATGGTAAGTTGCCAAACTTTCGTAGATCTTTTCTTAAAATTCGTCGGTAGGACTTGGATTTGATTTTCCTGAGTCGCTTTGCCTTCGCTTCTTTCCGAAGGAGGAGTTCTCGTTCCATCCGCAGGTGAGCCGTCTTAGTCTTTACATGTTTGCTTTTCGATTTCGAGAGATCCTCAGAGTCTGTTGGATATTTATTTTTATCGGGGTCTTGTGTCGTTAGAGACAGTGTTTTAGAAATTCGACACTCTAATTTAGTGGATGGCCGGGTTTCAGCTCGCCCAGACTGATGCGACGAATGGTACTTTATGTTATTGAAGGAGCTAGCAACGTTGCCTCCAAGAGGAAATATCAGTTGCTCTGCGCTTCGCGCCGATTGAACGGCATCGGTCCATTTGTTGAATGTCTGTTTAGTTGTAGAATACGCCTCGCATCGATTCAGACGAGCTTGTGTAGTATGCGGAACAGGAGCATATAATTTCTGGTGATTAAAAGTGGATGGAACTTCCACATTTACATCGTTCACGAGCCCCTTCAGAGAGCTTCGTAAACGTGAATTGCCTGTAATAATATCGAGGTCCTTGACATCAAGCCTACTACCAATAGCTTCATCATCTGACCGAATGATAGTAGGTACCCCACGCTTCCTTTTTCTTTGGGAAGAGGATATCGATTGTGAAAATGTATTGATCCCTTCCACTAACACTGCCGCCGCGTTATGACGCTTTGGCTCGTCCCGTTCTGCGCTTTTGACAGGCGGCATCGTAGCGGATGAAGAGGACAGGATATGAAAATTTCTAGGAAGAAGATAGTTTAGTATCCATATGATGAGGATGGATATTTCATCAAACCCACAGTGGTCTATCATACCTAATGTACTTAGCTTTCGCGTGCCGGTCAATCGCTTTGTGGAGAAGATTATGTGTCGAGGAATAAACCCGAACAATCTGGATGAAGAAATGCAAAAAAAGCGAAAAAAGAAAACCTTTATGCCAAGACAGAAGAGGCATCCACGCCAAGAGGGTGGATCCCTTATGCAACAAACTCAACACATTTTCTAGAGTTAGCTCCATGGCAAGCCAACACAAGAAGGATCACCGAGACTACATGACAAGTACTTGAGTGCTTAAGTCCTTACTTACTTACCTGGTAAATAGTACCTCTCACGTGAGCGCTTACTTAGTAAGTTGCTTGATATACTAGTACTTACTATTGATATCACTGCCACACAGACAAGCATACATCATACATGCCTCTTGGAATTCAGGTAAATAATTCTTAAGCATCTACTGAGTAGTACCTACTAAGTACTTACTAAACCAGCTCTTTCCTATCTATAAGGAATCTAGCTCTAGAAAGAAGGTATGTAGCCATATATGCTGACCATATTACTATAGCTACCGCATGACCATATTTCCAGCAATCAATACCTAATCTTCGCTATCAAAATGCCCTCACCCCACTATTTTACGCGCAGCCCTATTAGCTGCTTCTTTAGCCTTGAGGTACTCTGCTTTTTTTTGGGCTAGATCTTGCTCCGTTTTCTCTTTCTCAAGTCGAACCTTCTCTTCGACCTCTTCCCGATCTTGTCGAACAAGCTGGAGATATTCGACACTCGTAGTTTCTAATCCTTCTCCTTGTCGAAGCCTATGAACTCGCTCTTGAGATGCATCAGACGTGCTTCCCTTTTCACCAATCTAGATAAATATGCTCATGTTAAAACTAGATTCAAAGAATCCAACCCAGGATAGCAGCAAGGAGGACCAGGACACAACCGAGAATCCGTTACCTACTTTACTTCGACCTATCAAGGTCATAACAATGCATGTACCCACAACGAATGTGAGTAAAAAGCGATAGGTTGTGTACCATTTTGGTGCTGACCCAGATAGAAACCCATATCCCTACGTTAGCTTGTTCCTGAGAAAAGAAAGCACTCACACGTACCTAAACCAAGTGTCGTCGCGCGCGAATCTGCGAAGTACATTCCGGTAAACCCCAAGAATTGCGTCAATAATGCAATGTCATACTGCATAAATACTGTTGGCCAAGCCAATGCGGGTGCGAGTATACCTAAAAGGTATCTCTGGTACCTACGTATCGTTGGTCGAGGATTGTTAGCTGGCAAGAACGAACGTTTTTGGGGCCAGATCTGAGAAACAATCTTACGGGTGGCTCCCTCCGTAGGCGGCAAACTCAAGGCCCCAGTGAATTGCTCCAAGAAAACTGAGGATCACAGCTCCGAAACCGACTTGGATAGGCTCTAGAAGGCCAAGGACCGTGGAGGCTGTCTCCTGGTTCACAAAATAACCCGCTCCTTCTTGGGAAATATTTTTGATGTCCCAAGCGAGGAAAAACGTCGAGGCTGTTGTGGCAATGTAAGGGACTAACCCCGCCCCCCCAAAGAACAGCACTTCCTTTGGGACCTCTCTAAATGCAAATGTTTCCCTTATTACATTCTGATTTTGTTTAACACCAGATTAGAATCCAAACCTGGCAAGTGAGAAATACGACGACTAACCAAATCATGTTGGAATCCTCCTTTTAGAATATCTTGTTGGTCACCCTGGTTGGGGGCCTGCGAGGTTTCGATAATAGGCCGGACAGAGCTAGTTGTCGTGACCTGTAAGTCAAGGTTTTTGTTGTTCTCGAATTAGATAAAATTGGTAATATAGCACCTATATGTCCATATAAAGAACAGGAAATATAGGAAGCCGATGTGGAGGCTTGAATCACACTTACTTTAGAAGGGTCACTCTTCAAAACCTTATAGCGAGGGTCCAATTGCTCCGGGGATCGAGAATCCGAAACCGAGTAACTCCGAAAGCTGGACCCTGTAATTGATGGAAATTTTCGAGGGACGGGACGAGCTATCGTTAATATATTTAATCGATGGAAGCGGCTGCTGTGTAAGAGCTTCGGAGTGTGGATTGATGAATTTAGCTTTCCCCGCGAGATCGAGGTTTGTCTAACGCTCGTCATCATGTGTCGGCTAAACATGATGAGTAAATTCGTGAAGTATCGAAATACGTACGCGGTAAACTTAGACAAATGTTGCTGTGGAGTTAGTCAATATCAATGAATCCTTCCAAACTAACCCCAGGATGTTCGGTACTTACTTTCTCCTATCTTTCTGATTGTTAAATTCTATTCTTATTTCTTGAACTTGATGAATATTGATATTGCAGCGCGTTGATATTGACTGCGCGATGGATACTTGGGACGAAATAAGTGTTGTGCGAGTCGTCATTCAATGTCATAAACGGGGGCAGGTTGTACAAATTGCTCTTTGGCATTACGTCACCAAACACTGTTCGCCCGTCTGGTATATTAACATTAATTAGTCAGAAGCAAGTATAAGTACCTACTTAAGTACTTAGTAGGTAATTAAGTGCAACATCCTCAATGCCGGTGTTACTCTGGGTACTACGTAAGTGAATATGTACCTACCTAAGTACTTCGACCAACTCAATACCTGGTGATTTTTCCCTATTAACGTTAGGTAAGTAAATAAGTAAGTAATTTTTGTGGATAACATCACCGCTTAGGAACCCCCTAGCACACACAGTACTTACTTACCTACTAGGTACATACAGTCTGGTACTAACCAACAAACAAAACAACAACTTTCAACTTTCTACCCACTTCCCTACTTACATCTTACCTTTCCTCCCATACTGCTTCCAATGTCCTTCCCTTCCGCCCCGCGAACATTTTGATCTCCCCGGACGAGAAGGTTCACACAGTTGGAAGAATTTAATTGGGTTCTAACAGCTAATATCCCGAATACCGAAGCGACAGCACCCCGCTAGGTCGGGTACCCACCCAATATCTAGCCATCCGAAACCGACGATTTCAGTTCCTACCCGTTACTTGGTCCCGTTGACAAGCTCTTGCAGGTGTACCTCTGAGAAAAGAGTCCGTGCTATCACAGCTTCATACCAACTTACGATTTGATGTCCGAACCGCTATCCGGTTCCCCACGCAGGAAATATGTTGGAGGGCCTGGTCGCTACCCTCCTAAATAGGTTCCTAGGGATGTATGCAATGAATACCCACCTTGGATGTACCGCCATTTATAGATGAAATACTGAGCTTTCTGGCCTAGGTATATTCGGAACTTTGATCCCAAGCAATTGAACATAGGGATTTGGAGGTGTGCATCTTGAAAATATCCTTTAGCGCCCGTGGGGAGTTTTTTTTATTTCATTTCTGACCTATCTTAAGCGGTGATGTCCAGCTACGAGACCTTGAACTTAGGAAAGAGGTGACATTTGCTTCGTTTCTTTAAAACACCTATATTCCTGCTTTACTAACTTGAGTTTCTATCTTTTCTAAAATCTAAGGCATTGGACCAAATGAAATTACCGCTAAACGTGTCAGAGGGACATCTTGGGCGTCTCACCCTCCAGTAAGTCTGTCCCGATACTCTTAACTAATAGCCCTTGTTTCCTCCTCCATCTTATAGGTCGTCTAAACTCTTTTCAAGCATATGTTGACCCTCGCCAACTTCTCACTACTAGAATACCATGGAGCAACTTAAAAAACAAACCTGTAAAGGTTACGATCGAAGACGTCTTTCTTCTAGCTACCCCGAAGCAGGATTCAGAGGTAAAACGAATGCCGACCAATTAATCTTGAAAATATCCATGGAAACATATATTAATATTAACATTGACTACAGTATGATGAGGAAGATGAGGAAAGAAGACGGCAAGTCCTGAAACAAGAGAAACTCGAGAGTGCAGAATTGGTTCACGAAAGAACAACCTCCGGGCTTTCCGAAGAAGAACAACAAAAACATCAATCTTTCACCGAATCACTGGTGACGAAGGTATTCTTCAATGATCAATATTGCAAAACGAAACCTTGTAGTTACCGCAAAGGCTAACGAGATATATTAGATCGTAGATAACCTACAAGTAACCATAAAAAATATTCACATCCGCTACGAAGATTCAATCTCAACGCCAGGAGTAAGCCGCCAAAGAATAAAAATGGGTTTTATCGGGCTCGGAGGGCTAACATAGAAATTGTGTGCTTGCTGTAGCATCCATTTGCTCTAGGATTTACGCTCGAGGAGTTCTCTGCCGTTTCCACAGACGAAAATTGGCAGCCGATATTCATCCAAGGAAATGTCGCAGTTACCCACAAGCTCGGCAAACTTAGCTCCTTAGCAGTCTATTGGAATACGGATACGGAACTTCTCGGGCACAATGCCCACGAAGATGTGCTCACGGAATTCCCGCGGTTAATCGCAAAAAGTAACCAACCAGCCGAGTTGCAACAGTTCATTCTAAAGCCGGTGAGCGGCGAGGCTCGACTTGAGCTTTGTAAAACACCGTCACGAGAAACACCAAAACTAAAGGCTCGAGCTTTGTTCGATGAAATTGGTTTTGTTCTTGATGAGCACCAGTATCGGGATGCTCTAATGCTGATTGATCTATTTCATTTCTATATACGTCACCAGCAGTATAAGAAATTTCGGCCGAAATCAGCGCTGATGGAGAACCCTAGAGCATGGTTCAGATTCGCCATCGCTGCTGTTCGCGACGAAATACACGAGAAAAATAAAAAATGGACATGGGCTTACTTCAAGGAGCGAAGAAACGACAGGCTCCACTATATCCGCCTTTTTATGAAAAAGAAGAAGACTGAACCTCTCGCCCCTAGTGAAGCGGAAGAGTTGAAGAAATTAGAGTGGAAGCTCTCTTATGAAGACTTGCGGTTTTATCGTTCATTGGCGAGAAACCAACTTCGGAAGGAAAGAGCGGTCGTCAAAAAACCACAAGAACAACAGCCAAAGGGTTGGTTTGCTTGGGCCTGGGGTTCTGCCGCGGCTGATGGTGAGAATGAAGTATCTGATGAAGCTACGATGACTGAACAACAGCGCCGAGAACTCTACGATGCTATTGATTGGGATGAAAAAAAATCTCTCGCAGAAAGTATCGATTTACCTCGCGACTCAATCAAAATGGAACTGGAGACCAGCCTTAGAACCGGTAGTTTCACTCTCAAACGAGGCCCCCACAGTACAAAGGCAGTGGAAATCACGTCCTTATCATTCGATGACTTTAAAGCTGCGCTTGTACAACGTCCTGATTCTTTCTTGGCTGAAACAAGCCTGGGAGGGTTACGTGTTTACGATGGAACGACACCCGGATCTTTATTCCCACAAATTGTACGGGTTAAACATAACGAGACAGGAGTAGGTTCGAATTTCGCCGATGTTCAAGGCAGCCGTTTCAACGACAAGAACGCTTTCTTTCATGCTACTTTCGAGCGAAATCCGTTGGATGAGAGTGCCGACTCCGCAGTGACTGCGAAGTTACGAAGTATGGAAGTGATTTACAATCCGAGATTTTTGGAGGAGATCTATAAATTCTTCAAGCCACCAGAGCGTCATATGGAATCAATAGGGGCATTAATGGAAACCGCTGGCGCTACGGTCGAGGCAGTTAGACAACAAACTAGGGCTGGCCTTGAGTTTGCATTGGAAGAGCACAAGACACTAAATGCTAAGCTCGATCTTCAAGCTCCTCTGCTTGTTATTCCGGAAAACGTCACAGCTCACGCCGCGAATTGCTTGATAATTGACGCCGGTCACGTTAGTCTTACAAGCGATCTAGTACAGAAGCATGACGTACAAGAGATACAAGCGAAACAGAGCACTCAGTACACGGAGTCGGACTACGAAAAATTAGAGTCCCTCATGTATGACAAGTTCCTGCTGCAGCTCAAGTCGACTCAGATTTTGATTGGCCCATCGATTGAAACGACGATAGCTCAGCTCGAAGAAGAAGGTGATTCGAAGCAACTTAGGGTTGTGGACCGCATTAACATTGATTTTAAAATTGAAATATCGATTTTACCCAAGGCACCCAACTTAACTAAGTTCCGAATTTCTGGACATATGCCGATGCTGCATGTTAGCGTCTCTGACCGGAAGTACAAAACTTTGATGGGTATAATTGACGTCGCAATACCTAAATTTAGTGATGGCGACACCGAACAAAAGACCATTGCAGATTCCGGTCCTAGGGGTGGCAGCAAAAAACTAGATACCCACCGCCGTGATTCATCCTTCCGTTTTTCGGCCCAGGAGCAAGCTTTACTCATCGTGGAAGAAGAATCCGATGATGGTAGCCAAGACGATGACCATTTCATTGAGGCTTCAGAAGGCCAATCTTCTGTAAGTTTTATTGATGATCTTTGTCAAGAAATTCCAGGCATGCTAAATATATCTAGGACGCTCCTAAATTACATCAAAAGACATTTGAATTCAGATTTCAAGTCGACAGGCTTCAAGGCTCGCTGTTTAAAGCCGAAGCTTTCGCAAATTTCCCCGATAAACCCTTAGCAGAGCTAGTTGCAGATGGATTCATTCTCAATTTCTATGTTCGGCCTTACGATATTGTTGCTGACGTAATTCTGAAGACTTTAAACTTAGAAGACCAAATCGATACAGATCCTTCTCCTCAATTCAAGAGCATCGTCACTTCTGAGGGCTCTAAAGAGGCGGAGCAGAGTTTAGTGCATGTAAAATATGCCAAAATTAACCGGAGCTCACCAGAATATATGACAGTATATGAGGGTATAGATACGAATATCGACGTCTCGATTTCGACTGTTGACGTTGTAGTCACCCGAACGACGCTCCTAACACTGCTCGATTTCGTTCTCACAACATTTACCAATCAGAATGATAAACAGCTTGAGAAGGCCCCCGTGGACGAAGAGGGGCTAGACATCAAATCCAATGACTCACAACATCCTGAAATTGAATATGGACCTGAAAAAATGCGAGTGAAAATAGACCTTTCAACGATAGCTCTAATCCTAAACAACGACGGGCTACGGTTGGCGACATTAAGCCTCGCATCTGCAGATGTTGGAATATTCCTGATGGGGAAAACCATGCGTATCGGTGCGAGGCTGGGGAACTTTTCTTTATTGGACGATATCAACGAGGGTGCTAGCACGGAATCAGATTTGCGACAGCTTATGACAATTGAGGGAGATAACCTCGCCGAATTCCGGTACGAAACTTTTGACCCTGAGAACTTGTCGGCGTACCCTGGCTACGATACATCGATTTATTTAAAATCTGGCTCCATCAGAGTCACCTTTGTCGAAGAACCCTTCCGCAAGATCGTCAATTTCATGGTTAAATTTGGCCGCATGCAAGCTCTATTCAACGCCGCAAGGCAAGCAGCAGTCAACCAGGCAAGCCATATTCAAGAGCGAGCCAATAGGATTCAATTTGATATTACGATTCAAACACCCATCATTACTTTCCCAAGGGCGCCACGAAATGGCAGGGTTGGACGAGATACGATTACAGCGTTTCTCGGAGAAATCTACGCCTCCAACAAGTTTACACCTCTAGATGATTGTGACCATTCTCCAATCGTGAACAAGATTGAATCTGGCATCCGAAAAGTCAAACTGATATCGGCCCTCCATTTTACGCCTGAACTTGTCGAAGAACTCGAAATGATTGATAAAATTGACCTTGGATTTATGATAAATTATCTCGAGCACCAGGAAAGGCTCGAAAGGCCAGACATAGAGGTAATATTGTGGATGACTGCCTCCAACGTGGAATACTATCCTGACCGTTTTGCTATATAGGTCCAAGGCACAATGTCAGACTTGAAAATGAAACTATCCCAAGACCAGTTGCAGATCCTTGTCGATCTTAGCCGTTCAATCCCTGGAGTCTTTGCTGGGGAACCTGAAGACTGTGCCCCTCCTGAAGCAATACCATCCACAGAAAATGCAACTCTATCCCGCCCATCTTCAACATCGGGCAGTCATACTCCAACTTCAGACCTAAACCCGGAGTTGTCTGTAGTATCTGGAATATGGACAAAAGTGGATTTAATTCTCACGATGGGGGACATCAGCCTCGAGCTTCTAGTTTCTCCACCGTCAGAGCCAATTCGTGATACAACTAACGCCAGTCTCTCAAAATTCTCATTAAATCGGACTGGAATCAAACTGCGAATGATGAGCGACGGTTCGTTAGAATCCGAAGTTCTCATCAAATCTTTCACAGTCAACGATAGCCGCCGCAAAGAAACCAATAAGTACCGCAAAATAATGTCTTCTACAATTACCGATGGGTCGCAATTCATGGCTAGCATCACGATATCAGGACAAACAAACCGTCATCTTATTGCGATGCTTACAATTGATAGCCCTAGAATAATATTTGCGCTTGATTATCTATTCGCCCTTCGAGATTTCGTTTTAAATGGCATTGGGGTCAATGAACCAAACCCAACGGATCGAATACCCTCAAGCACCGACGGTTCCAGCACAGATGACATTTCATCTGACTCCGATATTGACGTATACATCAGCGCCGGGAAGGAGGAGATGGTATCTCCGAGTGCAGCAGATGGCCAAACAGGGCCCCAAATGGAAACATCCTTTAGAATTAATATTGTCGACGCACAGGTTATATTGATTGCACACCCGGAGAGTAGCAGCTCGGAAGCCATTGTCCTAGGAACAAAACAAGTCCTCCTAGCACAGCAACGTGCTTTGACCTTAGAAGTGAGCAAGGTCGGCATGTTCCTATGCAGAATGGACAGATTCGAGACAAGTAGGTTGCGCATATTGGATGACTTCGGAGCCAAAACATCAATGGAAACTCGCCCAGTAGGGGACGGGCAATCTATAACTTCCGTCTCGATAAGCGTCGAACCGCTGGTTTTACGTGTCTCTCTCAGAGATATAATGCTTGCGATGCAGATTGTATCAAAAGCTTCCGAGTTGTCCGGAACCCCAAGCACGCAAAGTCAGATAGATGTATCGAAACAACCCAATGCCAGGAATCTGAATACATCCACCTCGTTAAGAAAGCCAGTAACAGGCAGATCTTCCTCTATTTCAAAAACGTCGACACCAGGAGCGGTAATCACCACTAGTTCAAAGGGACTACAGTCCGCCTCTACGATCTTAAACAAAGAAGAAATGGTTGTCGCGATTGATGGGTTTCGTGTGATTTTAATTGGTGATGCCCATGAGCTCCCTCTCCTAGACCTAAGCGTAAAACACTTTACTGCCAGGGTTGGGAACTGGTCATCGGAGGTATGTACACGCCACGTTCGTGATAGGTCGGGTAGAAGGCTTACGCTTGTTCTTCAAGATGAATGGGGACACCAATATTGAGATATTTGTGAATATCTACAACTTTTCGAAGTCGGCCTGGGAGCCACTAATCGAGCCCTGGCAACTCGGACTTCATGTAAGGGCCTGGTCTCTTCAATTATCTCCCCCGTATGCTAATATAGAAATACGACAATCAACATAATAGATATCTCGTTCCCTGAATCCTGGACGCTTAGCTATTGAATTGTTTTCAAGAAAAATGATGGAGCTTACTATAACAACTCAGAGCATCGTTCTGGCGTCCAAAGCTGCCCAGTTTCTGTCACAGAGTGATGAGGTTCTGACAAAACCACGGGGAGCGGATGCTCCCTACAGAATTAGGAACCATTCGGGATACCCTATCCATGTATGGGCTGATTTTGAGACTGCTTCAGGGACATCGATGGCCAGACGCTTGGAGGATGGAGAGGAGGCACCTTGGAGATTTGAAGAATGGGAAAAAATGCGAGAGGTAGGGCTATAACACAACCAAGCGTGTGAGAGAGATAACTTGCTGATAACTTTCAAGAATCTTAACCCAGAAGGCGGGGGCGGAGTCGTCGGAGTAAAACTAGAAGATACGCCATTCGAGAGTATAACCAAAATACCCGTCAACCGTGAAGGAGAAGAAACCTACGCTCTTCGACCTCGAGCGAACAAAATTGTCCATCGGCTATTGTGCGAAGTGCACCTTGGCACAGACAACGTGAAATATATTACTTTCCGATCCCCACTCCTGGTAGAAAACAACACTCAGATCCCTATTGAGCTCGGCATCCTCGATTCTGGGCGAACCCATATTGCCAGAATTTATAAAATAAAGCCCGGGGGGGCTCATCCTTTTCCCGTTGAAGCAGCGTTTTATAGTTCTGCCGTCGTTAGACCAGATGGTAAGTGTCCCCCATTTTGAATTCTAGCTGTAGCTGACTGCATCATATACAGCTGGTTTTGGATACAGCTGGTCAGATAGTAGGATATACTGGGAGGATCTCCGTGGCGCACCTACGCAAATGCTCACCTGTCGAAGTGAAGAGGAAGCTGCACCCCCATTTTATTTTCATATTCATGCAAATTTTGATAGAACGGATCCATTGACAAGGTAAGGTCAGTTGATATTGAAGGATGACACTTAGCTGACTATTTCATCCTAGAAAATATCCAAACATGAGGGTCCGACTTTCCGCACCTGTGGAGGTTGAAAACCTTCTACCTTTCGATTTCAAATACCGCATCTACGATAAGAATACCAAGAAAGACTGGACGAACTTCTTACGAAAGGGTGGCTTGAGTCCCGTGCACGTAGTTCAGCTTTCTCATCTTCTTTTGATGAGCATAGAAATGCAAGATACTGGTAAGTCCTCCAGAGCGATGTAACCGCTCCTCCGATTAGGAAATAGCTGACCTTTCCAGTTTTTGGACAGAGTGAATTTGCGATTATCAATTCGGCAGATAACGATGATTTCAAAAAGGAATCATCGCTATCCCTAAAGGACAAGAATGGCCTGCCTTTGAAACTAAAACTACATTACTAGTAAGCTTCACACCAGCGAATCCGAGGATCGGGATTTACCACTAACTATCCTATAGCCCGATTCCTAACGCTGGTGGCGCTTTTCGGGTGTCAGTATACAGTCCTTTCTTACTTTTGAACAAGACAGGCCTCGAAATATTTGTCAAAGCAAAGTCTTCCATGCAACAGGCTCGACCAGCAGCTGGACAGTCATTTTCAGGTTGGTCTTAGAAGTTAGATGGCCCCCTAAGTTTATCCATGCTTATCCTAAGTCTATTTAGAAAATTTGTCTCGGAAAAAGGCAATCCCATATATGTTCTCTTATCCTACGGACGACCGTCGCAATAGAGCCCTCTTGAAGATTGGCGACTCCGCCTGGAGTAGACCAGTCAGCTTCGAGGCTATTGGAAACATCGATGATGTCGTCATTGCTAGTTCTGCTAGACAGGAGGAGATTCATATCGGAATATCAGTAACCGAGGGAGAAGGAAAAGTATGCCCGCACTCCGAAGTATATTTTTAGTTTCATTCAACTAACGGGTTATAAATTAGTATAAAATGACTAAGATAGTCACGCTAACTCCCAGATTTATTCTAAACAGCAAGTTATCGGAAGAAATTAATGTACGCGAGTCAGCTTCCTCTCGAATCATGACGTTGAAGCCAGGGGAGTTATTGCCGCTGCATTTCCTTAGGCAGGCCCACGAAAAACAATTAACACTTTGTTTCCCCGGTCTTGATAATCAATGGTAAGGATCTTGAAGTCCTTAAATGATGTTTTGTGCACGCTAACTTAGGGGGGAAGGTCTTCGCCATTCAATATCTCAGATATCGGGACTATTCATGTTAAAATATCAAAATCAGGTCGAAGGCAACGTTTAATCCGGATAGAGGTCTTGCAAGAGCACGCTACAATATTCCTCCACATTAGTATGGAGACAAAAAGCTGGCCGTTCTCTATGAGGAACGAGAGCGATGCTGAGTTTACTTTCTGGCAAGCAGTAAGTTCAAGCTTTGCGGAGACGCTGGATTGACTACTCACTGACAGTAAATGATTACAAGGACCCTCATCTTAATGAGGATGAGGACCAAACCAACAGCGATACTAACTTCCGGCCAATTCGGTATCGTCTGCCCCCTCGAAGCATCATGCCATATGCATGGGACTTTCCGGCTGCGAGGAAGAAAGAACTTATTCTCTCCTCTAATGGAAAAGAGCGTCATATTAGGCTATCGGAGATTGGAAATCTGGTAGAGGACAATTATCCCCATCTGTTCCCAGAATATCTCTAAAATGCGTGATTGTATAGATACCCATGAAAATTCCTGCGAAGCCCGGCGCCCCACAATTGAAAATCATTGACATCAACGTGGCAGCAGATGGACCAACTCAAACCTTAATTCTCTCAAACTATAAACAGTCAAAAAGCATATACAAACCGAAAACAAATGTTTCGCAAACCAGCATGGCGAGCGGCTCAACATCTGGATTCGAAGTCCAAGAGGAGGACGGAGAGGTATCCTTCAAGGCCCAGGTTAGGTTTGCAGGGATTGGCATCTCTCTGATCAATAGCCACCTCAAAGAGCTCGCTTATGTGACTTTTCGTGGGATGGAGTTCAAGTATAATGAATCGAATCTATACCAGACACTAAACCTGCTAGTCAAATGGATTCAAATAGACAACCAATTGTACGGCGGTATCTTCCCTATACTACTCTATCCCAGCGTTGTCCCCAAAACTGGGAAAGAGATGGATGTTCACCCATCGTTCCACACCTCTGTTACAAGGGTAAAGGATGACTGTAAGCTGACCTTTTTTTCCCAAACCCCCCCCCCCCAAAAAAAAAAAAAAAAAAAAAAACCGATACCCTGTTCTAACAAACGAGATTCACTTGACCTCTAGCCTATGGTGTTTTATACATCAAATATGCTACCATCCTACTACAACAAATGACCGTAGAGATTGATGAAGATTTTATTTTTGCTCTTTTAGACTTTTCAAGAATCCCGGGTGCAAATTGGGCACAGGGTAGGGAGGAAAACCTTTGCGACGAAAGCCTCGGGATACCGGAACCAAAATCAACAGAAGCGGGACAGGATGTATATTTCGAGCTTCTTCATATACAACCGGCCCAGATGGATCTCTCCTTCGTCCGAACAGAACGAGTCAATGCAGAGGATAAAACATCTTCTAGGAATCCTCTGATGTTCTTCGTGAATGTACTGACCATGGCCATTGGAAATATCAATGATGCCCCTGTAAAACTCAATGCGCTCCTGCTGGAAAACGTCCGGGTGTCAGTGCCAATCCTGCTTCAAAGGATACAGGGTCACTACAGTCAAGAATTTTTATATCAGGTGCACAAGATCCTTGGTTCAGCGGATTTCCTAGGCAACCCTGTTGGCTTATTCAACAACATAAGTTCAGGAGTCATGGACATATTCTACGAGCCGTATCAAGGCTTTGTCATGACAGATCGGCCTCAGGAGCTTGGGATTGGGATTGCCAAGGGGGCAACGAGCTTCGTCAAGAAATCAGTCTTTGGCGTGACAGATAGTTTGTCAAAAGTCACCGGGAGCATCTCAAAGGGTCTGCCTCACAATTTCGATTCGCGTATTTTTTATTTCATTTTCATTTTTTATATTTTCAAAATTAAATGAGTGAGTGAGTAGCTAACTAACTAGCGGTTAGGGCTCTCGGCTGCAACTCTCGACAAGCAGTTCCAGGATCGTAGGCGGATGTCGCGGTCACGTAACCGGCCGAAACATGCCCTGTACGGGGTCGCGAGTGGTGCAAATTCCTTCATCACAAGCGTGGCTAGTGGAGTGGGGGGGTTGGCTCGAAAACCTTTGGAAGGTGCAGAACGCGAAGGTGTCGCTGGCTTTATCAAAGGCTTTGGGAAAGGAGTTGTTGGTTTAGCCACCAAGCCAGCGATTGGAGTTTTCGATCTCGCTTCAAGTACGTCGATGTTTAGAAATCTGGCGGTCCTAAGCTGATTAGAGAGTAGATGTCACCGAAGGGATTCGCAATACGACGACAGTATTTGACGCAGAAGGTCTTGAGAGGGTCCGCTTAACAAGGTTCATTGGTCGTGATGGTGTCGTTCGACCGTACTCCCAAAGAGAAGCACTTGGGCAATTCTGGCTGAAACAACTGGACAATGGGAAATATTTCGATGAAGACTATATTGCGCATCTTGAACTTCCCGGCGAAGACGTCGTCGTAATGCTCACTTACAGGTTGGTAACTTCTCGTCTTATACTACCCAAGTTCTACTAACCTCTGTTGGTGTAGTCGAATTATGCTCGTCAAGTCAAAAAAGCTTGTGTGTGAATGGGATGTTCCCCTCAAAGATCTTCAGACAATCAGCATGGAGAAGACGGGAATACAACTATCACTTCGAGGTAATGCGATTCCGAGATACCCACACCTTGAGATAAGAGTCGCTAATAGGCCTATTCGCTCAAACAAGGAGGCGTTACTGGTCCCTTCATTCCTTGCACGGACACAAGTCGACAATTCCTTTACACCAAAATTGCCTTGGCGGTGAATAGCTTCAACGCAAAAAACCAGGAGATCTTGTGATATATAACCTTTTCAACAATTCTACCAATACCATTCCGATTTTTATATCCTTCAGGATGAAACACTGAATTTCCCTTATTTTCGCGAAGCGGTAAGTGAATATGAATGAAAGGAAGAAAGGTTGTTACCGTGACCCGAGCGGGATGGATAAACGTTACAAAAAAGTGAATAAATGCGGGGTAGCTCGATTTACGGTTGGTGGTAGGGAATGCCCACCAAACTACATATAGCGTATGTAGGTATATACATGCAATGTACCAGCTTGATCGCAAAAACCAAAACCCAGGCATCCAAATTCAAACACGCACCTTATGTATACGAGTATTTAGAGCTGTACAGGTAGAAACGCAAATGGAATAACGCCCCTCTTGTCATGAAACCGGAAACCGTAAACGCCACGTCAAGACCCTTACGAAACTGAGAGAAATAAAATTACAAGAATGATTTGATGTTGAATAAGCAAAGGAAGAGAATTATGAATAGCTCAGCACAGAGATGCCCTCGGGGTTAAAAGCGGATGTAGGACAACCTCGGAAGTAGCCTTGACCGGTGTCATGTTTTCCATGTTGCCATTTTCATAAAATAATCTCTGTTCGCTGCCGCTATGAAACTGCGGCTGGTCGAACTGCGAATAGCCATACCAGATGGCTGCGCCTGGTTGTTGTTGTGAGTGATGCTGGGGTTGCTGCTGTGAGATCACGGCGATTGGCATTTCCGCAATGCCCTGATCCTGTACCTGATGGGGTATATGATTTGTAGCAGTGGATTGCTGCATAAAAAGGGTAACATTGGTTACCCCGTCAACAGTAGATGGGTTACGGTAAAAGTAGTCGACCGAGGCACCACTCGTCGCAGTTGAACAGTTCGAAAGCTCCCCGGGACTTCCAACACAATGGCCGGCAGCCAAAGCCTGCTGTGTGGGGCTGCTGCTGCATATAATGCGAAGATTAGGATTATAATGGGGGTTCTGGGAGTGTTGGGACAACCCTGCGCTAGTGGGTATGAACTCTTCGGCACACGTACGAGGTAAGTTCGGAAAGGGCGATACGTGTGCATGTGGTGGTGTTTCTTGGAAGCAATAGGGGCTTGTTGGTGTCATTGGGTGGTCCGAAACTAGATTCTGCGGGTGGTATACGGCACCAGCGCTGCCATATGTATCACTGAAGCCGATGCTATTGGGATTCGAACGCGGGCTAGAAGGGAGGGAGAGGTCCGGGCGAAAGATGCTCAGGTGGCGACCTTGATTTTGGAGGATGTTTTCAGGCCCGTGATTCCGTAAGACTTCAGGACGAGTCTGCGAAACAGGTTTGGGATGTGAGCGCTCTGTGGTAATTGAATCATCATTCTCGGAATCGTCGTCGGAAACATCCAGATTTTGGCCAATGCCATGGGCACGCCGGGCATGCTTAATGAGAGTAGTTTTGCGACAAAAACTTTTGCCACACCTGTTTGCACCGCAGAGATACGGACGACGCCCTGTGTGTATTCTCCTGTGGCGGGCAAGGCTTGACGACTGTATAAATTTAAATGTCAGCGGTTGATCTACAGCTGGAGCGATGACTATCTATCTGGGATTCTTGACTCACGTCGGAGAAGCATTTACCACAACCAATAAATTCACATTGATGGGGTTTTTCGCCGGTGTGTGTACGAATATGAACTGTAAGGGCGCTTCGCTGTATAAAGCTCTTCTTACATCCGGCGAAAGTGCAAGCATAGGGACGTGTGTTGGTATGGATTCGATGGTGCCTCTGGAGGTCGGACTTCCTGTTGAATTTCTAATATTGCGAAGGTTAGCTGATAGAAATTAGAATACTAGGTGGGAATGAATACACACACATACCTTATTGCAGTCAGGCCAGTCGCAGGGGAACTGTTTAGGGGCGTGTCGTTCGTCGATGATCAGTTCATGGATTTCCATGTTGCCGTGTTGTTGTTGTGTTGTTGTTGTTGTTGTTGTTGTTG
Organism: Arthrobotrys conoides; assembly: GCA_036971725.1. Taxonomy (NCBI): domain Eukaryota; kingdom Fungi; phylum Ascomycota; class Orbiliomycetes; order Orbiliales; family Orbiliaceae; genus Arthrobotrys; species Arthrobotrys conoides. Next base: position 179,501 of record JAVHJM010000010.1, read on the forward strand.
TTGTGTTGTGTTGTGTTGTTGTGTTGTCGTGTTGGGGATGCGGTCAAGCTGATTGACATGAATTAGACTGGGCCTCGCAAATGGTTTAAATGCTGACGGTACGGTCGGTACCTACTCACACTTATGTAGAATTTGGGGATCTGAGAGGAACAGAAGACTCAAGATTCGATGATGATTCGTTCGACTTGTTTGCTTGAAGAGGAATTTCAACGTCAGCATCATCCAACAAGATCATTTCGTTGAAGTGTCCTGGGCCAGGTGCTTGGCGGGTAGCTGTATCGGATGTGGGGGGGGAGGGGGTGCAGCGCAGTGCAATTATGAGGGTTAAGTGAAAGAGCAAGTGCAATTGACAGGTTTTGAAGGAACGAGAGGAATAATTATATGTCCTGGAGTAAGCAGTGAGTTATGCATGCCTAGGTAAGTACTTAAGTATGCATACTTCCACACACACACACACACACTCTCTCTCTCTCTCTCTTTTAAGCAAGAAAGGTAAGTAATAAGAGTATAGTAATCAACGATGTGTGTAGATGTACTTATGTAAGTAAGTACATGTACATACATACGTACATACATTGGAGTGAGCAAGCCTGCATCAGCGCCCGCTTGCTGACCTCGCTCGCTCACTCCACTCCCCTTTCTCACACCACATTTCTTCACCTTCACCTTCACCTTCACCTTCATCATCTTCTTTTTTGATTTCTTACTCAAACGAGAAGGTGGGAATATATATATACTTGTATATACTTTATAAGGTATATTTCTAACGGAAAGTATTGACTTTGGCTTCCATGTCATTGGAGACTCGGTTAAAGCCTGTCTCCCTGGTCATGGGCGCTGGACCGTGGTAATTCAAAAAAAAGTTCTTACCTCCAAAGTGCCTCCAATTCTTCCTGATCCTGATTCTGATCCTGATTCTGATTCTGATTCTGATCCTGATCCTACACAGATGCAGACACAGACACAGATAAAGAATAAAGAATCTGCTGTGGCGTATGTTACACCAACAAAGACGTCCGGCCTGTCCTGTCAAAAACGATGTTCCGCCGGCTGTCGGAATCGGAGAACCAGAATAGCTAAAAAAGAATACGAGGCAGAATCTTCTTGACTGGCAGATAGGATTCTGGGTCTGGAAATAAAAGTAAGTAATTGAAAAATACGAAAAGTAGATGATTGAAGAAGTAACAGAAACTGAGAATCTGCCCGGGGAAAAAACTCTTGTCTGCTGGGGGGTGGTTGCGTGGTTGGTGATGCTGATATATAGGTGATAGCCATGTGCGTGTGTGTTCGTCGCAGTGGTTCTGCTAAGATTGAATCGCGCTCCACCATTGACCTCCACGATCCCTGGTCTTTCCACTTTTCGTTCCTTTTTTCTTCTTCGTCTATTCTACGTGCTACTGAATTTTTCAATGTGGGTCTTGATGCCCCTGCTACCGTTCCCCGCCTCATTTAGATTGACAATATCCTCTAGTGTCTTGGAGTCCATGATCCCTGATCGATGACCATCTCCACATGCGGGCAGGAGCTGAATACTGGAGTAGGCATGGTGCGATGCAGATGTAACAAGAGAACATGGGCCTGGCAAGAACGGATCTGCCCTCGACGCCTTACCTGTCCCGGACGAAGTTTTCTGGAGCTAGTTAGTCTTTTCATTTTATAATGAAATAACTTGAACCGTTCGAAACAATACAACAGGCTAACCCCCGATATATACAAGTAAGTTTACTCACATTTCCCTTTACATACAATCTACTAAGTACTCAAGTGCTTACTCATGTATAAAGTGCACACTTACTAACTTACTGACTTAGATAATGTACTCGATCAATTGAGTAAATTTTGATCCTTTATTACATATGTGGCGTCCAAGAATCGATACCCCCAGTGGATTATATATGTAGAATACATGCCATGCATGCATCCGTATATATAAGTACTTAAGTAAGTATGTGCAGCATGTTCTCTCGGTGTGCAATCTGTGGTGTGGTGTGCGGGTGATCGATGGCTTGATGGTTTGGACCGAGGCCGAGTCGACTCTAAACTCGATAGGTATCGGTGAAGCCACTACAGATACTGCGTACTCTGCGGCTAGATGGTGAAACAGGGTGACCGGGATGTGATCCAAAGCAATATCCACTCCACGCTTGAACGAGGACCAGGGCTAGGACCAGGACCGGGGTGGAAAGAAGGGGATTCCGGAAAAACAGAGACAAAAAGAAAAGAAAATGGCCCACCAGTTATACTAGTACTAGCACACAGGACACACGAAGGAAAAAGGAATCGAATCACGATAAGAGATCGAAGTCCTGGGTAAGTCAGTGCCTAAGTACATCCATACTTATATATGTCTATGAGGTAAGTATAAGTACTATCGTCTCTTGGCTGGTGCCGGTATGTATATACCTACTCTGTATGTCAATGCAGATGTACATGTACATACATACATACATACATACATACATACATACATACATACATACATACATACATACATACATACATACATACATACATACATACATACATACATACATACATACATACCATACGCACGTATTTGAGCACAACTTGCATACTATAAGTCATGAATGGCCATGACGATGGGGATTCTGTTGACAGATGATGGATTGATGCAGGTCGATGAATCCGGACTAGATCGTGCATATGCGTCGGCTCACAAGGCCAAGTCCCCACCGAAAGCGCAAAAGGCACTTGTAGATGTACCTCGAGCCATCACAAACTTTAGTGCATCCGATTGTACAAAGAACCCCACAGCACCAACGTTAAAGCCGCATATTGGGTTCCTTGCAGCGCGGGTCAGACTTAAGGATGTATTTTTTAATATGTTAGATAGGGAAGCAAGTACATGTACAAGTACATGTATACTACGTATACTTTCACTCATGTACCCACATTGGATAGGTTTGCGAAATCAGACCGGGTTTTTATCACATCACCTGTTTTTGCATAGTAAGTTAACTTGTATAATTGTTCTCCTCCCTTATAAACATGCCTGTACCTCCTTACTTGCGTACATATACATGCAGATATATACATAGGTATGTATGTACATTCATGGAAGTGCGTTCCAAATACGGTTCCGGGTGCTGTTCCCACCTTGAAGTCGGTCTTCACATTTTATCCGGAACATACTTTTTACTACGTATATTGTATGAACTTACCAGGTATGCACCCATCCACTTACGTAGGTAAGTATGTACATGTACTTACTTTCTTTCCTTTCCCACAGCCCTCCAATAACACTATTGTATTGTTATGTACCTACTCGTACTCCAGTCAGCAGTTATGTACAGGTACTTTGTGTGCATGCTCCCGTGAAGAAGTGTTCAAAACACCTTAGTACACTTGGGGACTAGCGGACACACCGGAAAACGCCAAGGCCTCTACCAACCAGGATAAGCTTGTTTAAAGAATATCCTTGATCTGGATAAATTCGGTCACACATACCTTTGGGGTAAAATCCTAGCATCCACGAGACTACCCTTGGGTGGAGTTGGACGGAACATGGATATTTGGATGCATGAGGAGGATCATCCTACATACACATGAACCGCCGCCCAAGTTTAGCTTGGCCTCCTGGAATCTGTCGCAAACCTTCACAGCATGTACTACATACTTATGTATACACTCTGAGCCTTTTCAATCTCCTGTCCGTAGCGAAATTCTTTGTGGAAACGATATTGATAGACAAGGGTTGACGTCTAAACTAAACGTCTCATCTGTGATAATTTTACGCCACTGCGGGGTTGCTTTGAGGCGAATAGATGAAACAGCAATATCTTCATCCTTCTGCCTTGAGGGTGAGTATTTTTGGATAACGTTTTTCTTCTTCCAATATATACAATTATGATCTAAGTAATGCTTATCGAATCTCACATGATTATAATGATCGGAGGCTCTACCAAACCCGGCTCGGAACCATCCTGTCAGAGGTACGGGGAACCTAGGTGTAGGTAAGTACCTAAGGTAAGTAGGTAAGTACCTATGTACTACTTCGCATATACATATGGACATACATACTTCAGTACTCACATGTACATGTGCACACTTCCTGAATACGATGCAAAGTTGCCCCCCCCCCCCATAAAGAAATAGTAAGACAGTGTGATTTCTTAATACGAAGCATTTGGCCTATCAAATTTAGTCTTAAGACATGGTCGGTCTCATCTACGCTTTTGTCCGAAAGAAGAATAGTATATAATATTGATTTTGACATGGATAAAGGGTCTATTCTTGAACCATATTCCAAACGACGACTTTTTTGTCGTTGGTTTGATTTGATTTTGTAAATGGACTAACTGCATCTGCGTATGTACTGACTGTACCATGCAAAAAGCCATCAAACACTAATGTGTATGCGAGTTTAGGAACCATAGAAGAACTCCTGGACGATAATATTCGTTTTTCTCCCTCCCAAGCGCCGTTTCGTGAAGTATTTCCGGCGTACCTGACATTTGAATCCTGAAAAATCCGGCGCCCTGGGTCATTTGCATTTCGACTCACACAAAAACCATAGATAGGTTATTTAGATCTCTCCAGAATAATCATTTTATTTTTATCTTTATCTTTATTTTTATTTTTATTTTTTTTTCTTCTCCTTCCCAAGATCTGTACTTTACTTGTACAATGTGGAGATTTGAAAATCTGCGCGATTTTTTCATCCACATATGTTCATTGCCCGTCTAAGTTTAGCGCAAAAAACCGGCTTCGATCAAACTTAACCCGAGCCGTCTTTCGGTGGGGAACATACCATGTCATGCGCTTTCATCATGCAATTTGCTCTGAACTGTCTGGATTAAACTTTGGCGTCGAAAAAGTGGAGTATTCCGTTGTATATAGTAATGCAAGTAACCAATAAGGAGTTCCAGCACATCAAGGCCCAAACCGGTTGTAACAAGCGGAAATCACTTTCGTTGGGACAAGGAAGTCCTGCGTTCAAGACGATCGCTCCCTTTATTGATTGATCCCCTTCATGCCGTAAAATCTGTAAGAATCATGTGCCAATTCCACCGTATTTAGCCTGATATCGCTGAAAAGTCATGTTGATTCGAATTTGAGTAGAGAATCTCCTTCGGTGGGCTCGGATAACTAGATTATCACAAATGTGTGATAAGTATGCTGTCGGGCTGAAACACCAGCGACCGCAGACTGCATACAGACGCAAATTTTCTCAAGACGCAAGAAATGCTGCCTTGGTCGCTGTTCAATCATGAAACAACGGGGTGAAAAGATAATGAAGTGGTAGCGGCTTCTGACGCATCCATAGTTTTGTCCCGCTGCGTCCGATCTTGTCGGCTGTCCCATACCCCGTTCTGTGCCAGAACGGGTGTGTCATGAAGGGAATCTGGTGGCGAGAGGAAACTATCTCTTGCGATTCCGCTTTCCCGCTCCAAGGTCGTTTAAAGTGGGCCGCATTGTCTCCACGCACTCAATGATTACTCCCAGGCAGATTCAGGTTGGTATTGTATTCCAAGGCTTCAACTGTCGTAATTGTTGGAGAATCGGGTTGGTAAAGTTTAGTCGGTATGTTTAGGGGGAAAAAACCTGTCGTATTGCACTACAGAAAAATATTTTTTGAGGGCAGGATGAAGCAAATTCTTCATGGGCTTCCAAGCTGGATTATATAGACGTGGCCTTGAAGAGCAGTGCTTGGAGGAAGATTGATCGAATATGCAACTTGATGCTGGAAAATGGTGTGGGAGTTCGGTCGACAAGGGTCTCGAAGAACCCCCCTAATACAGATTCAGGCATTCGGCTGGGGCTATTGGTCTGAACGTGCATGCTTTGGGTAACCGACGCGAGAAAACCACCATCTAACAGTTGGTCCGTGCCCTCTTTGATGTCACAAGCTTGGTGTACACATAGGACTGGCATCGGCAGTGGGAGCCGGGGATCGGAATGGAAGGTCAATCATTCCTCCTACCAAGGGACATCCATAAGTTTATATTGAGTAAGTTAGGTGCATAAGTACATAAGTACATACTTGTATAGTTATATAGGTATATAGGTAGGTAGGTACTTGCTTTTGCTTCGATCGAGTAGACGTTGATGCATTTAAATTTGCATGCACGGCCTGGTGATATTTATATATACGTATATAGACTATGTTTAACGTTAGCTATGGCTAGAGTCTAGCCTCGACCCCTGAAGAAAATAGAGAAAAGAAAGAAAAGGCCAGAGATACATACATACATATGTACCTTCGAGGTTAGTAATGTACTCATCTCCTAAATATTGTGTAAGATCAAAGTACTTGTAAAGGCAGGATCCCAGTCCTAAATTCGAATTACGATTATCGATTAGCGCAGCTCAGCAACAAGTTAAGAGTTTGAAGCGGTGGGGGATGCTGAGTCAGCAAAACGCCCTTGGTGCCTGCGCGTCTCGCGGATATCGATACCGATTCATCTCACCCAGAAGTCCGACAACCTCTTCCAGCAACCTCATGATAAACTTAGTATACATGCGCTGATGTGAAAGCGGAACTCCAAACAAACAAAGAAACAAATGCGAGACTGGAGGCACTTAAGTAAGGTAAGCAGTCCTTCCTAGAATCATCGGGAGAATCGTATTGGTGCACAGAGATCTGGATCCAAGCTGATGCTAACCTTACACTGTATAGTACAACGGTACAACCTCGAATCGAATATAATCCAGCAAAGTACTCAGCCAATTGAATCTAGATTCGGACATACAAATACATCCCTTTTGATTCACCATACGTTCTGTAATGGATCCAGCCCCGAAACCCCACCTATACAGCAGCGTTCTCATCACGGCGGATACCTCAGCACGAGGTGAGTTGGACCACTTCGGCTTCGTCGGTCAATGTTACTATTCCTCAAGCCCACCCATCTACGTGCCCTAGAGCTCCATATTCATATTTGCCAGGTCACAGTCTTCAAACCGCAGCAGACAGTGCTCAAGATGCCATTCTTATCGAGCTCAACGCCGTTAAGTACGAGCTAGCCACCATTAAACAGGAGCGCGAGCTAGAAAACATCAGCTCCCGTGAGGAAATACACGCGCTGCAGAAGAAAGTCCAAGAGGACGGTAAGCTATTCGAGCAAGAGCGAAGCGAAAAGAATTTTATCTTCGAACGACACCAGGCCCTTGCTTCCGAGCTAGAAAATGTTTGCCAAGATGCCACAAATACAAAGGTGCTTCTAAAAAAACTCTTCTTTACCTCGAACCTTTGTTAACTCTGTCATCGCATAAGTAGGTATCTCTTGAAAGACAACTCCGAGATGTGGAGGCTGAGAATCTGGGTTTGAAAGAATCAAACCACGACCTGGAAACTACACGCGACACACTCCAAAGGAAGTATCACCACGAGATGGAAGATCTTAGAACTCAAATAAATCTTATTCATGAGCAGGCCCACTCCCTTAGTTTAGAACTTGCAAGTCGGGAGGTTTTACTACAAGAGTGTAAAATCAAACTTCATGAAAAAGAAGAAGAGATCATTCGGTCCCAGGGACAGGTCGAAATCCCGAGAGAAAGGTCCGAGGGCGACGAGACCTTGAAAGTATTAAAGAGGGAACTGGCCGACCAACTCAGCCATACGAGATCGATCGAGGCAAAAAATCGAAAATTAGAAATCGAGAATGAGGAACTTAGGTCGTACAACAAAAGCATTTCTCTCATAGAGGAAGAAAGAAGGGCTTTAGCAAGCAAGGTGCAGGCACTTGATGACTTGCGTGAAAAGGTCTCGAATCTCGAACTTCAGAAGGCGATTTTGGAGGAAGAAAGGCTGAGCTGGACCGCTTTTTTGCAAGATGACCCCGATGGCGTTCAACTCACCTCTCCGGCGCATTTGGCCAAAGCATATATTCAAACAAAAATTGAGAAGAATACCCTCTTAGAAAAGTTCGGACGGCCCGACCCCCTAATTGCAGAACGTGATCAAGAAATCAGAAACTTAATAATTATTCAGGCAAAATTGGAAGAAGAAAACAAAGGGATGAAGCAAGTATTGAAGAAAGACTCGAAAGAGAAACAGCGACTCGAACGACAGAAAGAACTTGCTCTCAAAGAAGCAACATTCTTGCGGGAGCAACTAGTAAGGAGTCATCGCCCCATGTATTTTGATTCGCGAGAACCATTCTTCCTTTTCTTCCCCCCCCCCGAAATTCAAATCTATGAGCCAGGGTTAACGCAGCCCTAGAAAACATATTCTACCGAAGAGGAAGTCATGATGGCTGGAAATTATGACGACCAGAAATCGCAACGTATTGAAGAGCTCGAAAGGCTTCTTGGGGAGCATAAGCTTGAAATCAATGCCCTTACGAGGCAACTTCAGGAACGGGACATTGCCCGGACTGCGGACCCCCAACGTTCTGAGGAAGGGCTCGACTATCAATGTAACATTGTCCAATTCCAGGAACGAATTGATACTTTGCACAAAGGTGGGTTTTCAGGAAAGCTTTTTTGAAGGGAAACACTTTGCTAAATCATCCTATGTAGAACTGGAAGCATCCAAACAGGCCCGCAAAATCGCCTCTATTGAAATCCAAGCGCTGCAAAAACAATTATTGGCTAGTGAGGCAACATCAAGGATGAGGGTTTTGCAATTAAAAGATAATCCTGCAGCTCACCATGAAGTTACGAAAATGGAAACTCTTCGGGTCCTTAGAGAGGAAAATAAGGCTCTTTTAGCTCAACTCGAGGGACAATCAGGGGGCACAAAATTTGTGCCAATCAGCACACTTGAAAGGAGCAGGCTAGACGTCCAAGAGATGGAAATATTGGTCGCTGAAAAGGAAAAGCGGATGGCCAGACTAAAGGAAGTATGTTTATACCATGGCGTTCCGATGCTGCAAAGCGTACTGATCACGGACAAAAAATAGATGTGGTCAAAAAAGGCTTTAGAGTTTAGGCAGGCAGTATACAGTCTTCTAGGGTACGAGGTCGACTTCCAACCTAACGGACGAGTCAAAGTTACATCGATGTTCCACCGATCAGATCTTTATGGAGGTGTGGATACGGGAATCGTGTTTGATGGTGAACAAGGTAATACCATGATCTCTTTTGTTTTGAACAAACGTAGCACGCGGTGAAAAGTGACTGACAGTTCGTAGGCACTATGAAGCTTTGTGGCGGGCCCAACAGCCAATTTGCTCGGGAAATCCGGAACCAAATAAAGTTCTACGTTGAAGAAAGGAAAGAAATACCTTGCTTCTTAGCCGCACTAACTATGGAGGGCTATGAGAAAACAACCCGGGCTCAGCAGTAAGCTAGGTTTCAAATATACTACATTCACCTAAGCTGAGAGCGCTTGATCCGTAGTTTAGCGTTAGTTTATCACGTAGAAAATAAGTAAGTAACCCATATCAAATAATCGGATATAGTGTACATGTACATCAATCTCTACTGTGTCTTAAATTGTCCAACAGCATATCTACAAGCATAAAACGAAACCTTTTGACTATCTTGGCCACTATCGACCGCCCTCTCCGCCAAATTTCACCATCTCCTAGGGCCTAGAGACAGTTCGCGAATTCACCAAGCTAGCTATATTGATGCCTTTTCTTGCTATTTTGGATCGGTGTCAAGTCGAGAATCATGCAAGGTGCCCCCTCGTTGCGACACTTCTACATTCAGAGCTCATGCCATCGACGAGTAGATACCGAATGCCTCGTTCCGCTAATTTTGAGGTTGCCGTATTTTCAACCACAAAAGTAGACGGCTCTTGACACCCAACGTATACCGTTGAAACTCTCCCGAAATCAACGATTCGATCAACACAAGGTTTCTTCCCGCTCAGTCTTTCTGAACAAGGCTCCATGGTGGTGTAGATGGTGTATTCCATTTCGTTTCCGGGGTGCGAAGTCTCATTCATCAACTTCGTAAAGCATACTTCCTCCGCATGAGTATTACCTTCAAGTTCGCGGGAAAATCCGGTTGCCAGGATTCTGTAGGGCTGAACAGTGCTGTCTACAAGCACGGCTCCTACAGAAAAGGCTGTTTGCGATGGTGTGCACTTCTTGGCTTCGTCGAGCGCGAGTTGCATAAAGAACCGGGGGTCGTTGTCATCAAAGCCGGCGGGTTGCAGCTTTGACGTTTCGTAAGAAGCTTCTGGCTGCATGGCACCTTTGTTTCTGACCTCTTCTGCCGCCGATATATCCAGGATGATCAATTGTTTACTAATATACCTCAAAGAGATAGGTACTTAGGAAGTATGTATACCTAATAAGTAAGTAAGTAAGTGCTCAGGTATGCTATTTTTATTTGTATATAAAGAACCTACCAGGGGGTAAGCCGGCGTATATATATATACTTATATATATACTTAGTATATTTATAAATATAACCAACTTGCAACTAAACCCTACAATTAGACAAAGAATCGAGGCAAAGGCAACGAGACCAAGATCCCGAAGCTCGAAGGTGACGGATGAGGGTTGGGAAGGAAAGAAAGAAAGGAAGGAAAGGTCAACTAAGCTACACCACCGAATAAAATACTATCTAAGTACTGACTTAAGTAGTACTTACTACCTACTTAAGTACTCAGGTACCTAGTAAGCATACTAATTGCAATCATGTATACGTATATCGATACCAAGTATGTATTAGTCCTTGTTCATGCTGAGGTGTTTGTATGTGGAAAATACAACAGTCACAACACTTTTTTTTGCATCCTCCAACACACAGTTATGCCTAGTACTGATGGACGGGGAGGGTTAAGGGGTGGGCACGCACCTAAGTCGGTCCTAAATACTACCTACCTAAGTAGGTACTTACTTAGTACTTAGTACCTACCTAGTTCCAGTTTCCCGTCTATTCTTGTAACTTGCTCCCAGAATTCATCAATATAACTGCCACCCCCCCCCTCTTCAGTGTATGATACTATCCATCACCACTACTTCCGCCGAAGAAATCCTTCAGTTTTCACATAATGCCTGTTAGTCAGCTTCAGAAATCCCGTCTTCAACCACCAGGCGTGAGGCCTTTGTTATCGCGGAAGATACCAATTCAAGACGGCTCCTGTGTCTCGGCACAAGCAATAACCACAAAACCAAATTCGTCGGGAGGTCTCGAGCAGCATCAGGCCGTCATCCTTGTAGAACAGCAAAGTCAGAAAGTCGTCCAAGACCTTATCAGTGCCGCTATTGGCTGTATCACATATCTTCGGTACTTTCGTGCCTTCAATCCCAATTTCCAGTACGGAATAACTGAACAATCACACCTTAGAGGCCTGATTCCTGAGAAAAGCTTTTGCGACATGAGTTATGGCGGTGAGCCTAACGAGCCCCAGCCTCAAACCCAATCCGGAATTATCAGCCAACAATCCGACAAGACGAGGAAGAAGAAAGAGGCAGGAACCCGAGTAAAGCATATCCAACGTGGATTCTCCCCCGAAGCCGATACTTTACTTGACTTGATAGTATGAAAATGGACAAAGCCACCATAAAGCGGGAATGCTGAACTTAATGATATCTGAACAGGAAATGGGTATTTTTGGTGCTTTGAGCAAAGGTTACCTCAAAGCGTTTCAATTAGCCGTTTTTCTGGACATCGACCATCCAGAAGTTATCCAAGAAGCCTATACTTTCTCCATCAATTATCACACAGAGAAATCCGGGAAATCAACAAACATCAAAGATATAACTATGAGCACAACCATGCGGAATGGTGCCACCTGTGATCAATCAGCTGAGTTGTTGGATGTCGCTCAAATCAACCGGTCTGTGAGAGCTTTGATCCGACGTTTGATTGTTATAACTCAAAATTTGGACTTGCTACCTGGTAAGCCTCCCTCATAACAGCGTATCAATCCGTTCTAACTTGAGAGTAGAAAATCGGTATCTTACTATCAGATTGTATCACACATCTGATGCACCAGAGGACTGGGCGCCACCCATGTTCACACAATCGACAGGAAAATCCCTTCGGTTTGACGGTGATACCTCTAGCACTTTGAGCGATGAGATTTTCGGAACCATGGAAACAGGGTTACACGCGTGAGAATACTGCACCGAGCTCCCTAGTTCCCCAAAATAAGCTAAATAAGTTCAGAGTTCAGGTCCGAGTTACCTCAGGCAAACGAAACCTCTCAAAAACTCGAGCAGACGCAAGCGATTCCGACAATGGGACTGCACATTTATCAAAGAGGCAGTGCTACGGTGGATCTATTGGTGCACATCATTTCATAGAATTTGCACCATCTCACGATGATCCGCCGTATATAGGAGGGGGAAGCGAACCCTCTTCCCGAAATGGAAAGAGGCATGGTATCACAAACGGCAGTATGTCGGTATCGAGTGAGAAAGGTAAAGCTATCGATGGGTCCTCGTTTGAAACTTTTACCGTAGGGACCGCGCATACAGGCCAAACTAGCACACAAGTCCTTGAAACCCTTTATCCGCCAGCTAGGAACCAAAAACTTCAAGGACAAAGCATGCTCTATAGTGTTGAACAACGTCGATCGTCATCTATAGTCCCCGCATTGCGGCTTGGGGAGCTCAAACTAGAGGAGTTGTCAAATGCGGTCCGAGAAAGGGATCAATATGAGAGATACCAGTGGCAAGCCGATGATCATCAAATAAGGTGTGAATGTGGTGGGGAGGCTGAAAGCATGGATTCTGTATAGATCCCCGAGCCCCAATCTTTGGTATTGCTTAAACTAACAATACTAAACCTTGAATGCACAGATTCAATGCGATTTATGCGACAAGTGGCAACATTGCGAATGCTACGGATTTGTTGGAGACAGCGACCCCCGGATAGGCAGCAAGCATGTGTGCTACACATGCTTGCTCGGGGAAAACGAACCTCTTCTACTTCAGGAAATGAAATCATTCACAATCGCGCGAAGAATTATCTGGTGCCTTATGCGAAGTACACTCGGGAAAACATTCCACGATATTATGAAAACCATGGGTAATAGAATTAAGACGAGTCTCCACTGGCTAATTCAATACACATGTGGTAGTTTACTAACAAAATTTTATATTAACAGGAATTGAATCGTTACAGCCATCAGTCGTAACAGGAATTCTTTCGGTACTCACTGAAAAAGACTATATCTGCGTCTTTAACTCTAGAAAGATTGCGACCAAAAGATCACCGAATAAATACAGAATTGTAGAGTCGGGCGAAACATTAAAATCGATGGAAGAAAACCTACTGGACCCCCTTGTCAACATTAGCCACCACGTGAGTATCGACTGCATCTCAATCACCCCCACCCCCTTCGTTTTTTTATTTATTCTTTTTTTTTTTCATCTTGTTATTTTTTACCCTTTCACGATCCTCAACTGATACTCGGCTTCATTTAAGTACGACCTATCAGACACCACCTCCAGAACAAATTTAGTTCCAGAATCAGTCCAGAAGGAGCAAGGGCCATCATCGCTCAGATTTGGGTTACTAGCAGATGCAGACGGGTTTCGGGAGCAGGGAGAAGAAGAACCTGGCGTTATTGAGGCTCCCAGGTCGTTTATTAAAACCAGTGACATGGTGAATCACCTCAAGGCGGGAAATTGGTCATGATGCATGCGCACCAGTGGGATATTGTTCCCCGTGCACATGCGTTGAATTCGTTGGATTTTCTACATCCATCCGCCGAAGCTGGAATTTCACTCTGACGTATGCCCTTAAGCTTCCCCGTCGCAAAACAACTTCAGCGATAAATATAAACTGTTACTGTTACTTTCAACTTAATCTCCCTCTTTGCTCCTTAAATATCCCCGGACACCAACGGTCGCGGTTTTCTTTTCGCCAAAACCCAAATCTGTGCACGACAACTGTGCCGAACTATCAAATAAAATACCCTAATATACTTCTATTTTAATTCTGTAATTCTCTAGTGGCACGCGATGTCATCAAGTGGTCTCCGAACCTCCCTACGAACGCGCAGGTGGTTTTCTTCTCTCCCCCCGATAGAATGGCTGAGTTTACGACTACAGGAAGCCCTGATAGGGGCTCTCCGACAAGGGCCTATTCCTCAGCATGTTGCTTTCGTCATGGATGGAAATCGGCGGTTTGCGCGGCAAAGCCATATCGAGACAACGGAGGGACATAACCTAGGCTTCGAAGCACTAGCAAAGGTAATTTGCCCCCGCCAACATGCTAGCCCTGCCTAGGCACAACCACTGAATACAAACTACAATTGATTATCTAGATACTTGAGATTTGTTACAAGGCTGGTGTTAAGGTTGTTACAATCTATGCGTTCTCGATCGAAAATTTCAAACGGTCTAAATATGAAGTTGACGCCTTGATGGACATCGCCAAAATCAAACTATCCCAGCTTTCACAACATGGAGATCTCCTCGACCGCTACGGCGCTAAAATTCGTATATTAGGGCATCGGTCGCTGGTGAACCAAGAAGTTTTGGATGCGATTGATCGTGCGACCGAGCTTACCAAGCATAACAATAAGTATAATTACGAAACCACCAGGTATATCCCCTTGAGTCTGATTCTAACTTATTCAACACGATCAAGGGCAATTCTCAATGTTTGTTTCCCGTATACCTCTCGCGACGAAATCACATCCGCAATCCAGTCAATAGTTGCACTTGCTGCGCCGCCGAGAACACACAGACAGCATTTGGAAACTTTGGCCGAAGAGAAACCCGAGGTGTCCGATGCGATTCATGAGACCAGTTCACAGAGTAGATCTGAGTCCCCAGCTTCGAACACAACTTCAGCATCAACTGTAGTTAGTGGGTCCCCGCATACCCCATCAGCACCGCTCAGGGAACATATCGACTTTGCCGGAGTTCATCATCGCGATATTCTCGATTTAGAAGATATTAGCGAGCAGACAGTAACAGAGCACTTATTCACTGCCGACAACCCTCCGCTGGACCTTTTGATCCGAACATCGGGTGTTGAACGTTTGTCGGATTTTATGCTGTGGCAAGCGCACCAAGATACAGATATAGAGTTTGTGGACTGCATGTGGCCCGAGTTTGATGTTTGGCACTTTTTGCCCATCCTTCTTGGGTGGGGTTTAAAAAGAAAGCGATTTCTACGAGAAGTCAAACTAGAGGAAGAACGAAAGTACAACAGGAATGGCAATTGGATGAAAGGTTGGGAAACTGAAGAATATATTCACTCGAAAAAGGTAACCTAAGCGCCGGAGATATTGAGATATACCCAAGCAACTTCCAGCCAGATATCCAGGATCTGTTTTTCTCCATATTTGGTTCTTAGCCCGCCTGATTTACTGAATCCAAAAAACTCCACCTCTTGCCTTGCTGGCTCTCCGCCCGCACCAGATATCCCACTTTTTGCCCACGATAATATTTCCATATAGGGGCGCCCTCTTACTAATAATACCAATCGCCATGTGACTCCCGCGTATAGTCATTTATGGGAACGGCCATGCAGCATAGAATCGCCAGTAACCCACCCCATATAGTGGTTCCCCAGATCACTCCACTTCCGCTGGTCCTTTCTTGGTCAACTAGCTGGCCCCGATGCTGCTGTTGCCTCCGTCTCAGTCGTTCGTTATCAGAGAGTGCCAGTGCCCCGGAACGGAGAAGTGGAGTGTCTTCGCGGGCTGCGCGATAGAAAGGGTGGTTCCGCAGGTCACCGTACCCCCGTTGCTGTGATTGGATGGCCCTGAAGTTGAATTCTGTCGCACGCAGGGCTTCGTGGTACTCGCTTCGTCGGATGTAAGACATCGCCGCCGCTGAAGTACTTACGTGGAGACCATACGTTTGCATATCTAATGTAAAAACAAACCCACGGTGGCTTAGTAAACCCTTTTTTTATACTCTTTCCTGTGTCCTTTCGTTCTGTTATAAAGACTTAATTAATTAAGTGGATAGCCTACCTTGTCTGAAGAGAATTTCAGCGAGAGCTTCGGCACGCTTCTGGGCTGGGGGCGCTGGCATAAGAGGCGGCCGCTCCGTCGGTTCCATTGGGCTTGTATAGACACGAAGAGGTTCCGCCTTTGGGTCATCTTTATCAAGATAAACTGGATCCCTATTTATGTAATCGATGTCCAAAGTATTTGGGACTAAAGTTGTGCAGCTATCGACGGATGTACTCAAAGTTCCTGTTTCGTGCTGGGCCTGGCGGTGAGCATGGCTGGACACCAGACGCTGGTCTGGGTCGGAGATAAACCCGGACTGTTTCCCATCTTCCACAAAGTAGAGGCTTGCTTGAAAGATACTGGACTGCCTGCTGTTCTCGTCTTCTTCGTCTTCTTCGGAGCTATAGCTATCGGCGTCGTAGCCAGGTGTAGGTTTCGTTGCCAGTCCCTGAGCCATCTGGATAGCTCTGAACAATTAATAGCAATGTTCGATGTTCTGCGTTCGGAGCAAGCATTCTGGGTAGCAGGGGTATATATATACTAGGAATATATACAATACAAAGGACAAAGATAGTAGATTCGTGATCAAATGAATTCAAGAAAGATAGAGGAGGTAGGTAGCTATAGGTAGTAGTAAGGATAAGTAAGGTAGAATAGAATAGTGACACATGCTGTGGCCATGAGATGCATTGCATCCGAATCTTGGCCTGCATGACCTCCCCTGACCCTTCTTGTGTTGCACACTTCATTAGACTACTACCTTTTCAGGCATAGTCTGGTGACTATTAGCATACTTCATTTGATTTTTTTTGATTTTAGGTCGATATAAAATAGTATCGTCTACTCAACCACCTTTTGTCTTCCCAAATGGCCAAGGCAATGCTTTTAATAGCTGCCGCCAGCGCCTCTGCTGGTGCGGCTGTCACTGCAATATTCTTGGGTAGACGCGACGGTCAATCGCAACCTGTGACTACGATACCTCCCCCTTCTGGCCCTCCGACTGCTCTCGTCGCGACGGGGAGTGTTCCAAATGGCCCAAAGAACATCATCGATCCAAGTGGGTGGTTCTCTTATGGTAAGTGACAATCTCTTTCTTCTTCTTCTTCCTCTTCTTCTTCCTCTTCGTTTTGAGATTAAAGCGTCAAGACCACAAGCTTACGTCCGTGTACAGGAGCTCCCGGACCAACTAATGACCTTGCTTCAAGGACATCGTTCATATCGGTTTATGATCGTAGAATGAGAAACCCGGCATGGGTACGTACTTAAGTACCAATCGCCTTTTTCAACTTCTAATCCGTAACTTAGAAGCGAATAAATGGCTTCAACCTAACATTCCCAAATATATGCCTAGGTCGCTGAGCATATCACTGCTGAGTCCCTTTCCGGGGCTAAAGGGGACCGGAAAAACAGCGTTTTTTTGGAGGACCAAGCCGTCCCAGAAAGATTCCGCGCTAGGTTGAAAGATTACTTCAGGAGCGGGTATGATCGTGGCCACATGGTAAGCGTTTTCAAGAAAAAAAACTGTGTTTATAAATTTGAATGCTGTCTGAATACCTGTCACGCATCCTGCTAAACCCATCTTATTGAAAAGGCACCTGCTGCGGACGCAAAGTTTAATCAAAAAGCCATGGATGAAACCTTCTACTTAACGAATATGTGCCCACAAGTAGGGGAAGGTTTTAATCGAGACTGTGAGTGACTACCTCCCCTTCCTTTGACCTGCCACTTAAAAAGATTGGAAGATTGGAAGATTGGGACTAACGTGTTATCTATAGATTGGGCTCACCTGGAGGACTTTTGTCGACGTCTGACTGCAAAATATCAATCGATTCGTGTTATTACAGGCCCACTCTACTTACCAAAACTTGACAGCGATGGTAAGCATCGTGTTTCGTATGAAGTCATTGGGTCACCACCGAATGTTGCTGTCCCGACACACTTTTACAAGATCATTCTAGCGGAGTCTGGACCTGCCCCTAACCCCACGACGTCTGTGGCAGTGGGTGCATTTGTTCTCCCCAATTCACCAATTGACAATAAAACACCACTCGCTGAATTTTCCGTGCCTGTGGAAATGATCGAGAGGGCTAGCGGGCTGGATTTCCTATCCTTTGTTCCAACTGAGAGGCGACGGTCCCTTTGCCGGGAGGTGGATTGCAGTATCCTAGTACGGGATTTCCCAAAAAGGCCACCCAAAGCTGTCGGTAGTAAATAATATAATTTGTATGCTGGAATCTTCATTACGTTCGGGGAGTGCCAATAATACTAGTATCAGGGGCAATGTGTACCAAGCAACAGAGGTCGGAAGAGATGTGAATGTGGCCATTTTTATATGGGGTCTGGATATCTAAGTAAGTATATACAATACCCCTAATTACGACGAATGACTACCCATAACAGAAGATAGGCTCATAGGCCCATGCACCCATACAAGACATACTCCGATAAACCGCTTTCACGATTTCGAAAAAATAGCTTTGACCTTTTCAATCTCCCCATAAGAACCCATGAAGATCCCCGATCTATCGTGAATGTGGGTTGGGACCACTTCAAGCATCCTTCTCATGTTGCTGTCAACAGCTTGTCCACCGGCTATAACCCAGCAGCGGTGACATCAGCCAATACATCCCATGAAAGGCGAAATAAGGAGAGGAAGAAAGGAGGGGGGGGGGGTTGGAGTTACCATTTTCCATCACCATTGCCATTGGAGCACATTCGTATAAAATTCTCAGCTTGCCCTTCGGGCTTTTCTTATCAGCAGGGTATGCAAACATTCCGCCGTAACATAGGGTCCGATAAGCGTCTGCAACCATGGAGCCGATGTATCGGGACGAATAGGGCTTGGCCCCCTTCTCGGTAGGATATTTGATACTATCAAAGTATTTCTTGCAAGACTCGTCCCAATAAAGACTGTTCCCTTCGTTAACAGAGTATATCGACCGTGTCTCAGGCATTCTCATCTATACAAGACACCAAGTCAACGATTTGCGCATTTTTTCTTCTTCTGATGATTGCAATCCACTCACATTGGGATGAGTAAGAATGAACTCCCCAAGGGCATTGTCCAATGTGAAGCCGTTGACGTTACCGCCCTTCATGGTGAGGACCAAGTTTGCGGATGCACCATACATAGTAAACCCTGCGGCAACCAGTTCGGTTCCCGGTAAGAGAACATCATCGGCATTACCTTCTGCATGGTCATCTAGTTTGAAGATCCCAAAGATGGTGCCCACCGAGACACCAGCATCAAGATTTGAGGATCCGTCGATTGGATCACAGACAACAGCATACTTGCCCGAGCCCTGGAAAACCAAGGCTTGCTCCTCCTCTTCGGAAACAAGGACTTTCACTTTTCCAGAACTCCTCATACTGTTAACAAAGATTTCATTTCCAATGACGTCTAGTTTCTTCTGTTCATCTCCGGTCTTGTTTTCTGAACCGGCCAAACCCACGAGGTTAATCAATGTTGCCCTCCGGATGTAGTAGCTAAGAAATCGTTAGCTCCTGCACCGTATTTGGCAATTGTAAAGAACGCCGGAGGGTTATGTCTTACGCTATGCTCTTGAAGGAGAATTGTAATGCGTGGCATAAGAGTCTATTTTTTAAAAATAAAAAGAGTTAAAACCACATATGATGCATAAGTATGATCGGTCATCACGTTTCTAAACCATATAGAAGCCGATATTCAATGTATCTATGGTGAGCTTACGTGAAATCGCCGGTTGCTGTTGAGCCTAGCGAATGCTGAGTCTCCGTAAGGTATCTAGTGAGTGTGACGATATCGGTCTGGATTTCACTGTGGACCTGCCAACCGTTTCCGTTTTGTTCCATCTTTCTAGTATGTATCAAGGTCTTATGTAGGGAAGTGTTTTTGATCTTATATTGGATTTTCCTAGCTCTCAATAGATATATAGAATGGGCAGAGGGAGAAGAAGAGGAAGAAGAAGAGAGAGTTCGAGACACGAGGAAATTATAAATTACGAGCAAGCAAAGTTGAGGGGTGGTGAATCGAAATAGAGAATGGAGGGCGACCGAAGTTAATATATACCCCTACTTGCTTAAGTAGCTATATGAGGACTTATAATTATAGATGCCGCTCGGAAGGAAAAAAGAGACAGACTTCCACACGAGTGCTTTAAGTAAGTCCTCAAGTACCCAAGTCCTAGGTAGATAAGTCGGTGGGTACTTAAGTACTTAAGTGGTTATGCAAGGGTTGTTCGAGAAATCAACCTAGCATTTAAGAAAATAATACCTGCCTCTCTTCGGGTCGCAAGCCTGGTTAACCTCGATCTCTGATCTCACATCCCGATGGCAAGCGGGATTTAGAAGCGTCTTGTTATCGGAAGCTTCCCGAGAGGCGGATAGAACACAGGCGAAAAGTTGGTGACTGGCCACTTTCGGCCACTGTCGGGTGGATGTTAGCGGATAAATGGCGCCTTTGAATTCTAATTGTCCGGGTCTGCGGGCTGGGGACGATTTCGATTTAAAGGTAGAAATGTCCGCCGTTGACCAGCAACATACAAGGAGGACATACTTAAGTTAAGACAGAGTACAGTAGGTTAAGAGGTATTGAGTATAAAAACTTCAGCTGTGTAAGGAGAATGTTGTTACATTATAATAAGTGCAAGTGCAAGTTAAGTGACGGAACTAATTTTCCCGTGGCCTGGCAGCTTGTAGATTTTATCCGACACGTGCCAAATAAGTGTCCAGTGTGTTGTGTGCTTGTGTTGTGGGGCACGTCAAGCAGTTTTGAAGGCCAAACTCACCACGTGACATAGTATCACGTGATAAACCCAACAACACACAACAAACTTTGCATTTTTATATGCCAAGACCAAACACCACGAAAAAAATTCATATCTATATATATTTCTTTCCACACCACCCGTTCTTTCCTCTCTCCCTCTCATACTCCTCATCACCATCACCGTCACCGTCAATATCACCAATATACCATCATATCTCTCATTGCTTCACCTTGAGGTAAATATTCCATATACAGCCCAATCCATTTCAATCAATTGCTTTTCCACATGTTTCTCATGATGACTCCAACACCGATACACATAACTAGAGTCTTTGACCTCTATGAGGAATGAAACTCAACGTGCGCACGTCAGTCTGATCGCTTTTTAATCTAACTTTATTTTCCGATATTCGATTACCTCTATCTTGACTCCAAAGGGTCCAAAGCTAACACCTTTCCAGAAAGCCAATAGTTAAACAACCTTGAAAGATGTATCCGAGACAATATATAAGGTAAGAGAGTGCTGCGCAAACCCTTTCTCATTATCGTTCCTCTCTCTCCATCTCAAATGATGACTTTTATAAACAACTATACGCAAATGGAAATTACCGTCCAAGTTCTGTAAAGAATAATGCGGATTGAAAATGGCTAAATTCTGATGATGTTCTGTTACTGTTGAATATTCATAAACCAGGCCGGAGCGGCCTTTGACTATATTATGGAACAAAAGCACCATGCTAACCGTATCCAGTGGATTTAAATCTAGTGTCGGATTTGCTACACTCTCAGAGGGATGATCCAGGTCTCGACGCCGGACGCGCCGAGTCGGTCACGGATCCACAGCGCCTGAAATTATATTCAAGCTTTCATCAGCTTCCCAACAACTCTATGAGTACCATGATTCTCTAAACAAGAAGACGCGATCTTCCAAGTAGTCCATACACCCCCATAGCCAAGTATGTTCCGACTAGCTATCTGTACCCCCTTTCTGGAAGCAAAATGATGAAACTGCACTGGGCACCGATATCCTTGTGGATTATTATGAGCCGAAACGCAATTCTATGGCAGGCCTAGAAAACCTCGCCGGCTGAAAATATGCTTCTACATTGCTATAGAATATCTGAAACTGTGGTCGCCTCGTGAATCGAAACCTTGGAGCTAACATCTCGCTCACAGGATCGGAATGATTACATGGTCTAAAGGAATGCAGTCATAAATACATAGGTATGGTGTGAGCCGAACCCCAAGCCTCTATTACTAGAGTTCATATGATGAAGTTTTGATGACGAGTCTTATTCGGGTTTCCGATGACGACAAAATACAACTAATTTACCATTCATGCAAAAACTGATTGAACATTACCGCCTCTTTTACTGCGCTCCCAAACATCTCAGTGCATGACATTGGGCTAACATGAATATTGATCTATTAGAATACTAGCCGGTTGTAGCTTCCTCATTAACCCGGGCCTGGAAATTGACACATCTATGAGGATTCAATCACTAGAGTAAGCGTGATTCCCCTACGTCATCCAATCTTCCCTTCTCCTATGATGATCTTCCAATTCAAACAAATGACAAGCATATGTCCGAGCCCGTCTGTGGCGTTGGCGATATGAATTACGACTGAACACAGAATACATACGTCAAAAATCATAAACTTTACGCCGCCTCCATGAAAATTATGACCTGCTAACAGGGTCGGTTAGGTACTCAATAACAGACACGCAAATTTCACTTAGCAGTTCTCATGAATATCGTAAGGTACGCTTAATATCAGCCATCCCCTTAGTACCCATCTAGAACTGCTGCTCCCTGATGATCCATCTTTTTTTTTTCTCACGACGGTCAACATAGTTGATCCCGTACCGGGGCCAACGTTGATGAGAATCACCCGTGACCGGGTTTGAATCTGAAAACACACACCAAGCAAACTCCTAGAACCCATACCCGACCAAATACAGACCATGTAGTAAAACAGGTGGCTAACTGTCCCGATTAAAAGCTAGTTGTATGTACTGAGGTTGAAGTGCCCTTGAATATCAACGAGACTATCCAAATATTACCCTTCCATGGCTAGGTGTATCACCCCTCACGGGCCAGCGATAATCCGCCCTGGATGTCAACGTCAGATAGACAAGAGAAATTCTCATTTTGAAGAACCTACTTGTATCGGTGGCACGTGATTCACCAAAAGGCGAAAGGCTTTTTAGGACTTGACGCCTTGGCCGTTCTAGCATATGTTTTGGCTGGACAATCGAAAATCAACCTGGGGGCATGCTTGTGTATGTATGTACATTGATGTGCTGTGAGCGAGACATGAAACCTCGCCAATTGGCGCTGGGCTGCCCACGTTGTCAGCCTTATCCAACATCTTTTGACCGTTACAACACAACGAGAGCGTGGGCCGCTTTAACCTCGCACCAGTACATGGGGGAAGCCAAAAAGAGTAGTTCTATTGTAACGGATCAAGTCCACCTTTTATATAGATGGATATCACATAATTGGTGTGCTCGCATAGATTGCTTTCGACGGGGCAACAATTACGCCGGCAGCTTTTGCGAACTGGCTTTCATTCACGGAAAATTGATAGGCACGTTGCGCTGCAGCTTCTCGGGCAAGGACCTCGGATTCCGATATGTTTTCGCAATAATACTCCCGATGGTTGACACGGACAATACAACTATAACCGCCGTTGCATTGAAGCACTTCATAGTGCGGATCTGGCCATCTTCGACGACGACAGAGACCTGGCGGAGAAGGTTTTTTTTTAGCATATTGTCTTTATGAGATCTCGAGAATTTGTTGTCTTTCAACCACAAGATCGATATTCAATGGTTTCATATGATCATGCTGCAAACGTGTAGAAACATATATATCCAATTGAGAACGTACTTGAGAGGTATAAGATGTAATACATTGTGCGACTGGATGGCAGTCGAATTCAGGGAGGTTCTTAGTGACTCTCGCCAGCCACTTCGTGCAGCCGTTACAGAATATATTCGAACGGTGTGGCGCTGTGTTAATGGGACTGGTATGTTCAGTTTGGTAAAATTTAGTGCAAATTAGGTGCAAAATTCGATGAAGGCCTAAGCAAACGGGATAGCATCGTAGTAGTTAGCCATACGATTCAAGGTTTCGATGATACACTGGGCCTTTATATTTACCAGCAGATGCGCCTTAAGCAATACTGCGATGGAAGTTCGAACAAGGGAGAGATAAGCTGGAGAGGGGTCAATTGCCAGTCAGTTATTCGTAGAAGGTCGAATCGAGGTATAGACGCTATGCGTGCGTGTGTGAGTGCGAGAATCGCTTTTTCAGATTATGAAACGGAAGGACCCCTCTATATGTTTCTCAACAATAAGACCAGATCGTGAGTCAATGCAGCTAAGGAAAAACAATCACCAATCTATCCTCTTGTTCTTCTGCCTTTCCTTCTGGTTATTTTATTTATTTATTTTGCCTCTGTCCTTGTGCTTAAGTTTGCCCCCAAACGAGGGCTTGGGAATAGTGCAGACAGTATGCATGCATGCATGCATGCATGTCTGGATGTTTGTTTGTATGTGTGTCAGTATGTAAGTAAGTACTTAGTATGTAAATTTTTGAGCATGACTTCGTTAAGCCGCGAAACTGCACTGGAAGATATGCAAATAATCTGCGGGCATTAGTTGACGTACATACGGTGTAGAGACGAATACGGGAATGAATTTGTCGGAATGATTTGAAGGCAATCCCGTAATACCCACTGAGGGGGGTTGACTTTGAGATAACCCGACGTTTGGGCAGCCCGAGCATATCTATTTCGATGGAGCCATCCGTATTGGCTTCTCCGTCAATTGGTGCTAGCCTAATATTAATACCCCTGGCAAGTCCTATCTTCTCCACACGGGATGGCAAAGCTCCCAGGAGCCACGACATTGAATGAACATATATCTTTCGGATGAACAGATGACAGAATAGGGGAGAAAAGAAGTCAGGAACACTCGGAACAGGTATAGATTCAACATTGGTCATTTCGCCTCGCCAACGAGTTGAATGATATCGACCTGAAGTCTAACAACGGCTTGCTGAAACCTGAGCGGCATACTGCTTGCTTCGAAGTGTACAGCATGTTTGCATCTCCCTGATGCATGAGTGAGACGAATGATGTGCATGGTGCTTGATCAGGGAATACTGGCAAGCAGTGGCTGCTAGTTTGCGGTTATGCACGATGAGTTGGCAAAACATGAAGCCTGTCTGCAAGGGAGAGAAGGGTTAACTGACTGTTCGAAAACAAGAGTCTGCTTTCTTAGGTGAGTTATACTGAAAGGGAACGAATACCTAAAGGATAAGAATCGAGATGTCTTAATGCAAAAGCGAGGAGAGAGATCTCCGCAGTAAAAACACGGGACTAGTCATGCGTCCAGAGGCTTAAGCATCGGATCGTCTTTATTCAGTTTCCCAGCAGCTGTCATCAAAAATGACCCGGGATGCGTCGGCTTTCATCAGGAATACGAGGGCTCAAGTATGCCAGGACTGAGAAAGTACTGTCAATGCATGGTTAAAGGTAACACTCTCTTTGGTATCCGAAAAAAAAAAAAAAAAAAAAGGCGACCGCCGGAGAAGGGGGTGACATGACATGGTATGACATGACATGGCCTGGCTGGCTGACCGGCTGCTAGAGGATCTCTTAAAACTGTTTATGCAGTGGATGGCGCCATATTGACCTTAACTTGACATTGCCGTAGCGGTGAGATGGAAATATATCGTAGGACCTTGGTCGACGAAGAGGAGGAAGAGAAGGAAAGGAGAAGCGGGGGAGAAGCGGGGAGAATCGAACATTACGGGCAATCTTCTCCTCTGCCAACGTCTGTGAGTGCGGCTTGTTGCAATACAGTGTATAATATGCAGCCTTAGTTTCAAATAACGGGACCCCGACCTGTATTAGATGCTGTTGGGAATGATACCTGTCGAGGCACTACAGCTTAAAGTCTCTTGACAAGAGGTTTATGGAATGGCATAAGTTGTGTCCCTATTGGAAAACTCCCTGCACAAAGCGAGGGGATATCTATTTCTATTTCTTGATTACAAGAGTCTCAAGAAAGAGAGGATACATAAAAGGTTATCGAAAAAGCATAAGGAGATGAGAGGTCCAAAGTTATCCTCTCTTCGTGATCAGACGAGCACCATTAAATACATTAGAAGCAGAGGCATAGACCGAGCATCACGCGTCCAAAGCCAATTTACTGGCCTCCCCTGAGACGCAACACCAAGTGAAGGGTGGATTCCTTCTGAATGTTGTAATCCGAGAGAGTTCGGCCATCCTCAAGCTGCTTACCAGCAAAGATAAGACGTTGCTGGTCTGGAGGAATACCCTCTTTATCTTGAATTTTGGCCTTGACGTTATCGATGGTATCCGAAGATTCAACTTCCAAAGTAATTGTTTTGCCAGTGAGAGTCTTTACAAAGATTTGCATACCACCACGAAGACGGAGAACCAAGTGAAGGGTAGACTCCTTCTGGATGTTGTAATCGGAGAGAGTTCGACCATCTTCGAGCTGTTTACCGGCGAAGATAAGACGCTGCTGATCTGGTGGAATACCCTCTTTATCTTGAATTTTGGCCTTAACGTTGTCGATGGTATCCGAAGACTCTACTTCGAGGGTTATGGTCTTGCCGGTGAGAGTCTTGACGAAAATTTGCATACCGCCACGAAGACGGAGAACGAGGTGAAGGGTAGATTCCTTCTGGATGTTGTAGTCGGACAAAGTGCGTCCGTCTTCGAGCTGCTTACCAGCGAAAATCAATCGCTGTTGATCTGGCGGGATACCTTCCTTATCCTGAATTTTCGCCTTGACATTGTCGATGGTGTCAGAAGACTCCACCTCAAGGGTGATGGTCTTTCCGGTCAAAGTCTTTACGAAGATCTGCATACCACCACGCAGGCGCAAGACAAGGTGGAGAGTGGACTCTTTTTGGATGTTATAATCGGAAAGGGTTCTAGGAGGGAAGAATAGACGACGTGTTAGCTTGGTATGGTTTATTGGGAATGAACGCGTATTTTGGGGTCCCAGCTTTACCTTCCGTCTTCAAGCTGTTTTCCAGCAAAGATCAAACGCTGTTGATCTGGTGGAATGCCTTCCTTGTCTTGGATCTTGGCCTTGACATTATCGATAGTGTCCGAGGATTCGACCTCCAAGGTGATGGTCTTTCCTGTAACTGTGGTTGACAAACAAGTTAGCAAGGTGGCACACCGGAGGTTTGGGAACGAGTAGGGAGCATACGGGTCTTGACGAAGATCTGCATCTCTTCTGGTTCTTGTACGAGAAATGGGATTCTTTAAGGGTGGGGGATAAGATATGATTTCCTGGAAGCAAGCAAGAAATAGGAGATAGTTTTAGAGGTGGGATGGTGAGATGAAGATGAGTAGGAGGATGGGAAGTGAGGAGGACGAGGAGAGGAGCTTAAATAGGATGGGATGGATGGGATCGGGGCTGAGCTTGCTAACGAGCAGCAACACAAGCTTTCTGTGACAAAGAAAAACGGGCTTGTTTGAGGCAACGAAGGGCGTGGAAGGCACCGGAACGTGACTACAATAAAGAGTCATGACGTGCGACATAAGTAAGTACTTAATGTACTAAGTAAGTACTTAAGTAAGTACTTAAGTAAGTACATGTACGCGTACCAGCCACAAGGCAGCCTGGATGACTCCGACAGTCCATGTTTGGGAGCTATGGATCCTTGTTGAGCAGGTATTAGGATCCAGGTAAGTAAGTACTTACATATGCCTGTCATTCTTGGCGTCGGGTAAACGTAAGTTCACTTTTATAAGTATAAGTATGCATCTATCAATTCATATAGTGCTTATCAGATAATTATATTTATACTGTACATGAATTGAATAGGATATTGAACATCAACAAAAGGGATCCGAGAGTAGCGCAGGAATTAGAGGTATATACTATGTACTAGTAGGTAGGAAGTAGGTAGGTAAATAACATCACGCCTCGTTCACAAACACCGCTGCCAGCCCCATTCCCGTTCCGATGCACATACTAGTCACTCCGATCTTCTTGCCTGTCCTCTTCAGCTCTGGGAGCAATGTCGCGATCTGCCTCGCGCCAGTGCATCCCAATGGATGACCGAATGCAATAGCCCCTCCCTTGGGATTGATCTTGTTATGGTCCAACCCGAGCTCGTTAGCACACCACAGGCACTGTGATGCAAATGCCTCGTTGATTTCGTAGATATCAACATCATCCTTGCTAATGCCGGTCTTCTCCAAAACTTTGGGGATGGCCTTCCATGGACCAACACCCATCAAAAGTGGTGGAACTCCAGCGACAGCTGCTGTAACATATTTACCCAAGATCTTGAGACCAAGTTGCTCAGCCTTGGAGCGCTTCATCAACAACACGGCAGCGGCACCGTCCGAGACCTGGGAAGCATTTCCAGCATGGATAGATCCATCCTTTGCGAAAGCCGGTCGGATCTTGCCGAGGGATTCGGCGGTCATTCCGGGGCGGATACCATCATCCTTGGCAACCACGATCTGCTTCGTTTCACCAGACTTTGGGTCCTCGAAAGACACGGTAAGAGGGACGATTTCTTCATCGAAAAGACCGGCTTTCTGGGCCTTTTCAGCCTTCTGAAAGGATTCAGCAGCAAACTTGTCTTGTGAGGCCCTGCTAACACCCCTGTCCTTAGCCATAGCTTCCGAGAGCTGGCCCATTGGAACTTTGCAGTTGGCAGCCTCGGCATTTCCATCCAACAATGGAGAAAATTCTGAGACTGCGCCCGGTCTGTGAAATTGACGTGAGTTAGATATAATAGTCGCATGAGGTGCCATGAGATATATTTTCAAATATATGTGTATATGGAAGGGTCCCGTACCCGTAGTTCTGCGACATGCTTTCGCAGCCAGCACCGATACCAATATCAATCATACCGGCCTTGATTTGGTTGGCGATATCGACAACAGCCTGCAGACCGCTCGAACATTGCCTGTTGAGTGACCTGACGGCGGTTGTAACTGGGAAACCGGCAACAATGGCAGCCGCCCGGAACTCGGTGGCGCCAGCACCGGGAGCAAGAACGTTACCGACGGCGATGTCCTCGACTAATTCTGGGTTGATGCCCTACACGTTCAGAAGGAGAGTAATAGTTAGGCCCATTATAATATTCAACCTAGTTTGGCGGTAAGGGGATAGATAAACTAATCCGTACCGATTTTTGAATTACACCCCTCAAGACACCAGCAAGGAGGTCAGCCCCGGCCGTGTCCTTGAATCCACCCTTACCGCCCTTGGTGAGAGCGGTTCTTAGTGCGGAAACTATGACAATCTATGAAAGAGACATCGCTTTGAATTAGCACCAGCTGTCAAACAAGGTGATCCACGACACTTAGGAGGAACGGCATCTCGTACATCGTCGGGGTTCTTAGCGAGCAAAGCATCGCGAGCACTGGACGGGACACCAGAAATCTGGTTCGAGAGTTGAGATAGACGCTGGGCTAAAGTCTCTTAACGGTTAGCGAAGTGATCATGATCCGCGAGTTTCCTCAAGATGTCACGATAGGTAGAATGTCACATACCGGCCATTTTTCTCGATATCTGATATATATTTGAGGATATGGGTGTATTGGAGGGGAAGTACGTACTAAATAAGGGGTATATATGAAGGATGAAGGATGAAGGATGAAGGATGAAGGATGAAGTCTATCTTCTGGGTCTTGATGTGATATAAGTACCTACCTACCGAGCTACTTGAGTACCGTACCTACCTCTTAAGTAGGTACTTACTTAAGTACTTAGTACCTAACCAGTGAATTCAAATTTCACATGTCAGCAACGCCCAAACACGAACATGCGAGCTGACCGAAGGAAGAAAGCGCATGCACGAAACAGCAGGCCGACGTGAAGCCCCAGACTAGTGCACCCCGGACTTTTCGAAGGCCTTGCTTTGGACTAGCCGTCCAACGGCATGTTTCTGGCTGCTGGGTCCCGAGCCGAGGCACATGTTTGCCCTCAGATCAAACTACAACTTACAACTTACAACTTGCAACTTGCAACTTAAAGTACTAAGTAGTACTTACTCATGCAAGTAGCTTAGCTTAGCCGGGATCGAAGAAGAAGAAAGAAGGGAAGAAAAGGCTGTCAACCTCCTCGTCATGGGTCACTTTGATCTCATCTACTTGCCGACGGTCCCTCCTGTCGCCAGGTCATTGGCCTCCGAAGTATCTCGCCCGTCGGATGAACTCGAAGTCATCACAACCTTGATATCAACACCAGGAAATGGCAATTTTTCCTCCAACACGATATCGATTCGCACTACACTCGAAATTAATCTAGGCTGGACGCCAGTAGCAACCAATGAGCCTCAAACCCACCTTAAGGTGCAGCTGCAGGATTCCGCAAAGGACTTGGAATATGTTTGGACTGCTCTCTACTGGTACTTCCAGTATACGAGCGATGTATATTTCGAGGTACCCAAAGGCAAACCTGTTCCGGAACGATGTGTGGAACTCATTCTCGAATCCGATGTGCTCAGTCGTCCTTTGGAATTCGCTGCGGAGCTGGAGCGTCTTGGCCTTGTAGATATTCAAATACAGGAGGAGAAACAAATACATCTGGTTTTTGCCAATGTCTTCTGGCAATTGTCCCCGGAACTGTTTTTGTCGAACATCAATGCCCACCGGTATCTCCCTGCTAAGCCACTGCGGTACACTCTTTCAAATGGTGTCATACGCCATCCGAAACGGCCGCTTCCTCCTCCCCAAGGGCTCCCATTCTATACTCGTCATTGCATATCAGACAAAGTGAACTCGGTTTTCAAACTCAGGCCCGTTGACATGTCCGATCTTGATTTGATCCACAAATGGATGAACACCCCGAGAGTTTCAGAATTTTGGGGGGAACAAGGCCCAATCGAACACCAGAAGAAATTCCTAGAAACATGCCTTGCCAGTCAGCATTCTTTCACCGCCATCGGGAGCTGGAACGATCTGGACGCAGATGGGAACCTTACAGGCTGGAAGGATGCTTGCTTCTTCGATATCTACTGGGTGAAAGAAGACCACCTCGCTCGTTATGCCAATAACGTACACGATTGGGACAGAGGTGTTCATCTTCTAGTGGGAGAAGACTGGGCTAGAGGAAGGTCCACTGCGTGGCTTGACTCCATTGTCCATTGTAGGTTGATAATCAAATTATCGAAGATCTTGGGATTGTTGGTTCTAATTCGCATTTAGTCATGTTCCTTTCTGATCCCAGGACCCAGACCATCTATTTAGAGCCCAGAGTGGACAACGAGCTGTATGTGGCTACTCTTATATCATATGACGAGAACTCACCCCCAGAACTCAAGCTAATTGTGCAATAGGTTTATCCAATTATTAACTCGTTATGGGTTTTATAAAGCAAAGGATTTCGCATTTCCCCATAAACAAGCAGCATTGATGAAGCTTGACCGCGATTGTTGGAAAGGTTGCCATTAGATAAGTACCTAGACACTTATGTGGATACCTTATTTGGAGTTGTAAATGGTCGTTCGTTCTCACCCGGAAGCCTTGAGGTTAGGTCATTTATCAAAATGTAAATACCTACCTTCTATATACTAAGTAAGTAGGCACCTAGGTAAACTACGCTATTATATATTATTTAGACTAATTCCTGTCAGCCCGACCCCGAGTCCAGGCACTGCTTCAAAACTTAACATCTTCTTCATGCTCCATCCCACTTCTATATAAGTTTATTCTATATGGTGAGAAACGGTGAAAATCATACTTCTATCGATATATATCAGGTATATACTTATATACTTACAGTCGAACGATAAAACTAACGAACTAACGACTTCTTCTAAGGGACGAATACCCATAGACCTATAAAACTATATTAAAGGGTTATATACTTAAGTACATGTCACGTACTCAGTACAATTGACTATCACGTACTAGCAACTAAACACGTATATGATGCAAGACGCTGAATAGGTAGTTAGCTTAGTATTAAACTTTAAAGGGCAGGTTTGATTAACAAAGATATCCGAGGTAATTAACCACTTATATAGTATGCTCAAATCGGTTATTCACTTCAACCGAGGCAAGGACAATTGGTTTCTACAGACGAGGATTGGTCAGAATCCAATTCCAGACTTCTTTCCCGTCAACAAATAGCCTGTACTTGAGCACTGCTTGGCCAGGACTTGTAGAGTCAATTTCAACTGCTCCAAATTTGGAATTACCGTCGGGTATGTATCTGGATGCTATGTTAGTGAAAATATTACGGATTGATGGAGTATAAGAAAAGGTGTGCTTCATACTTTATGAGGACATCCTCGCTGTCTCTTTGTTTGTAGGTTCTGATAGGAAGATAAAATTGGCTGAGAGGAGAACAGGAGAACTCATGTACGGTCGCAGATGCTGGGTAACGCGAGTTCGGAGGAGGCGGAAATCTAGAAAATTGTGTCAATAACAAATTAGCTACTTGCGGTGAATCATCAAAATTGAAGGGGCGGCGTACGCTGTAGCTGCGAATTCGTGTCGGTCACCAGACAGGACCACGACACCAGCACCCTTGACCGACCATGCGGCTTCCAGTATCTTGGAGCGTTCCCATTGGAAACCGCGCCATGTATCATTTCCATTAACTTGCCAATTCTTAGTCAACGGGACGCTGCTAACAATAAACTTCCATTGAATGTCCTTATCAGATCTACGCAGCCACTCAAGAAGCTCATGTAGCTGCGCCGCACCCAACATAGTCTTTTCTGGGCCATCCGCAACTCCATTTGGCGACCGATAGCGTCGAGTATCAAGCAAGAAGAACGATGCAGGACCCCAATTAAAAGTATAATAAGTTGAGTTTTCTCTCACGGGAGGAGGGTTGACTTGATGCTGGTACGATTTATAAGGGTCAACTGCTGCTGCGTAAAGGCCGCTGTCGCCCTTATCCCAGTCATTGGCGATTTCATGGTCCTATCATTCATCAAAAACTGCCACGATAGGTGTATAATAGTATTCGTAGACACTACTTACATCGTAGACGTGGATCCAAGGAAGGTGATTTCCAACACCAGGCCAATCAGCGGATGAATATATTTGACGATAGTTCATCCTATATGCCTCTATATCATTTCCGGGGCGCATTGGGACCTGCAATGTGGAAAAGTGTAAGAAAAGATGGCCAAAGTGAAAACCGAGATGTAATTTCGCAGATGCCCTACATCGATATATATGAAGTCCCCTAAGAAAAGCATGAACTGCGCCTTGAGCTCTGGGAGAAGCTTCCCTAGTATCTTGAAACCAGGGATGTGCAGCGGGTGTGCAAACGGGTTATAAGGAACTCGCTGCTTTATGCATGACGTCTGTAACACTATCAGCATGTTCTATTATCTAGGATATCTAGAATACCCACCGATAAAAAAGTAAATTTGCCTTTGGTGCCCTGTTTTGGGGCCGTTGTGAAGCTTCCCGTATGGTTTCCCGTAGTCAAGTATTGATATCTTGTCCCAGGTTTAAGACCGGGAATAGTCACAGAGGCTGTGTAGTCAGTTCCCTCGGTAAACTCTCCAACCTGAAGAGTACTCCACCGTACAGGGGTTGTGACAGGTCCGTGATGGGCCTGTTCTCTCCAAGATACAACATACACCGGAGAATGCTTGACATATTGCGAGCTGCTCGGTTCTCTAACAAGAATCCGCGCGGAGTGGTCAGATACCCAACCAGTCCTTGCGAATGAAAGATCATGCCCTTTGTGATAGTTTGGTAAAGTATATGTTGCATCGTACACAGCAGCAAAACACAGGGCGTTGATCAGGAATGAAATAAGGGTGAGAATAGGATTATCGGTTAAGCTGGGGTGTCCAACCAACAAGGTCTTCCAAGCAGCCGTCTTCTGGCGAGTAGATACTTTGACTTTCTTGGCTTCAATGACTATACCGTTTGACAATTTGGCATCCTGGCTTCCTTTAGAAAGTGAGTGTTCCTGCTTTGATCGAATAATTACATCTGATTCTGATTTTGTTGTAAATTGGGGTTTCGATAAAGTAAGAGCGAGATAAGCTGGTAGGAAAATCGCAAACGACGGCCCTAGTACTTTGGGTATCCACTGGCACCCAGAAACTCATCATTAGGAACGTTCATACATTTTCCTACTACCGACAGATGGAATGTATTCCGGACTTGGGTCCTGGGTTGGCGAAGTAGGTGCGATGGAATGCAATATCTATAGGAATCATGATCTTTTGGAGGAAGAATCAGATCCATAGATAGATGATAAGAGGGGCTTACTGGGCCAGGAATCTAAATTAGGAGAAAAGTCAGCTACAAAACAAGTCCTGTATAGCTAAGATTTCCAAATATTGAGGGTCTAGGGGCTGGTAAATCTAGGGGTCCAAGAGCTACTCACCCATCTCAAAAATACATAAGAAAAAGTCCTAATGGTGAGGGTGGTAATCACAGCTAATTTCACGCAAATAGAATGTGGGATTGGTCCCAGATCCAATGCTTGGAGACCCTCAAACGCGCCGGGCATTTTGGTGTATCATCAATGTCGCCTTGATGGTTGTTTTCGAGAGGATGTTGACTTTGCTAGCTAAGGAGACTGATGCATATAGCTTGGCCTAGATCCTTTTTGGTTGGGGTGTGTTGTTGGTGTTGTCGTCGATGGATGATGTGCAGTTCGCGCTCAACGTGACGTAAATCCATGACATCAAGCAGACCAATCAAATCTAATCTCGATTAGATTAAATCAGATCAGATTAGATTCATTATGTTCCTAACCATGGTTAACGTTAACCAGCAGCATCCACCGGCCCATCCATAATATATCCACCATCAGAAGCTCAAGACCAATATGGGCCCGAAACGTTCTGGTACATCATCTGCCTCTTCCGCTCCGCTCCCACCTCTCTCAATAGACCCTACTACCATTCTAAGCGATGCTATATCCTTTTCTGGTGCTTATCCGATAACGATTGGTGCGAACTGCATTCTGCACCCTCGGTGCAAGCTCAACTCCACCGAAGGACCCATAGTCATCGGATCGAATTGTATCATCAGCGAAAGGACACAGTTGATCGCACCGGATATTGATGGCCTTGTTCTGGGGAACTATGTCCATGTAGAGGTGAATTGTCACATCCAAGCTGCGAGAATCGGCGACGCCACCTCCATTGAGGTTGGAACCAAGCTGGGGAAGGGTAGCTGTATCGGTGATGTAAGCTCTCCCATCAAATTAACCACATCAAGGGCAAATGTCGATTTTTTCTTCTTTTCTTCCAATTTCCAACAGAACTGTACACTCTCACCGCTATCTACTATCCTCGATGTCGATGTTCTCCCTGCATTTACCGTTGTCTATGGTGAAAACCAACGAAGGGTGGATACTTCCGCCACAGCCGTCGCCCGCAATGAAACCATGCTTGCTCACATCGATTGCCTCAAGAAACTCATTCCAAACAAATCAGAGAAATATGCCAGATAAACATCAGATGGGCGGCCTTCGGTTGGGTTTTCTTAATTTTGCGCAATTGAACGGTAGATACATTAGCCATCATTCAAATATCTGGTCCCGGCGATTCGATATTCCTTCTATCTTGTGAAAAGTACAGGGATCTGCCGAACATAACCTGAGCGTCGAAACGATTTTACGATTGCGTTTGAGTACCGATTCTAGACTCCTAACGAGGCGAAGGCGAAGGGGATCTGCTTGGGTTTACAAGGGACCTCTAATGTGCAATTGCATGGTTCCTTGCCACGCATCATGTATTAAAATCAAAACGCCACCGGGAGGTATAATCTTATGTACATGTACAACTGATGCAAAATTCCAAACGCCAAATAAGAACTCGCTAGTCTTCGATTTTAATAATCGCAAGCTGCCCAGGGCATGTGGTGGGAATATAGCATGCTGCGCAGCTACCATAGCACACCCCACAAGACAAGGGCAATGAAATATAACACAAACGAAGAGACTATGCAGGCGAACATTGTAATCCAAAGCAAGCCGTTCCTATCAGATCAAAGTTAGTATACTTCGTTTTTGAGGCTTTGATGTCGACAGGAAGCGCTTACGCTGTAATCCAACCGCTGTTGATTTCGGCGATATATACTCCTTTCGAGAATGCAATACCCACAAAGAAAACAATGCTCCACCCCTGAACCACGTTCTCGAAAATTGGAGTGGGAAACCAAACATACCATAACCCGTAGCCGATATGTTGAAATGCAATTATAATGACCCAAAGTATAGCTAAAATAAATGAAACGGAGTTGACTTCAACGCCATTGAAAGACCGATAGGTATCTCTAGGAGACTGAGCCGATGGTTCAATTGGCGGAGTATGTTGTAGCGGAATACCTGGAAAGCTTCGTGGCCGCCTTGCCTTTGTTCTTCTAATGGGTAAAGTCTGTGATGTGGCTAGTTTCGGACGAGGTAGTCGAAGTGTCGCGTTTGTGGGCGTTATCTGACCGTATGTTGTGTTCGATAAATTAGGAGACGGAAAATGTTGGTGAATATACGATGAAGAGAATGTAGGGTGTGACGGGTAGGCTCTACCAAAGGAACTACCATTTCCTTGCGTATCAGATTCGTCCTCCGCCTCATCTCCTGTGGCGATAGAAAGATAACTTGGGTGTGATGTGATTGATGGTCGGATTGTTATACCTAACTTGTTTAAATGTGTGTCTAGAGGTGGAGGAGGTAGTGTCCCTAAGGGGGTTTGAAGCTGCTGGGTGCTTCCATAACTTGGGCCATGTGGATGATCTAGAAGAGATGCCTGTTCCTGATCCAGCGGAATAGACGAACTCAAGAGAGGTGTTTGTGCACCAGATATCAAACTTTCTGTCTCAGAGTCGCTGATTAAAACACTCAGCCGGCGACTAGGCTCAGGGGTATGCCTATTTGGCGATATCTGGCTACTGAAGGTCCAGGCTGGCTCTCGTCCTCCAAAATAGTCGCTATCCGAGGTTATTGACCCGGGCATAAAGAACCGGGCATTGTGTTTCTGTTGAGTCGGCGTGCTTTCTTCCTGGTCATCCTCTTCGTCCGTTGTTGGTCGTGGTGCCTGTGCCGGCACCGCAGCATGATACGCCGGGCGATATGCGGTAGGCGTCAAGGGCGAGTCCAAGGCATCGTTGTCATTGTCGGTAGCGGAAGTCTCTTCATCACCAGCATCATTATCTTCTTCCCGTGCAATTCGACGACTTAGTTCTGGTGAGCTTGCTCGGTCTTCGAATTTGCTCAGCAAGCCTTGGTATGCCAGGCTGCCACCGTTACTTGGCCGGAAGCGATGTTCTTCTAGTGACGCAGAGTACGGATTTGTAAACGGTATGTCTGGCTTTCTAGTTAGGCCTCGGATCGTGCGGATAGTAGAATCCGTGCTCCTTTTTTTGCTATGTTCCTTCCTCCAACTATGATACGAATGGGGCCGAGAGATCGGCACTGGCTCCTCGATATCAGCCAAGGCAGGTCGACTCGAGGTTTGGCAAGGCGTTAGAAACCACCAGGTATACTGACACTATTAGCTGTAATTCCTAAACCACCTACTAGCTAAGTACTTATTGCGAAAGCTATTTCACGTACCATGCATTCCAATGCGCTCCACAACCAACCTATCAAATAGATTCCTTCCCATATACCAGGCTCAACTTCAACACTTGAAGCGTGGAGAAACATCTTGGTGCCTGGTATCGGGCGACCCCGCTTGGGCACTGGATTCTTCGCGCCATACCCTCCTCCCCCGCCTTCTAGATTAGATACGTATCTTACGACACCCCATCGCACAACTTCTTCCGCAACACCAAGCGAGAAGAGTACGGCCCATGCAACTCGACTTTCTGACGGAGACAAAGCCCGTGACCGCGATAGGAAGCGCAAACCGCAGGTTGTCCCAAAGGCAATACAGGCGAGTGGCAGAGCATATCGCGCCGAGTTCAGAGCGGCTTGTAATGAGGATTCTGTGTTTGGCGAATTATCGGGTCTATATGGAATCAAGATCGGGAGAAGCAACAGGGCGTGCACTGTTAATAATGCTGGTGGAAGAAGGTAACGGTGAAAGCTTTGCCTCATGGCGGTTGGGCCAACGGCAGAGGCGAACCTTGCACAGAGAAGTGTTGTTGACGTTCGGGAGGATGGATTTAGGGAAGACGTTGCACCGATTTGGTTGGGAACATGAGATAGGAGTTCTCCCTGGGAGCGGTATCTCTGAATGAGAGATGCGATGCCCCCATGCAGTGAGGTACCTTTGGAGAGTAATGATTCTGAGCGAGTGAGGGGGGCGCGATAAGGAATGCGACTGAAGGAGCATTGACTATCGAGGCGGCATATCTTCTAATTGAGTCTGGAGTTCTTAGCCTGACATGTCAAGATGGCACTAGTTTTACTTGGACCTTGAATCTTCAATTGTAATTTATCACACGGGGCAGACCGGCGGGGGAGGGGGCAGGGCTAGGATTCCAGACGGCAGACGTACTTGGATGGATGCAATTCAGGGGCGCCTTCCAGAGATTCAGACCTGGACTCGAAGCAGTATGGGCGAAGATAGTTAGGGGCAGATGCCTCAGCTCAGGAGATTTTAGAAATCCTCCCAGGCCTATCACTCCCATGTCAAAAAATCTCACAGCTGTCCAAACTATCGGACGAAATGGACGGAATGTCGTAAAATATGATGCAGCGGTGTTCAAGAACAAGCTGTTGGATTCGAAGATGGGCGCATGTGGGAGCGGTCTCATGACCAATGGTAACTCCGCAGCCTCCTAGCAGGCTGGGCTCTCCTGTGTCTTGGTACAAACATACCATCCCGATATCCTGCAGCTGTGGTCGCCGGCGTCCCTTTAGCCAATGTACCTATACCTGCCCGTGTGCAAAGGCATGGATGGACATACATGTGTCGAAATGCACATGGGTTCGACCGTGCATTGGCTTTCCTCAATCAGCACTAGTGCGAGCACGAGACCTCTGAGACTAGCAGACATCTCGTTCTTTTTAACATCACTTCCACGGCCATATGCATAACATTTGCGTCGCATTGCAAGTGAGCTGATTGCAGGGGCGTACTTTGTGGTCAAGTATCAATCATTCGAATTCTTGATTACTAAGTTAGCCAGAACGTTAACTATCCTGTTGAATTCGAAATTCGCCAATCAACCAGACATAAAATTTATACCACTCGGTTAGTTTTCTAGGTCTCCTGAAATGGCATCTACATCGGTGACATCGCTAAACCACTCCCACCAGCTCTGAAGTTGACCCTCCGCCCCTAGCGGAATGTTGAATAGTGGATGCTGGACTCCTACCCTGTCACTTTCATCCGATACTAGGCCTTCCAGCCAACCTCCACCAGTTCCATCATTTCTAGTGGGCTTGGGGACGTTCTTACTCGATTTCCAACGGTAGCCGTGCCTGAATGGTGAACTTGTTAGG
The DNA here is from genome assembly GCA_036971725.1 of Arthrobotrys conoides. Taxonomy (NCBI): domain Eukaryota; kingdom Fungi; phylum Ascomycota; class Orbiliomycetes; order Orbiliales; family Orbiliaceae; genus Arthrobotrys; species Arthrobotrys conoides. The sequence goes on from JAVHJM010000010.1 coordinate 218,441, forward strand.
GTAGGAGACTGAACAGAAGAACTATCGTAGTAATAATAATACTGAGCCGCTGAAAGACCTAGCAGGACGTAGTTAGAGTGGTAATAGTCCGGGCGACTGATTTAAAACCAATTTTATGTTAGCGCATAGCAGCCCGGGTCTGAACAACATGGAGAAACACGTACATTCCCGGCTTATCTCTAAGCCCTCCGTTAGGGCCTTGACAGCAGGTGAGGATGTAACGAATCAGAGCTTTCCGGCTCCACAGGTCTCCGACATTCGTTTTTATAGACTTCTTGTCGGACTCAATCGCATTAGCCGCAGCCTCGACAAGTGACCAACATCCTCCAACCCAAGTGCTATAGCACCCATCAACTAGCTTATTAGTTCTCCCGGAAAACCCTCCTTCGGGAGCATATTGTCGAGCAGAAAGCCAGGAAGTCAGCCTATCAAGATCAATGTTTTTGCCCAAAGCTTCCCCGGGGTCACCAAGAAGGCACAATGCAGCGAGAACGCAAAAGGCGTAGCCTCCGTGGGCTTCGGCATTCGGTTTGGCTCCAATCCCACCTTCCCAGGTCTGACAGCTTTTGAAGTACTCGGCGACCCCATCTAGAAGTGGAAGTTCACCCAGAGAAATGTCACCTCGAAGCTCTTCTTCATCATATCCTAGGAGGGCCAGCACAACCAGGGCGCAATATCCTGCACGCACATCCTCCTCTCCACCTTCGTTAACCTTAAATCCTCCATTTGGCAATTTGATCTTCCGCAGCCACCGCAATAGCTTCCCCCGGTCTATCCAAGCAAACGAGTCGGCGTAGACAGCCAGCCGCTCATTATCAGGTAAACCTTTTGATGCGTGGTACGATGTGATGGCAAGTGTTAAAATAGAAGCATATGCTGCGGCAACATGAGGGGCCTGCCCGTTTCCCCCTCCGAAGCCCCCACAAGGATGTTGCAATGGCTTGAGACTTGAGATCGCTCTTTATTGGACCAGAAAAAGGCTTGAATGTTAGTACCTGAGATTTCGAGGGATCCGTAATTTTTGTGTCTTACCGGTCATTGTAAACCCCGACATCCTCGCCTAAGAGTGATAAAGCATTGGTGCACCAGTATAACAACCACGGTCTGCTAGCATCGAGGCCTACGAACCCACCCGATAAGCCCCCGTCTAGGGGACTGAGCAGGAATTCGACATGTGTTGCCTTATCTAAAGGTGGGACGAACGGTTGTCCGACTGACTTCATGACATTTTGCGCCGTCGAAAGTTGCTTCTGGGAGGTTTCTGTTTTCAGGTCGTCCAATATGAAGGGGAGGTTATGATGCATAGCGGGGACCCTTTCTGGGGCCATCTGGTGAAGATCGGGATGGAAGACCTCATCTGCATCTCCGTCTGTTCGTGCCGCCCGTTGCAGCTGGGCCAGCTCGCCTTCTTCGAGAGGTCCTACCTGGACCATTGTTGCCCAGTCTTTGGGAAAGGCTACCTTCCTTTTGGCTTTCGATTTGACCGGCCGACGCTGAACTGACATCCAAAGGAGATTCCTACAGGCTAGATATGAGAGGCTCTAAGCCAATACCATGTTTTACGACGAGCTGCAAGGATCTAGCGCTGGGCACGTGACGGGTCTGGATGTGGCGAGGTTGTAGGTTCAGTGAAGGTTTTGACAAGGAGCAATGCAATGTGGGAGCTAGAAGTAGACACATTTTATAACACCTGAGGCTCGAAGAAACATGAAGAGAGAGAAAAAGCATGAGATAAAATGCAATGGTAGATTCATGAAAATTTACTAGCTGGTATCGAGGTTGATTTTTGTTTAAGTACGCGCTTACGTATATATACGTATTTGGGCGTCTGGACGTATTAAAGATTGATCAGGACATGAATCCGCTTGATCCAGTCCCTGTGGGTATCTTAAATTCAACAGGCCATGGGTATCAAGCATCTAATCAACAAGAATGGAAGGACTGAACTCCAACATACGCCGTGTAGATGCGCGCGTAGGTGCAAAAGCGACAAGGAATGCTAGCTCCATCATCTTTTCCCCTTCCCCTTCCCCCTTCGTTTCTTCTTGCCGTCCGGTACATCGCCGATGGTCACCTCGCCTTCCTCGATCCCCTCTTCATCCATCTCTTTGAGCTTCTCTCTCCCTTCTACAAAAAACATCATGTCCCTGTACGATTGTAACTCGATATTAGTATATGTTTCTCGTTCACTGTGTTTGACGAATTCCTACCGGAGCTGATCTTTCAAATCCACATTCTCCTTTAAAAGGTCCTCGCGCTCCTTGTTTATCATTTCGACTCGCTCGAGAAGGCCGTCGTTCACAGTTTTCTCCTCCCTCCAATCCTTCTCAAACTTACGAAGCAACTCAGTGGCTTTCTCGGCTTTCCTCTCGGCCCTAGTTTTAGACTTTTCTAATGAAGGGACAATGTCTTGAGATAAATGGTCTACTTTGAGCTTTAAATCCTTAAGGGCAGCTAGCGCTTCCTGGAGCTTCTCAGAGGCCTCATCCGCACGGCGAGAAGCCTTGGTAGCCTTATCGGCGGCGGCAACCACCTGCTCTTCGAAGTATGTTCTTTGTGAGTCTAACTGGCGAGTTAAGAGGTGTGTGTACTCCATGCCGATGTTATCGAGCTTGTCGTACAACTCATCTGTATTGCTCTCATTCCTCCCGGAGGGAAGCTCAACGAGCTTCCCGTCGGCTTTATTCTGGACTAGCCTATGGACATATGCATCGGAGGCGTAGTCCCAGACTCTTTGTGTGTCAACGTCCATAGCAAAACAATGCTGTGTCTGTTCATAATGTTGGAAGGCGTGTTTTTCTTCGTATCTCCCACACCCCACATGGCCGCATATTAAACTATATGTATATGCTCGAGAAATCAGAATACTTGCCAGAGGAAAACCTTGGCGGGAGGGGGGGTTGCGATGCCCTGCCAGCGGTAGTACTAGTCGATGTTCTCGATTTAACCGGGCTTGTGAACTTACCAAACCCAAAGATTGTCTACTGCCCCACAGCTGAAGCAGATATCACACTCGTCCTCGTCGGTTGATTCTTCTTTCCCGTCTCTGAACCGTTTCAGTTTTTGTTTCGGGCGCCCACCAATATTCTTTTTATCATTTGAGGTGTAGCGGCATACAGGGCAGCTGCCATCTTTCCACTTGCTAAGGCATGCGCAGTGGAATACATGTTGGCATTGGGTAGTTAACAAGCCGGTTGTCTCATCCATTCGCTCTAAACAAACAGGACAAGTAGGAAGTTCTAATAACGACGCCGTCGGAGGCGGGGCCGGTTTGGTCGTCAAATGGGCTGCAGTAACGGGAATTGTAGCAGGGGCCTGCTGAAAAGGTGAAGGCGGGTCGGTTTCATATTGGGCAGGATGAGGTCTTTGTACCGGAACGTCTACCAAAGCAGAACCAGCGCCGGACAAGTGTCCCTTTGAAGAGTCTAGCTCTGATAATTGGAATTGAACGCTCTTGATGAAGACCACATGGCACGTTTCCGGCTGTATCCCAGTGTCAATCAAATAGAGAGAAATAAAAGGTAAGATAAAGATAAATAATAATAATAATAATAATAAAATAAGTCTAAGGGTAACTTGACTTACCTCCATGGTATTAAAGACTCGGCCATTGTAGTCCCTGGTGAACCTTTTTGCGTCTTCGAGTCTACGGAACTTCAGGAGGGCCATATATCTGCGGACGTCTTCGCCTGTTCGGATCAACCTAAAGTGGCTCACGGCCTCACGTGTATCCCCTCCGACATACCCAAGAAAATCGCTCGGAGTCATGTAGGCCGGGACAGCTAATATCGCCACAACTGTAGAGTCGTGCTCGTCGTGCGTCGAGAGTTTATCAAGACCGGTACTCTTGGTAGGGTAATAGTCTCCTTTTGTTAATTCTGGTGAAGCCTGTGTATCCGGCTCCGGGCTATCTGGAGCTCCCGGGCTAAAGAGCCCAGGTGTTTCTGTCGTTTCTCGATAAAGATGAACAACCCCATATCCAATATTGGTGGTCGAGGAGACTATCGGAGTGTAGCGGGCCTTGACGGACAAGAAGTGGGAGTCTGCTGTGTCGGCAAAGCTAACGCTCTTGCCCCGGAGCCGACCGGCGGAAAAATCTCGATCGCCATCATTTTGAGGTTGCGGGTGGGATGCCATGTCGATGCTTTCGAGGGTTACGACAGAGAATCTATAGTCCAAATGTTCGTGTGAGACAGGATCTATAGAAGTGGGGCTAACAGTAACGCCGCCGCTATCGATATCATGTGAGGCACATGAGGGCCGTGCGGCTTTTGGAGTGAAGGCGAAAAAATCAGCCCCACGAGGTGGTAGGATACAGTCGTTGATGTCGGGGACAAGGCCAGTTTTGATTGCGATTTGCGAGAGGGTATGGGAAGGGTGGTGTATATCGAGGATAATATGGTAGAAGTAGGAGGACGCCATCGACAGGTATGTTAGTACCTACATACCTGCCTACCTCTTGCTTATTACTTAAGTATGTAGCTCTTGAAATATATATATAATACAAGGTACCTACTTGAGGACTTACTTACCTTTAACTTTCCCTATAACCGGGGAGGTTGGGAGGGGAGAAGGGGGGTCCGGGTGATGTGATGTTGAAAAGAAAAGAAAAGGCCTTAGGTAAGCACTGCACCTAAGTACCAGGTAGTAAATAGGTACTTAAGTAATTATTAAGCGGTGTGATGGATCGACACGAGACTTTTAAAATAAAATTACTTCAGTTGTCGGCTTCATACAAACTCTTCTTACTGAACTTTTAAGTATGTAAGAAGTAAGTACCTTGTACAATTGTTATGATTATAATTATGTAAGCTTGAATGCTTGAGTAGGTGCATGTATGTACTTGGGGTAAGTGTGCAGATACGATATATATATGCGGGTTTCGGGTTTCGGGTTTCAGGTGTAGGGCGAATTCGGGGTAGTTATAATCTGGTACCTTTTACTTGACCTAATTATCTGGAGAAAGTGACCCCGCAAAATAAAAAAAATAAATAGAAAAAGGAAAGGGAAAAAGGGAAGGGAAAAAGGAAAGGGAAAAGGGAAAGGGAAAAGGGAAAGGGGAAAAGAAAAAAAAAAAAAAAAGAAAGAAAAGGAAGAAAGAAAGACAAGTATTTTATTTGGCATCGGATGGCCTCGAAGTTTGGCCGCAGAGGCTGCCGGTTAGGCGGTCGCAAATAGCCGGCGAGCATATACTAACATACAAGACAAGACATACCCTTCTACAGGACATACATACATACATACATACATACATGTGCGGTACGAGAATACAATCAAGTCCAGTACATAGCTATAGGGTAAATACATGTACTTACTCGCCGGTAGGCAAGCTGAGTAAGGGAGTAGGTACAGGTACATATACACATCGTGTAAATTAAGTACTTATTCTTGTATCCGGTACTTAAAGAAGTATGTATGTGCATAGACGCCTCCCCGTATTGATATTTCCCACACTCATTTTTATTATTCTAATTATCCCGTGTGCATTATAAGAAAGTAGGTACCAGGTAGGTATATACGTAGGTATATAATCGAGGGTCATGTCAATTACAAGGGGGGTTTGGGTAAGTAAGAAGTAAGGAAGTATGTAAGTATTTATATCGGGAGCCTTGTCTGGCCTTCTCTTCGAATTCTGGAAGGGTTCATGGAAGCTTTTTTATTTTCCATCTCCTACCAGATTTTATAATTACCTACCTACCTGCCTACCTGCATACCTGCATACCTGCCTACCTAAGTACTTACTACCTGAGTACTTAGGAAGAGGTAAGCTTAAGTACTTGAGATACTTAAGCACTTAGGTATACTATATACAGGAGAGGAGGAGAGAAGGAGAGCGGGGAGAACTCGGATTGGTTTGGGCGACCCGCCGTGGAAGGCGCCCTGCATGCTTTGAAACTCACAATTATAATTCCCACTGACTGGCATCGCCCATCAACATCATCACCATCATCACCATCATCACCATCGGTCATCGCTACCATCCATCACTAATCACCGTCCAACATCTATCGATATCCGCATACTCACTGACCTATCAGTACTTACTTATTTGCCTACTTACTAACTTACTTTAATCAAGTAAGCTTGGTAAATACATATCAACATCAGCATCATGTATGCAGATTCAGCTATGGTAAGTTAAACACAGTTATCCTTCTTTTTCTACTTCTTCTTCTTCTTCTTCTTCTTCTTTAAGATCCTCCCTCCCTTCCATTATATCAGCCTGTATTTTGCAAAATCCTGTGAACATCCATCATTCATATATGTGTGGACCGGGCCTGGATATCTCTGGATTTCTCTGGTATGTCTATATCGATTATATATATATACATACATGGATACGGATATGACATGAGTATAGGTATGGTTATGGATATGGATATGGATATGGATTATGGATTATGGATTATGGATATGGATATATCCCTGCGTCAAAAGAAGGACCATCCTCCGGCTGGACTATCGCGATATGGACCTGCACCTACACCCTCGCTGCCACCTTGCCCCTCCTCTTTGCAATCTTCCCGTGCGCGCTTCTTATCGAGCCTTTCTGGCCCCTTTAGACGAGAGAAACAGCCTCCGTACGACTGGAATTCCCTGAAACAGAAATCCTCCCAAGAACAATCCGCCCTTCTGGGTCCCGGCAATCGCATAAACCCTCCAAAAACTACCATTTATTATTATCTCAGGACATGGCCGGCTGCAGACTTTTGGTTGCTTGCTTGAATGCTTAGCTACTTCGGTCAGTAGTAAGGACCAAGTAAGCCTGACTGGCTGGCTGGCTGGCTGGCTGGCTGGGACGGGCTAGCCAAACCCAACCAACCCAACCAGACCGGACCCAGGCCAGACCGGACCAGACCAGACCAAACCACTGTCCCTTCATCCTATTACCTATTGCTGCCGGTAGACACCAGCACCACTTTGGCATCGAAGCTCCTTCTCCCTTTTCTCTCCCCTCCTTCTTCCATTCCCTCTCCCTCTCCCCTTTCCTCTTCTCTTGTTCCTCCTCCTCCTCCTCCTCCTCCTCCTCCTCCTCCTCCTCCTCCTCCTCCTAATCCTAATCCTACGCCTCCTTCTTCATATTCATATTCATATTCATCTTCTCCTCTCTCAAGTCAAATCGATAGGGTGTTGGTGTTTTATATTATATCCCGCCTCTCCCCTCCCCTTTCATCACCATCCACACCATACCTCCCTTTCTTTCCCCTCCCCTCCCCTTTCCCCTCTCTTTCTTGTTTCCAAAAGGGAAAATATATCGTATCCCAATCCTCGTATCCCCGTCCTTCTCACTTCTTCCAAATAAACGGAAGAGGGAAGAGACACAGCACCCACCAGACGGCGGAACCCGAGTATAGGCAAAAACAGCAACCTATCCACCTCTTTATCACCCGTCTTCGTTGCCGCCATCTCAATCCCCGGCATCACTGGATATCGTCAAAGCATTCGCCGGTTTCAATCTCGACAAAATCTACTTCCCATCCTATCGCTGACAGGTACACAATACAAGGCCCTGAATAAAACCCATGCCATCATCACCATCATCATCACACCCCTTCCTCATGTTATCTTAGCAGCATCGCTTGGGATGCTTTGTTCAAATATCCACAGCTAGGAAGCTTTCCCCCCATTCCGTTCAATCATTACTGGTCTTGCCTCTTCGCCAAGTGGACACTGCATGGTACCCTCGGCAAGGCAACCGGCCTGCCAGCTACCTTCGAGCCACCCTGAGGGGGAAACGCGAACTCGTGCCTTGATGAATATCACCAATTACCAAAACATCTAATCCGCCTCGGTAAACTCCTGGGCTGATATATTTGTGTTGTTTCCCTTGGCCTCACCGGATATTCTTCCCCTCCTCGATAGTCATCTCTGTTTTCACCATTGTCGTTATAATAGTCTTAAACTTATTGTTTTCTTTGTTCCGCTTGTCCTCTCTTCAAGTTCTCTGTCGGCGCTTCGCTATGTTTTTGTTGTTGTCGCCTTGTTCAAAATCGGATTGCTAATCAGTCTCTCTGTTGTATAGTTTGCCTCGTCGAGGCTAAAACCCGCCAAAGCCCGGTTGATGACAATTGAGCTTGACCAAGCTCTCCTAATGAAAGCCCACGGAGCCGTCCCAGCGGCTAGCCCGCGTGTATCAACATCTTCGACATTAGTCAACCCTCATGCATCAATGTCCACTATCTCATCAATATCAACAACTTCCACAATCGTGGCGCCTGGTCAAGCAGGTTCTCCCGTGGTTACCTCTCCGGTGGCCACGTTTGGCCCGTCGATCCCGACTGTCAACGACTCTGTTATCAATAAACAAGCAGACGCTTCTCAATCGCTTTATCAGATATGCCGGCAGCTCAAGAAACGACTGGAGCTCATCCCGGGGATGGATAGGTACTTGGAACAATTCGCCACGGATCCCGAACACCCCGATTTGCCGGCAGACCCTGTATATCAACTGTGGCACACATTCAGGACAGGTGCACCCCTGATCTTACTATACAACACCCTTCGCCCGGATAATCAAGTTGCTGGCGTGGATGAGATACCCGATTCTCTAAATAAGAAGAAGGCACTCGTCTTCCGTTTTCTGAAAAACATCAATGAAGAACTAAGCCTCATCGGAGAAAATACTTTCATTATCACAAACGTCTACGGTGATGATACAAATGGTTTTGTTAAGGTTGGATTTTCCTTCGGAATAGTTTCATCGTAAATACGCAAGTGCTAACCTATCCGACTAGGTCGCAAAAGTAGTATCACAGGTTCTCGACGAGCTAGAAAAAAGAAACATACTCGCAATAAGTGATAAACTAGCCGATGGGGGGGCTGAAAGGGCTGGCCTTGACAAGCGCGGCAAGGCAGTTGCCGAGTTTCTGGATACCGAACGGAAGTACGTTCAGGATCTAGAGCAGCTGCAGCAGTTTAAGCAAAGGTTACAAGCAGAGGAAATCGTGTCTAATGATACAATTCACTCCTTATTTCTCAACCTCGATCACTTGTTAGACTTTCAAAGACGGTTCCTTGTCAGACTAGAAATGATGTATGATATGCCGGCCGAGAAACAAAAGTGGGGCTCCCTTTTTCAACACTATGTAAGCTTCCAGACATATGGTGCCATTTCTTCTTCGTCAGAGCTAACCTTCGATCGGTAGGAAGCAAAATTCTGTGTCTACGAGGACTTTTGCGCCAACTTTAAACACGCACAAGATCTCGCAGTGTTAGAAGCCCCAAGATTAAATAAACTTGATCATCCCCTGAATAGGGCTGGTGTCGGTGGCTTTTTAATCAAGCCACCACAGAGAATCTGTCGGTATACATTGCTATTGGAAAGTATCTTAAAGGCGTCAGCACAGGACGACCCAAGAAGAGAGGACCTCGAAGAGGGTCTTAAGACGGTTGTTAAGATTAACACCAAAGTCAACGAGGCTATCGGAAAATTGGAAAATGCGGAGGTTGTGGAAGAATTGAAAGACAGAGTGGAAGATTGGAAGGGCCATCAGATCGATCATTTCGGCGACCTCCTCCTATACGGCCAATTTACCGTAATCAAAGGGGATGCGAAAGGTGATATCGAGCGAGAGGTATGTTGTTTCCTTCTCCCACACCTCAATGTCCATATTTCCCGACCGGCTCTCTCTGACTTCTGTTCAGTATCAAATTTATCTGTTTGAAAGAATATTGCTCTGCTGCAAGGAAATTGGAGCAAATAAGAAGTCAAAGGCAGCTGCAGCTGGTAATAAAAAGGGGCCAAAACTCCGCCTCCAGCTTAAAGGCAGGATCTTCATGCAAAATGTTACAGACATCATCAGTCTAGCAAAAAATGGTGACTATAAAACTTCAGCCTAATGTGGGTTTTGTTCTCCTCTAACAGGTTGAAAAATAGGATCGTATACCCTTCAAATTTTCTGGAAGGGAGATCCGGGAGTTGAGAATTTTATTATCCGCCAGCGCAACGAAGAACTGCTGAAACAGTGGAACAATCTCCTCCATCGGCAAGTCGCTCTTTGGAAACGGGATGATGCCCCAGCTAAATCCGACCGCCCCGCTCGATTCCCCACATCGAATACGGAGTTCATCTGGACCGCCGGCGCCGACGTGCCTCGCCCAACCGAAGACGGTGTCTCATCCGACGATGACGATGATGAAGAGGAGGAACAAGCAGAGCTTGAAGGAGCACAGGCTCCGCGTAACGAATCGCTGGCGAAGTATCCACCGGGTGGCAGTCAAGCCGCTTTCCCACCACCCAAGCAACCTAAGTATCCGATATCGTCTTCGAACCAATACATACAATCGCAAACCGCCACGCCCCTTTCCGCAGCTACACCTACAAATGGTATGTCCTACTTTTCACCTTCGGAATCGCCTATGCCTACACCCCAGGGTAGGCAAACATCTGGGCAATATCCATTCCCGAAGCAAGGCGGTCATGAAAATGGAACTGCAATGGCTAGGTCCACTTCTAGAGAAGGCAGCGGTCAGCGGATTCAACGGCCTTCACTTCCAGGTATCGCACAGCCTCAATCTACCACCCAACAAAACAGAATGCGGTCCGCAAGCAGTCCTAACATTCACCCGTTGCCAGCCTCTTCCCCCTTAGGGCGTGCAAATGCTTTGGGCACTCCTCCGCTTCCTAATGCAGCTGGGTATCCTACCCCTTCAAGGATGATATCGCAAAGTCCATCCCTATACTCCCATGTTCAGCATCTAAACACTTTACCCGAAAACCCGAGAGCTAGCGGAATGGCACATATTAGCACAATGCACCAAGACTATATTCCGAGAAATGGCACGCCCCCCATGGAGGCTCTCAGAGTCGGTGATACCACATCTCTGCCCGCAATGCGGCAGATGCCCGTACCATCACTCAAAGTTAAGGTTAGCTATATCACAGATATGTTTGTGATTATAGTTCCACAGAACATCGGATACACTCAATTAATGGACCGAATTGAGCGGAAAGTAAGGCTTTGCGGTGGCGCAACATACTCTAGTAACAATCCTTTGAGGGTCCGGTATCAGGATGAGGATGGTGATTACATCACTGTTAACTCTGATGAAGATGTCCAGATGGCTATTGAAAGTCGATTTCATGGAGGAGAGGAGTCTATGAACGCTGTAACCCTCTTTGTAGCGGAGGACGACATCAGGCGGCGTTGAAACATAGCCCCTGGCTTGCCATAAGAAATCTTTGGCAATGCACGATAAAGATTCATTACTTTTAGCGTCATGCTCCCCTCATTGCAGGCGCATTTTCATCCTCGGGTTCTAGAAACCGTGCATATTTCTCCCTGGGCTTGTTTGTACCTCGTCGTCATAGTTGCGGTTCTCAACTATACCACCGGCGTTTGCTTATTTTCTCACCCCTTTGGCCTCTAGCTTCTTGCTGTGAATCGATGCACTGGAGATTTCTGTGGAATAGCTTGGCGTCTATTCCATGCTGTAATGTCATTTCCTTGCTTTCTCTTATCACTCATCTCATATATTATATGTTTCCATATTACCGTGCTTTTTTGTTTGGCGAGCGGCCCAAGAGATGGTACTCTTGGGAGCTCTGGCTTCATAGATGAATAAGATGTACACTAGGTAGTGGCACTTGCAGGAGAGGAGAGGCTTACTCTGTGCTTATTTCATTGCCTATATCATGCATCTCGATATCTTAGCAAATGATTGTTCTCCTATTTCTACCTACGGGCTGTCCTTTCAATTCAATTGAATCTAGCGAGTTCGACTGTTATATTACCCCCTCTTTTGATACTTTTGAATGGCGATCATACTCACGGTTAGATTATTTTAATACCTTCAGCCTTCTTCCCTGCTTAGTTAGGTACGTTAGAGTAACGTTCGTGCCAGGGGCTCGTTTTTCTTGTTCGGCAGCCCTCCGTTTAGAATAGATACATGAAGAGGTACTTACTTAGGTATGCACAGGCGGACTTAGAAATAATTAGTAGCTAAGACGAGTAGTATCGCCAAGGCCAGCCCGGCAACACGTGTCTGCACACCCGCATCCCTTTCTTCCCATTCCATCTCCCAACCACCGTCGTCATCGTCTACCATCTCATCACATCGTCCGGCCCGAACCTCCTTCTGCAAAACTCCAGTACGACGAGAAATAACGTAACCCCGTCGACACTTAGCATTTGTTTAATCATCCACATCCTAGGCCCCCCCAAGATTCATGAATTTTTAATTCCTGCCAGGGACACCAGGTCTTCAAATTAGTGTAGAAACCTCCGGGTTGCGAAAATACACAACGGATAGAGAATCAATCCCGCTTACCCCCCTTACGAACCGTGGGAGTTCTATCAGGATGGGGGTCCAGGATACACTTTTCCGCTCCAGTGACATGTCACTGGTGCAGTTGTATGTGGCTACAGAGATTGGACGGGAAGTTGTATCTGCCCTAGGGGAACTCGGGAACATCCAATTTCGCGATGTTAGTAGGCCCAAGAATGACTCGTTTCCGTACCAGGTAGATGAAAGGCAACGCTGCTGACTCCAGTTCTTGATGTACTTAGCTCAATTCGGATACAAATGCCTTCCAACGAACCTTCACCAAGGAGATCCGGCGGCTTGACAATGTTGAGCGACAGCTACGTAAGTAACGGAATGCGCCGTACATGTAAACGGGAACTGATATTGCTTGGATGGTGGTGCTGTATTGCAGGTTTCTTTGCTACGCAGATGGAAAAGGCCGGAGTCACCGTACGACCAATCCCTCGAAACGAGAATGTCACCGCGGCTCCCTCTGCCCACGAAATCGATGATCTTGCCGACCGATGTGACCAACTCGAAAAACGAGTCTCGGAGTTGAATGAGAGCCATGAGACTTTGCAAAAACGCTGGGTGGAATTGATTGAATGGAGGGCGGTTCTAAGAGAGGCAGGATCTGTGTTCGAGCATGCCTACGGGCAGGTCGAAGAAATACGACAAACGGGCGAAGATGATGACACTGCACCCCTTCTCGACAACGATATGGAACAAAATGTACACCAAGGCGGTGAACAGCAGTCATTCTCCGTCATGAATATCGGGTTTGTTGCAGGTGTTATCTCACGGGACCGAGTTAATGCCTTCGAGCGCATTCTTTGGAGAACTCTCAGGGGCAATCTCTATATGAATCAATCGGAGATGGCGGATAGAATTGCTGACCCTCAGACCGGCGAGGAAGTCGATAAGAATGTCTTCGTCATATTCGCCCATGGTAAGGAGATCGTCTCGAAGATCAGGAAAATTTCGGAGAGCTTAGGAGCAGACCTCTACCAGGTCGATGAAGATACCAATAATCGTCGCGACCAAATTCTTGAAGTCAACCAAAGAATCGAAGACTTAAATTCCGTCCTCCAGAACACCAAGCTCACATTGACAGCGGAACTTAGGATGATCGCTGCTCAATTAGCGAGCTGGATGGTCGTAGTAAAGAAGGAGAAGGCTGTTTACGAGGCCTTAAACAAGTTCAACTACGATCAAGCTCGAAAAGTTTTGGTTGCGGAGGGATGGTGCCCAAAAAGTGGACTACCATTGGTCCAACATACCCTCCGCGAAGTCAATGCACGCGCGGGGTTGCAAATGCCTTCTATAATCAACGAGCTGCAAACTAACAAAACACCGCCGACGCATTTTAAAACAAACAAATTCACAGTTGCATTCCAGGGGATTATCAATGCGTATGGCACTGCAAAATATCAGGAGGTCAACCCCGGGTTGCAGACTCTTGTGACTTTCCCTTTCCTGTTTGCTGTCATGTTTGGCGATCTTGGACATGGTTTCTTTCTAGTCCTAGCAGCTGTTCTTATGATCCTTAACGAGAAGCACTTGGACGGCCGAAAAATCCAGGAAATTTTCGACATGGCGTATTACGGTCGGTACCTGATGTTGATGATGGGTATATTCTCACTCTTCACCGGTTTGATCTACAACGATATATTCTCGAAACCGCTCTTCATATTCCCATCGATGTGGGAATACTCGGTACCGGAGGACTGGAAACAGGGAATGAAAGTTACAGCTCATAGGGTTGATGGTTATACGTATCCATTCGGTGTCGACTGGAAATGGCATAGCGCAGAAAACAACCTTCTCTTCACAAATTCCTATAAAATGAAGCTGAGCATCATATTGGGTTGGGCGCACATGACTTATTCGCTCTGCAATGTTTACATCAACGCCAAGTTCTTCCGGAAACCGATCGATATCTGGGGCAACTTCCTACCTAGTATGCTATTTATGCAGTCTATTTTCGGATACCTCGTAATTACTATTATCTACAAATGGTCTGTTAACTGGCAAGCAAGCGGGGCACAGCCACCCAGTATTTTGAACATGTTAATCAATATGTTCCTCAGCCCCGGAAATATCACCGATAGGCTATATGCCGGCCAAGAAGTGGTACAGACCATTCTTATCATGATCGCAGCAGTTTGCGTTCCATGGCTCCTTCTCTCGAAACCTTTGTATCTGAGATGGGAGAACAAAAATCATCGGGCGTTGGGCTACAGGGGGCTTGGAGAACACAGCAGAGTCAGCGCTTTGGATGATGAGGGTCGAGATAGCGCTGATGGAAACGGACATATGTTAGGAAGGGAGAGCGCTGATTACGACGGTACCGCGGTGGCACTTGTCGCTGAGGATATTGATGGTGAGGAAGAGGAAGAGTTTGATTTTGGAGAAGAAATGATCCATCAAATTATCCACACTATTGGTATTGTCCCTACTCTTTTTATTTTATTTTATTCTATGTTAAGTTCCTACTAACTTCGATGCTGTAGAATTTTGTTTGAACTGCATATCGCACACTGCTAGCTACCTTCGACTCTGGGCCTTATCCCTAGCACACGCACAATTGAGCCAAGTCATGTGGAATATGACTCTCGCAAACGGGTTTGCTAAATCGGGCGCTTTGGGAGTTGTCATGGTGGTAGTTACATTCTACATGTGGTTTAATTTGACGATTGGAGTGCTTGTTATCATGGAAGGCACTGGTGCTATGCTCCACAGCTTGCGTCTCGCATGGGTTGAGAGTATGAGCAAGTATTTTGTGGGTGAAGGTGTAAGTATACGTCCCTACATCACGCCCCCTTTTTGACTAGGCGGGATGCTAATCGAACTTTTCAACAGATACCATTTGAACCATTCAGTTTCGAGCTTCTGTTGGAGGAGGAATAGACAGGGAGGAGATCCAGGGCTTGGGTGTATGATTATAAATAAGATATGTGACAACTAGCGCGGCGGTGATGATTTAGAGACTTGCCCGTCTTTCAAGCAAACGACATGTTACCGTGCGGCCCATCTACCGCACTAGTTTTGTTTAGCCACCAGCGCTGCAGCAATCGTCTCTTTCTCTCTTTTTCCTTTTCCTTTTCCTTTTCCTTTTTCTTTTTTCCCCCTCTTACTTACTTCCTTCCTTCGCTCCTTCCCTTTCGTTTCTTTTTCCTTTACGCTGTGCATGTCCTCGATGTGAATATAGGTATTAAATTGGGATATACCCAGCCTTGACCAAAGTGATCATATCTTGGGCTGAAGGAGAGCGCCTTGAAATGCTTCAAGGTTGTCGTCATTGTCCACGACCGCATGTTATCGGGTGAGAGGATATGAGTATCGTTGTCCAGATGAAACCTCCACATGGGCATCGCTGCATCTGCTTCAGATCCTCTTGCGGGCCAACCGTACCTTGCATAGGTAGCGAGGTATATGTCTTTGAATATTACATGATTGCCTACCGACCTACTTACTTACTTACTTACTTACTTACTTACGAAATATAAGATAAAGGACTGGAGGGATCGAGATGGTAGCAAAGCCACAGCACGTGAAGGCAGAAGCTGGTGCAGTTCGCGTGACAAAAACTATGTTGGTACTTGTGACTACGACAGTACCACCCAGGGAAATCACCCAAATTAAATCAACTCTGGGCAAAAGCTTCCCCATGATGGTATCACAGCCCTTGCAGGAGAGGAGGTGGATATCAGACGAAGGATTCACCGGATACTTTTGTGTAGACGGGGGATGATGTGTGAAGATATATATGTAGTATAAGAGTTCTCGTTTATATTTTATCTCCATACGTACTTACTTATTTAAGTACTTAAACAGCTGCATGCAACCTCAGCCCAGCTGCCAGCTACAGATTCCGGCCGGATTACCTATTATATCCCTTAACTCCAGCCGAAATTAAATCGATCGAACCGGCATACTTGCACTCTCAGTAAGTAATCAATTGTCAATATTATATACCTGGTACTATATATATATATATATATATATATATACCTAGGTACTTGGTAAGTACTTAACGAACATCGGCCGATAGAGAAGAAAAAAAACAACAACAACAAGCAAGTTAACAGCGAATTCCAGCTCACAGCAACCTTCCCGGCCTATTAACGTTAAACAGGCGAC
Organism: Arthrobotrys conoides; assembly: GCA_036971725.1. Classification (NCBI taxonomy): domain Eukaryota; kingdom Fungi; phylum Ascomycota; class Orbiliomycetes; order Orbiliales; family Orbiliaceae; genus Arthrobotrys; species Arthrobotrys conoides. The sequence goes on from JAVHJM010000010.1 coordinate 234,830, forward strand.
CGGCCCATCATCACCACCCTCAACCGGCACCACTCTTGTCTCTCCTCCCTTCGCCCCTCCACCACTACCCGCCACCCCTTCCAAACACCCTCTCCCATCGCTGCCACTACACTTTTTTCCGCTGGCTCCCACTAGCCAGGTCTTCAAAATTTCGTCAATTCAGATCCAGCAGTCGCCTTTGTCTTCTTCATCTCACCCCCCGGTAGCCCATAGGTCATCTACATCGCCCTCCCCTGCCGATAGGGAACGGCCCAAATACCCACACTACCAATCTTGTATTATACACTTCGCCAGACCTCCACATCACCACCACCCTCCAAACTCGCCTAGTACCCATTCACTTACTTCTTCAACCCTTTCCATCTCTACTTGGGCTTCTACCGACACTATCACACCGTCGCACCCAGTCTCACCGTTGCACCAGTCGGAAACTCCTAAGCTTCGGTTCAGAGCAAAGGGACTGATATCTCGGGTTTTGTCTGCCAAAAAGAAGCAGAATCGCCGTCAGTCGGCGAGGAACGAAAAGCCTGGGGGCTTTGTTTCAGAAGAAAAGATGTCACTTGAATGTGGTTCATCGAGGCAGGATGTCTTTGACTTCCTAGGCCTTCCTTTAGATGTCCTAAAAATGATATTCGATCGTGTTGGTGCTCCTGATACTATATCCATCTCCCCAAACTGCTGAAAACTTATTACTAATATTTCCTGGCAAATACAGCTCGGAACAAGAGCCCTATATCGTCTTGCTCAGTGCAACCACTTACTTTTCGAACTTGTCATACCGCACCTCTACAAAGACTTCAGGGTAACAGTACGGCGGCGTAGAGAGGATCTTGACGAAAGATTGACATCTGCTTTGGACACATTGACATCAACCGACAATAACTATGCCTCCCATATCCACGACTTTGCAGTTGCCGGAGAATGGTTTAAGACATATGCAAATGCCGACTCGGAGTACGCCAAGAAAGGAAAGCTTTCCCCAGGTGTCCTCATGCTGAACTCACTTGTCAAAATTGCTGTAATGCGCATGAACAACATCGAGAGCTTTGCATGGGACATCAGAGACGTACCTCTGAGCAAAGGGCTCATCACTATGCTTCAGTCACGAACGACCTTGAAAAACCTTCGTTTTAGGCTAGCAGAACGATTACACCCAAACTTGAGGGCAGCGGGGATGGAGCCTTGCTTTACTGGTTTCAAAAACATCAAAATACTCACCATTATGCTTATCGAAACTTTGGAGCAGCTTCGGCAAGTTGGTGACATTGTATCCGACTCCCCAGATATGGTTGGGATCAAAGTGGCGCTGAAGCCAAATATTCCCGGCACTGAGGGTATGGACATGTCTAAAATCCTATTCAGAGGTCCTCGGAGAGCATTGAGTGAATCTCTATCGAATCTACGAAATATCAATCTACCAGATGAAAGCTATAGTGCTTCGGAGGGGTTCCAGGAGGAGCCTTATGAATCTATGTCTGATCAGGAGGGCGGCTATCGTTTTGAAGACTTTCATTACCCGCAAAAACACGCTTTCGTGTCGCTCAAACTATACAGGGTAATGTTTCCACCACAGAGCAATCACCTTTCGCGGGTAATAGACTTTTCAAAATTAGTCCGTCTATCCTTATGGCAATGTGGCACCCATCCCGCCTTCTGGAGATCCCTTACTTCGAACACGGAGCAACTAGTACCTCGGTTGCAATGTATAATCACAGACGATGCAATCCCGGAACTAGCAGATTTCTTAGATTCCTTTTCTGGATTACAGGAGTTCTACCTCGTCCATAGCTCTGGAAACATGACTATGGAACAACTAACGCGAGGATTGCTCAAGCACCATGAGTGTCTAAAATGTCTTGCGGTTTATCATCTTGAACCTGACAACTTAGTTTTCGACAAGAAAGCAGTCCGCATGCTCTTAAGAAAGTGCAACGGGCTCAGGGAACTAGCGCTCTCCGTCAAGGATGAGGATTGGGTGAGTAAAATTTCCTTGAAATATGATTGCGTTAGTAAGGTGCACAATAACTAACTCGGAGGCGATATATAGTCCTATTTCGTTAATACATTGGAGAGCCTGACGTCGCTTCTAGCCATTCATGTTCTTCTTGAGGATATTCCTAACAATGAACAGATCGCTGGTACGCTTGGCAGCCTTATGGCGGCAGCCGTTGGGCCACTTCAGGATCTTGAGTATGTTGTTGTCAACGACAAATACTATCGAGTTGAAGGCAGCGCAGGCGATGGCGACCCCGAGGAGGCTAGCGATGTTGAAGACGCGGATGAGGAGGAAACATCCCAGCGCACCGGTACAATGAGTCCATTGGGTATCTCTAATACTCCAGCTATGCCAGAAGGCCTTGGACCTGGACCCAGCTCCCCTCTTACAGAGGACCCTATGAGTATCGAAAGCTTCCCTCCGTTGTCCCAGGCTTCGCAATTAATGGCGACTGGCACTAAGCGGTCAAGGCCATTCAAGAAGAGACGCGCGGTGCGCTATGTCGACCTTGATCCAGATCAGATTGATAACATTAACATATTCACGGTTCTGCGGACAACGAACCGACGATAATGAATAATGAAGAGCTTTGGGAATGAATCATTTCATTTTGTTTTTCCTTTTCCTTTTCTTTTCTTTTCCTTTTCCTTTTTTCTCCTGCTGGTTTCCTTTGGAATTTCTATTGATGCGAGCCCCCACGACCCGGCATCTGGCCGTTTCTAATTCTTTAATGTTACTGAATTCCTCTAAACCATTTCCTCAACTTCAACCCCACCCCTGTTTCCTTCTTTGTTTGTTTTCGTTTCGTGGTATACATGGTATTTCTTCTTATTCTCATTTTGTCTCTTCGATATTTTTACAAGTATATCCGGGAGGAGTTTTACAGGCGCAATATAAGGCGGGGTGTAACAGCGAGGCGGTTTTCTCTGTTTGACTTTATTTGGTGTATCCTTCGTTGTATTTTTTATTTTATTTTATTTTTGTCGGTGGTTCTATGGTTTGTTGTTTCGTTCTATGCATTGCCTGCCAGCTTAAAATTTGCATCATATGTTTTGTTGCTTATAAGCTAGTACCTACTTAAGTACTTATATGCAATGCAATGGTGGTGATGATGGAGGAGTGAAAGACATATTGCTTTTTCTTTCCTTCCTTCCTTCCTTCCTTCTTTGTTTCTTTCTCTTCTCTTCTCCCTCCTTTCTAATTCTCCGAGACTGGGATCCGTGGCTAATACCTCCTCGACGAAATGCCACGAAAGTGACTTTACCCCTTTATTATCACCATTTTCCTTCCTTTACTTGGTGCACTATGGCCCCGTGATAGATCTGTTAAAATTTAAAATCTGGTCACGGGGGTTGCGACTCAATTGGCCTTAAGGTGTTCGGCTTCGCACCGGCGAAATTCAAACCACTTTGCTAGGTCGCAAGCGGGGAGGGGATCTAGATTAGGCTTGCCCAGCCAATAGGCTCCGAAGACAGCCGGGGATGGAATTCCTACATGGATTCAATAGGGCAGCGGTGACGTGGTGGAATTCGATCACAGAATGATGCCAAATGCAAATGTAATGATGATGCCGGTCGAGCACAACATACCACCCAGAACTGACATGACATGACATGGACGCAGTTCAGGCCGGACTGGTCCGAGAAACCCGACCACCGACTGGCAAAGCAGGCCACACACACACACGCACACAAGGATGGGAGTGGTCATGCAGGCAGCCGAACTGGGAAAAATCTGGGGAAATAAGGTTGGAGTGTGATCCCTGGATCGTGCATGAAGCCGCCCGAGGATCAACCCCCGGAAAGGCCTTTTCAAATGGCTTCTGGAAAGTCCGAACAGCGGTGAGCGGAGCTCAAACCAGCTCAGACAGGGAAAGAAAAGTCTTGCAGGAGGAGAAATTTTGGGAAGAGATGTTTCTCCTCGGAATTAGTCCGCTGGGTACCCCGGATTTTCGGATGTGCCACCTCTAAATATATCCGCCACGTGCGACAGTCATTGAACGGACTTCCTCCAGGCAAAATCCAGAGGAGAAAAAAAAAAAATTTTGATGTCAGAGAGAGTGGTAGTGGTAGCTAGCGGGCATGCTGGGGACGATTGGATACGACAGGGCAGGCAAACATGGCGTCAGAGCCTGTTGTGGAAAACTTTTGTCAAGCGTTACCCCATAGAAATTGCTAGCCGGTTTTTGTGAGGAAACTGTTACCCCATCGGAATCCGAAACGGGCAGCGGCTTAGATAATTGACAAGACCAGCTGATGTTGCTGTGGCCACAGTCCGAGTCTGGTGGTGGTGTCTTTGTCCGAGAGAGAGCTCGACTATAAAACTTTGTTCTTGGTGTTTTAGCTCCAAGAATGCTGTTTTTGGACTGCGAAATGACTAACTAACAGCTCTCGCCCACCCCCCCGTCGCCCTTCCTACTTATTAAAGCCCGCCGCCCCCGAGACAAAGCTTAAATCTAAATTCCCCCCCCCTTCGACTTTACATTATCAACATCGTCGATACCATCAATATCATCATCATCAATCAATCAATCAATCAATCATCAGTCATCAGTCATCAGTCATTGATCCCCTCTAGCAACTCAATATCATCAATCATCATCATTCATTGACCTTTGCATCCATTCATACGTAAAAAAAACCATACGTGCATATACCAATCCGACAAGAACAATTCAACAATAGACAGCCAAGCATAGATATGGGATTTCACGCAAAGGAGTTCTCCTACGCTTCCTGGGAATATGAGACGCAAACGAAAACCGCCTCTGCTACTGGCTCAGTCGAACGTCCTCCCCTACCCCACGATGAGTCCGACAATATCGACACCAGGGCTCCCTTTGAAAAACTCCCAGTCGAAATATATGGTAAGCATCTATAGCCCCCCTGCTCCATGTGTCTTCTTTCCGCCAGCTGACATCATCATTCTTCTCCTGTAGACCAAATTTTCTCCTATCTGATTCCTCAGGAACCCCCATCTGGATACAAGAGACGCAACAGCGACCTCTCCGCTGTCCTCAAGTCCTCTCGCACTTTGTATGCCGCAACCCTCTTCACAATCTTCCAAAATGCGATGTTTCCGCACTCTCCCGTCTATTCCAAGTTCTTGGAACAGATCACCAACCACCCAGTACTTGGAGGAATGGTCCGACGCATGGATTTCTCGCAGTATACCTCTGTCGGCTTGGGAAGGACCGGTCGGATGAATATGGAAATGCAAAACTTGACCGCAAAGACTCTCACCAAGGGCCTCAGAGCCACCGGGAATCTCCGTGAGTTCCTTGCACAGGAGGCCTTGGGACCAGATATTGACGCCTCCGTCCTCGAGGAGCTATTCTTCACTCTTCCTCTGCTCGAGGCTGTTGATTTCTGTGGTGCTTCCGCTTCGCGGTTCAAGGAAGCCTTTACTGAAGTAATGCATCCATGGAATCCAAAACTTCCGGAGTCGTTCCCAGTCCAGAGGTTGAGCTTGCATGAGTGCACAACTCTTGCCACCAGTGTTTTCACGGCCATCCTTCCACGGCTTCCAAACCTCACCCATCTCGATCTTTCTCACACTCAAGTCACAGACTCTGCTTTGATGTCGATCCCTGAGACTGCCAACATCACTCATCTCTCACTGTCCAAATGCGCCCGTCTCAAGGGTGAGAATGTTGTGACTTTCTTGCTTGAACACCCTGCTGTTCGTAACCTCAAAGTCCTCAATCTCCACTACGACGCCAGCCGATATAGGTTATTGTCTGCTATCGATGTTGAAGACCTTCTCCCAAACCTTCCAAAGTCGTTGGTATCTCTCAATCTGACTGGCGCATCCATCTCGCCAGAGCATATGCCAATGCTTCTTCCACTTGTGTCTCGCCTTGAAGAGCTGTCATTGGGTCACACAGAACTGAATATGGAAGATATCAACACATTCTTCTTGCCGCAATGGAAGTCAAACCTCCGGTACCTTGACTTGACTGGTATCTCGGCTGTATCTCCCAATGCACTTCACTTTTCCACCGGGGCTATTCTCCCGCAGAACACCACGCTCCAGGTCCTCGAGCTTTCAGAGAAGAACGTCACTGGCTGTGCCAAGCTCCACGCAACCAAGACATGCGGCTGGTCTGAGCAATCCTACGGACGAAGGTCATGGTTAGTCAAGAGCAACACCCATGACGATGGCGAGAGGCCATGGAAAATGGGAAGCAAGAAATGGGGAAATCGGAAGATTCCCTGCAACTCCGGCGAAGTTGGGGGTATCTATGCCTACTACGGTCTTGCGAAATAAATGATAACCACCTGGCTTGGCTATCGAATTAATATCGTTCGGGTTATCGCCCATCTTTCAAAACGAGTTCATGTCGGAAAATGATGGCGTTTCAGGAATGTCTTAGTTTCTTTCGTCTTTTGTGTTCTTTCCCTTTTTTTTTTTTTTCCTACCGGCGTTAGGTATTTTGTTATTTATTTCCCCCCCTCCGCTTCATTATCGTATTGACGAACCCAAAAAAAGTCATGGCGGGCGCTGTTCTGGTTACAAATTTGATTTCCTTTCTTTAAATGAGTTTCAAAAGGATAAAAGTCTTTCATCTGTTCTGACCCCAAAAAAGAAGTGCTGAAGTTTTTCTTTTCGTTTTTGCAGCTTATTCAGCAAGGAGTGGGGGCGTTTTCTCAGAATTTTGGGAAGACAAGTTCCACTGCTTTTATTTCTCCATTGCCTTCTTCACTCTTAACTCAATTGTATATTATACATCTGCCGCTTATGAACACCATCTAATGAGAAGTACTGTATGTACCAACTACAACTATGCCATCGATTACCATACACTTTGCATGAATCCCTCCAGAGATCTGGACGATCTCGGTATGTATATTTATATATACGTACTAGGGTATATATATGATGATTCATGTGAAGTTAACTGTGATTTGGCTTTTGGGTTCGTTCGACTCTTTTGCGCTCGAGGGAGACTGCCATGCATGGTGGAGAGGGGAGTTATTTCGTTCATTTGTATAGCTATAGAAGTATGACCGATACTAGTTTACTATTCCAACGCTTCCCACCGTATGTTTGCTATGCGCCACCCCGTTGATCTAATAAATTAATTACAAGTTCTTAACTTTTTATTCGATTTGCAAATCGGATAATTTTTTTTTTTTTTTTTTTTTTTTTTTTTTTATTGAAAAAAGCCCCCCCTCGTGTATCATGGCCATAACTTGGGCATCCAGCACGCACTTATGTTCAACGAAAAGGAAAAAAGTAACCAAAGAAAAGGAAAGATAACGACGGAGGAAGAAAGGTCATGTAATATGACGGATTATGTAGGCATATGATTGTGGTGGACTTGGAATCAATATTAATGCGGTACCGAGCAGAATGCCCGCACCAACCGAACCCAAAGAACTATGAAACCCGTTCTCGTATAGCCCTCCCAAGTTGCTCCCGAAAAGTAAAGTAAAGAAAGGGGTTAAAATAAAAATTTTCATGGTCCTTGGTTTTTTTTTTTGAAGCCGTTTAGCTTCCAGGTTTAGGTTTTCTACATAATAATGGCAGGCACTAGAATTGAAATGGACAGATTAGCTTCGTATTGGACGATATAGAATAGAATACGGAATCTTACCATCAATATTAGCCTTGATAGTCTTGTGAGGTAAGATGGAACCACCATTGACGTAAACTTCGTCAGCAATCGTAACATCATCTCCCATTACAGTGACATTTTCCAATCTAGCCCATTTCCCGACTGTACCGTGCCACCCAACGATAGTACTCTTGACCCAAGCGTGATCTTTAATCCTCGAACCCTCAAGGACTACCGATCTCTGAATTCGGACACCGTCGCCAATGACAACATTAGGTCCGATGGTGACGTTGGGTCCTATTCTGCAATTGTTTCCAATCTTAGCAGAAGCATCGATCATGACGTTTCCACCATGGACGAAGGGTTGGGTGGCTGGTGTCAGAAGTTTCGATCCCTTCTTTGTCAGCGAAGAAAGGAACAGACAAGTCCCAGACAAGAAATCTTTCGGCTGCCCCACGTCCATCCAGAAGCCTTCTAGATCGAAGGAATGCAACTGTCCATCTCGAGTCATGGACGGGAAAGTCTCCTGTTCGATAGACGTCGGTCTCAACTCTATTCTATTGAGAACAGATGGGTTAAGGATATAAATGCCAGCATTGATTCGATTTCCAACAAACTCGACTGGTTTCTCGACGAAGCGATCTATTCTTGTAGGGTGGCCTGGTTGATGGACCACGACACCGTATTTCGATGGCTCTTCGACTTTAGTGACAACAATGGTACCTTCATCGCCATGTGTCTTGTGGAAGTCGGCGAGCTGTTGGAATGGGTAATCGCAGACGACATCAGAGTTCAGCACAAAGAACGGCTTATCGTCTTTTCCAAGTATTTCTTCGGCAAGTTTTAGAGGACCGGCCGTGCCCAATGGCTCGTTCTCGACGGAAAATGTGATTTTGACGTTGTATTGCTCCTCATACTATCAGGAGATTGTGTGTCAGAAGGAGGTGTGAAATGGCTCAGAACTTGAGTAGGGCTGAAGAATACGCTCACTAACCTTCTTTAGATGTGCGACCATGACATCTGGGCGGTAGTTTACAGCCAAAACGATATCAGTGACACCAGCTGCAGCTAGGGCTTCAACTTGGTGCAAGATCATTGGCCGGTTGCAAAACTCGACCAATGGCTTTGGCAATGTGAGCGTCTAGAGCTCCGAGAGGCTACGTGTTAGCTCATGAGTCGGAAGAAGTATTTGATACATAGGTTATTGGGAATGGTTCTAGAGCTGGTGACAATGAAAAGTTCCGATGTTTACGCTGTGGGGATAGCATGATTAGAACTGACCAAGGGACGTAGACGGGTACCAAAACCGCCGACAAGAATTAAAGCTATCCAAGGAAGGATTACATGTTAGTAGAGCTATTGAAGCCAATTCAAATCAGTCAGTCAGACCAAAACATACCTTTCATGGTGGCAGAGAAGGTGGTTCAGATAGGTATATCTGTCTGAATTGCAGCGAGGCTTAAAATGGAGACCCCTATCAAATTAACGGGTGGATTCCAATGAATGTTCAAGGAGCAAGAAAACGAGCGACAGCGATATGGGAAAAATCGATCGCGGGTTGATTAAGAATGGAATGGTAAGCTGTGCTCCGGTGATATTGACGAGGGGTGAGGGTGGAGGTGATCAATGGAGATGGAAGATATAAATAGGGAGACGAAAAGGAGGTAGTTTGGTGCTTGGTGGTGGTGGTGGTGTGTGGTGGTATTGGGATGGTAGCGGTGCACTGTACTGGTGGTGGTGGTATGGTGTGGTGTGCGGTGTGGTGTGTTGGGCTGGGAGTCAGCTCCTGTTAGGTAGCTTTGGTACCTGCTGTGCTAATTAGTTGCCCTGCTGGCCTCTTCGGCCACAGACATTTTGACATTTTATATTAGGAGATCCAATCACCGGACATCCTGGCCAAGGGTACCCCATCCTCCACGTCCCATCGCCGCCCATTTTAACTGGATGGGGTTAGACAAGCAGACCCCAGGAAATATGGATGTATGGGAGTAGTGTGTACATATGTAGGAAAGGGGCCCGGCGAGGTTTGAGATCAAGTGGGGAATTTTATCTTTAGTGCTAAGTAAAGTCTAGTAACAAGACGAACTGACTTGATGAATCCAAAAGCAAAGCCTCAATCTCGAGAACAAAAGCCCTGAGTTTAATTAATGAAGAATGATCATGGAGAGGCACGGGAATCATTTCTGCTCGCTGCGCTTTACTATATCAGAAGAAACATCGGTTCAAGCAACATCAATCAGCCCAGAGAGTTAAAAGATTCAACGCCTACATGCTCCACAGTTCTTGTTGGTAAAATAAATAGAATCAAAATGAAGCAATCGGCAAAGCAGAAGAAGGAAGGAAGGAAGGAAGGAAGGAAGGAAGGAAGGAAGGAAGGAAGGAAGGAAGGAAGGAAGGGAAGGGAATAAATTCAAGAAAGAAAGAAAGAAGAAAGAAGAAGGAAAGAAGAAAAGAAAGTGAAATCGGTTAGTGGTTAATGCTTGCACCCCCTTCCGCCCTTTCGCCAGCTGCTATGGATATAGACAGCTCTCCAGGCCTCAGGTTCGGTTGGATCGTTTGCTCGCCACCGAGTGCGCTCTGTTCAAGTCCACAAAATTGTGGAAGTACTGAGGCATTTGAATGCTAGGATTCTATTTAGCGCTCATCTGCTTCGCAAACGCGGCGGTGACGTCCTCTCTCTTCAACGGCATTTCTAGGCCTTGGTCGCGGTATGTTCCCTGCAATAGACCGTTCATCCGGTTGACCAGCCTCAAATATTCCGTTTCTGCCTCCTTCAAAACCCTCACCGAAAGCGGATCTAGGTGCCCTTCATCTCCAAACTGCTTTGTCACACGCTTGACAAGCTGTTTGATTCCATCCCTAACGTGGCTGCCAGATATTTCCTTTTGGTTGTCATTAAGAATTTCTTTGAATTTCAATTTCGTAAACCCTTTCTTGCCCAAGATCTCTTCAGGCGTCGACGTTTGTTCCAGCGCCTCAACCCCTTCGACAAAATCCTACAATACGCATCTTGGGTTAGCTCATGCACATAATTAATTAACAGCGAAGTCGGCTAATAAATCCACTTACTAATGTTTTCTCTAAATGCTTTCGTATTGCTGCGCTCACGTACAAAGCCATGTGTTCCTTGTACTCTTCTTCCGCCTTCTGCTTTGAATCCTGTAAGACCGAATTGTTCCGGACATCGAGCGCCTCCGTGTAGTAGTCCATGTTCTGTATTATCATGATATGGTAGTGGAGAGCCTCTTTGTCTTCAGGGTCCACTGTTTGCGCCCCCCCAGAGGACGATTGCTTTGCTATCGCCTGCATTGCCTCGAACATCGCTCTGTTTAAAATGCCATAGCCATTGTTGACTAGTTCCCTGACCTCCAAACTCTCGTCTGTAAGTTGCTCTGGAGGGAGTTGATCTTCGATTTTGGCCGAAAATTGCTATAGATACATGATCAGCACGGTCATTGTGGTTCCAAATACGGTGTTATGCAACGCCATAGTTCTTACCGGAAACGATTTGATAAAGTCCAGGACGGTTCGTTTCTTTTTAGACTTGACTTTTGTAGCCTCGATTGCACGCACTTGCTCCTTCAAAAACGCAATGAAAGCACTCTTCATGTTTTCACTCAATTTCAGGAGGCATTTTACAAGGAACTCTTGATTGGTTCCCTCTCTAAACAAACTTAGTTTTTTCTCTATGGCGTAGATAACACCGACACCTTGCCTATTCCCCCATTGTATTAGCAATTGAATTTACGGTAAAAGAGACACAGTCATTGAGGGGGCTTACAATGGGTCATTCGATGTAATCACGGCGACGAATGACTGCATTTCGGTAGCTAGGAATCCGAAAACATCTGTCATCGTCTCGTACAACCTTTTCGCGACCTGTTTATCCTGTTCCGGCACCCGCCTCCGGTTGATATCACTAGGTCGTCTGTCGTCCGGGTGTCCGCTTTGAACAAACTCGAGGTAGTTGGATGCCGAGTTGGAAGACATGTGGAAGAATTCGGAGAGGAAGTTTTGCTCTGCTGCCACGAGCGGTATTATGTCGTCGAGGAAGCCAGCAAAACATTCACTCCCTAGTAATTTTCCATCTTGTGCCCTTTCTGCGGTGGCCCTAGCACTGGTATCGTTGTTCTGGGACCGGAACGGTTTCGCACGAGTAGCAGATCTCATCACCCCAAGCCCTCGAACAGAGCTGCCTTCCGACTCCTTCTCGGCGTGGGTGAATACTTTAAATGCTTCTATGTTAGACTAACACACCCCTTTAAATTACGGGGGAGCGGGGATCATTAACTCACGGATTTCCTGGTCTTCAGCCGTTGGTTTCCTCATTATGCCCTTCCATCCCCATATATTATTACCTATCTCCTCGGTGAATTGATCTTTAACAGCCACAGCATATTCTCGAACCAAGGTGAGATAGCTACTCCGATCAATATCTCGGGTGAACAAAATAAGGCCCGCGAATTTGTATAACGAATAATAGACATCAATATGAGTCAATGCCTTCGGCTTTCCGGCTGAGCGGCCCCTTCCTACTGGCGCAGATCCATCTAATGGCTTAACAAGCGTCATTAAATCTTGCTGTACGTATATTGTTAGTACTGACACTAAATGTGATTTATGTATCGTAGGAAACATACGCGATATTTGATTTTCATGTACTCGATGAGGCGTCTAGCGAACATCCTACTGTCATCAACGTATTTGTCCTTCTTATCTTTCAAAGCCATCATTTTGCCCATCCCTGCTTCTCCTAGAGCAATGTCGTCTAGGTCAGACTCCGCTGGCGTGGGTTTTGATCCAGCAGCTGTTCCAACGGTTGGATCAATTGTAACAATGGCTTTGTACAAAACACATAACGAACTTTCGATGTCTGGCAGATGCTCGGCTTGAACTTTAGAGTTCTGAAGCGTCTCGATCTCTTCTGGGGAGATACTGACTGTCTGGAGCAAAAGCTCGAGCTCCTTTTGAAGTGTTTTTTGATTGGCCGTTTGAACCTGGAGACCCTGAGATTGGTTTTCAATGTAAGCAATATCATCTTGCAAACTCTACACGCCGTTGTTAGTAAATTTATCCGAACAATCTCTACATAAGATTATCATACCATCAATTCAACCGCGTATAGAGTAAGTAGGCCGTCTAACTCATCACATTGTGCTAGGGTCTCGTCTAATTGCTGCGCAAGCTCTTCAATTTTGGTCGTATTTGCGGCTTTGTTTTCGTCATCCGTTGCAATCCAGATATTCCCACTCTCCACCTTCGCGAGCTCCTGACGAACTTCGGACTCAAGGGCGTCAATTTTCATATTTCTACCATCCCAGCCGAATTCCTCTAATACCGCATCTATATCGACCGTCATATTGGTAAAATCAATTTGTGTCATGTATTTACTCCGCGCACTATTCGAAGCTGCTGAGCGGCGTCGCTTATGGCGGGCGGAAAGTAGTGACGATTTCCCAAGGGGCTTCTCGTCCGTGGCGCCCGTGGGTTCGCTTTCATCCTTATCCGGGACATCTAAAACAACTGACTTGGATACAGTCGGTGTAGCATCACGAAATAGTTCTTGGCGAATAGCAGTCGAATCCGGCGTGCCAGATATATCAATCGACGGAATAGGGCGAGAGTCTTGTTGCGAGGTAGTACGCTCTGATGGCGCTTCGGACGAGCTTGAGATTGACGCTTTTTTTGAGTCGGGGAGATTTTGCATTGCGGGTGATTCCGGTCGCCTGGATGATTTCTCTGGTATAGAATCCTGGTGACCACTGATCTTCCCCCTCAGCAGATCCTCTTTGGAGATGCTGACACCAACTTTCAATGTATTGGTGTTCTCACTTTTCAAGTCTCTAACACGGTCAGCCTCCGAAGGTATCGCTGCCACCGCCGCCGCCGCGCTAACTGGAGGGACAGGACTAGGAATTCCTCGTGTTTTGTTATGCCCCTTTGATAAAGCTCCCCCAGCGGCATACGCATCTGCGGCAAGTTTGAACCAAGCACCGATATCTCTAGAAGATCCTTTATTTGCCAAGCCAAGTCTTGGCCCCTGAGGAAGTGATATTATCGGAGTAGCCGTCGACGGAAGTGCGGACTGTCCCTGTGGTGTCGTGGCCTGCGGAGAAGGCGCTTGGGGAGAACTCGCTTGGGGAGACATTGCCTGCGGCGTAGGGCCTCGTTGTGGATCCAAGTTAGTTTGAATTGGTTGCATTTGGCTGGTTTTCGGCGATGTTGGAAGTCCACCCCTCTGGACCCCCCTCGGAGAGGTTGGCAAGCCCCCACTAGCCTTTTGTTGGTTCGATTGATGTAGAAAGCCATTGCTACTCGGAACTATGTCGGCGACAGGTTCTGGCGGAGATGTGACTAACAGTTCTTCGGGTTTCGGCTCGGTCTCAGGGAAAGAATGTTTAGGCTCGTACACTGCAGGAGATATCGGTTGCCTTGTAGATTCATTTGTCGGCCTTCGTTGCATCCGAGGATCCGCCAATGTGTCAGATAACCTGGTCTGGAGTTCCGGTCTTCCTAGCTCTGTATCAGTGGTGATCGAAGGCCGAGAGCTGTGGCTTGAAACACTGGATAACTGCCTTGAATGTTCAGCGTGAGAAGCAGGTATCGGAATAGTAGGAGTTACAGCTGGACTGTGAGAGTTGCCGTTAATCTGTTCGCCTTGAAAAAGGTCGGAATTCCCAGTGCTTGGCCGTCCTTCTCCAGATAATGATGTTATCGAATCAAACCCAACGAGGACAGGTGACTTCCCACCCGTATACTTCTTAAATATACGGAAAAGGGAAGCGACAAAGGCCTCTTTTTCCCGCGAAGTTCTGGTCTGCCAGTAGTATGGCTTACCAATAGTTGCGGTGAATCCGGTACACCCGGAGTCATTCTCAATATGTGTTAGATCGTCGAGATACCATGACTTCCCGATGCTGAATGATCCAGTGTTGTTCTCGCGAGCCTTATGCAATCGAACACGGCCGGATTTCCGAACAGCAACAATGATAACACGGTTTTTACGGGCGTCGGGGCCCGGTTGGTAGTTAGGTGGTGGTGGAGCAGATGGGTGGACAGCATCCTCAATAACCCTAACATGGGTAATGTAACATTCAAGTACTGTTGTAGAATATCCGACATCAATGTTAGGGTAAATAGATACGGCAACAACGAAGATAGGGGGAGTGGGTACGAACGCTGGCCGTCGGCATCTGCTCTGCTGAAGCAGGATTGTTGAATTCTTGTCCGTTCATTTTCGTATATCTCCCGATGGCTGGAAGTTGATTGCGAAGTCACAGCCGGAGAGTGAGGAGGTCCACCGGCAGCACTAGATATGGAAGAGTAAGGCGAGGCCATTTGGATATATGGCGACCATGCAAGGAAAATTGTATGTGGCGATACTTGGAAGAACAGTGGCGATCTGATCTAGAGATGGGTGAAGATGTGGAGAGTGTTTAGACTATTTGATCTGATATGGGTGTCTACCCTGGAGCTTAAGCTGGGGGTGTGTTTAGAGTGCCAGGCCTGTTTGGTCGATTCATAAATTGAACCAGTACCAGGCCAGGTGGGAACAAAAAAGGAAAGGAAGAATACTATGGGTTCAGTTTGCCATGGAATTGATGTTGATGAAGCTGGAGATGAGGAGAAAAAGGTCGATTATTGTTAGGAACAAGGCCTAGAATCGATGGGTTTCAATTGACGGGTGGAGGAATACCTGATACGGTCAAATCTGCAGTTAGACCGTCGTCAGGAGGGGGATATCTGGTCCTATGTCCGCTGTCTGGGGGATTCCCGGGGAACAGAGACACACTCGGGAACCCAGTTAAACGCACTTCACTTCTGTGTGGTATGTGCATCAGTTGCCGGGGAGTATGGTTCGCCAAGACTAGGATTGGCGGCAGGTCGCGAACTTGGTTTTTTCGTCCCCAAAGCAAAACCTCGACAAAAAATTTTGATAACTTTTTTTCCCTTCATGCAGATTACCCGCGCAGCGACCAGTTGCTGGTGTTTCAGGCCAATTGTCCTCGACAACCATCGCCTATCAACAGACCTTCTAATACCCACCACATCACCACATCACCACTCCAAACCCATAAGGAAAGATGGCTGACAAAGCCTGGATCTTCAAGCCCAGCGCTGCCCATGCTTCCACAGCAGCAGCATCTTCAGGCACAGGCGCAAGCTCCCAGGACAACCAAGAGCTTCTCTCGTTGGTGTCGCAGTATCTGCAGTCAAATGGATTCCCACAGGCCAGTCGAAAGCTCTTGCGCGAATCCGAGAAGCGACAGATGAAGATCGAGCCGCCAAAGATACCTTCCCTCTCTCTCTACGACATCTACCAGCGTTTTAGAACTACAGTCGCCCCTGCTTCTCCATCTGCCCAGCTTGCTAGAGAAGCTGCCGACGATACATCTGATACTCTCAGTGCTAAATCAGTGGGATCTTCTAACATGGCTAAGAATTCGGAGCCCAAGAACCCTCGAAAGCGCCAGCGGTCTGCTTCGGTGTCGTCTAACTCGTCATCCACATCGACATCATCATCTGACTCCTCTAGCTCCTCAAGCTCCTCAAGCTCTTCTTCTTCTTCTTCTTCTTCTTCTTCTTCTTCTTCTTCTTCTTCTTCTTCTTCTTCTTCTTCTTCTTCTTCTTCTTCTTCGTCATCTTCTTCAGACCCATCATCAGACTCATCATCAGACTCATCATCAGACTCCGATTCTGAATCAGAGTCTGGCAAATCTGACTCCTCATCAGATTCGCCTAGCAGTTCAGACGACTCTAATGATGGATCTTCTTCCGACAGCAATGATAGCGAAGATGACAGCGATAGCGAAAAGAAAGTTACGAAAAACCCCACCAAGAATACTACACCGCCTCGTGAAAGGAAGAAACTAAAACTCAGTACCACTCCAAATGAGCTACCGCTCAAAAAAGAATCTAAGAAGGCGGCCGAAACAATGGAAAGCGAAAAGTCGACTCCCGTATCATCAACTCCGACGGAGACAAAATCTGACAGTGTGAAAGGAGAAAAGGTGAAGAACAAACCTTTTTCAAGGATTAATATCGAAAAAATTACGTACGAGGATGATGCTCTGAAGGATAACAGTTTCAACGGGGCCACATACGCCCAGCGAGCTCATGAAGACCTTATCGTCACAAGGGGCAAAGGGTTTACCAAGGAGAAAAACAAGGTACGAATGATTCAACTACTACTGGAAACAAAAACCCTCCTTACTAACAAAAGTACTTTATATACAGAAAAAGCGAGGCGCCTATCGTGGAGGTGCGATCGATTTTGCCCCCAAGAGTTATAAGTTTAAAGATTAGACCTAGCGTACAGATCCCATTTAGAACTATATCGAGCTAAATGACAAGGTGCGGCGTTTGGCTGGGGCCCCTTCTTTGAAATATATCGTATTCTTGAAATTTAATATCAAATCTATGTAAAATAGCAATCTATCAACCAAGTCTAGGTAAGATACAAGCAATTTACTCCGCTGAAAAAGCATGCTTTCCAGAACCAAACATCGAGGTCCCTATTCATAAATTCCGAACAATATTATAGTATATATTTGTGAAATATCTAGTACAATGGCCAGCTGGGTGGCATATTGGGATTTAAAGGTTGGCTCGGGAGTTAAGTTGCTGAATTTGTTTTGTACTGGGGCTGGAAGGTATCTCATTAGAATATTGCTAGAAACATCGATTTCCATCACCAAACTCTCCATAAGCACACTTTTAAGTTTATAGTCCAGACGCTTAGATACTAAACACCGATACATCCACACGCAATGTCAGAGCCAGCGCCAGCATTCAAAAGGACCAAGCTCGACCCCGAGGTCAGCTGCAGGTACTCAGAGCACCGGTACCTTCACGAACTTGTAGAATGGGTCCTTCAAGCGGGCGGACACTTTTCCGACGCCTTAGAACTCTACGAAGGTACAGACTCCTAAGCTAAACAAGGCTTATATTTGAAGGCAACACACAAATAACAACAGTAAAATCTTTCCAGATGAAGAGAACGGATTCAGTGTGCGGATAAAACCAGACAGGAATGGGGGACTGGGGGGCGCAGGAGAACCTCTTACCCTTGCCTCGTGCCCTGTATCTCTTATTTTCTCTCTTGCAAATCCAAGCCCTTCTTTCCCGGTCCTGTTTCTAGAATCACCCTCTCTCTCCATTCACGCCAAAGCGTGCTTTCATCTCTCCCACCATCTTTTATTAAAGGAACAGAGCCAGTTTTGGCCATATATAAGACTTCTACCACAGACTTTCGACACTCCGCTGTACTTTAGTGATGATGAAATGGAGAGGTTGGCAGGAACGAATCTTGGGGCTGGTGACGTTCTCTTAAGAAAGCAACTCTGGATGGAGGAGTGGGAGTCTGGGAAGCAACTTCTTGAAGATGTGAAGGCAGAAAGGGCTCAGGAATATACATGGCAAGTCTACCACATGCTTGAGGGTTCTTCCGCTGCTCTAACCAAACCCATTTTTTGAACAAATCTAGGGACATCTATTTACGAGCTGCCACGATCTACACCTCCCGCTCCTTTCCTTCCACGCTTGTTGGTATCACAATAAATAGTATTGTTGGAAAACATGCCGCGGGTCTAGATGATATCGGTTTTCCGGTCCTGATCCCTTTAGTGGATATCTTAAATCACAAACCAAACACCAAAATTATTTGGGAACCCACACCGACATCATTTTCATTAAAAATTCCAGAAACCATTTCAGCAGGCTCACAGGTTTTCAATAACTATGGACCAAAGGGGAATGAAGAGTTACTTATGGGATATGGATTCGCGATACCTGAAAATCCCGCAGACTCCTTAGCCATGAAATTTACGATTTCCCCCAGGGGACAAGCCGCAGAGATCTGGGAACAACGGACGCTCAAGCAAACATGGAAAGAGGTTTTCCATCTCAGAAAGTCGGTCGACCTTGACCAGAAAGCCACAGTCGGCCCTGCTTTAGAGGTTGATTGGCCAGAAGCTTTTGTAGACCTCTTTAGAATTCTTGTCGCCAACGAAAACGAAATAGATGACTTGGGGAATGGGGATACGAATGCAACACCAGTATCCATCAGAAACGAACTGGCTGTAGCGCTTGGGTTGAAAGCAGCGATAAAACAAAAACTAGCAGCGATACGCAAATACGATTTATCCCTGTCATCTCCTGCGGCCAATCATAGGGAAGCTATGGCGGATATTTACCGTAAGGGCCAAGAAGATATCATAGTTTCAAAGATCCAAAAGTTAGATAGCTTCCTGGAATCTTATGCAAGAGAGAGCACCTTAACCGTGGACCAATACTTAAACGAGAATACCGACTTCTCGCAACAGCTGGGCCAAAACCCTATCCCTGTGGAAGAACTTGAAGGTGTCGACGGCCTCTTATACGAAGAGATCGTCGCCAAAGAAGAGCTTATCTTCATTATGGCCATCCTTCGTGAATATCTCAATTTCAAAATGGTCAACAAAACCTCGTCTAGGTCTGAGGTCTTTTGGCGCACATTTGTTCACGCGCTTTACATTACCCCTGGGATGTCTTTCGAAGATTATGCACAATTGAATGAGGCTGCAGATGACGAAAGTGAGGGTGTATATGCGGCAATCGCAGACTATTGTAACAATACGGAGGTAGAGCGTGCGCAACGATTCATTGGTGAAGAGGTCAATTCTTTGCATATCTCATGGGCATGGGGTATCGTTCGGGCAAAATGTATCACAGTAGGGGAAGATACATTGCTTACCTTATAGCCAGGTCAACTATATATCTAGCCTCAAGCCCAGGCCAAATAACGCAACTTACAGTTAAATCTGTTACAATCCATTGTATACGATGCCAGTCTAATTTTCCCATCATCCTATATCAAATACGGTAGCGAGCGAAATTACAGTGTATCCAACAGGATAATTCTGCTTGGTGTATACGTAAGTTGATTCGCTGCACGGCACGTCTGGCTTCGAGGCTAAGCATGGCCCATAAATCTAGTGTTGCAGTGTTGCATTTTGGAAACGCCTGCCTTTAAGCCTAACATCATCCGGACGTAGGCTGGCCTATAATATAAAGCATACATGCTCACCTACGCTTCCTATGCATGGGCTCACGCACGCGCACAGATTGCATTCTCTGGAACTTTGAGATGAATATGATACTTTACGTAGCTAGTATTGCCCCCCCTCGAGTTATAACAATATCTCAATATATCCGCTATACTAACAGGTACCAGCTGGTACATAGGTCGCAGTTTTCGGCTCCGGATATCGTACTAATATGCATATAGTGGCAAACCTTTATCAGATGCATGAAATCGATCCAGCACCATGAATTTATCTATTGTTTTTCGAAAACCATCGAGGTTCTGGGCCTCGAAATGGGTTCTTAGACCATGTTCCATCTTTTTGGGCGTGCAGGCTCTCAATAGACCTTCGACATTCACCATACTCTCAAAATCGACTAGTAGGGAGATTTCATATACCCATCAAAAATCTCAAGATCCCCCCGGCACAAGCAAATCGCAGGCTTCAGCTTGCCAGGAGGAGATTCCCGAAGAAGAAGATGGAGCGATGCGACGACGACTAGAAGATTTAGAAGAACAATCAAGGTTAGCCAATCCGCAAAGGCATATCGAGGCGATCCGAGCGCAGGAATCCGGCGAGTTATCGACGCCTCATTCCAGATCTGAGGGCTTAGAAGCTTTGAAAGAGAGGCTGTCCAAGAAGATCCAAAATGCCGATTTTGAATCCGAGCATGCTGGATCGATTGCATATGCTCAGTTATCTGACTCAGCGGGCAAGGAGACCCGGGAAACTGTTATGGCGAGGCCATGGGCTGGTACTGAGTCGTTGGGGGATTCGGTACTAAGAAGTTTACATGAGGCCACACCCCGGCTACGAGGGAGAGCTACTGCTCCGACTAGTCGAACATCGTTGCCGACGAATTTAGCCCCGATGCGTAGGATGTCGAAAAATGAAAGAATTGTGTCTGCGAGGGACCGAGCGAGCCAGTACCCGCTCATGAAGAAAAACGAGTCTGAACTTAACGATGAGGAAAAGGAAGCGAGGTCCAGAATGTTCAAAGAAAGGTTTGAACCCGGGGCGCGAGCTATGCCGAATACGATTCAAGGTCTTACAGCACTAGCCAATGAGAAAATCGAGGAAGCTATCTCGAAGGGCATGTTCAAGAATTTACCGAAGGGGCCAATTAATGAGGACCATCACGCTGGAAGCCCGTTCATAGATACAACAGAATATCTCCTAAATCGCATGATACAACGGCAAGAGATAGTACCCCCCTGGATCGAGAAGCAGCAGGAACTCCAAAAGGAGATCAGATCATTTCGGGGTCGGATAAGAACAGATTGGAAGAGACATGTTGTCCGAACTATCGCTAGCTGGGGCGGGAACCCGGATGTCTGGATAAGACGTGCAGAAGAGTATGTGAAGGCTGAACAAACCGTCAATCCAAATCCTGCAACTGCCATTGAAGGCACTCAAACCAAGAACACACTTAATCAACTCAAGGAGGATGTTCTAACTCCTGAGAAATCAGCGGCTCTTCTGAAAGAGAGTATGGAGTCCGCGAAAACCGAGAAACCGTTGATTCCCTTCCGGGATAGCAATTGGGAAAGGAACGAATTAGCTTACCATGAAGCCAGCATAAAAACCATCAACAATATGACCCGCTCATACAAGTATGCTCTTCGTGATACCGCCTCACTAAGCCCCATTCCGATAACTAACAAAATCTCACAGCCTCCAGGCACCATCAATAGCACAACGACCCTTCCTTACTCTCAGACGGGAAATCTTAGCATGTTACAGAGATGTCATGCCCACCATCCCTACTGAAATGATAGAGCGAGCGAATAATCCAAACTATGGAAAATCCCAACTTCAACTCGGCGAATCAAAGACCGATAATGAGGATAAGAACATTCTATCCTTACTCTCCAGTAGCGAGAAGGGTAAGGTTTACGACGAATCTGAAGCGAAGGCTTACGGATTAAAGCAATTCTGGAAGGACTTGTTTTCCCGGTCATTATAGTCCGTATTAGATCCAACATTACTGTTAATAAACTTCAACTATCGCTATATCTATATCTATGAGAACCGCGTCAATGAACGTTAGCCAGAAATGCCGCGAAAAATGCAACACCCCCAACACGTGACGGGCTCTCGAATTTCATAAAGGTAATAGAAGTATTCAGCGTTCGACCGATAAACAATACATTTGTAATTTACGGCCAACATCGTATGTAACAACTACCGACTCCCTCTATGGTTCTAAAGCCCTTCCAATATATATATATATGTAAATAAGTATAGCGATACTCAGCCAGAATTCCACAAACAAACCAGTTTCCTCGACACGATGACGAACGGCATGGGTCATGGATCTGAGCTTCCAATTTTGGAAGTTGGTTAAGAGAGTTCTAATGGAACCGATATACCAGCATTAAATCAACACTAGTGACCAAAAAGGTGCTGCATCAGGGCACACTTTGATATCCATGGCGAAAAAAAAGGTGAATCACCTATCAGGAGCTTGTGGGACTAGAGCGTTGCGGTTTCCCATGACAGGATTTGTATCGATACCAGTGGTTCCATGCAAGGGTCCCGTAAACTGGGACTTTCCTTTTAACACGTTCAGCATATTTTCTAGAATAACAAAAATGATAGAAATAAAATATAAAAAACAAGTATTACATTTTTAAACATATCCCACTAAAATTTATTACATTTAAAGATAGTCTATATTATATATTGTTCGGAAAATCCCAATAAAAATGGCTGGTTCGGTATATATTGGGAAAATATTTAGACAAGATATTATAGTTGATATATAAAATATGTAGTTACATATCTGCTCTGTGTATAGATATTCAGAACATATCGGTATATGCCCATCTTCTTCGCTGCACTAAGCTGTAATGTCCAAGTTTGCGAAGCATGATTATCAGGTTATACCGGTAACCCCCACTAGCACTTGCGATTAAATAATGTTCCAACAAGAATTCAAAGCTATTCGTATTGGAACCAGCATACCCCAATGAAAATCTTAGCTAGAGCTTTTTTGATGTCACGAATGAGCTCACATATTAGGCTCATGATGTCCCTTATATAAGTCCACAATGATTTGCCTCCTAAGTAGAAGACGACAAAAGGGCGCGCCAATTAATCAAACCCGCTGCATACTTAAGTATCTAGCTGCATCAGATGTCCATATTCACGGCAGGCCACGGCTCGTGCCGGAAAACTCGTACAGCTTAGCGTCAGTTGGCAACTTACCTTCACCGCGCGTACGCCCAAACGATCACTGAAGATTGCGACATGATAGGGATATTCAAAAGCTATCGCTAGTTAGCTCCGCGCCTCTTGCGTAAAACTTATTCCACAAGAATAATCAATATAGTTAGCCTTTCCTAGACAACCATATGTTTGTTTGCCGCTACTCAAGAACAGGCAGGTTGAGATGTCAATTTGACTTTTCGGAGTCAAAAGCCAACTAGATGTGCTTCCATATCAAGAAGAGACTCCCGGGCCTAAGGTTGAAAAACTTTATTAATATGCCGACCGGTGTATATATGCATGTATACACAAGCCTACGGATGCAAGTCATACCCACGGAAATGCTTTGGGGCTAGGGCCAGTCGCGATTAACGTTAATGTCCACACCCGCGGCCATGGTAGGCGGGGTAGACGTCTCTGAAGTCTATGTTATATACGGTCGTTCATGTTATGTGAGATGGTTGGTCGACGGCGATCTAGATGGCTCTTGATATCTATCCTATCTGGTCTGTTATAGTTAAAGATATCTAAATCATGGAATACCGCTATACAGGGACCAAGGGGTGTCGTAATCGGCGTTTATATACAAAATTTAGCTCTTAGAAGGAACTGTGGCGATTTCGATTTTAAAATTTATGTAGCCAATTAGTACAGTAATATTCGAAGCTGTGATTAAATGTTCTACATATTCTGGATACGATAGGAGTCTCGTATTTACGATAGCACTCAATAAGGAGGCTGTCACTACAATGCTGTTCCAAGCGGGATGGTATGGTGGTGTACTGTGGCTTGATGCGGAAGTATAATTGTGCATTACATGCAAACCGTGGTTTCAGCCATAAACTTAGCTTAGCTTCGAGGACGGCGTTACAAAAATCAAGGCCCTCGAGCCCAGGAAGAGATAGGAGCTTATTACCTAAGCCAAGATAGATGGGCGGCATAGATCTTGCTTGGGAGCTGTGGATGTCGAATCGGCGATGCAGAAACTAATCCTTTGCGCCAAAACCAAAATTTGATTGTTGGGTTCATTAATATTAAATCATGGAATAAAAATGACCGTGCTAGGATTGTTGAGATGCAGGAGACCAAACATCGTGTGAAACTCGGGATGTTCTTTCTTCCCGTGAGTGGCTGTGAACTGTTATAGTTATAAACTCCAACCCGATCAATGGATTTGAGAGCTCTTGTTAGTTCGAGCAGTGATAAGAGCCCCCCACTACTCCGTATTTCGATGACCATGACCTCTCCGAGTTTCCACCGAGGCCAGGAATTCGGTGGGCGAATTTACATAGCTGGGATTTCTCAGAGATCGGACCAGGTTCAAAAACAAGCGACAGGAGACCGAATCGGGTTGCATGAATTAAGAATTAAGAGCATTAATAACACGAGGTATTATAACGTCAAAGCACCAAGCTGCAAGGAGACTGGCTACCTAGAGAAGGATGCGCTTGCTATATACTCTGCATTTCAGTATATTCTATTAGCCCATGTCAGTGCAGACTTTCAGCAGATGTTAAAATCCTTGTTTTGGGGGGGAGGAGGGAATTAAATTTAAATTTCGTGTGTAGACTGAGCTAGCTCGAGTCACGCGAGACTGGGTGCTGGAACGGGAAAATTCGAAAATTCAAAAAAAAAAAAAAAAAAAAAAAGATGATGAAAATGAAAAGTCGCTAGGGGTGCCCATTTCCCAGCAGCCTTTCCTGATACTATATGTAATGGAGTGATATGATATGATACGACAATCGTTATCGGTCAAGATGCTGAATGTCTGTCTATCTATCCCCATCCTCAGCGGAGAGGGGACGATCACGACGGCTTGACCCAAGGTCTCGGGGCGTTTTAGGGAAAACGGGTTTTCCTTCGCTTTGAAACTTGCTGGTTGGTTGGGGATTCCGGAATTTGTGACATGATCCAAAATGGATAAGGTATCAAAAGACGGCTTGGTCGGCCTTCAACTTTTAGAATCGTTATGTATTTGTTTTTTTTCTCCACGGCGCAAAGATTGCGCCTTTCAACCGAAGACAGCTTTTTTCTTTCTGTCTCGGTATCATATTGAAAGAGCAGCTATGTCGGTTTGAGTACTTGGTCTCGCGACAGCATTAGCAATGGACATGTAAAAGAATGGGGTAACAGTGGAGCAGAGGTGAGAAAAGAGTACATACTCCGTACCAAGAACGCCCTTGCCCGTGCTTGTGCCGAAGGAAAGGCTGTCAGCATCATTGATTAACCCGCCGTTTATGTACCCAGCTCTTTCGACGGTTCCCAAAACATTTTAGAGGCAAGAAAAGGGTTAGCCGCAGCGGTTCCCGCCTAGGTGTATGACCTGTTGCATGGACAGTCCCTTGAAATTTCTGCTTGGGCCAGCCAAGGTGCATCGAGGACATGTCTTGGGCGTGACCCCAAGGCCTAGTCCCTCCTCGTCGTCCCCTTTCTCATCCCGTCTCCCATTTTCGTCCGCGGTCTGAGGCCCAGCAGCCATATCCTCCACCCAGCCTAAAGCCCTCGTTTCTGAGACATCGGTGGGGATGTTGTAGTTGCATGCTTTAGTCTGGGCATTTAGTCGTGCATACAATAATGTACGGCAAAGGAAGACGAACAGGAAGAGGGAGAGAGAGAATGGAGTAAACCGGGCCAGCTCAGCTTTCTCTTCTCTTGATTTCTCCACTGTACATCTTCCCCAGCAATTGAAACAGAAAGCACCTGGACTGGCTGAACCGAACCGAACTGGGCTGGAGTCCTTGAGCCTGTTCTTTGCCACTGCGCTGACTGGTCCCTTCCATACCCCCATCCACCCATCCATCCAACATCCATCACTGCTACTTCGAATATATACACACCTACTTCTTACATACCACAGTCACATCAGTATTCTTCGGCGACGACGACGACGATCCCGAGGAAGAGGAGGATAACAATAACAATACCTAACGTTAACCAACGTTCCGACAGGAACGGTGCGCTTTTCTATCTCTCTCTCTCTCTCTCTCTCTCTCTCTCTCTCTCTCTCTCTCTCTCTCTCTCTCTCTCTCTCTGTGTGTGTGTGTGTGTGTGTGGTGTTGTTGCTGTGGTTGTTAGACCACCCCAACCTCGCTCCCATCGATCAATCAATCAATCAAATCAACCACCACCCCATCATCGCCACTGACATTTTGCATCTGCACCCACATCTCACTCTCCTGTCTCTGTAGCAGTATGCCCCTCATATTCTCTTCTCCTATGATAATATCCCCTTCTTAGTCCATTAATCCATCTGGGTAGACCTACAACAATTTGTCGTTTCATTGCTTTCTATTTTCGACATCAACGTCCATCCGAGATTTGGTTTCGCTGGGTTAATTGATCAGGATCTCACGGTGGCCGTCAGCTGCATCAACTTCTAATTTCCCTCACTCTCTGTTAGCTTGGCCGACAACTTGCGGATATTTCATCAGGCTTCTATCTCGACTATATAATTTCTTATTCATTTTTTTTTTTTTATCTAGCGCCATATCGGTATACAGACATCCATCTACCTACAACAAAATTCCTGATAGCTTTTACGACAAAGGGCTTAAAACCGAATATACTTACCTATCTTGATGGTTAATGCGCTTTGCTTTCCTGGGCACACTTTGGCGGCAATGAAATACTTCGTTTTCTTAAATCAATCCCGACTTTAAATATAGGACTTGTCAATATTCATATTCTGATCCGATCGATAATAGCATTGGCACCATGAGTGCTGAAGGGCAGTCTGGCGATGTCAACTCGCCATGGAGGAATAACAATGCTTCTAGCAATATAAACTGGTCGCGACCGCAACCCCGACAACGACATTCACCAGGAAACAGTGACAATGATGTCACATCAAATACGATGCCACCAGAGGCAGCGCATTTAGGCCCTGGAGACAATTCCGAGAGTAGCCGGGTTGGCAGCGGAGTTGGTTTGTTACAATTCAAGAACACATCTTCGATAGGCCGACGTGGTCATCAGCCGGAGTTATCAAATGATTCGACAACCTCGGGTGGAGGAGCCGGGTACTATCTACCTCAGGATAGGCTGTTGGAGAATTCTGGCCAGATTCAGAGTAGCAATAGGAAATACATCATGGAGACACCTGCCATCCAGATGGAGGAGGGGGTTGGACATGGTCCTGGGAAATGGCCTCGACCCAAAGCGCCCGCCCGAACATACGTTCCTGTTCCTGAGATGTCTCAAATATATTCGGGCGACCATACACAATATATAAATGCCTCGCCGCCGCCGAAACATAATTTCAACGATCCTGATGATGAATACCAGTATGATGTCCAGAAGGCCTACAAAAACGACATCTATCATCACCCTCCGAATGCGCGTCTCTCGACTACATCGGTCGCTACTGGTGTTATCGACTTCGAGGATGCTCACGACGGGGATCCCGACCGCGTCGGCGCTATTGACGATGATTTTTCCCATTCAACAACATATCCTTTGGATCAAGCCCGCTCCGCTTCTAACCACTCTAATCGGCCTACTAGGAGGTTCCCTGGGGACCACAACTTTCATCGGTGGAACAAAGGCAATGGAGAGATAAACGAAGATCTGCAGCGACGCCTTGGAGCGAGACATCTTCAAATGATAGCACTAGGGGGAACGCTCGGAGTTGGACTTTTCCTAGCAAGTGGCAAGGCGCTCAGTGTCGCTGGGCCTTTAGGTG
The DNA here is from genome assembly GCA_036971725.1 of Arthrobotrys conoides. Classification (NCBI taxonomy): domain Eukaryota; kingdom Fungi; phylum Ascomycota; class Orbiliomycetes; order Orbiliales; family Orbiliaceae; genus Arthrobotrys; species Arthrobotrys conoides. Next base: position 262,342 of record JAVHJM010000010.1, read on the forward strand.
CGCTGATTGGTTATAGTTGCATGGGTTTTGTGGTACTCTGCGTGATGCTGAGTTTAGGAGAGATGACCGCCCTGATTCCAATTGCCGGGTATGTATTTGCGCCTATCCTCACTTTATATGGTTTAATGGGTTTTCGCTGACTTTTTTTTTTATGTGAAACCTAAAGAGGTATTACTACCTATGCTGGAAGATTCGTTGACGACGCTCTCGGATTTGCTGCTGGTTGGATGTACTGGTTATCTTTTGCTACTGCACTGCCCACAGAGGTAACGGCTGCTTCGATTCTGATTAGATACTATTCGTATGTTTTTCCTACCCGTGCCCTGTGTCTTTCTTAGTTCCTCCCAGGTCTAACTTGCGGCTAACAAAGGAATAGTCCTATAGAAGACGAAAAATATATTGCATTGTGGATAACGGTCTTCTTAGGGATGGTGCTAGCGGTCAATTGCTTCAATGTCCGGGTTTATGGCGAGTTAGAGTATTGGTTTGGTTTACTCAAAATCATGACGATACTCGGCCTTATCATACTGATGGTTATAATCAACGCCGGGGGGGCTCCGAATCATGCCCCGATTCGTTTTAGAAATTGGGAATTTCCGAACGGGCCGTTTCGACAACATTTGGTAACTTATGATGGAGTGAAGCAATGGAGGAACCAGTTCTTCGAGTACCCCGATATTACTGGGCCCGGTGCCAATTTTCTTGCTACCTGGGGGTCCTTTACAATTGCGGCCTTTTCCTTCCTAGGAACAGAAATTGTGGCTGTCGCCGCCGGCGAAGCCGCAAACTCTCGCCAGGCGCTTCCTTCCGCCGTTCGACGATTGTTTTGGAGGATTGCCATATTTTACGTCTTGGGAATATTTGTGGTTGGATTAAACGTCCCAAGCACTCACGATCGTCTGCTACAATTTCATGACTCGACGGTGGGGGCAGCTACTGGGTCTCAGGAAGGCTTCAGCGCTCTCGGATCAAAATCCCCTTGGGTTATCGCCATCATGGAATCATCTATTCCAATCCTCCCCGCTATTATCAATGGCATCTTCGTCTTTTGCGCTTGGTCAGCCGGGAATTCACACCTTTATGCCAGTAGTCGAACCCTTTATGGTCTTGCGTTAGAGGGAAAGGCCCCAAGGATATTTCGCAGGTGCACCGCTAGCGGAGTTCCATATGTATCTGTTCTGACAAGCACAGCGATCGCTTTGACGGCTTACATTCAACTTGCCGGGCCTACCGGACAAATCGTTTTCGACTACCTGTTAAAGCTCACCACCACTTCAGGCTTAATTGTTTGGGGGTATGTCTGAACTTGTTGAGAAACCCTGGTCTTGGTTTACTAATCGAATTCTTTTGCTAGAACATTCTGCCTTGCATTCGTCCGTTTCTACTATGGTATTGAGCAAGCCCGTCATATTGACCGCTTTTCAGACGAATACCCTTATAGGAGCCCATTCCAACCATATCTGGCTTGTAAGTTAACTTATCACATGCGAGCTTTGAATAAACATATACTAATCCATGTCTTCTAGGGATTGGCCTTTTTGCAACAACTGTCATCGTCTTCTTTAACGGCTTCGACTTTTTCTTGACCGGCCGACGGGACGCAGATGGTTTTCCGATATCTCGAGATGTCGACTTTGCACCCAACTTTCTTTCGGCGTATCTAAGCGTCTTCGTTTTCTTCGCATTGTTCTTTTTTTGGAAGTTCTTCAAGAATACTTCCCTACAACCTTTAAATCGCATAAACTTTGACACCGGAATGGCTTATGGTATCGACGAACGAAGAAAAGAAGAAGTCTCAACCGGAAAGCGAGCGCTTCGTTTCGCAATACGCACAATCGGTTGAGCGGATCTTTCACTACTATTTTTTGATATTGCCCTACACATACTTTTGTTTTTGGACAGTTTACCCTAAAGATACCCCCAAATGAGCGATTGTATAGCGTATGCTCCCTTGTTCTCATTCAATGATCTATTGCGACTTTCCTGTCCCGAAAATACGCACCTTGGTACACCCAAGTACGCTAATTCGCACAAGTTTTACTCTTTTCATTCTTTTTTATTTCTTTGTTATTTCTTTTTTTAAGTTTCGGATCTTGTTTTATTGGAGCCAGGGTGTTTCGGAAAGGGTTTATATATACGAATTCCTGTCTTTTTTTTTTTTTTTTTTTTTTTTTTTTTCCTCTCCCTTAATCTTTCTTCCCGCAGTTTCAAGAGAGATGAACTCCCGATCTGATCTTGGGCACAGCACAGAATCGACTACATCAACTAGATATCTAGTTCCCCATAGTTATATTTATATTTCTCTTCCCCTTTCCCTCTTTCCGCCCTCTTTGCATAAAGTCATTAATCTACATTACACCATGCTACTTATCTTCCTACTCTTTGTATCAATTTCAGCTCCACATCCTGCCCTCAAGCTTTTAAAGGACTCTTTTCCCTCTCCCTTTCCTTCACCCTCATTTAGCATAGCATAGCACCTGAGCATATCACAGACAGACGCCTTCTCAAAGTATCACCACTTGAAAACCACATCGGCGTTTTCCTTTCCCTCCTTCGGCTTGTTGTATATGAAAATCCTTTCCAGCAAGCTCCCAAGCACGCCTTGAGCTTGGCCGGATATTGTCCCCGGCCCTTCTCAACAAAAAGACAAAAAAGGCCCAATGCCTGGGATATTTAGGTACCTACGTAAGTACCACTTAGTATATAAAGCAGCTATAGTTGCGTCGGGAAACCTCATTATATAATACCTACTTCAGTAAAGATAATACTAGATCATACTAGATAATACTTCCTTGCTGAAATCAACTTATCCAAGTGGTCAGTGTATTGCACTATGGTCTGAATTGCGTGACCTCACGCTCTATCTAGCTGGATGGTTTTTCTTCCCTCTTGTAGAAGAATCCACTCTTACCAAGAGGGGTACAATATCCTTTGTCATTATTATTAATCTATAACCGATACCTCCATTATTCTGCCGTGGTTCGTTCCTCCCAATGCACTGGACACGTCATTGCAGACCCGCTTGCGCTATCTCGTACACTGCTCTATCTTGTATCATACTATTTTTCTTAAACAAAGCCGTTTTTCCCGTCGCCTCAAAACTTTTTCCTGCACCGACATGCATGATCGAACGCAAAAGAGAAATGGTTAAAAAAAAGGTGAAGGATCGTAAAACAACGCATAAAAGAAGAAGGCTAAGAAAAAGAGAACCAGAAAGGAAGAGAGATGGTTCCAGAGCCTTGCTGGGATTCATCAGCTTTATTTGCCCATTTGGAGCGAAGAAATAACGAAGGGTCATAAGTATGTTCTTTTTCTTTTTCTTTTTCTTTTTCCCGCAAAATGAAAATAAAATGCTACCAGCTGGTAACCCCTCTTGAGCGATCAAAGCCAGCTCTAATCTTGTCTGGCTGCACTTTCCCCTCCAACACGGTCCATTTAACGATTGCTTCCACGTCGTGTGGCCGCACCCTCGCCAGCCAGATACCTTGTCCAGCCTTCTTCCTATATATAATCATGTTGGCACTCCATTTGTGCCCGCCAACATGGTTAATGAAGAAAATCCCCACCCCACCAGGTCTGTAATCGTCTAAGTCACGATAGAGACCCAATGGTTGGAGATGGCGCCGCAATTCCTTCGCGATTAAGGGTGCAGATTGACCACAGCGAGCTAGATAAAGGGGAAGAAAAGACACCGTTAGCAATCGTGTAACCCCCCCAAGGCATATACTTAAATATCAGTATACATGTACACAAAAGACTAAAAAATATTCTTAAAGAAAAAGGTAGACATTGAATACATACCATCGCGGTGCTTATGTGAACAAAGCAAAATTAGATAATCATGCGGGCATTCGTACGACTTGAGATAGGAAGATGCAGCCAGGTCAGCGGCTGTCGGGCAGGATGTGGCACTAATTGTCAGGGTTGCCAATTCTTCTGACTGGTTGGTTCCATCATCACTTATGGGGTCATCTGCCATGGATTGCATATGGTCGGTCTCCGGATACAGCAGCTCGGGTGTAGCAGTGATTGTGGGATCATGTTTGGCATCTTTGGTAGCACACATTTTCAGGCCCTGCGGTTCTAGGGGTGTGGTAGTAGTGGGCCCAGGGCTAATGAACTTATCAACCAATTCTTGCACGTCATCTGGGGTCACCATTTCCACCTGGGTCCAGGAAGGTAAAACCACACAAGTTGTAGGTTTTGAGCTTTCCGTGTAGTACTCTGGAGGTGGGCACATGTTCGAGGCGGAGACTTTCAGCTTCTATAGCATTTAGTTAGACTGGGTTCCTCCATGCATCCTGCATACATCCCCCCGCAAAATGTGGTGTTTACTGACCCCATTGGTGGGCTTCTTGGCCTTGCTGATGGCTTCCATAATGGAGCCTTTCTCATCACTACAATAATCGGGTTTTCGTGTGAGGAAAATACTGTTTCCGTGGTACAATGGGTAATATCAAGCCTACCTAACATCTCGAACCCAATCCGATTTTCCAGTGGCAACAATTAGATGTGTCGCCCAACTGTCACCAGTCTGCCATAAATCGGACCCTTCCTCTATCTTAAAATTGGCTGGGTATTTTGTAGTACAGCTGTGGCATTCTTGGTTGCAGTCTGCCGGAATTGTATCGAAGAGGTTGTCCTTTGTGATGGTGGATTTTTGGTTCCCGTGGGTAAACGACCTAACAAGTCGTCTGAGCATGGCTGGGGTGCGGATGTCCGACTACGCAACCTCGGCCGTAAACGTGGCGGGAAAGAAGGGATCGTGACGAGGGCTTGAGCTTCAGAGAGCCGGGCAAGCTTGGTCGGGCAAGCGATAATTATATGCTGGAGAGGGACTTCGGTGGCAAAAGGTAAAATTTATATAATAAATAGGAAGGAGAAGAAGGAGAAGGAGATGAATAGAGTAATCGAAAAATAAAAATCGTTTCTAGCCTGAGAATTATAGAATCAGAAAAGGAGCTCCGGAGCCTCGAATGGCAGATAATGAAAGAACTTACGTGAAGGAGTAGCAAGCAGAGATACTTTTTTTCTAGTGAGGTAACTTATATCTAACAACGTATATGATAGGGAAGAAAGGAAAGAAGGGAAGGGAAGTAAAATGCTAATGTGCGTGAAGGAGAAGGAGTAAGGAAATGAATCAAGAGAAGAAGAAAATTCCAATGAGAGGCAGCAGGGCGAAATATACCTTTTGTCTATCAAGGGATATCTTCCGAGGGAAAAAAAAAAAAAAAAAAAAAAAAAAAGGAAGGGCAATAGTAAGCAGGGAGGCAAGAATGCAAGATTGTGCAGATGCGAGAGTTAAAGAATTAAGTACTTGAATAAGTATTTAATTAATTATCCTGAGTGCTCCGACGAGAGTATATTCACTCACTGGTACTTTGAAAGTGGGATTCTGAAGATGGCGGTGACGATGAAGATGAAGATGAAAATGGAGATGAAGATGAGGTGAGGTTGAAAGAAGACGGAGGGACGAAGGGAAGGCAGCCTAATTAAATACCTGTAACGTACTAGGAGGTCAGTAGCCAATGCAATGGAGACCACGACTCGACAATTTAGTTAGAGGTAGGTATCCGGGAGGATGTATTTGGCAGACCAGCATTGTAGCTAGGTAATCCGGCCACTACCCTGTTACTACTTACACCTGTCGACTGGATAATCGACTATTATTGTTGTTTTATGCCCATTATGATTTTTTGTTTCTCCCTTGTGAAAAAAGAGGACCCGGCTTTGGGTAGGCCGAGTCTGCGCAGTTCTCGGATCTGATAACTTTATTACAGCCTGCTTGCATGGTTGTCTGCGTTCCTGGGTTCACCCTCGGTCGCACGAAAAACAGCTCAGAACAAGAGGGAAACGGGATTGCCCCCGCCGATTCCCGGCTTGGCACTCGGCTATAGTTATGTCCGAATCTGATAATAGTGCTCGGCATCGGCTCTCGGCGTTACTTTGGGTAATTTCTAACGTCAACATCACTTCAGATTGTCGTGACCTGCTGGAAACCGTTGTGGGTTGGCTAGCTGAGGTCGGACTTGTTATCGTGGCACACCAAACTAACAGCAAAAGACGCTTATCATCGGGCACTGATAACTAGTACTTAGGTACCTATGAGTATTACTCAAATACATGTAGGTAGATGTAAGTACCTAGGTATACGTATGGACTTGCCAACACAAGAAGGGTCACCGGTATGAGGTATGTATTTGCTTAAGGAAATATTCAACCCAAAGAGGCCGAGCTGCAGGCGTATATAAAATAATTAAGATTAGTAATAGGTAAGTAAGTACTTAAGTACTTAGTATGCAATATTATACTATTTCCATTTCCATTTCCATTCCCTTCCCTTCCCTTCCCTTCCCTTTTCTTACAATTTTCTTAAAAGGTATACATAGTTCGGGTCGAGTCAACGGTTTGACCATACTAAAGATAGTAGACCTCCACCACTGCGGTGAGCACAAATCCACTAAACATAAGCCACCCTTTCGTCGCCTCTCCAGCAATCCAGGTCACCATATCGCTGTGAACGATACCATCATCTACCACCGAAAATCCCAATTGCTTCTCATCATCAATCTCCACCGCTTGTCCGGCTGCCATCAACGACTTCCTAGCCTTGGATACTTTGAAATATGAATAAGGCAGTGTAAAGGTAACCGTTGTTGCAGCAATCCCAAGGAGAGTTGTCGCGTTGATCCAATCTTCAGGGTGAGAAGGTGCGTGGATAGCCGCATAGACCAGCGATATGGCAGATGGGAAGACAGTACGGTTCAGAAGAGCATGAGATCTGTTTGAAGTCTCCTTGAATGCGACTGCTTTTCCACTGGCATCTTTGGTTTTGAGCAGGCCTGGCATGGAAAAGTATGCCGTGGAAAGAAATACGCCTGTAAAAATCGTCAGTATGCAGGATTATGAAAGGGATCCATTATATGATTTTGTTCGCGGCTTCCTTTCTTTCATGCAGGAAGATGATGTTAAAAGAAGCTCTCAAATATTGCGAATATCATACCTGAAGCGAAACCCGTCCCAAGCAGGCCAATCAATCGGCAAGCCAGATACCCCGAATTTGTATCCGTTGAAGACATATTGTTTTGCGAATGATCCGATCTGGAATTATCTCAATTGAAGCGACCTGTCAGTATTCTGTGGATATGGGTGTGGTATGTGGATATTTTGTGTTTGTGGGCATATGTGTATGTCTAAGTAGCCTTCTCTCAAGAGGTATGGATTTCGATGGATATTATATTATCCGACGTAGATATCCCAGGTATGTCGGTATTATGACGTCATCGGCAGTAATATCGCTTACATCCCTGCGCTTAAACATTTTAACTCTGTACGGTACACTCCGGTGTACTGTATTCATACTGCTGTATTCCCTATTTCTACTACAAAATATTAAGCCGTGGGTTGAATTTTATCAGGAAGGAAACCCCTCCCTACCAGTCTATTTACAGGAAGTAGGACCTATCATTGTAAGAATATCCTCTCTCCCTTCTTCTTCTTTTTTTATATATATATATTTTTTGACAGAGAGAGAGAGAGTTCAGCGGTCTTAGCACCGGCGTTTTGCAGTACGAATGGAGAAGAGCTTTAGAGACACGTTCGACATAGGAACAGCCGCAACAAGCGAAGGAGATGGGAGAACAAAGAAATAAAGTGGATACCTAGGAAGGAAAAGTAAAGTATATAAAAGCAATAAGCAAGAGAAGAAAGGAAAGGGCAAGGGGTGAGGGTAAAAGGGAAGAAGTGAATATCAGGACTGGAGAAAAGCTAGAGCTAGAGGTATATGGAAAAAATGGACGAAAAGACAACTCGAACGGAGGGATTCTTGCAGAGAGGGAATCAGTCGAACGCCGAAGCAAAACATTACGGGAATCTCCTTTTAAGAAAAACATCGTCTTTAATTTAATATCGAGGAAGCTACGTTGTGGTGCAAAAATGATAATTGTGTTCCTCGATACATAGAGGATGGAGTAGCGAACGATTAACGATGAACGACCACGTAGCGTATCAAAGTATTGCAGCTTAAAAATCGATTAAGTTTGTTGATTGATGCTGTTGTTGTGGCTGTTGTGGCTGCTGTTGTCCTGGGAAGCCACCGTATGGATTTGGCTGCCCGAAACCGTTGATTCCAGCGGGCCCAGTCGCGGCAGGGATCATCCTATTTTGCTGGGGGAATTGCTGCTGGGGGACACCGGTGAATTGGCTGTTTAAGAACGGGTTATTTCCTGTAACTTGGGCACCCAATCCGGTGCGACCAGTACCTGCGGAATTGACGAACGTCCCCGGAGCCGTATGCTGGGCGGGGATTCGCAAGTTTCCGATGTTACCAAATGTATCTTGTCCCGATTCGTTGCCAACTGCCAAAAGAGCATTGAGCTGTGCGTGTTTTTGGTCCGTCTGGTTAGGTTGTTGCTGGAACGTAGATGGGTACCCGGAAGGCTGGTTCTGTTGGAGTTGTGATAGGGTCGGTTGAGCTGTTCTTTGAGGGGAAACACTATTGAAGCCATTGCTTTGCACTGGTGTGGAACTAAACTGGGCAAATGGATTGTTGGATCCTGTAGGCATTGGTTTTAGAGCCTCTGGCTGCGGTTGAAGGCCGAGCTGGTTATTTCCATATGGATTGCTTGCATCAGGTGTAAGGAAGCCGGTGCCTTGCTGGTTGAAGCCGGCTGTAGCGAATGGATTGCTAGCACCAAAGGCAGTTTGTTGCGGCTGTAGGGTACTTTGCGGTTGTATAGTGTTCTGCGGTTGCAAAAAGACGGCCTGCTGCTGAGGTTGCTGAGGTTGCTGCTGAGGTTGCTGATCAAAACCAGTTGGCTGGGGGAACTGTGAAGGAACGCCCCAACCGGTGGCGACAGGACCTTGAACGTAGCCCCCCGGCTGCTGGCCATACTGAGACTGGTCAAGACTTGGCTGTTGGGAGTAGACGTTTGAAAGGAAAGCGGTTTGCTGGGATTGGATAGGGTTCCCGAAGAGGTCGACAGGTTGGCCTTGCTGCCAATTTTGCTGTGGGAGCTGTTGCGAAGATTGGGACTGGGTAGGAGTGGGATTCTCGTCGAAGAGAGTATTTTCATTAGTTTGTTCGAGCTCCCTTTGGCGCTGCTCCTCTTCCTCCTTACTCAATCTAATGGCCTTTTCGAGGTCATCATCCTCAGCCTCGTTGCTCCTAGTGCGCTTCTTGGCAGCTTCTTCCTCGGCCAGGTTCTTGCTAGCTTCTATCGCGAGGCGGTACTCAAGGTCTTCATCCTCATTCCTCGCGGGTCGTTGCTGACGACGGCGAGCATGTTGTTGTTGTTGTTGCTCCTTCTGATGGTGCGAACCTTCGGATGAGATGCCTTCGTCTAGGCCGGCGACACGGGCTTTCCACGATTTCCTATCCTTCCTCTCATTTCGGAGGCGTTCTTCGTCCAATATTAAGCCGGTGAGTTCTTTGGCAGCTATTCTGACTGTTCGAGGACGAGTCGGAAGATGTTAGAGAAACAACGGATAGTCGGAACAATTTTTGTATTGAGATGACGTACCATTCAATCCTTGGTCCTTCCCCTCTTCGTCGATATACTGGAATTCACGAAGAGTCTTGATAATGTAAATGTTATCTTTGGCCCAAACGACAACATGAGCCGAGCCCTCGTGTAGACAGTAATCGAGAACTTTCAAAGCTTTTAAGACATGTCTCCAGTTCTTTCCCTTGTCGTTCAGCCTTCTGTCCAACATTTCCATAATCTCAAAGAAATCATGGTTTCTGTTCACCCCCATCACCATGATCATGATAATCAGTCAGTTGAGTTAAGCCCTCTTAACCAAATAACAAAGGGATGCCGAATAAAGAGAAACTAACGTATCAAAGGTCATCCTAGCGATTTCGCTCATCTCTGTCCCTGTAGGGCCCCATGGATCGTTACTGGTCGCTAGATGATGACGAATTGACCTCAAGTTAACATACGACCGGAACCAGAGGAGATGCCGATAGGAGGAAACGGAAGAGAGGAGAACGAACCATTGCGAACTTTGATTTGGGTATTCGAGTACCCCTTGGTGACGTTTTTGATCTCTCGGACGATTTTCGACATTTTTGATGAGGTGGGAGAGAGGCGGTAGCGGGAAGGGCGGAGGATTAAGGGAAAGCTCGAAGAAAGATAAGGGAGGTTTGCTACGATGGTAGAGGCGTCGGGCCTACCGTAGGGAACTGTGGGGGCGACGGAATAATGAGACGGATGAATGAGAGGCGACAGAGGAGAGGTGGTAGATGAGGTTGACAGATGGAGATGGTGATGGGGGGGCTAGGGTGTGAGGGTGTTGGTGTGGGTAGTTAGGATGGTCCCAACCACAGTCCGCGAACAAACTCGCGGAAGTCGAGCTACCGAGACCCAGCCCAGTAACTCTGGGTTTCCTGTTTGGTGACAAACGGGCGCGATCAAAAAGGAGGTGATATAGCAATAATACTTCCTCTGCGATAATCTGTACAGCACAGTGCAGTACAGGAGATTGATGGGATGGATGGTATTATTATTACTGCTTGTATTGAAGGGAGGAAAGGATGAAAATAAAAATTAATAAGATGTAATAGGAGGTGTGGAGAGGAGGGGATCCGGATGGGAGGACAGGCCAGGGGAAGAGTTGATCAGAGAATAGAATAGAAGAGAGAGAGAGAGAGAGAGAGAGAGAGAGAGAGAGAGATTGTGTGTGCTTGGTCGATACCAAAGTCGAAAGAGGCTCAGCCAACGTCAGCCGACGAGGCGCATTACTCTACCTTCTAACAGGTATTTACTTCAGTATAGTAAGGAAGTAAGTAATTAATTATTTTAATAAAACTTAAATACTGAGTTAAATATACATTTTCAAGGCCTATATACCTGCTAAGTAGGTATATACTTAAGTACTTAGGTATTTAGGTAATGAAGTAGTTGAATGATGTTAGGATGCATATGTCAGTATAGGTAGATACCCGATTACCTATGAAGTAGCTGCCCCGGCCTGTCAGCTGTCCCGTCCTGTCCTGTAGTACACAGTAACCTACCTAAATACCCCATCCAACAGGTTACTGACCCACCTGCTTGTCTGCCTGGCCTACCCACACGCCCGCCTGTTCAGAACGAATCAATGAATGTTGAACCACACAAGTTGCATCTCCAATACATCTCGATCACACCTCCGACCGTCCTAACAAGTTATCTATTTCTACCCTGCCCCGACGGATTCTTCAACTTCCAAGAACCCTTTCTAAATCCTTGAGTCTAGATCTGAGCTAGTCATCTGAACCGGGTCACACATTCCGCTGCTGCCGACGCTGTCGCAGAAGTGCTGCATGTCTGGCTCTGCACATTCCCAACAACAATGCTCCGCCGATGCTTTGTCCGGTGTCGACGGTAGCCGAACTAACTCTCTTATACCATCGGATTCAGTATCAGCATCGCCGTCAGCATCAGCATCAGAATCGATATCAACATTATTTGCATCTACATCTGCATCTACATCTGCATTAGCACTGGAACCTTTCGGTCTTTCCGACCGGGGGACGTCAATGTCGACGTCCGCCTACCCAACCGATGCCGGGTCCAAGCACTTATCATCATCAGCACCTTCCCTCCTCCAGCTCCCAGAGGCTCCTGACACCGATCTAGCGGACCAGGCCGGGCTGGATATTTTGCCACCGCTGCCCCCCCTAAAGACCGATTGCGAATCTTTGCCTAGCAATGCCGATGCATCATCCCCCTCAGCCTCCGAAGTTCCCGGCCTCTCTTCTCCTCACACACGGAGCCCCACGTTATCCAACTCGAGTGCCACTGGCTCCAGCTCCAGCTCCTTCCATGATGATGGCTTAGCCGACGGTGGTGTTTCCTTGCAACGCCATCAGTTTGATGGTCCCAGCTGGCCTAGTAATATCACCGAGAACAACGGAGTGCCCTTGGAAGACTCAGACCGCCAACATGCCTTTTTACGGCAGGTTAATTCTGGCTTGCAGCAGCAGCCTATGGCTTCGCATATCGAAGCTTTCGAACTCCCAGATGGTGCAAATATGGTTCAGGGTGGCGGGGAAACCCTTTCTTCGACAATTTCAGACATACCTGGAGATACAGATCATTCTGCAGGATATGATCCCGTGTCATCACAGGACAACGGTTTGCATTTGCTAGCTGCTCCACCTGCTGCAGCAACCGTCCACACCCCTCCTCCTGTTGTCACCTTGGCCACAGATGCTCAGGATGTATCAATGGAATCCGTCTACGAGGATACGGATTTCTCGTCGGACGAAGACGCACTCCCTAGTGACCACATGGATGATGAAGCCATTTACCTCGTCAGCGCTGCTCCTACGCTGCTATCTATGGCATCGCCAATGCCAAGTGACTCTGAAACCCCGCCTACTGGAATCGCAATCAGCCCTAACAATCATCTTCACCAACAAGCTGCTCCCATCACAGCCTCTCCCGCCGATTTCCCATATGAAATCTTCGAAAATGGAACCGAATTTTTAACGGAATTCGACTTTGATACATTCCTTCAACAGCCAGACCCTATGGATCTCGACAACCCGACCTTCAATCCCAATACAACACCTCAGAACATACCAACTATTACTGCAGTTCCGCCAATTCTTTTCCCCCATTTCCAAACCATTCCTCAAGAGTGGCTTGCAAACCATCCGAATCTTCCCTTTGGGATATTCCAGGGTAATGGGAATGCCTTCTTCGGGTTTACTAACACGATTGATGACGATTCGCCGGAATGGCCTGGCCCCCAATTTCACGGCGAATATGAGAGGAACCTCTCTTTCTCAGATTTTTGTAGCATGTTATCACAAAAATATCGACAAGACCCAGTTGGGAACGCCGAGTGCAAGATAAATCAAGATTTCATCGAGATCATTAACTTTCATTTGCCTCCCGTAGTGTGTAGGGGTCAAGTCGACGAGTATCGGCCGGATTACCAAGGAATCCCGTGGCGGGAGTTGGACATGGAAAGACATCGGTTCAGATTGCTCAGGAATCGGAAATACTCCAACTATGCTAACATGAAGCCATATCCAGAGCCTCACAGAGTAAGCAATCCTTCGCCCTTACAGCACCTCTTCCTCCCAACTCGTATTCTAATTATATTATATCATTAACCCCCACAGATGCCGCGTTTCCTTCCAATCAAAGAAAACTACTTCCGATTCCGGAAGACTTGTAACGATGTCGATGTGAAATTTTCTCATTTCCAACTTCGTAACGTAATCTCATCGACTTCAAAAAATGATGTTTTCTATACTGGAGACTCGACAGTTATGCGGTATGATCCGCAGTCCGATGCAAAGCAGATGATAATGGATCTTCGAAGGCCGTGTTCCGGGGACCCTATCAAAATTACAACACTTGCTTCCGAATTTGGTGTTATCATCGCAGGTGGATTCTACGGGGAGTACGCCATGTTGTCCTTAGATTCGCCTGTCGGAACCAAGCCAATTGAGGGTTTGGTTACAACGGATAGCAACGGGATAACGAATCATGTTCACTTTTTCAAATCGCGGACTACGGGCACCCCACATGCGGTTTTTTCTTCGAACGACGAGAGGCTGCGGATTCTTGACTGTAATCTCAACAAAATGGTGGCTGAATATAAGCTGCCCTGGGCGATCAACTGTGCTGACACATCACCAGATGGTCGACTACGGGTGATTGTCGGAGATGCAAAGGAAGTGGTCATACAGGGCACCGACGACGGGGAAACCATCCACAGACTGCCGGGGCATCTTGATTATGGGTTTGCTTGCGCCTGGTCGGACGATGGGCATACAATTGCCACTGGAAATCAGGATATGATGGTTAGGGTTTACGACGCTAGAAATTTTAAGAGAGAAGTGGCAGTCCTCGATGCAGATATAGCGGGTGCTCGATCTTTGAGGTTTACACCTGTGGGTAGTGGACCAAGGGTCTTGGCGTTCGCGGAACCTGCAGACATGGTTTCGATAGTGGATGCCGTCACATGGGAAAGTCGACAGAGAATAGACTTCTTTGGCGAGATTGCCGGTATCACATTCTCGCCAGACGGGCGGGATTTGTATATTGCCAATTCAGACAGAATGGTGGGCGGGTTGATGAAGTTTGACAGGTGGAAGACTGGGCATTTGAGTTATTCCGAAGATGTGTGGGGGGATGAAGATGGTGAACCTCCAATTTCCAGGCGAAGGATGAGGTTGCGGGACGTTAATATGGACAATTTGGGAATTGTTTGAGGATAAGGTTTGCGGTTTGTTACATGATTTACATTGTAGTTTTTTTTTTTTGGAATATCAGGATTGCGAGGGGTTTTTTATTTTTATTATCGCTTGGGGCATGGCGATGGGATGGGATTCAAAATCATGATGATCATTGTTCTTATTTTCAATGCGGGGGACTCGATTGGATTCATCAGCAGTTTTATTTTTCAAGCCATTCATTTTACATATTGGATACCGGAGATGTTTTATTACCAGGCTGCTTCTGCGTTTCTTTTTTTCCCTTCCTTTCCTTTCCCGTCTTGCTAACATATTTTGAGCATTACGGCTACCTTGGGGCAGCTTAGTCTATGAAACTATGTCCTTCCTTCCTTCCTTTTATTTGATAGGGTTGAATTTGTCGTCTGTGTACAGGCCGCCTCGGGGGCCATCATAGGTATTATGCGCAGCATATTTTATAGTTATCAACGGCACCAATTCACAAGTGCACAGCGTGGGTATCTTAGTTCCTGTTGATATCGATAGTAGCTAGTAGATCTAGACGGTATGACTAGCCGATATGAGTAGGCAGACGAGTACCGATCATAATGATATATAATATACTATACTTTACATTCTACTGTGTGTGTAAAGCACATGACTAAATGTAAATTAATAATAAGAATAATAAGAATAATAAATTTAAAGGCTGATCGATTGCGATATGCACGTGTACAATGACTCGCAGCAGCTGGATAACTAAGTATACTACATGTATACTAGTAATCTGACGTGACGGGTGGTAAACCAGCCGTCGGTTGATGGCGACGGAACATTCATTCATTCATTCATTCATTCATTCTTATCTAACTTAGGTCACTAGTAGTCTTCGATTATTTATTTATTTATTTCGAGACGTCATCCGACAGCTACTCCGTACTCAAAAGCAGTGTACATACATATGTGCACTGTTGCGTAAATCAACGATAGCACCAAGGCGGAATGGGAGTCAATAAAGGGAAGCACAAGGCAAGAATTTCCTGGCGATTAAAATTCAGACCAGGGAAAAAAAAAAAAAAAAAAAAAAAAAGGGGGGGGAGGTAGGTCGTATTTAGCAGGGTCGTGTAGCCAAGAGAGACAATTACAATTACTCAAAGTTTCGTAAGGCAAAAGAGAGAGAGGCTAAACCCGCAGGTTTCCTTCGGAAATTGGAACACGATCTGGGAGGTTGTTCCCAGTTATGGTAATATAATATTGAGGGCAAGGCAAGTGAGTGTGTCTCGATGTCGACGGCGCTTGGGGACAATCCTCTCTCTCTCCCCCTCTCTCTCTCTCTCCCATTCTCTCTCCCTCTCCCCTTCTTTCTTTCTTTCTTTCTTTCTTTCTTTCTTTCTTTCTTTCTTTCTTTCTTTCGTTACTTTTTTTTCTTCAAGTCCTCTCTGATCTGTCACTTTTCCAAGGGTATATAAAATTTACTTGGTTAGTTAATTATGTATGTAAGTCAGCAAGTAGGTAAGTATATGCATTAGTGCGCACATGTGCTACAGAGAAAGGAAAAAAAAAAAAAAAAAAAAAAAAAAAAAAAAAAAAAAAAAACTTGCGTCGGTGGATGTCAATGCAATGCAGGTTGACATGATACAAAACAGTTCGAATTCCCCATGGACACCAGACGACGTGGAAGCCAAAGCTGTCATACAGAAAAGAAAAGAAAAGAAAAGAAAAGAAAAGAAAAGAAAAGAAAAGAAAAGAAAAGAAAAGAGAAAAGGGCACTGACCAATAGCCTCGTCCGAAGGCTTTCAACTTCACGATACCCCTGACCCAATAGGGATTGTCGGAGTCGCGATATTTGCTTCTTCTTCCTCTTCTTCTTCTTCTTCTTTTTCTTTTTCTTTTTCATTCTTGGGTGGTATGGAGTAATTTCCCATCAGGACCTTCCCCAAGCCGAATTTCAAAACCTCGTTCATCTCGCTGAAGGTGCCCGGCAATTGGACTCAGGACTTGGTTTTCTTTACCCGCCTTGCCATTCCGGGGAGGGAACAAGTTGCCAGCGCATATCACTCTTTTATTTTATTTTATTTTTATTTTGATCTTATTCATGATCAGAAGATGGATGAGTTATGAAGTGTGAATGTATTCCGGAGAAGTTATTAATATTAATTAACGACGACAACAACAACAACAACAACAACAACAACAGGAGGAGGAGGAAGAAGAAGAAGAATCGAACAGGGTTCTTCTGGAGGGCTGGGAATGATGGTACCTTGCATGGAACTACATAACATTATAATTACTTAGGTAGCCTCTCCAACGAAGTTCGAATTCAAGTTGATGCATATTTGGTTATTAACTGTTGATATGTAAAATGTTAAAAGTCCTCTCTCTCTCTCTCGAAGGGGCCCTGGGGAAGAGCGTATTGCAGTTTGAGGTTACTAGCTCAATATAATATATACCTACTTACTTACGTATACGATAATATTCAATCGATAGTATACTCAATCAATCCACAGCATCTATACTAGTTTTATCCATTAGTTGTATAAGTACTTAAATAAGTAAGTAAGTATATAACCTCGAGATAGGCAGTTGTATGGGTAATAATAGGATGGGTGATGGATGGGCCTGCCCTTCTACGTATGTGGCCACACCATTCCCCCAGGACAAGACAGGCTTTGCATTGGCCAGTGCTTTGAACAGCACCAGCAGAGAAGAACAAGAGAGAAGAACAAGAACAAGAACAAGAACAAGAAGAGAAGAGAAGGGAAGAGAATTAAAAAGGGGTAACTTACATTACAGGCACAGGTACAGGTAATGTACATGTACATACATGGCAATGCATGGCATGGCATGGCATGGCATCAACAGCCAGCCCAGCAAAGATTAATTAATTGAGACCTTCTTTCAATACAACCAAACCAAACCAAACCAAATCAAACCAAATCAAACCAAAATCAAATCAAACTTAGCGAAACCTCCTTTCCCTGCTCCCCTCTGACCTGACTGACCCGACCTGACTATTTTATGGAACTCTCTCCCTCCGACTTCTTTCCCGCCTTTCTCTCCTTTCCCATCCTTTTCTTTTGACTTCTGATCGTATAGGAACCGCCTTCTCGCGATTCTTTTCGACGCTCGTTCCCTGCTGTTTTGCTTTTAGTAGACACGCCCGCTTCACTCCTTCAGCGGCTGCTCCATTCTAAATCCGACCAACACGAAATAATTATTCCTTTCGACTTCCCAACCACTTAATTTCTAGTTTCAATATTCAATTCAATTCAATCACAGATCCAAATCCATTCGATTCAAAATTCATTCTTCGGAAGAGAAGGCAGGCACACAAATAATCCAAAAAAAAAAAAAGATGAGATCTGCTGCTGTTGCCCTTGCGGCTTCGGCTCTCCTTATGGGTGCCGAAGCCGGTTCTTTGCTTCGACGACATGCCCACCACAACGTCCACAAGAGGAATTATGGATACGAGGCCCCACCGGCGCAGGATGCTGAGACTTGCAAGATCGTTACCTACACCACCTGGGTTGAGTACAATCGTAAGTAACCATTCTTCTTCTTCTTCTTCTTCTTCTTCTTCTTCTTCTTCTTCTTCTTCTTCTTCTTCTTCTTCTTCTTCTTCTTCTTCTTCTTCTTCTTCCCTTTCATTTACTCTTTTGTTTTTGTTTGTTGTTGTTGGTTCACGATACTCTCCTTTTGGTGGTTGTGTTTTTTGTTGGATTTGTGCAACACAACACGTTTTCCAACACGAACACGAATACGAACAGCGAACAACGAAGTGAAAATGAAACATGGTCACAAACACCGCGCCAAAAACATCGTGATGTCTATATTCAGCATAGTCATCATCACCATCTACTATACTAGATCACAATCAATAGCTAACATCTTGTAATCTTGAAATCCAGCCCCAAAGCCAACCTACGATACCACCGAATACGTCAAGTCTACGGTCACCCTCGTCCCCACCCCACACACGACCGTCCCGTATTCCTGCTCCGTCCCTGTCCCGACACCTGAGGTCACCACCTGCGAGACCCCAGGTACCTACACTTTCCCTGCGAAGACCATCACTCTGACCTCCACAGAGTATGTCTGCGTTCCAACCACCACCGTCCTGCCACCAGGAACCCACACATACGGTGTTGGAACCAAGGTCGTCACCGAGACCTTGACCACCGTCACCTGCCCGTATGCTTCCACATACACCTCGGGAACTGGTGTCTACACCACTCTCACCAGCACCGTTTTCGAGTGCCCAACCCCTGGAACCTACACCTACGGTGGACACGAGACCACTATCACCAAGACCCATACCATCACCTACCCAGCCGTTGAAACCTACACTCCTGGAACCTATACCCATCCAGTCAAGACCGTCACTGTCACCGTTCCATCTTATGTCTACACATGCCCCTATGCTCCATTCACTCCTGAGCCAACTCCTGAGCCCACTCCGGAACCAACCCCGGAACCTACCCCAGAGCCAACTCCTGCTTATACCCCACATGAGCAGCCACCAGCTCCAGTCTATACCCCAAAGCCTGAGACTGAGACTAAGCCTGAGCCAACTCCTGAGGTCCCAACATACGAGGTTCCAACCACCAAGGAGGAAGTCCCAGCTTACACCCCACCAAAGACCTCTACCATCAAGTCTGAAACCCCCAAGCCAACCAAGCCTTCCGGCCCAATCGACTACAGCAATGTTGGAACTGGACGACAATGGTGTATCACTTACACTCAGTACAACAACGACAAGTCTTGCAAGACCCGTGACCAGATCTTCACTGATATCGAGGAGGTTGCCAACAAGGGATTCCGATCCATCCGTGTCTACGCACCCGACTGTGACGCTTTGGAGCACATTACCGATGCTTGCGACAAGTACAAGTTGAAGATCGTTATGGGCGTCTTCATCCGTAAGAACGGCGGTGCTTATGACTACCAGGATGTTAAGAACCAGGTTGAGAAATTGGTTGTCTGGAAGCGATGGGACATCACTGAGCTCATTGTTATCGGAAACGAGTCCGTCTGGGGTGGCATCATCTCCTCTTCTGACCTCGTCGGCCTCATCGCTGAGTGCAAGGGAATCTTCAAGGCCGCTGGATACCCCGGAAAGGTCACCACCTCCGAGGTTGTCTCTTCCCTTGAGGCCAACCCAGGTCTTTGCGGTGTCATCGATGTTGTTGCCGTCAACATTCAACCTTATTTCAATGGTGGTTATGCCGCTGATGCTGGCAAGTTCCTCAAGCAACAGATGCAACAGGCTAAAGGTATGTGATAGTCAATCTGTCTGTGGTTTATTTAGACTCACTTTGCTAATCTTTTATTTATTTTTTTCGTTTGATAGCCGTCTGCAACCTTGAGACCTTCTGCTTGGAAGCCGGTTGGCCATCCGGTGGTGCCCCTATCAATAACGCCATCGCCGGACCTGGAGAGCAAGCCGCTGCCATTGAGTCCATCTACGCCGTTGACGATGGTCACATTTCTTACTTCAGCACTTAGTAAGTTGACTTCATTATCTTTTTTTAAGTCTCTTTATATATACTAACGTTATATCTTTCTCACCCTCTAGTGATGATCTATGGAAGGATCCTAACATGAACGGCGGTGTCGAGACCCACTTCGGTTGCGCCAAGCTCTTCCCCATCGGAGGATCCTATTAATTGAAGTGATGCCAGTTTAGCCAGCCGTGTTTTTGTTTCCTTTGTCTTTTAAACCCTTCTGTACAATACGCCAAAGCCATGAGTTAGGGAATGTATAAATTCATCTGCTTCTAATTCAACCATTCTCTTTCAAACATTAATCTTGTCCCCTTTCCGTCACTTTTCCTCCTTTTTTCTTCTTTGAGCCCTGTTGATTTCTTATGTAGTAGAGAGCGTGTGATAAACGTTTCATTTGTTAAGATGGTTTGTAGTGAGGTGGTAAATTCCTTTTGTAGAACTGCGACTGCAAGATAAGAGTATAGACACAAAGGATAGTGTAGTAGTACCACTAGTGCAATAGCTATCAAGGATAATATCTAATAATCAACTAGTACCTAAGTAACTATTTAAGTAGAGTTGTGTTCCGAGTACCTGGTACTTCACTGTATCCATATCCTTCAAGCACCTACCTGACCCACTATTATACCTTTCAAGTGGTTGAAACTTCGGCTAGGCTGGATTCAAGATGTTCTATCATGTTTGTTGGAAAGTGATGTGTTGTTCCCCCCTAACCAAGCTCAAGCTCCCAATTGCAAGCTCTCCAACTTCAACTTCAACCTTTATTCCGTCCTGCAACCCCTCCGACAGCCAGTTGAGATAATATACTTTAAAATGGCGGCTACGAACCGCAAATACTCGGCACTTCCAGATATCGTAAGCCTCATATCTACTCCGCTAAGGCATCGTATCCTACTGTTTTAGTTCAATCGCTAACCTGGCATATACTAGGACACATCTGCAAAGGATGTATTCGAGACACCCGACCTGACAGATGATTCCACACTCCCCGTATGACGAAGCCAATACCTTTTGCTTTCATCCACACCTATAAAGCTCATATTTTTTTTATTTTTTATTTTTTTTTTCTAACGCCCAAAATTCATAATCATATAGACATCACCCTCTCGAGGGGATGGCGACCACTCCTCTGCCTCCTCCCAAACCGACGATGACGAGCACCGCGAAATCGCGCATCCGCGACTCCATCCAAGACTCGCACGGAATGTTTTCAAAAATGCACAAGTAGACGCCAGTGATGCAGATTTCTCCGACAGGATTGCGTCCAAGCGACAGAGTTACCGGACTACGACTTTAAATCGGCAGAGGAACCGGATGGACGAAGGGGAGAGGGAGTTGTACGGCGATGACGAGGACGAGTTGTTCGATGATGATGGCGAGGAAAGTGCTATTGATGGTGAGGAACGGGTGGGGAAGAGATTAGCTAGGTTAAGGAGGGAAATGGAGGAGCTGAAGGAAATGATTGAAAAGGAGAGGGAGGAGAAGGAGGAGTTTAGATTAGAACAGGGGATCTCCGAAGGTGAGGATGGGGAAGTGGAGGATCCCGACGAAGAAAGTTGGGAGAGGTTGGCGGAGGTGATGGAAGAACTAATGACAGCAAAGGGGAAAGGGGGCGGTGCGGAGGCAGACCTTGCGCGAAAGCTAGCCAATGGACTCAAGGTGCCACCACGGACGACTACCGACACTGATGGTACTCAGACAGCGGTAGCAGCCCCACCATCGGGTGAAACTGCAGAACCTACGGGGATTACAGCAAACTATACGGTGACTTACTCGCCGCATTTCAAAAAGACGCACACGTTGGCGAAGGTTGCAGAATTTGACTCCAGGATCACCCTGTTGGAAAGACTGCTGGGTATATCCTCAGCCCAGTCTCTAGCGTCTATCCCGACGAATTTCGCGATCATATCGTCACTTGAGACGCTTACGCAGCAGCTCACTGTTCTTACAAATACATCCGCATCGTCTTTGGATTCGGCTGCGAGGAGGGTTAAGAGTTTAGCTTCTGATGCTGAAAAGCTTACGGAGGCACGGAAGGCCGCGAAGGCTGCCCTGGAGAGCCGTCGTGCTGCTGGGGAGGAAGAAGCAGCGATAGCTGGTACTCTTCCTGAAGGACCATCGTACCTTTCAGACGCTGAAAACGAGGCCAAGATAAACGCCCTTTATGGCACCCTGGAGACCATCGACAGGCTATCCCCGCTTCTTCCTGCGGTTCTAGACAGACTAAGGAGTCTGAGAAGTGTTCATGGGGAGGCAGCTAGGAGCATGCAAACCCTTGATATGGTCGAGAAACGACAGGAGGAGATGCAAATTGAGATTACCAAGTGGAAAGAAGCACTAGAAAAGGTCGAAGCGGCAGTCGGGGAAAACGAGAAGACCGTAGGAGGTAACATGCAGCAGGTGGAGCAGTGGGTCCGGGTGTTAGAGGAGAAAGTACGACAGATGTAATAATGCCTGGGACACACGCAGCGTACTTGCAAGCACCAGGCACTAGCGTATTTCTATAAAATAAACGAAAAGAGGCACAGCACAAAACATTCGAGCCGACCATGCATGCTGCCTCAAAATTTTAGAGCAAGATACGTAGCCTCGAGACCCAAGATACAAATCTAGAGCATTTGTGCCACTCGAGATACTAACTGGGAACTGGATGCAGTTGGCGTCCTGCTTTCCCAGCGTTTGGTTGGCTGGTTAACGTGCCTGGATTGCTTGCGTGGTGGGTGTGTGATGCATGATGCGTGTGTCAAAATGTGTGTTGCATTCATTTGGCCATCGATTGATTGCCTTCTCTTTCACCTTGTTAATTTTCAATTCCCATCATCACTAACCTTCTCTCTGTCTCCTCCTCCTACATCACCTAAAAATCCAATCCAACATCCCATCCCCCCTCATCTCCCATCACGGCCTAGTCTGTGTGTTTTTCCCTTACTTCTTCTCCTCACGTGGTTAGCCAGTGTTATCCCGTCTGATACCTGCAGCTGCCTCCATACAGGTACGATGGCTCTAAAGCGAAAGAGGTCAAACTCCGCAACAAGGTTGCTTGAAACCAACGGGGATACCTGGAGCACCAGCAGCACCAGCAGCAATCGTGAATTCGAACTAGCTACCACCGAGTTCACCATCAAAATCAATGTTCCTAAGCAGTCCAGGAACAAGAAAAAGCCACAGGCTAGATTCGAGCCTGACATTATCAGCAAGCTAGTCGTCCAGCCCTCAAAATGGTACAGGATGAAAGAATACAGCAGTTTCGTCCACAGCAAGATAACTTTCAAGCGGGGTGACATAGTGGAAGTTAAACGTCCTGGAACTGATGGTGTTCATGGGGAGCGAAAGGAGTGGATCGCTCGGGTTCTCGATGTCAGGGCTGACGACCCTGCCCACGTTTACGTGCGAATCGCGTGGTTCTATTGGCCAGAAGATCTTCCCATGGGTCGAATGGAATACCATGGTCGCAACGAGGTCATTGAAAGCAACCATCCTGATATCATCGATGCCATGACCGTCAACGGTAAGGCTGATATCAAAGAATGGGACGAGGAGGACGAAGATGCTTCCTTTGAAGGATACTATTACCGCCAACAATTCGACTATTTGAGTAGCCAACTGACTGTAAGTTCTCGAATACTCGTGTCTTTAATAGTACCTATCTATCAATGCTTATACATATTTCTATAGACTCCCAGAGAATTTTGCATTTGCGAAAGTTATTACAATCCAGACACCAAGATTGTAAACTGCCCCGAATGCAACATCTGGATGCACGAAGAGTGTATCATCGCGGACGCTATCAAGCGCCACAAAAAGTCTAGTCTCATTGCAAAAATAGGCGACGACTTAAAATCCGACTCGGCCGTGACTCTCGTGGAGAAGGGAGACAAGAAAGGTCATGATAAATCCCAAAAATCGACTCATAAGTCCGATCAGAACGTCGCCGTTGTCTTGTTCGAGGGCAAAATTCGGATCAAGGAGGTCATCAAAAGGGGTGACGACGATTCCGATTCAGGGCTGGATGCCGACACAATCATCGACGAAGATATTCGTTGTTTGAAATGCGGCGAGGTCGTTCCCTAAACATACATCCCTTCTCCATTGCAGCCAGGATGCAGGATTGGCATGTAGAACTGAACTCGTCTCCGTTCTTTGACATAAACCTTCCCATATCTATTACCAGCGGCCCCTTTCTCTTTGTTGCTATTTTATTGTTTCACAGCGATTGCCACCCCTTCCTCCATTCTTATTCCAAAGCATGGTATTATACACATATTTATGTTTTCCCAGCGTCTTTTCCCTTTATCGCATTCCACATTTATACAAGCCTTCCTTCCTTCAGTATTCTTTTTTAATCACATATTCTTATTCTGGCTATTTCTATCCCTTTTCCCCTGTGCCCTGCTCCCTTGCGTGATTACCATTACCTACGCTCCTTGATACCCTCTAACAAGCAGGCGTTATTATCCTTCCATATTTCCATGCCAGGCCGGTATTATCGGGCGGCGACAAGTTTCCGATGCGGGAAAGCTTCCATACAATTCCTTTGTTTTCCCGCACTTGGCTCATATGTGTTACACTTGTTGTCCAAACTCACCTTCGTAGATTTTGTTTTGAAGAAGCGCTGCATATTCTTTATCTATTATTAGCCCAGGCTACAAAGTTACATTATCAGCATGAATGAAAACCTGTGTTCTAAATGGTAATACTTACGTGCAAGGACGATAATATAACTATCAACAGTAAATGGTGGTAGGACTTTTATGCCTCTCAATACCGTCAGCTGCGGTTTTGTCGAACCCAAGCCCCGTTCGAGTATCAATTGCTTAACCGACATTTAATGGCTTGTAGCCGTCTATATAAATATCATATCAAGGTATGTATGATAATTAATTAGCAGTCCATCGTCCTGTCTTTGTCAAGTCGAAGATATCACTTCGCCTCTTCCTTCCAGCACATATTATATCGAAGTCTATATCGTCTGATCCAGACCCTGCAATGGATTATACACATCCGAACATATCGACGTCAACGTCGGCTGCGCTTAGACAGCTTGAGACTCTCGCCAACCCAGAAATTGACGGAGTAGCCGCGATACCAGATATAGTCCTCACTGTTTTAGAAGTGGCTAAATCCGTCGCTGCTCTAGAGAGGGAAGTTGCTGGGTTAAAGGAACGGTATGATATGATATATTTATTTATCAAATGCTTCCTGGAATCGAATCGATTCTAGTTTTCCTTAAGATAGAATAAAATGCATATTGTATATGATATCATTCTAACAATCTTTCGAACCGTCGGTCTTGGATCGGTTCGAATTCGCAGGAATACGCTGTTGAGACTACAGCTCCACAATAGCCACCTCGGTCGAACAGAAACGCTTCTCATACCAGCTATTGTTCCGCCTGAACTGCGCCGTGTGATGCCGCGTAACTTGAATGATTTGAATGTCTTCAACGGTAAGATCAATCGAATTGTATATATATATATATATATATCTTCTCGAGTTTTTCTTTACTAACTATGAACTTTCTTTGTTAAACAAAATTAGCTGAGCAGTGTGACGCTGCACTCGAGGCGCTCGGGGTAGAGATCAATAGTAAAGCTAGTGCCTATGCTAAACGAGGGGTAATTGCGGATCAGTTGGGAGTGAGGCTTCCTTAGATGTCTTGACTTTTGTGCAGCTGGTATTCGTCAATTGTGTATCTCAGGTTCCTTTTAATTAAATAAGTATCTAGACAGTAGAAGACATGAAGCAGTTAAGAGTAAATTCCGGGACTACAGTATGTAACGTAATGTGATATCAATCAATCAATGGCCAGTCCCGAATGGTCGTGATCCAATACTATCGCGACAACGTTAGTGAAGAATCGGCCACCCGAAACTTACTTACATCCCATTTCTGAACAGAAAAACAAGAAAAAGGGAGAGAGAGAAAGGAAAATCCGACGAGGGAGTATTCTAAGAAGGATAAAGAGGACGATAGAGGGGAAGAAAGAAAGAAACGAAAATGTCATCATCACCACCATCTCCGCCCTCAGAGCCTTCCACCATCACAGCAATGCCTACCCCGTCGGTGCAAATCCCACCCCTCTCATTCGCCCTGGTCTCCACGGGTGTCTACCGCTCTGGCTGTCCCATGCCCCTCAACTTCCCTTTCCTCTCAAAACTCCACCTGAAATCCATCATCTACCTCGCCGACCAAGATCTCCCCACAGACCTCCAGCGATTCGTCACGGAGAATAACATCCAAGTCTTCCATTTCCGAGTCCAGCAGGTCCGGGGGGACAATAATCCAACAGATGACAACGCAGAGGAAGCCTTTCTGGGAAATGGGGTAGATACAGCTCCTGACATCGCCAAAGAAGACGGGAATACCGCGTCATCGAGACGAGGATCTGCGATTTCCAGAAGAGGTTCCGCCGCTGCTATGATCTTCGAGGAAGAAAGGGGACGGAAGGATAAGAAGGATAAAGAGAAGGAAAAGGTTGAGAACGATCCTGTGAGCATGCAGTTGGCGTTGGAGCTTCTGCTCGACAATAGAAACTTCCCGGTGTTGATACATTCCAATAAGGGGAAGCATCGGTCTGGAGTTCTGGTTGCTTGCATGAGGAAGCTGCTGCAGAATTGGGCATTTGGGTCGGTTAAGCTTGAGTATTATTACTTTGCTGGTGAGAAAGGCAAGGCGGATGTAGAGGTAACTCCAAACCCCCTTCTCGCTTCCCGGTCTTTACACACGTTTGATGTCCTTCGCCATACTGTTAGCTTCTTCTCCTTCTTCTTCTATGGCTAGTTATTTGTGGAGAACTGATGATTTTTGGAATTTGATATATAGTTCATCGAGAAGTTCGAGCCAACTTTGAAGTACGATGAGAAATGGGCTCCAGCTTGGCTGAGGTACACCCCCGAAGAAGGGAAACTCATCAAGGTTACAAAAGATGGATGAAAAGGGTTAAAACTCTAGGTGAAGAATAACTTATGAGTTTCACTAATACGCTAAGGACTATCGGCGGCGTGTCTTAAGGCATTCTGTTGGGTAAAATACAAAATGCCATATATGAAGAGCTATTGAAGGCCTATGGTACAATACTTGTATGCTTCAATACAGGTCGGATGGCGTAAAGGGGCGCCGGTTCAAACTTTAAGGAGAAGGGTCATGCTAGGGTATCATAGTGATGAAATCTAGGAATAAAAACCGTTGGTATCAAGGAAGCAGTGGAGAGGGTTCAGATTATCTCCAATCAAATATTATGTGGCAAACTTCCCACGAGCAAGATTTTGGAAGCTCAGGTCAAATTCCTTTCCATCTAGAATATCCTCTTGTAGTAGCTCCAATTCTGTATCATCCGAATAGTCTGTGCCTTCAACATACTTTTTGAGAAAGCATAAGAATGGTTTCTTTAGCCCCAACTCGCTGGGAGACGTTTCCCTTGTTTCGTACTCATCATCATATAAGTCGTCTTCAACTAGATGAGCACGGAAGCGTAAAGAAGGTAGGTCGGTATGAGGTAGTGTTGCCACTAAGAGTTTTGTCTTTCGAGGGAATACATTCTCTTCTTCGATGTCCCTTAGACATTTTGATGTCGTAGCATGCGGCTTGAAAGGTTTATTGGAGAGCTTTGAAGCAGAGTGAAGCTTGGTTGGTTTTGGTCGATCGATGGAAGTCGATGATTTGGATATAGCAGGTTTGGTATTTTTGGGTCGTCTGGGGTCTGATCGGAAGGGTTCGTCATCTTCTGAAAATGAAGATATTTCATCATCATCTTCTCCCTCGTCGATTTGTGGGTTCCGCGCTCTTCTATCTCGCCTCATTCTGTCTGATGCAGACGGAAATATGCCGCGCCCTCCATCTCCGGTTCTATTTGACGTACCTAAGTCCGGAGTACCGAAAAAAACAGAAATAGGCAACGGAGTCGCACTTTCTTCCTCAACATTCGTCCATGGTGAAGTATGAGATGCCTCAGTTGCCTTGCTAACTCCAATCCAGGCATCTATTGGACCCGCTGATTTGCGAACGGGCTTTTGACCCCCCGGAGGCCGAGTAATCTGCTGTCTCGTTCGAGGCGAGGGAGTATCATGGGCTTGAGATAGTCTTTGTGGAGTGATATGTTCTTTTCTTCGACTTGGAAAGCTCGTGTTATTATCACTTCCAAAGCTAGGGTACCATGGGCCATCTCTCTCTGACATCCGTGCAATGGGAGCATTAGAAGTAGGAGTACTGGCGACAGTCGGTGCCCTTGATGGAAGCGCGATTTCCCTCGTGGTAGGCATTCCGGGGCCACGGCTCTGAATTTCTCCCCTTCGATGTTGCAAGGGAGAAGATGGTAATGGAATCATAGGATTTCTTGCCGTAAGAGTTATATGAGGAATATCAGCTTGCTTTTCTTGTTGCATAACTCGCGAATTCATCTTTGCGATAGTCCACGGATTTGATATAGACCCATCCCCGCGAGTATCCTCCTCTATATGTTCGTTAGCTTTGAGCCATGAATTAACCTCGATTTGAAGTCCATACCCCGTTCAGCCTGCTGTCTTTCTGCCCCTTTCATAACTTCTTCGATATCTACAAAGTCCCCATCGTCGTCTTCGCCAATTCCAGAACCATACATACTAAAGCTCCATCCACCACCACGTTCCCTCGTATCGGACCTGCTTTGGGAATTTTCAAATTTTGTACGCGGTATATTCTCTTCTTCCTCTTCAGGAACGGCTTGATCCCGGCCGAGGGGGTTCTCATGTTGACCATTAACCGCGCTCGAACTAATCTTAATTGGCGGGGAACTCGAGGGCGCATGGCCTTTGGTTTTGGCCAAAAGCTGTTCTGCTGCCCCGATTCTGATTATGTCGGGGACGGGTTTAGGGGCTTTTTGATGTGTTTGATGGATTGGAGCTTCACTCGGAACCACGGAATCGTATGTAGCTTCGCTGCTGAAATCATCTTTCTCGGTACTCTTAGATCCCTCAGCAGTACCATACAGTCGCTCGAAAAATTCCTTGATACAACTGATTACCCTCTCATTACTCTCGAAGAGCACATCGTCTTTTGCAGGCTCGATGTTAACATCCACCTTCCCAACGCTAGAGAGTATATTAAGAAATAGAAACGGCTCTGTAGGCGCATCGACTGATCTCGCCGCAAAGGCTAATTTGATTTGATTTCTGTATAGGCTGTATATGGAATGGGCTAACCCGTGATTCCGAGTTATGGATAAAGGACGGTTCTTGTATGCCACGCACACGCCCTTTTTAGAAGCGGGATTTGTATCTATCGTGACAATTTTAGTATCATATATTCTCGAGTAGCATCGGCGCAATTGGGAATATACCGTCATCAGGATTTACTACAAAAGCTTCGAAATGAACATCACCATCTTCAGCTTTGCTCTCAATCCATTGTCCGTGCCGATTGGATTCTGCTCCAAACGCCTTGATCACAGCCTGATCCTTTGTACTACTCGCAGCAAATATGACATCATACTTTGTCTCGATCTTCTTCTTTCCTTTGTTACCTTGCGGTGCAGCTACACACTTAAATTGAAATCGTGCTTGCGGATGTGTAAGGTAGTACGATAACAATAGAGGCTTGATCCGGCCCAAATACTTTACCGCTGTTTTCTCTACTGTGGATTTTCGAACTGGAAATCTAGCAAATAGGTTTGATACTTTGACGGTACACCCAGTTGGTGCCGAAACTGGCGATATTCTGGATAATTATCTACAGAGTTAGATGTTTGATGTTTCTATTGAGTTTAAGGTGTACCGGGGATAGCTACGTTTTGAGAGATCCGTCAGGAGCGATCTCACATGCCACCGCCATCGCTTCGTTTTTTATACGAGTAACGATCGTAAGTAGCCCAGAAACATTGGCAAGGCTTGCTAATGCTTCACCTCTAAAACCAAGGGTGGTGACATCGAGCAAGTCATCAAATGTAGATATCTTGCTTGTGCAATGGGGTTTAGCCACTATGAAACAAAAAAGTCAGCTACACTGGTACACTATGCATTAAAAACGATGTGATAGAACCTACTTAGACTCCGATCATTTGGATCGATTCCACAGCCATTGTCTTTGACCTGTATATGAGAAACTAAGTCTGAACTAGCTTCAATAATGATAGATGTAGCCCCAGCATCCAACGCATTCTCGACGAGTTCCTGTGTTGCACGAACCGTAATAAGGTTAATTTAACGAATCCATATAGGTGCGTCATCTGGATGCTGTCCAGGGAAGTCTTACTTTAATGACAGTGAGAGGGTCTGTGATGACTTGAGTTGAGCCTAGACGGCGCACGGATTCTTGAGGAATCTCGTGTATCATAGCTTATGCATAAGAGAATCAGGAACACACGCGCTCGATGGTCCTTCGATATTGATGTGGAGTTGAGAAGTTGGATCGATATGTGTTCAGTTTGATGATCGATGAGGGAGTGGGATGTTTGGGTCAGGATGTTTGGGTCTCGGTTTTCAATGAAGCAATTGTGACGTTGATGAATACCTAAATATAGAGAAATTCGAAGTGGTATATGTCCTCACGCCGCTTGCGGTATCGGTTTTACGACGGGTTGCTTCAGTTGTATCGAACATCGTCAACTATGAATATTTATTTATTTAGGGGATTTAAGTCCGAGGTCGATTGGCAAGTTATGAAGCTTTATTTGATCGCAGTACGGTCCCACCATATTGGTTTACTATTCACAATTCATTACGGCGGCCTTGGCTTGCGCTTTTCTTCAAAGGATATGCATAGCAAGTACATTTTATCCCGTGGGTATTCATTAGCGTTTGATCGTAAGCTGTGCTACAGCTATCTAAATCTATAAAGTATCTGTCTGTGGGACAAAAGCCACCTCTTTCAGTGGCCGGGGATACTTGTTTTTAGGTAGGTATTAAAAAAGAAAAGGGTGTGCAATGTGTAATGTGTAATGTAATATGTGACAGTATGAAGGGAAGGTGTACCGGTCAAGGAACCCATTTTCTTTACTCAATCACCGGAATATGCAGAGGGTAGCTTGAAAGAAGAATATAGGGTTCGGGGCAGTTCGGGTTAGCTCTGGGTGAGCTGGAAAAGCCATGCTTTATAAAAAAACACGCATTATAATCAACCCTCTAAGAAACAACTCTTGGATATACAGAAGAATCGAGGGTTTTAAAACTCCCAGTTCTCGTCGACACTTTCAATGGCCCACTTGAACTTATCACGAAGAGTTTTGGGGAATATTCTCTCGAGAGGGACGCCGAATTTCTTGCAAAAGACAACAGACAAGCGAGGATCGATGTAATTGATCTTGGATGTGCCGAGCGACACCTCTGATGTATTTTCCTTGTCCTGTAGAGTTTGTTAGTGATATCATTCCGTCTGCGATTCGATATAATGGGAAACGTACCTTCATCATACTAATCTTGACTTGAATTTTATCATCGAGTTTGGCGATTTGTTCCTCAAATTTTTCGACAGATGGAGACTTTCCAGCGGCCTCCACCTTCCCAGTCTTGTTTTCCCTCGCAAACTCTTTCTTCATATCGTCGAGAGCGCCCAGGCGAGATTTGAGCTCAGAAGCCTTCATCTCCTTTTCGCCGTTCGCTACGAGTTTTTCGTTATCCTTAGCAAACTTCCTTTCAATCTTCTTCTTTTCTTCTTCTAGAAGCCACTCCTGATGTTCTTTAACCCAATCTTGATCATCGATCTCGGCGTCTAATTTAAAATACTCTGGTTTCTTCTTCTTGAGCTTTGGCTCTAAGTTCAGGATCATCTGCTTGAATCTCCATTTCTGGTACATCAATGCTTTGATCTCGTACATCTTCTTTTCCATCTGAGAGTCGTGCATCTTGCTCTTGGTACGTTGATGGTTGCAAAGAATGGCGACCTTCTTGTTGGCCTCATTGTAAGCGGCATGTTTGTCAGCGATGCTGCCAATGTTCTTCATCTTGGAAAGCTCTTGTTGCATGGTCCAGGAAGCGTTATAGGTACGGAAGACCTTTGCACTAAGTCCTGGCATATGTTCTTTAAACCACTCGTTGATGTGTTTTGTTTGGATGCGATCGAAAAGGTCGTCACCCGGGCCCTTAGGCGCCTTCTTAAAGATACGCAAATTCTTGAAAACCTGCTTATCAACGGTGTAGACCTGATCAAATTGGATACTGTCTTTACCCAAGAACTTGAAGTGGACAAGATTGGGCTCTTCAAGGGTAACATGTTCGTATCGCAAACTGCAACAGCCGACAGTGTCGGCCTCGTCGTCGCCCTTTTCATTACCCGCTCTGAGAGCGAACTTGTCGATTAGATAAATCGCGGTGGCCCGTTGGCGAACCATGGTCTGTTTATCACTTAGTTCTTGGGTGTACTCCCGACGGATCTTCTCAATATGTTTCTGCGCAAGGTGTCAGCACTATTGGCGAAAACAACGAGTGAAGTGAAAATAACAGTAGAAAAGTAGAAAATTACCTTGAGTTCACGAGCTTTCTCATATTTCTTGAAGTCGCTTTGGCCCTTTAAGGAGCTGGTGACGGCGAGCATAACATATTTGACGTTGCCATTGATGTTTTCAGTCCACATAGCTAGCCACGAAGCTGTTTGGTTGTGGACAATATTGCCCCATTTGTGCCCCTTGGGTGGGGGCGGGACCGTGGCTTCTTTGCCAATGTTCAGCGTGATCTGTTCGGGAGAAACACGCTTCTTGTACATGCCACGTTTAGGATGTTCACCACGGCCTCGAAATAGGCCGGGAGGTTCGACTCGGAAGTTTCCAACCTTCTCCTTGCGGCCATCCCATAGGCAGTATTGATACGGCTCCTCGATTTTCTCTCTTTCCGCCTTGGCCTCTTTTTTTTCGGCAGCCGACATAGCCTTCTTTGCCTCCTTCAAAGCAGTGAAGTGCTCAAACATTGGACGGAAGTCACATTTATCATAGCTTTGGATCTTGACAGTGTGTCCATTTTTATCTTTTGCACCCCCGGTTTCCTTAAGGACTGTTTTCCAATCTGCGAAAAAGTTTTCGAGAAACTTTTTGTCGCTAGCCTGGGGTGCTTCAAGAAGGGCTGCCATAAATCCTGCGACTTCCTCAGCTTCGGGAGCGAGAGTGATGGGGACACCGTCGTATTTCATTTTGACGCTCTTGGGCAGTAATTCGTAAGGCGGCGGGAACATAACACCCGAATGCTGAAGAGTCTCCC
This sequence comes from Arthrobotrys conoides, assembly GCA_036971725.1. Taxonomy (NCBI): domain Eukaryota; kingdom Fungi; phylum Ascomycota; class Orbiliomycetes; order Orbiliales; family Orbiliaceae; genus Arthrobotrys; species Arthrobotrys conoides. Next base: position 295,179 of record JAVHJM010000010.1, read on the forward strand.
ACTTTTGATTTCCATCATTTTGCTCGGCTAGCCACCACTTGTACTCGTCAGATTGCTCTTCACCATCGGGACTAGCCGCCACCTCTTCCGCCTCTTCCTCCTTCTTAGCCTTGCCCTTAGCAGCTTTCTTCGGTGCAGGCGCTGCAGCTTTGCCTTTGCCTTTCTTGCTTTTGGCAGGGGTGGGTTCTTCGCTATCTTCTTCATCTTTCACTGCCTTGAATTTCTTGGCCGAGGTAGTTTTCCTTTGTTTGGCAATGGGGATATCGCTATCTGAAGCATCGGAGGGCGTCTCGTCCTTTGGTTTACGTTTGGTGGCAGATTTTGTCTTTGGAGTAGCCTTTGCTGCGGGTTTGCTTTTTGGGGTGGCTTTGGCGGCAGCCTTTTCGACGCTTTTTCGATCCTTGGCGAGCTTTTGAAGAGGAACGTCGTCATCGTCATCCTCGAAATCTGATTCTGATTCTTCTTTCATCGATTTTGTCGATCTTCTCCTTGAAGAGCTCAGGGGGATGTCATCCTCGTCGTCCGAATCAACAAGCTGTTTCTTTGTACCGTTGACAGTGGTCCGTCTTCTTTTAGACTGTAGGTTCGGGTCAGCGTAGTGTCATACATATTTTTAAAGTTGCGGAGAGGGATAACGTACCAAAGGAGCAGAGTCCGACTCTTCATCATCGTCTTCTTCTTTGATGGCAGGTTTCATGGCAGCTTTCCGCTTGCCAGAAGTACCATTGATAACTTTAGAAACCTTTCCAGGATCCATGGCCATCCCTGGAGTATGTGCGGCATCGATCTCCATGGATTCTTCCTCCATCTGGCGATCCACAGCGGGGTCGATCTTTTCGGGAAGGACAGCTCGGCCGTTGGGCTTTCGGCGGCCTCTAGCGAGAGGCATCTCATCTTCTGATGAAGACATGTCGGAGCGACTGGGTCTCGTTGCTGATTTCAAGATAATATGTTCGGAAGGGGTAGAAATTCGAGGACTGGTCGTCTGAGCCCGTTTAAATGTGGTCGGAAGGTGGGAACAAGGTTTCGAATAGGTATAATAATTATTTAATAGGTGGTGCGACCGCGAATGGAATATCTGCGACGCACAAGAAAGGAGTGTTGTTGGCTGTGGTGGTAGTGGTGTAGTCAGTAATGTGAGGTCCCGTGAGAAGGGGCGAAAACGCGTCGAAGGAGAGCAGAAGCGATGAGTGGTGGGAAAAGGGAATGGTCTGGGTGAAAGACTCGGAGGCAAAGACGGATTTCGAGGAACGAAGACCAGTCGAGACCCGAGGACCTTTCGGACAGAAAGTCCGAACGAAGCTGACGGCAGCGTGAAGGTTGTTTTAGGGGGAGAAGGTGGGAAAGTCCAAAATCACAGGGCGAAGATGTCGACAAGTTGTGATTATGACGGATGGGGAGTTTTTTTTATATGAGGCGGTTAGCCGTTTTGTTATGTGTGCCTTGCTTGCTGTGCTGTGCTGTGCAGCAAGTTGCAAGTTGGAACCGGGTTTGTCACTACACACAGCACAGGGAACGTCCAATATAAGAAATTTACGAAGGGAAAGAACAATAAAATTTTGAAGGGGTTATACTATGAATTTTGGAAAGGAAATGAAGCTGGTGATGGTGATGGTGCCGGTGGTGTTTGTGGGAAGGATAGAAAGCAGTGTATGAGAAGGAGAAGGAGAGGGAGAGGGAGAGGAGCGAGCAGGCGGGCAGGCGGGCAGGGCTAAATAAAAGGTCGAAATTTGGCAAAGTCAATTTTTTGCTGACGGAACGGGCGCGAAAAAATTTGAAGTCAACTTTTTGCTGGGCAAACACGCCGAACAGGACGCCACTGCGCTGCACTGAACTATCCACCCACAGCTGGGTTAGCTATTATATCACCAGGATCCCAGTAATAGGAATAGGTACCATCTGTCTTGATACTAACGTATGCGTGTTAGTATAAAATCAATAGTAATGGTGGTGTTTTGAAATATTTTAGGACGCCACATTAGACTCATTCCACTTACTGCCATTAATAACCTAAGAGATACCTAGTACCTAGTACCTAGTACCTACTTACTCACATACTTATTACTTACTACCTAAGAAAGAACATTACACTGATGACTGTTAGTATAACCTTCTCTCTTGTGCCCAAGTCCCAGATATAGATATAGCCCGGTGTCGAGTAGAATGCATGTCTCTCTGCTTGGAGAATATTAAATTAGGAATGTGTATCTATCATATATCCAAAATTAAAAATGTGTTGTCGTGTTGCTGCGTTGTCGCGTTGACCTGTTTGCCCGCTGCGGTTGTCACGAAAATTGCCGGCGGCTCCTCCTCCGAACCGACATCACTCGATTGTGCCAACTTCTCCGTCCGAGAAAAAAAAGCCTCTGTTCCAACCCCGTCATCTCTCCCCTCCTCTCCTCTCCTTCACCCCGCCGTTCTTCCATCCAATTGACTCAATGCTCGCCAACGCCGCCCGTCCCGCCCTCAGAAGGGCCGCCATTACCGTCGTCTCCCGGTAAACTATACCCCTCCACCATACCATTCCGGCTATCGGCTCATGCATCATTGCGTATAATATACTAACGTCTGACCTGTATCTCATAGACCGGCCGTTGGCGCTCTTACACCAGCCGCCGGATATGCCACTCTCAGAGAGATCGAGGGACGTCTCAAGTCCATCCGAAACATTGAGAAGATCACCAACACCATGAAGGTCGTCGCCTCGACAAAACTCAACCGCGCCATGCGAGCCATGACCGAGTCCAAGGCCTTTGGTGAAACTTCAAACAAGGTCTACGAGGAAGCCGAAACAAAGGTTCCTCAGGAAGCGAAGACCCTCATTGTCGTTGCATCTTCAGATAAGGGTCTCTGCGGTGGTATTCATTCTGCATTGACCAAGGCTACAAGGAGGAAGCTGTTGGAGAACCCCAATGCCGATTTGGTCATCCTCGGTGAGAAGTGCAAGGCTCAATTGCAGAGGGAAAAGAGCCAGAGCATTGTCTTGAGCTTTGCCAACGTCGGAAAAGACATCCCAACCTTCACTGAGGCTCAGACCATCGCGGACCAGATATTCCAGCTTCCCAAGCAATACGACAACATTGAAGTTCTCTTCAACTCTTACCTCAGCCCCGTCTCTTACGATCAGAAGACCATCCAGAACTACTCTGTAGACTCTTTCCAGGAATCCGGTACGTTTAACATGGAATATCCGAGATAAACCCTTGGTTTTTTCCTCCCTTATTCTTGATTTTTTACATTTTATTAACTCTTTGTCCAATAGCCAACTTCTCTGCCTTCGAAATCGATGACGAGGAGTTGCCCAACCTCCGCGAGTTCTCTTTGGCAAACGCAATTTACTGGGTAATGAGCAAATCCGTTTCTCTCTATTTAATGTTCAATTCGGGCTAACGAAGCAAAATTGATAGGCCTTGGCTGAGGGACACGCCTGCGAGCAGTCTGCCCGTCGAAATGCTATGGACAATGCATCGAAGAATGCCGGAGAGATGATCCAGAAGTTCCAGATCCTGTTCAACCGTACCAGACAGGCTGTCATTACCGGCGAACTGGTTGAAATTATCACTGGTAAAGTCTACCATTCCCCGAAATCCTGACAAGAGTTCTACTAACATATTTTTTTACCTATAGGTGCCGCCGCATCCGAAGAATCGTAGAGGGGTAGTTCATTGGGCTTTGATTCTTGCGCGATTTGCGTTTCGTATCTTTTAATTGTACATACCTCGAGGTGAGGAGTGAAAAGTAAAAAAAGGAAGATCATTTAGATGGCCTTGTGTGGCCAGCAAACTTATATATAACAACCGTTTACTATCCGTTGACTCGGGAAAAGAGAGGGGAGAATGCCTTAATGGCGACACTGTTGACCAATTGACAGATAACGACACCTTAGCAAATCGAGTAACCGACCCACCATCGTGAAAACCTCGTACTTTAACTCGGGAGCACTATCTTAGGACCGAACTAGGATAATCCCCCGGATCGATCGAGGCCTCGAATATTGACCTAAAATACATTCATGTTCGTTTCTGCATGAATAATCCTGTGTCCGACAGCCTCCGGCATTTTCCGTTGTTTCGAGGTGGGTCATATGACCATGCGACATTGAAGCCAGCTGTGCCGCGTACAAACCTTCTGATTGTTGCCTCGAATGCGACTCTTGAAATATTAATGATCATGACATGGATGCGCTGTTGGCTTGTGCACAATACATCAAGCTCTGGCTGACGACTCAGTACCTTCCAAGCCGCACATCTGGACCCAACATTCCCCCGAATTTTCCCCAACCTTTTCCCTCGTTTCCCTCCTGATCACCATCGGTTTCGTCGGACAAGGCTAGTTGGATCTTGATCCGCGAACGGGTTCGAGAGGTCTCGGCATCATTTGGGCCCAATCAACGCCTGCCCCATCCCTTAAGCGATGAGACCATGCAAGGTTTGCAATTTGTCCAGAAACTCGGTGCAATCTACAACAATATGGTCGCCGGGGTTAAGGGCAATTGCAAAGACGAGATACCTCCAGAGATCACTGGATCTGCAAAGGCCCGGAAGAGGACGCAGTGGTTAGAAATATCCCTTGCTTGGGGAACCTCTCTGTTTCGTGACTTGCTGAACATTGTCACCAGGGCGCCAAGGCACAGCAAAGATCTTCATTTGAAAACTCGTTTGGGACGGGAAGACCAATCTATTTCGTAATTTTGCAGGCCGGCCGGCATGAAGAGGATCGTGAACGGTGCGTGTGGCGAACTTGGGTCTATAATATGATAAGCCCCTAACTTAAGTCATGCAAAGAGCAGAAAGTAGAAACGGATTGCCGAGTCCTGAAGTTGTAATTGCTACGGAGCAGTATGTACTGTACATGTACATGTATGTGCCAGCCAACTGTCATGCTACATTCTTTGTCTAGGTCTCGGTTGGCTGGCTCATCAGGAGTAGGTGCAGCTTTTCTGCTCTTGGAATTCCTATCTTCCCAGTTTACACATCTTTACTCCATTTTATTTTATTTTTTAAGCATACTGTTGGCATGCGGTCGCCATCTGTCGCTTTTCAAGGGACCAGCATTTGCATTCATCCAGCGCCGTGATCGTGATGGTGGATAATATCGTGTCCAGCATAATAGCAGCAGCCCTGGTTGGTGTTGTTGCCATCGTCCCCACAGTCTCGTGCGCCAAACCGCCGTGTTCCACAAGTTCCACGCCCGTCTGCCTCAACCTCCAGAATTGCACAAATGTTGATGCTTGGGGGTTACAAGTCGAAGTCGGTACGAGAAGTCAGGCGCGTCAGAAGATATGCCTTGTTCCGTCGACCGTTATAAATGCCACTTACACTTTGGGGTCGGAGATATGCAACAACGACAACAGTCTGAACAAAACATGTCAGGCAAGCCACGGTGGTACTTTCGATCGAACTCTGTTGGCTGGGTTTGCCAGCCGTAGCACATCGCTGAACGGCGGAGCCGAGGGCTTTTGGGACGACCTAAACGGACCTGTGGAGACCTTTGGAGACGTGGATTTCGCGGTCGCCGGTTTCACGCAGTTGAAAAACTATGAGATTGGTGTTGTGACAAATGGTACTAAGTTTAACCTTGGACAACTAGGACTCGGCCCCAAGTCATCATTCTTGCAAGCCTTGAAGGATCAAGGATTCATCGACAGGCTGGTGTTCGGTTTCGATGCAGGAAGCCAGAGTCCGTATAACCCTCGCCCGGGTCACATTGTTTTGGGCGGGTACGACCAGTCCCGAGTCGCAGGCAATTTTGCGGAGTTCGATATCAACTATGAGGACACGGAATTCAGGCCGTGCCCGTTTAGGGTCGAGATTCAAAAAATTGACGTTCTATTCGAGAAGACGATGAAAACGACAGCATTCATAGATCTAGAATCTCGGAATCCCTATGCATGTATCGAACCTTACGATAATTTGTTCCGTTTTCCCTCAGGAAGGCTGGCGTCGCTCGAAAGTATAGGCCTCGGACAGGGAAGGGTGAATAGTGACTGGTTGCCAAATCTGCAAGTCAACGAACCGGGCTGGAGATATAAGGCTGGGAATCCCGGAGCCTTCTCTCTGGACATTGTCCTCAATGGACTCGACGAGGATTTCAGAATAGTAATCCCGAACGAAGAGCTTGCGCACCCGCTCAGAGGGATTGACAACAATGGCACATGGGCTGTTGATAGGAACTACACGGAATTGAATATTTTCCAGGAATCCGCTGTTCGGAATACAATTGTGCTTGGAAAAGCGTTCTTGTCGCAAGTTTATCTAGCAGTCGACTATGAAGCAGGGAAGTTTTACCTTGCAGCTTCATCGCCCTCCACGGCTGGTTGCAACCCCGCACCGTTTGGTTGTTCGAACGACAACAATAAAAAGACAAGCCCAATTACTGTGGCCGGATACGTCGGCCTTGCTTTCGGGATAGTTTCGTTTTTGATATTGGGGGTCTTACTGGGTCTGGGTATCTGGTTCTGGAAATCGGGTAGGCTGGATCGGTACAGACGGAGGGGAGTAAACATCACCGAGAGGGTACCGGACTTCGGAACATATACCCAGCAGAATACGAAGGATATGAGGGTTCTGGCGCGGCAGGCGTCCTTAAGACCTTGTAGTAATGAGAGCCCCGACCGGCAGACATTCGGATCTGCGATAGGGCTACGGAGAACGATGTCCTGATAGTTTCGATTTCTTTGGATTTGAGCGGCATCGGATTTTTCTTTCAATGGCGATACCTCATACGCTACTTGGGTGTTTGAGGACTTTTGCATTTTAGGGAGAAGGGCTCGTTTATCATTTACATGTAACTGACTTTATACATACATATGTATTTTTTGATCTTGTTTTCTTTCCCTTCCTTCCGGGAGTTTCCTTTGGCATAAAGCGGCTTTTAGATGCTGTCCATGTCTATTTCATTTGTCAGGAGTACAACGGCGCGGAGTGTTTATTTATTTATACCGAAGCTGTGCAGTCGCACCTGTGATATCATTCTGCATCCTGTTTCGAATTTTCTCAAAAGTACTTCGTCATGCTATATTATAAGTATGTATACGTATTGATTACTCGTTAGCATACTATTTCTCATACCGCACATCGCAGTCAGCCCCTTTTGGAGAATTACTATAGAATGCGAAAAATGTAAATAAGAGAGGGAGGTGGCATCATCCAACGTGGCTGTGCGACACCAGACAAGCTTTCGAGGTACATACGCAATCAGACCTGGGTACCTATCGGATGTCGACGTGATCTGCCTGGTGCCTGCAGGGGATATATACTATATACTTAAGTACCTAAGTCAGTACCTACTTACTTACTTACTTACTTACTTAAACTTCATGATATAAATCTATGCTCTGTATCGTCAGTCGGTACTTAGGTATTGCAGGAGCGCGGATATCAATGCTGGCCGGAAATAGGTAGCCTCGAGTGGTAATAATACCTTATACGTGGTGCATGCAGGCAGGTAACTTATAACAAACAAATCATCCACCCGCCCGCCCGCCAGCCAGCCAGCCAGCCTTCCAATCCATCCAGCCAATCCGATCTCTCCTGGCTTTTGGTCCTGGCTCTTGGTCCTGGCTCTGGTACCAATACTTGCACAGTACATGCGCTTGTACTTTATAATTAGTCGAGTCTTGAGGTTTGGTTCCATTTCTTATAGCCCCATCTCTTCGCTGCCTCCATCGCGATACCGATCTCTCCCATCGCCATCCTGCTTCCCTATACCCTCTCAAACTCCGTCCTCACTGGATGCTGTCTGTTTTTCGTTCTTTTATATTTTCCTGCGATACTAGTTTTTAGGCGCTGAAGCTGTCCACTGAGCTTACGCCGACGTTACGTGGAAAGCAAAGCTCCACCAAACCGGTTTCACATTTGACAAGACCTCGTTCTGTTCTTAAAATACCCAACAACACACCAGCTTCCGTCTCCGTTACCTCTCTTTCCCCTAAACAGTCCACTTTCCCTCTTCTTTGGCGACAGCTTGAAGCACAAGACCATCGAAGTAACCAGTCGAGATGGTATGTCCGGTCCTATCCTATCCTATATCTCCATCTGCCGTCGGAGACCGTTTCTGTCATCCCAGTGTCGCGGCTCCTACGCCTACACTTCAGCACTAACCTTAGCGTCTGTCACATTATATAGGCTGTCACTAAGCGGGCGGGGCGGAACAAAACGAAAGATGCAGCGGGGGTAACATCGAAGGTTCCCTTCATGAAGGGAGCTGTCGGCAGCTCTGCCGGCGGTCAAGGGCCTCCTAAGAAGGCTTTCTATGAGGGCTCTAAGAAGAAGGAAGTTGGTGTCAGCGACCTGACCCTTATCAGCAAGATCTCAAATGAAGCTATCAACGAAAACTTGATGAAGCGATTCGAAGCTGCTGAGATATACGTACGTCATTGAAACGCTCGGGACATCGCGTCTTAACACCATATACCTACGACTTCTATGATTGTAGGGAGAGGACTGACCTGTTGATTACCTGGCAGACTTACATCGGACATGTGTTAATCTCAGTGAACCCGTTTCGAGATCGTAAGTAGCACAGTCCCGTATTTCTATCCACTTAGTCAAAATCTAACTTTCCGGAATAGTGGGAATCTACGTCGACTCCGTCATGGAAGCCTACAAAGGCAAGAACAGATTAGAAATGCCTCCACACGTATTCGCGATCGCGGAAGCCTCGTACTACAATATGAACGCCTACCGAGACAACCAATGTATCATCATTAGCGGTGAATCAGGTGCCGGGAAAACCGAGGCTGCGAAGAGAATCATGCAATACATCGCCAATGTATCCGGAGGTCAGCAGAACTCTCACATTACCGAGATCAAAAACATGGTTTTGGCGACCAATCCGTTGTTGGAAGCATTTGGCTGTGCGAAAACATTGAGGAATAACAATTCGTCGCGGCATGGCAAATACCTGGAAATCCAGTTTAATGCGCAGGGTGAACCATGTGGTGCAAATATCACAAACTATTTGCTGGAGAAGGCGCGTGTGGTTGGTCAGATCATGAACGAGCGAAACTTCCACATCTTCTACCAATTTGCTAAAGCCGCCAGTCCAGCCTACAGAGGTTAGTAGCATCGTTTCAGCTATCATACACGAGGCAAGAAACTCGCCACTAACTCCTAGTTTATCCTAGAATTGTTCGGGATTCAGACGCCCGAAGCGTATGCCTATACATCCAACTCACGATGCTTAGATGTTCCCGGAATTGATGACGCTAAAGAATTTAGCGAAACCCTCCAGGCGATGAAGGTTATTGGCCTTACGCAACAGGAGCAGGACGATATCTTCAGATTATTAGCCGCTATCTTATGGATCGGAAACGTCCAATTCAGAGAGGACGATAATGGAGGTGCTGCAATTATCGACCCCGGGGTTACTGATTTCGCGGCTTATTTGTTACAAGTTAACGGTGCAGCTCTCAATAAGGTCAGACAATACAACATAGTTAGTCAATCAGAATATTGTTTACTGACGTTCTCAAGGCTCTATCAATTCGTATAGTCGAAACATCAAGGGGTGGAAGGAGAGGTTCCATATACGAGTCTCCGCTCAACCCAGCGCAAGCTACTGCCGTAAGAGACACATTGGCGAAGGCGATCTATAACAATCTCTTCGAATGGATAGTAGACCGTATCAACGTCTCGATGAAGGCTCGCGAACAGACGTCCTACACAATTGGTATCCTCGATATTTACGGGTTCGAAATTTTCGACAAGAACTCCTTTGAGCAGCTTTGCATCAACTACGTGAACGAAAAATTGCAGCAGATCTTCATTGAACTCACTCTCAAGACAGAACAAGAGGAGTATGTACGAGAGCAAATCGAGTGGCAACCCATCAAGTACTTCAATAACAAGATCGTGTGCGATTTAATCGAGGAGAAGAGACCGCCTGGTGTTTTCGCAGCTCTCAATGATGCCTGTGCAACCGCTCACGCAGATCCAAGTGCAGCTGATGGAACATTCATTCAAAGACTCAATGCGCTTTCGACAAATCCTCACTTCGCCCAACGACAAACACAATTTATCATCAAGCACTACGCGGGGGATGTGACCTACCAGATTGAGCATATGACGGATAAGAACAAGGACCAACTTCTTAGAGATATCCTCGAACTTATGGAAGCCAGTGACAACCAGTTCTTGCACACAATCTTCCCTCAACAAGTTGGCGCCACGGATACAAAGGGTCGTCGTCCACCAACTGCCAGTGACAAGATCAAAGCATCTGCAAACGACCTCGTGAACACGCTTTCCAAGGCGACACCTTCCTATATCCGGACGATCAAGCCAAACCAGAACAAATCACCTAAAGAATATGACTCTGCTGCTGTCCTTCATCAGATCAAATATCTTGGTCTCCAAGAAAACGTTCGTATTCGAAGAGCTGGTTTCGCATATCGCCAGACTTTTGAAAGATTCGTGGACCGATTCTACTTGCTATCGTCAAAAACATCTTATGCAGGTGATTACATCTGGGCAGGTGATCCGCGATCAGGATCCGAACAAATTCTTAAGGATACGAGGATACCTAAGGAAGAATGGCAGATGGGGACAACTAAGGCATTCATCAAGACACCCGAGACCCTGTTTGCCCTAGAGACCATGCGAGACCGATACTGGCACAACATGGCAATTCGTATTCAACGAGCCTGGAGAAACTATTTGAGATATCGTATTGAATGCGCCGTCCGAATCCAAAGATGGTGGCGAAATCTCACCGGTAGTACTGATTTCGTCAAGTTGCGTGACTACGGTCACACCGTTCTTGCCGGAAGGAAGGAGAGAAGACGTTTCAGTATCATTGGATCTAGACGGTTTATGGGAGACTACCTTGGCGTTGACAATAAGGGAGGCTACGGTGAACATGTCAGAAACTCTGTCCAGATTCCTGCTAGTGATAGAACACTTTTCTCCTGCAGAGGCGAAATGTTAGTATCGAAACTAGGAAGATCTAGCAAACCGAACCCACGATTAATTGTCCTCACCAATCGCAATTTCTATATTGTCACCCAGTCAATTGTCAACAACCAGCTCCAGATTCTATCGGACAGAACAATCCCACTAGGGACGATCAAGTTTATCGGAACATCAAATTTTCGTGATGATTGGTTCTCGTTAGGCGTAGGGGCCCCGGGGCAACCGGATCCGCTCTTATCCTGCATCTTCAAAACGGAACTTTTCACTCACATGAAAGGCCTCATGACTGGAATTTTCGACCTTCGGATTGGTCCAACCATTGAGTACAACAAGAAACCTGGAAAGATCGCCGTGGTCAAGACTCTTAAGGACCCATCTGTTATAAGGGATGACTTGTACAAGAGTGGAACAATCCACGTTGGGCCCGGTGAGCCTCCGAACAGCGTCTCGAGGCCAACTCCAAAGCCGAGAGCAAAACCGGCCAAGGCTATTACATCCGGCGGGCTACTCAAGAAGAGCGTCAACGGAAAACTTTCTTCCCAAGCTCGCGGGAGGGCTACGCCGCAACCACAAACCCGCCCAGTGCCGCAACAACTACCCGGGGGCGGTAGCTCAACAGTTTCAAGCAATCCATCAACTGTTATGCCAGCGGCTATCAAGCCGGTAACACCAGTTCTACAACAGCAGTCTATGTCTAATGGATATGGTGGAAATCAACAAAGAAATTCCATGGGGTCTTCCGTTGCCTCAACGCGAGCTCCTCCTCCACCGCCACCACCACCCCCACCCGCAGCAACACCCTCCCAAGATCCGATGGCCCGCGCTTTATACGATTTCGCCGGCCAGAGTGCGAACGAACTCACTTTGACGAAAGGGGAAATTCTCATAATTCTCCAAAAGGAGGGAAACGGTAAGAAAGAAGTACCTTTTTTGCACGCAATAAAAGAGAAATGATATAATAGCAGGGAAAATAGAGTTGACGAGGCTAACATATTTATTGTTGCTTTTATTACAGGATGGTGGCTTGCCAAAAAAGCGGATGATACTCAAGGATGGGCGCCCAGTGCATATCTTAAAGAAGAGGAAGCTGCGAAACCCCCCCCTCCGCCGCCTCCACCGCCAGCCGTGACTGGAAAGGCAAAACCTCCACCTCCACCCCGGCCCAAGCCGTCGGCAGCTGCAGCTGCAGCCGTGAGGAAGCCAAGCTCTATGCACCAAGCCGCGGAAACAGTCACTCCCTCAACAGGCACAAGAGCATCCAATCTCAGTGTGCAAAGTCAGTCCGATGGTGGAGCACCCAATTCAAGTTTAGCAGGAGGTCTTGCCGCTGCATTGAAGAAAAGATCGCAGGCAAATCGTGGATCGGACGAGGACAACGATGACTGGTGAAAATAACGATGCTGTTGTTGATTTAGTTTTTCTATTGACACGGTAGACGGTATACTATTGGAACCAGTTTTCAAAACGAGTTCTGATGTCCTTGTGTTATTGTTTTATTTGATGAAGTAAGTTGTTGGGAAGCGGGTGTGGTCTTTTTTTGGGGTTTTCGTTCTCTAAAGTCTTACTCTCTGCATGCATTCAAAAACTGCACACGATTGCTTTCCAATTACTTTTCGATATCTGTTAGAGCGGCTGTTCCAGAATTGAGGTTTCCGTCAAGGCATTTACACAATGATCGAGACACCAAATTCCCAATCACTTGTTTTTTTTTTTTTTTTTTTTTTTTTTTTTTTACTTGCTTCCAAGTTTTTGTCCTTCTCTATGCGGTATTTTACTTTCCTGTGTATAGATGACAGCCTCGAATGACTAAAAATATCAAAGTCTGCAAGAACTTAGCCCCTTGTTAGATTCCAATTGGATTAACGGATATTTTGGCTTTTGTAGATGCATCGATGAGTGACGAGTGAGTGATATACATACAACATACATACAGATATGCGATGCCTCGTATGCTTTCATTGGTAGTGTTATATCTTTGCTGACGAACGTTGTCTTCCTCTGAAACCCCTAGGATATCATCGATCACCTGGCCTTTAAGCTTAACCTTCGCTTCATTCCCGCTGGAAGAGAAAGGGGGGCGAGGGGAGTTTTGGAGGTGACAAATATGAATATATCTAGAAGCATCTAGAGCCCCTCAGCCAATCGCGGACATCGTCCACCTCCGAGCGAGACAATTTGAACAAGGAAAATATTAAAATGAGTGACAAAAAAATGCCTTTCTTACGTCAGGGCCGTCGTATGTCTTGCATCTGCCTGGTTCTCTTGTGCTACAATTCGCCAATGGGAGAGATTTAAAGATCAAAATTTTGATGCGGCTGCAGCAATAAGGGAATTGAAAGAAAGAAAGGAAGAAAACTTTCTTTCAAATCTGCCTTTTCACGTTCCATGATTCTGATCATGAGTGATCTTTTGTGCAACGTTAGTTGGCTCGAGGGGCACGGGGACGGGGAGTCCTAAATTATTGTTTTGATTGTTGAATGTATTTACGTTGGTCGTGGGATCGTGGGCGTTTTTCAGCATGCATATATCAGGACATCAATGCATGTTCCTAAGCCCCATATGCCCTGTGCCCAAAGAATAAAAGGCGGGAAGTAAGGGCAATTTACGAGACGAAGGGTATGCATTGGCTCTTTCTGTTGGACTGTTTTTTTTTTTTTTTTTTTTTCCTTCCCGACATTATTTTTCATTTTGCTATCTTTTTCGCGGAGAAAAAACCGGCTTTGTTTTCAATCCCACGGGGGGTCTACCGGTGCTCCATAGACGGGTGTTTCTCGCTTCAAGTAGCTCTAGGGTCTAAACGTTAGCCGAAAGGTGGATATGCAACATGATATCTCCACATTGATGTTGTATCTAGCCAAGCTAGACTTGTCCATAGCGAGGGGGGAAAGGGAATGGGAAAGGGTCACAAGGTCAATTAGCATGGAACCCCCCAGCCTTTTCTAAGCTAAGGGCAGACGCCATGTTTGTGAAGTTCTAGACACAATCAAGCCGCTATATAGAGAAATAGGCATTCCTCAGGGATGTAGATGCTTCCTCCGCAATTATACGAGTGAAGCGTGATAGAGACCGGCATGGTGACCCGCAGTAGACTGGAGTTACTCCATAGTCTCCACTTATGATCGTCTCAGGGATGACCACGTAGGTCCTTTTTTAGCTCTTCTGGAGTAAGGTGATCAAGGGAAGGACGACTAAGAAGCTAAAAAGCTGATTTTTCTGAAAAATAACAAAAAATAAAATAACTGCACACCTCTTCTCTTCGGCTTTCCCGCTGCATAATGTATATTCCCCAGATTTCCTTGCCTTTTAGGCATTTAGAGCACAACCGAAAGTAGTTAATATAAGATGGGGAGGGGGGTGGTTGTGGATACTGATTTTTTTTCTCATGACGGTGTTCCATGCTTTGGGCGTCCGGGGTGTCTACGGACCCCGAAAAAAGCGCTGCCTGCAGTGAGATGAAGCTTGTCGAAAAAGCAGGGAATGTATGAGAAAAAAAAAAGTCAAAATGGAAGATGTGATCAGCTAGGAATTGAGACAACTGTGCTGAGAATATGCTAGGGTCTGCAGGTGAGATGATAGTACTTGCGGTCACAGGCGTTGGGCTGTAGACGCTCAAGTACCTCGAGAGTTATAATCGAAGAGTATGATGTATCTGGATGCGTTAGCCAGCATCAAAAAGAACACACAATCTATGTTCTCAATGCTGAGAATAAGTCATATATATTGAAATTTGGGCAAAAAATCGCTCATGCAAGATGCAAGAGAGCCGGACATCCTGCCGCCACTCCTGATTGGAGGCACGTCGGTAGCTGAGAGAAATCGCTTGCATATGCAGATAGTAAACGGAGCGAGGCACGTGCTGTATGGAGCAAGATGTGAGTTTCAGAGAGGCCGAAGCGGTAGGCGGAGCAGCTAGGAAGTCGAGAAAGGCCGCAATTATAGGAGCTTCCATACGACCGTTAAAAAGGCTTCAAAAGAGCTAAGCTGTCAAAATGAAATCTGTGTTGGAGCTCTGTTAGGCTCCACCCCCACGTTTTCAGTTACCTCTTCGAAGCGAGACTAGTGGAGATGAAGCTGTCACCGGGCATGGTGGGAGGGGCGCCCTCGACACGAAAGGAGAAACAAATCGTAGCATGGTGATGGAGCACTTCGCGTCCTTTTTTTTTTTTTTTTTTTTTCCCTTTCTTTCTCACTCTGCTTTCTGTTCCAAGTAATGCTATTGGAAGATGAGAAGGTGTGGTGTTGGTTAATTGGCGTTGTTGCTAGTAAAAAAGGAGCATGTGATGGTCAAATTGGCTGCGTACCCCACGCATCCAAGCTCCAATTGAGCTCTTCTCAGGAACCACAAAAGCCCCCACTCATGGCCACCGAATTGTCACAGGTTGCACAGCTCGGTTGAACGGGTGAGCTAGATGTTTCATCATTGGCTTTTGCGGCGAGTCAATTGTTACACGACCAGCGATGTGGTGTGAGCGGAGGAGCTTCAGAACAACACTATTATCGAAGCAAAAGATCGGATTGTCTCGAGTGTGATAGGTGATATAATGATATCAAGCGACAGGGCAGACGACAGCCACCGGTCTGGTTCCTCTACCAGCTAATATTAGGCAGAGGATCCAGGATTTGGGAATTGTGGGGTGCATCATGCGCGTCCCCCTGAAAAAGTCTAGTCTTCCGGGGAGCCGGGGGTTGTGCCGGGGTCTGCCCCTTGCAAAGGCTTCTTTCCCGGGAACGGTTTGTTGCAACATCGACAATTGGAATTCAATGTGGTGCATTCCTCTCACGATAAGGTTGAGTAATAGGGTGAAGAAAGGGGTTCCATCCCGGACCAAGTCCGTACCGCGATCTTGTGCTGCCGAATTATCGTCGGCGTCAAGGCGAGATTCCATACCCATTGTTAGATTGCACCGCCGTCACTAGGAGGTCAACCATCATGGCGGCGAATCTGCGCTGGAGATTTGAAAACATTCCAGAACCGTGGGGGTTCCGCTGTATCCTTTGAAGGCTACAGGGTAGACTAAGCTTGAACCGGGCTGATATTGTTGCTTCCGGCATCCATATATTCTCTAGTTAGAGGAGAACTCGGGACGGGTTCATTCTTCAGTTTCACGGAATAGCAGAAGTTCTGTTCACTCCTGCTGTGGTCGAACCGTCAGAGGATATCTTAAGATAGATACTGCCTCGAGGCAATACCGTGATGCAAGGCCGCTGACCATCCGACAGATATCTCGAAGTTCATGAATTTGCTGGCACCATAAACGGTTAACCAGACGTCAACGTCAAGAGGAAGGGAAAAAACCTGCTGCTCTCGTTGGTTACGGCTGCCGAGCCAAGATTTGAAGTTGCCTGGAATGTTCGAAGGTCGGCCCATATCACGCTGATGCCAATGCATCTATCATCCCGAAAGCCAACAACCAGCTCCGGTGACACTCTCAGCCTTCGACGGATAGGCCGGATACCGGCTTACAGCGGTCCCAGTGACGACAGTGGACCCGAGTTAAGGGAACCAGCGAGCTGACATGATCTGACAATGAGCCTCAGCGTGGCAACTGCAAGTGCAAATGCAAATGAAGGTGTCGAGGTGGTTTGGGTTTAATCGAGGTGGTGTGTTGCATTGGCCTGGACTTTGGAGGTTGTCTGTCTCAAGTCTCAACGTCAATGGCAAACTCCAGTCAACACCACCTGCAACCATCCAATCAACCATCATCCCCCCAGCTCCCTGACCCCCACGCCAGCGGAAGCTTTTCCAGCCCTCTTGGAGAACTTCTCCATTGCATCCTCGAATCGAATCAGTCGGGTTCGAGAGGCGTTTCTCACCCGAAGGAAAGATAGGGGACCATAGGAATGAAACCCGCCAAAATGAACAAAAAAGAAAGAAAAGAAAGAAGAACTTGCCAAAGATCTGATGATGCCATGTGGCTCTTTTCTTCCAGTGGAATGCCTCCGTTTGCTAATATTAGGTGCTCTGGGGTTGAAAGGAACGAAAACGGACTTGCATCGACATATCTGCACAGAGGATGGCCTCGTGGACTAGTTCGCAAGGGAAAACCTTGGTGGGAAATGGTCACGAGCTGAATCCGCTGCAGTGCAGGTTTTCCTTATGCATCGATCGTATCCCGGCGACTCTCGTCCTTTGAATCCATTTTCAAGAATTCTCCGCGGCTTTGCGGGACAGAACCAATCAGCTTTGATTCCAGATACATGAAACCGCAGACTCGCGAATTACAAGTTGACAAGATGTCGACCACCCCGAGCAGAGATAGACAGGAACCGCGTTTAATTTCCTGATATTCTGCGCTTACACTACTGCTTTCTCTCGTTCTAAGCCAAGCTGCGGTTGCCTACTTGCGAGGGAGCTCTGCATTCCACGTAATGGTATCATTGAAGCAAGCTCTGATATCAGACTTGTGGTCTCCTGCTTTGTTGGTAGCTAGACTCGTCGACTTTCAAGCAATCTGTCCATGGATCATGAAACAGCCCATTGCGGGTCCCAAGGCGAAATTCGAATACAAAGTAGTGATTAAGGAATAATGGGAGCCTGTTTCATAAGCACCAAACCTTATGGCTGGCCTCTCCGGTAATGCAAGGGCGTCCAGCACATCGACTCTTAAGCACCTGTCGACACCGAAATTCCTCGCGGAGATATTTTTCCCCCAAAATCTTTTCGCCTTCTAAAGTGGAACTGTCTCGGGAACGCCCCGGCAGTATATTCTTCCCACTGATGGTCGCTTTCCTAGATTGAGAAACGCCCGTGCCCCCGCTAAATCTGTCAAGCATTTCCCCAGCTTCCACTCCCCCACGGTCACCCAACGGCGAAATCTTCAGAAACAAAAAAAACTCTCGCCTGAAGCACAAAGCTAGCTTCAAGTGGGTTTCCTTTAGGAGATTCGCAATGGTAATTAAAGGCATCGACATTAGGAGTATCTGTGCGACATCAAAGCTCTATCCGATATCAGGGAATCTACCAATCTAAGTGGTCTTTGACAATATTTGCGTGGGCCGTCGCTCATCACCGAAAGCTTTGCAGCCTTCCTAAATCCTGGTCTTTGTACCTCCACACTAACTTCAATCCCGGTCTCCCCAGCCTTCAACCAAGGGCATACATTCTCGTATGAGCTTGCCTCTTCTCAGAAGGTACATCCACAACCACTACAATCAGAGCAGATTACTATGTACCATACATAACGCGCTCAGGGATTGCAGCCACCGGTCCTGCGTTCGCATAATATCCCCTTCCACATAGTGACCTGTGTGTCTAGTTGCACTGGTTATGTAGCTGGCTCTCGCATGTCTCACCCGATCGATTGGATCATCATGGCTGAGTGACGACCTCGCTGAATTCACTCCCCCGGCATGCTTTCTTTTCTTTTCTTTTCTCCTTCGCATATTTGCTTTTCTGACACTCCTTTTACTCTACTACGGCTTCTCTCCTACACGAAATGACACTACTAGCTAGCTCGCTTGCCTGGTTTTGGTTTGCTTTCCCTATGAGGGTAGCTTGCGCTCCCTCATCCTCGCCGAGTAGTAGGCATATGCCTCGTTCTATATATAAGAAGCCATTCTCCCATCTCGTTCATCTGGTAACTTACCTCAGAAGCCTCATCCTTCGCTCAATATATCAAATAATATCATCTACAAAGCAATCCTTCTCTCATTCTCTGTCTAAAATCATATTATAAAGCTTTTTTTTTTTTTTTTTTTGGGAATTTCTCTCCTCAATTTATCATCCACCTATAAAATACATTTCACAATGTCTCCAACTACAAATGGTCACTATACCCCAAGGGACCCTACTCTGATCTCGAATGGTCATTCGAACAGTTACTCAAATGCTCTTCTTCATGCACATACCGATCTCGACGGCGGCGCATACACGCACCGCCCGCTCGTCCCTGGTGTATATGTCCCTACCGTCTGCTTCTTCAATGATATAACAGAAGACCTTGACATCTCCACTATCAAGAAACATGCTATTCGCATGGCGGAAGCCGGTGTGGCAGGAATTACAACACAGGGTTCAAACGGCGAAGCCGTTAGCCTGAGCCACAGGGAACGAAGATTGGTCACAACTGCGACGCGCGAAGCGCTGGAGACCGCTGGATATCACGATATGCCTATAATTGTTGGATGTGGTGCTCAATCCACACGGGAAACACTTGAACTCTGCCACGACGCACTCCTATCTGGAGGCGACTACGTTCTAGTACTCCCCCCAGCTTATTACAAAGGCCTCATGTCGAATACCGATTTATACGAATACTTCCGCGACGTTGCCGATGAATCTCCTCTCCCGGTCCTCATTTACAACTTCCCAGGGGCTGCATCGGGGCTAGACCTTGACTCTGACTTCATTTCTAAGCTTGCACAGCATCCTAATATCGTTGGATGCAAGCTAACTTGTGGAAATTCTGGTAAGCTTGCCAGGATTGCAACCGCCACAAATGCTGCTACTCCTTCTGATATCGGCTCTGGTTTTATGGCCATGGGTGGATCCGCCGACTTCACTTTGCAGACATTGATTGTCGGTGGTTCCGGCGTCATCGCAGGGCTGGCCAACATTGCCCCTAAAGCATGCGTCGCCATTGTCAATTACTACGCACAAGGAAAGATCAAGGAAGCCAAACGAATACAGGCGCGTGTAGCTCAAGGAGACTGGGCGGCGATCCAGGGCGGCCTCGTCGGAACCAAGAGCTGCCTCCAAACATTCTTTGGCTATGGAGGCTACGCTAGAAAGCCTCTCCCTCGACCGGCCAGCGAGGAGGCCATCAAATGGGAACGGGCATTCCAAGATGTTGTCGATCTCGAGAGGACCTTATGACGGTCCCTCTAGGACCCCGTTCCAGTTCTTACCGTTCTTTCTTTCTTTCATTCCTGCTTCAAGGTGTTTTTGTTCTGCGATGGAGTTATTTGGTAAATGCTTTGACGCCAGCTACGAAAACGAGTTTTATATCCCCATTACTTTTTAATACGCGGAGTCTTTCTGACATGGTTCATCCTGGGCGTTTGGGAGTGGATACGAGCAACTCTGCCTGTTCCGTCGCAAAATACCCACTGGGTTATCCAGACTTATCTCTTTTTTTCCTTCCGCTTTCAGTTTCAAAATTTATGGATGTTAGACTTATTGGAAGCATGGGTTTGGAGTTTAACTTGCAATCATTTAAAACAAAACGGTTCGGTTTAGTTCTTAAGCTGGAGCGAGCTATTCCTTTGTGTATGATAACATATGATATCGAGGTTCATATTGGGTTTTTCTCTACTCTTTTTTCATTCATTCTTTTTTATATTCATTCTTTATATTCATATTCCTTTATGTTTCCAGTGTACAGGAAAGAATCAAAAATACCTATTCTCAAATTTGCGGCCTGATTAATCTCAGTAATGGCTTGAATTCATGAAGGGGACTCGTTCCGAACATCTTGAGGCCAGGTTGATATGGTGCTACAGTCAGTTCATCCCTGGATAACGACCATGTGAACCGTCGCACTAACGTAGCTAACCTCACAAAGTGGATCACCGAAACACCGGCGACTGTGGTGCCAAGTTCCAAGGCTTCAATCATCAGCGCTAAAGAGAATTACCCCACACTAGCGATCCGTCGGTTGGATTTCAATACATAAGGTGAATCAACCAATTGCGCTACCGAAGCCATCTTATTCACTGCGTGGTTAGCTGTTCTGGCGCCTTGAAGCTTTGCGATAAGGCCAATATTTGCCTCAAGTCCAATCCCCACGCTCGCGCACAGAGCACCCTAACTACAACTTAGGCCTACCTACGCACACCAAAGCCAAGGGTTTCCGGACCGGATTGCTTAGTATCGAATTCGAATTGCAGCTGGTCATGCAACGCCATGGCTATTTTTACAGCTGAGAATCATGTCCGCGTATGATATCTTGTTCTTAGAAGGAGGGGGGGGAAACATGATCTAGCTGGCCGACTGCGAATCCGCGGACTTTACCAGCAGTTAAGCTACATAATGCACTGTCCCGGTATCACAAACATAAGAGTGAATATCTGGAATGCATCGATGCACACGATTCGGTTCTCCAACCCCACATTCCAACATTGCAGTAAATGGGCGTCCGTCACTAGACGATGTTGGGCAGGTCAGACATACGAGTCTCTTGCAGCGCTAGCCTCGGGTTACGAATCTGAAGTCAAGCTCACGACAGCAACCAGCCTTCCCCACAAATCGGCAAAAAACCCTCAACCTGTTTATTGAATGCTGGCACTGTTGGACACACACCGGATCCACAATTTGATCCTAAGGGAGACCCTCGTCTATCGACAAGGAACCAATGCCATGCCGCGCACGAACCTCCCCGGATTTTTGCGAAAAGCTGGTCAGTTTCTTGGTTTAACATTGTACAAGCGACTGCCAGCTTACCCAACTCCGGCCGGAACTTCGCGATCTAAAGGATTGACCAGGACTTTGTTGTTAATAGGGTCAGCTGGCCCAAATGAGAATGTAAAAAAAGGCCGCTAGACTGCGGCCAAATATGACCGACATGTTTTAAGTCATCCAGGCATCGAGCTCGCGAGGCATCAAGGCCAGCATGCAAAATGGCGAAGTAGCATATACGGTGCAGCAGCCTATCGACGAGAGCAGGACATGTGCCGTTGTTATTGCACCCTTGATTTAGTGCACCCAGCTGGAAGCTGACATAACAGTGGCAGTGTTCGGACCTTTTTCTCTGACTTCCCAAGCTTGAGCTCGAGCTTGAGCTAGATCTCTTGAATCTTGAAAAATCGCTGGAGCCAATCAGGCCTCGCCTTATCGATAACGCCGTCATTCGCTTACCACGGGACGAAAGTGCACCTACCTCTCAAAAATACTAGTACTAGCATGACATTCAATCAAAAAAACTTTGCGATCCTGAGCCGCCGTCTGAAAAGGCTCTATTCCTTGATATTGGATTCATGAATAATCGACGCGAATGATATATTATTATGAACGAAGTACGTGTACATCTGTCTGGCTGGCTGGCTGGCTGGCCTGCCACGTGATCTCACCCCTGTGCGGGATATTTCGCTTACATTTGCCCAGTTGCTTTTTTCTTCACTTCTGTGAACTCGTCTCGTCTCGTCGGTTAAAACTCCTAAAATAGTTTCTGAAATATGTATGATGATATTCCGTCGACGAATTTCGGACACTCGACGAGACGTTCTAGATCTAATTCCTTCTGAACATACCTTCGGGGGGATTTCTCTTTACTTCCTACCCGGACGTATTGATGCAGGCTTGGGGTTGGTCTGGCAAACTTACATACTGAACACGATATCTATCCAGAATGAAATCTGCAAAAGAAACGGCATTTGCAGGTTGGGGCAGTTGAGATCCCGTCAGAAGGCGGGTGGACACAAAGTAAGTTTATTTCATTTTTATCAAATGACTTGGCCGCCATGCGTCGGGGAAGTGTGGAATTGCCGGATTCCTGGGCTAGTTTTGTAGGTGCAGAATCGTCCGGGGTATAGTTCTTGTACGGCATTTTTGGATCTGTGGGGAAGACAACCATTTCTGGATCTGGGGTAGCCGTCTACTGCATCCTGGTTCGACGACGACGACAAGCCAGCTGAGTCAGCTACTGAAGCGGGAATTTTATGGCCTAGGGCTTGTGATTTGTAAAATGCTAAAAGACGTGGGTGCTTTTGTCCGTCGGAATAGGATCCGGATATCGCAAAGACGGGACAACTTAGCTTCAATTGAGGTCTTTCTTGATGAGGTGCATGTCTGGGCAATCTATTTGACGACCCAACCCTGGACTTACAGTTGAAATCATATCGGCGATTGAGATGTTTAATTTCTTGTAAGTGCAATTGTTCTCTCTCTAACCCGGCCACCACGAGGGTCTCTTAATTACCCAAGATCGGCCGCGACCTAAGTACAATGCATTAACGTTAGGAATGTTATATGTCTTGCAGACAGGATGGTCCCAGCAGACCGGGCTCGAGTTCTCCATTAACTAAGTACCTATTACTTACATTTACTAGGATGGCTCGATCGCGAGGTTGCATGTTGGTGCCCATGGCCCACTTTGGCTCGACTCCATGACTCTATGCAATTGAACTTGAAGGCGGTTTGATTGATATCGTGTTAGCAATGGAATCAATGCAGTGACAATTCATTGCAGAGTTGAAATTACTTTCCACGATCCTATGATCAGGGTTATCGTATTACAACCTTCTTCACCCCTGTAAACGGCCCATCTCCATTGTAATATCGGAGGTCGACTCCCACGTAAGATTTCTGTCTGTGGCCTGACTCTCACTCCGCCGTTCGGCCACGCAAGACCTAAAATTTCTGTTTCCCGTTTCTCCCCCTATGAATTTGTTCAGTTGGCGAGAACATGCAGGGACGTCGTCAGTTATGTGTGACTATAATCTAGAATTTGCATAAAATTGAAATTTTTTCTTTACGGAATCAATGTAGTATGTACGTACATCGACTGTGTATGCAGATTTTTTAAGAGCTCCGAGTTCGACTTCAGGTCTTCTTGCAGCTGCACTGATGCATAGATGCAGCACACGAACATGAACATGCATGGCTCATGCTCGGAGGCGTCGGCGTTTGCGGTCCCAGGCCAGGTCTAAGGGCAGTACCTCGGGAAGTATCCGGGAGCCCCCCGTATGTTCCGGGAATGGTCCCATACCCCTGTGCTAGGATCTCCAGATTAAGCTTGGCTACAATCATATTAATGCACAGGTCTGGAGCCTCCTTCCTTATTTCTGGAAATTCTTGATAGCTAATTGGCGCTTATGAAGCTTGAGCATCGGCTTGTAGATAAATTGAGAAAAAATTAGGAGAGGAGCTCATCTCAGAGGCCCACTGGCGCATCCGCCTCTATTTTCATCCCTCATTATCGAAATATGTGGAAACATTATGATTTCCTGCTTCAATAAGCCCATGCCGCGCCAAAGAAAGGGTGAAAGAGAGTGGGATTTGTTTTTGCCCCAGAAAATCGCCTGCTTGTTTAGAATCCCACCGCCAATAGTTAGGGGCGTAGTCGGGAGCTAAGCTTTAGCTCCTATAGTCTCATTACTCCATTTCCCGACCATGTTTTACGTACTCCGCAAACTATTTTACGTTATACATACATCTGCCTAGATGAGTTATAGCTCACGCGAGCTAGAGCTAAAATTTTTTACTCCTTTTTGCCTGTGGGGGAACGGTGGGACAGAAACTGGGGAAGATTCCATTGCAACCCGATGATTTGGTGCTTGATCTGACGTTGAGATTAAGTATTCTGCAAGATTGTTCCCTAATTATTTATTTTTTCCCACTCAGGTACTTACAGGCCATCGTCTATGTAGCTATGTGGCGCAGGAGGTAGGAGATGGGACATGTATCTCGCCCACCCTCCCGACTCTTTACCCTCGGGGTGCTTTCGAGTACGCTCTTTTGCCCGAGAACATCGTGCTGATCCGGCATGTGTACCCGTGATGAGGGCTAAGCCTGAGGGAACCCTTCCCAAATATGCGGCCACTCCCTTCCACCAGTCTTGCACGTGCGCGCGCGAAGCGGTACCCCGCACTTTTCTGACTGGCATAGCCGGTTGGCGTGCAGCAATTGGGAATCGTACAACCGGTTATCCACCTAACAACTCCTGCTTGTTCTCGGTTCCATTTGAAATCTGAGACAGTGGGGTAGATGCAAGTGTAATCCGGAAACATGGCATTATATGCATTGCATACGGCTGTCAGGAGGATCATGTTTTGCAGGGCTCGGGCCGGCGTAAGGTACTTTTAGGGAGGAGCTGCCTTTTGGGGAAATTCAGTCAATAGCTGTGAGGTTGATACTCCAGTCATCATATGCTATGGTCGTAAATCTGACATATGTACAAGATGCGAGCCGGACATGATACGGAGAGCACATTATGCAGCCCTAAGGGTTATATACAATGGTGGTAATATAATGGAAACTTACTAATACACGAAATCCGTAAGAGACCGGGTATAATAGAGCGGGGATTCGTAGATTTGGGTAAACTGTGCTTTGTCCTTCCACGAAAAGACGTTGTAGATTGGTTTGTCACGGTGACCCTAAGCTTTCGTTGGAACCACGTCGGGTTTGACGGAACTCTGCGGAGATTGGGCCTCCTCGTTGGTGAAGGGTAGTTTTGAGAAATACTCTGTAACTTTCGTAAACCATTTTGTGGGCGGTGGTGCCTCCTTTGGTGCTTGTACCATAGGAGCTGGCTCTGTTATCCGCTTGATACCAGCTTCATCCAACCTTCTTTCCAAAATTTCGACCTTTTTCCGCCAAATTTCGTCGACCTCTTCCAAGTTTTGTAATCTTTCAGTCACTTCGTCCCTCCTATTCATTTCTTTCTTCCTGCTTCGAAGGGCTTCAAATAGTATAAGGCCGCCCGCGACGGAAAATAGAAAAAACTCGGAGATAAAGGCTGCACCTCGTTCTATCGCCTTACTATCTGATAGGGGTCGTATATGAGGAGTTGCTGGTTTCTTCTTCTTCAATGGGGGATTTGCGTGTGCGGCGTCGGGTTCGGACGAGTGCGAATGAGATATGGGGTGATCATGATGTGTGCTGCTGGATTTCAATGGATCTTGCTTCCCATCCTTGAAAGCATCGGATGCTAGCTTCGCAATGGTTCCTTTCTCGTCCTTCCCCTTGTCCGATGATTTCCGTCGTTCCTCATCTTCTTCGGCCCTTTCGATAGCGCTACTGTCACGCAGAAGATTCAAACGAATCCTAATATCTGTCCTGTGGACGGCCTGGGCAATGGCAATGCAGATAGATCGAAACCTCGGGTGTTCTCTTGCTTGTTGTTTTATACTGTTCTAGACCTTGGAGATGACCCTGTTAGATCAATTGAAGGATGCATAGGTTGGGTAAAATCCCGATAGCCAAACGAATATGAGACTTACAGCAATAGGCTTTGCGAGAGTTCGCACAGCCAAGCTTGTAAGCTTGATAGCAATTGTAGACATTATGATACCCGAGTTATTGCTATGGATTGAGAGGTTCCAGAGGTTGGCAGCTTCCAAGCTAAGCTTGGTGGTTCGACCGGCTACTTCGGAGCAGCCGTATGTGTCCGGATCTAATGTATCTGCTATTTTGCTCTAGCTTCGCGATACGAGCATCAATATCTAAGCCTTCATGGCTTCTGAAGTGGTCGAGAAAATGACGTATTGGCTTTGGTGAAGCCTGTATGTGGGAGATCGACTGATAGTTGTGTTTGAGGTCGTGGGAGAAATGTTTCGCAGAGCGAACACGCAATTCACTGAGGCCACAAAGCTGACGTTCGTAACTACCATATCTGGAAATATATAAGTACTTCCTAAACAGGCAATCCAAGAAATTATAACAACACATCCCCTGCGTTCCTTCTTTGGGCCCTGACAACAGTTGCCATGCGGTTCCTTAAGGCAACCGAGCGAGACCCAACCGCCGCAATTCAAAACATGCATTCTTCGTTAAATCCAAAGTACAAGCTCGCACTCACCCAACATCAATTAATTCCGCTTGGTGTGGTACATACATCATCCTCTTCTCCATCAACCATCACAACCTCAACTTGGTTGTACCTTTTTATCATCATCACCATTGTCACCTCCATCATCACTACGCAAAATCTAGGACAGGTGACGGCCGCTTGCCGATCTTTACACGACAACCAACCTCGGCGCTTTTCAAATTAGTTGACGAATTTCCTGCAATCTCCCTCTCGACTTCGCTGAACTGCAACAAACGTGTTTCGCACTGAAGAGTTGCGATCTTCAATGAATTCTGGCTACAACTATTATCGATAATATTCCTTGCAGCCGCTTCTCAAATCAACTCTCCTGCGAACGTTGACAATT
Source organism: Arthrobotrys conoides (assembly GCA_036971725.1). Classification (NCBI taxonomy): domain Eukaryota; kingdom Fungi; phylum Ascomycota; class Orbiliomycetes; order Orbiliales; family Orbiliaceae; genus Arthrobotrys; species Arthrobotrys conoides. The sequence continues at coordinate 321,908 of JAVHJM010000010.1, forward strand.
CGGTCAGATTTCTTCCGCCGTTACATCACCACCAATAACTCCAACCCTCCGGAAGTCTCTTCCCCTTCGACTCTCGGTTGCTTAGGAAGGCGTGCCAGACTTTTGCATCTACACTGCCTCCAACCGCTAAAATCACGTCCGAAGCCATGACACAATTGCCTTCTAAGCAGAAGGGTGCTCTCTCGGCTGTTAGGCGCAGTCAAGCTTTGGCACCCATCCCAGCTAGTGTCCAGAATGCCCGCCCATCTGGCGAAGAGAAACAACAAGCCATGGCTCCAAAAACGCCTGAAAAGAAGAAAGACCAGCAGAAGGAGAGAAAGAAGAACCTCCCAGACACGCCTCCACCAATTATCACGGATTCTAGGCGAGGAATGGATTACCGTCGTGAAAAATCACTAGGTGAAGGAGGGTTTGCTCGTTGCTTTGAAGTATTCAATCCCGATAACGAGGTTTTCGCTGCTAAGGTTGTCTCAAAAAAATCCCTAAACTCGCAGAGGATGAAATCTAAAGTAAGTAATTCCGAGCGTGATGCTATTGTCGATATATGCATGCTAAATCTTTGAAATAGTTCCTTGGAGAGTTGCAAGTGCATAAGACTATGGAGCATCCCAACATTGTTCGGTTCAAAGAGTGTTTCGAGGATTCACAAAATGTTTACATGATTCTAGAACTTTGTAACAACAAGTCGCTGATGGATCTTCTGCGAAGAAGAAAGTTTTTCACGGAGCCTGAGGCGCGCTTTTTTCTGATTCAGATGCTCGGTGCTGTGAAATATATGCATTCGAGGAATGTTATTCACAGGGATTTGAAGCTTGGAAACATATTTCTGGACGAAAACCTGAACGTCAAGATTGGGGATTTTGGGTTGGCTGCTTTGCTAATCGACGGAACAGAGAGAAAAAACACCATATGCGGTACACCCAACTACATTGCGCCCGAAGTTTTGTTTGGCAAGGAAGAAGGTCATTCGTTCGAAGTCGATCTCTGGTCACTAGGTATCATATTATACGCTATGCTGATCGGCAAGCCACCCTTTCAATCAAGTGACGTGAAGGAAATCTACCAAAAGATCAAGGTCGCGACGTTCTCATACCCAGCCAATCCACCACAACAGATTTCACATGACGCGAAAGACCTTATCAGGTCTCTCTTGAGCCCCGATCCTCGAAACAGGCCGACCATCGATGATATTGCCGATCATTCATTCTTCAAATCGGGATATTTCCCTAGACAACTCCCCATTGCAACACTGAGGGCGGTCCCAGCCTGGGATGACCAAATCACAAGCAGTAAAGGAACATGGTACAGAAACTTTCTTGAAGTTGCCCGCGTCTCTGGTGTGGGTCTTGGAATTGAAGGTGTCGGTGCTTCACGAGGAAAGGGTGTTGAAATTCTACCCATCAATGAAGACGACGACGAACCTATGAGCAATGTCGTCGTCCAGGCCCCTATTGGCCAAAAAATGATCGTTGCCCCTGTTGTCCTGCTTTCTCCAGCCAGCCAACGAACAAAGCCGAACCAGCGTATGATCCCAGAGGAGCTTTCCCCAAAGATCACAAAAACCAGAAGCATAAGCGGGATGCCCAAGATACCATCGAGGCTAAATCCATTGAGGGAGATGCAGCAGCAACGAGCTAGTAAGGATAGCTTGGCTATTGCGCCTCTCGAAGGATTCCGTGATTTGAAGATAAGCTCGGATAAGAACGAGAATGCCCCAGCCTCCGCTAACGCGAATGGATATAAGTTGCCATCCAAAATTGGCCAGAGAGGCGTCATTCTTGACTCCAAAATCAGAGCCCCGAAACTACCAACCGTGTATGCTGCGGGGAGCTCCCGATCAAATCCCATCGACATTGAGTCAACCGCTTCGCAACCGGCTCAACGGAAACCCTCCTCCGAGACCATCACTCCTAGTTACCGCACTAACCCAATTCCCAATGCTTCCCGGGAGGTCGTGATTGAAAACATTAAGCAAACTCTAAAATCGCTGGCGGCTTTCAATAAAAGAACGGTGGATACCCTACCCCCACAGCCAAAAGAAACAAGAATCGCGATCGATCAGACAAATAGAGCAAGGATCACACCGATGAATGTTGAAAATGGCGCGTGGATTACCAAATGGGTTGACTACTCTAATAAGTACGGAGTCGGTTATATTTTGAACGACAATACTACTGCCACGATTTTCAAGGACGGAACAAATATTCTGCTGGACTTCCCAAAACCTGATTTTGATATGGAAACAGCCTTGATGGAATATGTTGTCCCAAAGAAAGCTACCCGAACTACGATGTTGCTCAAAGACGCTGCCAGATTTAGGTCATCTGGATTGGCCGACAAAGCGGGCATCTGCAAGAAGTTGGGCGATTTCATGCTTAATAAACTGGGCACAGCAACCCCTGACGGTGAAACTGAGATTCCCGGTGCTCGCTCCCTCGATCATTCGCAGAGATCGTACATTAGCCATTTTGTTCGTGTGAATGGTGGTGTTGGCCCTGATGGAAAGGAGATAATTTACGCCGTCTTCCGCCTCGATGAAGGAGGTTTCCAGGTAAACATCCTCTTCACTGTTTACGCGTATGGTTTGAGCTAACATATCTCGTAGATTAACTTCCCTGATCATTTCAAGATCATCCTGCATCATGACGGGCGAACTATCCGGTTCTTTGACCAATCGAGAATTGTCTACACCGTCTCGCTGGAAGAACTCTACACTCTCGCGCATACTAAGCGACAGACAGGTGTCGCTGTCCTTCTATCGAGAAATGACATCCATAAGAAAATGCAAATATTCCAGTCCATCTTAGAAGGATGGTTGAGCTGCGATTCTAAAACGGGAGAATTCCTAAGGAAGGGTCAAAAACTCGCAGTTGGAGAAATCGTGATCGCTCTTGGTGGATACTCGGATCCGATTTAATACAAGTATGCTTTTCGGATATGATGGAACGAAATTTGCTACGAACCCCCTCATTATTCTATAATGTCTGATTCTCACAAACCTGGAGAAGAGGATAAAGAAACCATTTACCCCTTCGTTGTAATCCTGCTATTGACGTTTCACAACGACTTGTATTCTGCAGACGGCGTTTACTGGAAGCTACAGTGTCTAGCCTTATCATCGCATTGGAGATCGGCGTTTGTTTTTGTTTTTTCCTGCAAATTAGCACTTGTTATAAACTTTTGCAAGCTGGAACATTCCAGTCTTTGGCTTTTTTGTTTGTTTTGTCTTGTTTTTCATGAACATGGCTTGCTGTTTTGTATAACCATTTACATGTGACTGAAAGCACTGTACATTATCTTTGGAGGCGGCGCTTACATTGCCATACACTACCATTGAAATCAACAGTCGATGTTAGTAGACTTGCATTAAGGATCTTTGGTCGTAATTTAAGTTAACGTGGATATCGGTGGCGTTGGGAGCTAATAAGAGAAAGAGTAGATGGGATAAGAATGACTAACCGGAATTTTGCGTTGTATACGTTAAATGCAACAAGGTTTCTGTCTACCTAAAAAAAAGAACACTGAAGATACATGTACAGTCATCACTCGTATGATCATATATATTCTAAAAATAAAACGAAAAAGTGAAAGAGAAAAACCATCCACGATGTCTTCTGCGCCTTCAGACCACGTTGATTCCCGTAAGTTATCTAAAGAGAACCCAGAGGAGGGGAGGGATGATAATTACTAGACTTCCTATAATATAAGTTAAGCTCATAAAATTTCCGCTAACCAAAATACAACTCTGTTAGTGAAAACCGCCACTATCACCGTGAGGGTGATCAAGTCTTTTCCATACAGGACATGCAAGAATTTGGTTGTTCGGGGGTTAGATCTTACGACTATTACGGTGGGAGAGTTTAAAGCCAGGACTGTTAATGGTTAGTATAGACATTTATTTCTCTAAACCATCATGCATCATTCTTCCTTGATTTCCTGCGAGGATGGATGGTTCATAATTATAAGAAAGGAAATGCATTGCAGTAAAAAGCTGATTTTGACTCTGGTATTGGATTAGATGTCAAAACATTGCCTGGTTGGAAGCCGTATCAGAATGTCGAGTTTGGTAATGATTAATCTCTTTCCTCCTTCCTTCCCTTGATCCTTATCCTTGTCCGTGCTTATATATCTTATATTATCTTGAATTTTCTTTCCACGGACCAGATGCGATGAAGCTATACACAAAAGCTCACGGCACCAAGACTCAAAACTTAATCATCAACCTCGATCGTCCTGATTGGATGTTTGAAGATGATTCAAAGACATTGGCGGAGGTTGGGTGTGGTATGTTATCTTCCCATATACTCTTACAAGCCTCCTACCCCCCCTATTGCTCCATATATATATATATATAGGTGGCTTCCCTTTCGTCGATCAAATAGTAGCTTATTCCTTTTTATCACACGCAGAACACGAAACGGAGGTTTCGTTCTTCAATAGAGCGGCGTATGATGAATATCTAGCAGATCCTGTAAATAAATGGGACTGAGGAGGGTTTTGGTTTTTTTGAGGGCCTCTGTTTTTTTTTTTTAATTTTCTTCCAAGGCTGTTAGCCTTAGCTTAGGATATTTGGTCTATGGGAGGGAACCGTAATTAAATTGTTTCGTGGGTTTTAGAATTCTCAATTCCGATGCATCCAAGGTGATAATAAGAAAAGAAAGGTATATATGTACAAGAACAAACGTGAATGAGTCGCATTGGTAATGAATGAGAAGAAAGGATGGATTTGAGGAACGAAGAATATACAAGAAGCTCAACCCTGCATACCACCTTTGAACAGAGTGAACCCGCAGAGCTTGGTTGATTACAAAGAGAAAGGAAGGTGCATTCGGTGGAGTATATAAGTAAGCACCTACCCATATAAAAGCAAGAAGAAGAAAAAGAAATATCAACAGCTCCGTTCCTTCAGCCACCCCCTCACCTTTACAAAATATATCATTCTATTGGCCATCTATCGTACCGTCCCGGCCTCCCGCTTGTTACATAGTAAATGCCATCATGCTTTTGTGGCCTCCTCTCTAGTTTCCCCCCGTAGTTTTTTTTAATCTTTTCCCCCGGTTGCAAGTAAATTTTGTTGAAAGAAAGGATGAAAAAGTTAACAGCCAGAGTCCCGCGCATCCATCACAGATGTAGCTTTCAAAAACAGTGCCTTCAAGACATAATAAAAAAAAGTCAGATTCCAACGCCTTAATCAGTTAACGGTCTCCAATAACAATGCCTATATATGAAAAAAAGGAAACAAAGCAATCCGCAGCATTTTATTTTTGCTTTTGCTTTTGTGTCTTTGCGAGTGAATAAGCGGCCATGGTGAATGCTAATCGTTGCTGTATTTAGTGGGCGTGTCCGTGAGCCCCTGCTCGAGCCTCAGCGTTAGGATCGATGGGTCCGCAGCACTGCCCAACTTCACACTCAGTCGAACACTCCATCAAACAACCGACATCGCCGTCATCGGAAGCCCTGGACTTGCCGTTGACGGCGCCATAGGAGCTGCTACTGCCAGCTGGTGCTGGGGCGAGATGAGGAGATGAGCTTCCGGATCCGGAAGGTGAGTACTCTGGTTGAATGGTAGACGAATGGATGCCGTAGGCATGTAGGCACTCGCGGATAGCCTCTGCTAGGGCGATGTATCTAGCTGTTGGGTTGTCATCGGTGTTCTTGTGGGATTCCGTGGTGCAGTGTGGGTTGAAGGCAATCCTAACATGGAGGGAAGCTACCATCTTGATATCCGAAAGTTGCCAGATGTGGAGTTCGTGGACGCTAAGAACACCCGGGACGTTTTCGATATCCTTCTTGACGTCGTCAAGGGAAATCCCGTTGGGAACGGCTTGGAGGAGAATGCTAGCAGCGGATTTGCAGAGTGGAAGAGCGGACGAGAAGATGATGATGGTGATGATAAGGGAGATCGCAGGATCGAAGTAGAACCTCCACCAGAAATCAGTCTGCCAGATGAATAGAGCCGATGCAATAACACCAACGTTTCCGAGAGCATCTCCGAGGACATGCAAGAAAACACCCCTCATGTTCAAGTTCTGGTGAGAATGACCTCCCTTCTTTGACTGTTTAGGCTTAGCATGTTCATGTTCCGTGTGCCATTGTGGGTTCTTTGGTGGGTTTACGAGGTATTCAGTGTGGTCGTGCTTGTGCGGGTGAGAGTGAGGTCGGTCGTGGAGGTGACTAGATTTGTGCTTTGTACCATTTGCGATGAGTGGCGACCTCTCGGTGGATTCCTCATCGACTACGACAGCCTCTTCGATATCTGGATATTCATTCTCACTAGACGACGAAGATCCAAGGCCAACTCTAGCAGCAGCATCTGTGATCGCCTGTCTGTTCAGGGCAGGATGGACATGAATGTCTTCGACAGTCGAGAAGTGGCGGTGCTTAGACGAACTTCCAAAAGAGTGTGAATGATTATGACGATAGCTGTGGGAGTGAGATCGAGAGTGTCTTCGAGGGTATACTCCGACGAAGGTTTCGGGAAGTACGCTTTCGATGTCACCAGTTTCATCCGTAGCGTCGATTTCATCGTCGGTGTGAATGTGACCTTCCAAGCCGTGAGTGTGTCGGTGACCTTCGTGGCCGTCTTCTGCATGGGAGTGTCCTCCGTGGCCGTGGTCGTGGAAGAGGAATAGACCGACGATGTTGGAGGCTAGACCGGCCGAACCAACGGCAAGGATGAGTACTGGTTGGGTGATTACAGGGGGGTCAAAGAATCGCTGGATTGCCTCTAGAACAATAGAAAGGCACAAAGCTAGGAGGAAGACGCCATTGATGAGAGCACCTAAGACTTCGGCCCTTTGCCACTGTTATGTTTGCCGCTGTGTTAGTCGCGAACCCAGCCACCAACTAGTAAAGGGGTGAGAGAAGAAATGCCTACGCCATAAGTATATTTGCTGTTACTAGTCTTGCTTTTAGCTAGTCGGATAGCGTATAGGGCGACTATTAGGGAGAAGACATCGTTAAGCATGTGGAAAGAGTCTGCGACGAGGGCGAGAGAATGGACGGCATATCCGACGATGATTTCGAGGAAGAAGAAGATAGTGTCGATAATGAGGAGAGTGATAATCCTTGCAGAACGTGAGAAGGCCATGATATCTGTTCAGTCCAGGCGACTAGCGACGAGAGGAATAGCAGTTGTGTATAAGTGTATGAGTCCCCTGAGGGGGGGGATTCTTGTCGTTCCTCTGGGATGGAGTGGGTACAACTGACTACTGTCGATGAAGGGATGACGACAGGGACGGGGCAAAAAAAATAAAAAAAGGGAGATATGTACTATATACCTATGCAGGTGGTTGATAGCTTAGGTAGACAGGCCGACGGAAGAATGAAGCGATAAGATGGAGGATATCCAGATGGCGATGAAGTGGGAAGGAGGAGAAGAAGAGGAAGAGGAAGAAGAAGGGAGTATTAATAGGTAAGTATGAATCCGGGGAGGTTAATATTAATGTCGATGTGGTATGTTTGTTACGTTGGAGATGTTCTTTTTTCGTTCCTTCCGGTTCCTCGCTTAGCTGATATTATCTAATCTATCGCATCGGCAAGTTGACTGCACCGCGTGCACCGGTGTCAGGGCCTCCGGAAAGCTTTTTTTTTGCACTGTCTGCTGAAATTTCTTTCGGATGACTAAGTGAATTATGAATATTCTGGTCTTATGTCGTATACGTACCTCTTATATAGGTACTTAGTTCTTCTGTCTCGTCCAATATAATACAACCATGTCTTGCCTGGCGGGCTGAATTCCAAAGATGTGACGAATTCGAATATTCCCGATGCAATGCAGAGGATAATATATAAGTACTTAAGAAGTATATAATATAAGTACTTAAGTACTTGGATATATAATTATAATATCTCCCCGCATTCACATTAAGATTAATATCCTATCAATTGCACACTGCATTTAATACATTTGGCATTCAGGCAATATTGATATCTAAGCAAGTATGTGAGTGATACAGACTCAAGACGTCCGGTCTGGAATACAATCCTGTTGCATCTTAACTGTTGGTCTGTTAAGTGCGACAGCAGGTGCAAGTGTGTGTAACACAATACTCGTACCGGTACTATGCATCGATGAGGGTTTTTTCCTGCCTCAAAGTTTAACCCTTCCCTGCACCCGACCCGCCAGCTTCGAGCGGAGTAAGTCACAATGTTATCTTGTCGAGTCGTGTGCATACATAGTAATTTCATCAATGCTTAATTTACAAACTTCCCGGCCGGTTGTGACTTTAATTCGCTCGGTGTCCGAAAAGTTGACGGGAAGCCCAAAGATATATCGATCCCCGTTTCTGTTTTATATTATATCCGACTTCCCTCACCTTCGAACTTCTCGTCTCGATCGGACTTTATCTCCTTTTCCTATAATGACGTACATGCTACTGGCACCTGCGCGGCCGATTACGCTAACTTGCCTTGCCTTGCCTTGTGCATGCCCGCACACATGGTCTTTTTATGGCATTGTCTAGCCGAATGTCGCTTCCGATGCTACAAATCAAAAATACCACCTATGCCTCCTACCATTTAGTGCGACGCCATTTATACACTATTGTAAAGTACATTTAGACCGTGTATATACATCTATGTACATCTACATACTGCCCTCTCGAGTGTAAGGTAATGTTGTTTGTCTGTTTGGAATTAAGTAATTATCATACCCCTCCAGCACCGCCTTTCAAACTGCGAAGTTCAGCTGAGGGGGTTATACTTATATACATGATTTTTTTGGATCGATTAAACTTGAAGGCAAGAAAAAGAACTTCTAATGGGTTGGGACATCTGATGGGAAAGGAACGGAAGACAGTGTGGAAAGAAATTTATGCCCGGTGATGTGAAGCAAAGTGAGGGAAAAGCCGTCGCCCGAATTTAGACAAAAAAAAAAAAAAACAGATTCTCGCAAGCCGATGAGAATAGCAAAGCAAGAATTTTATAACAATAATAATAATAATAAGGTAAAGAGAAGAGAAAAAGAGGTCGAAGAAAAGCAAAAGAACCGCTTTTGGTTCAAATGGTCGCTCGAATTGAGAAAAGCGATGATGATATAGTAGTGTTAGTCGTTATGATGTTGGAAGCAAAGGCAGAATTATTCGATAGCAAAGGAATGCTCCTGCAGTAGGAAAACAAAAACAAAAACAAATGGGACAGTATGAACAAAGGAATGCAAGGTAAGGGGACGATGAGATCAAATAAGATAAAAAAAGTTCGATTGTATGCCCAGAATAGCCCAGAATGCAGTTGCGAAAAGTTGTAAAAAAAAAACCGCTGGGGATGAGTGGTAGTTGCAGCTGAAAAATAGTAAATACCTTCCCTTAAGCAGAAATATCAAGAGAGTTCGTAATAAGGCGATCACATGATAACACAGTCTTTCTCATCAGTGTTTGTAGTTCCCGCCTTTTGCTTCTTTCCCTTGCTGAGTTTGTCGACGCTGTTGTGCATTGCTGCCTCGATCGTGCGGAGTCGTAGTTTCGCTCTCTCATCTCCCTGCTCTGCGGCACGTACGTACCACATGTTCGCGCCAACTTCATCCCGCATACAACCAATACCCATCTCAGTGAAATAGCCCACCGTATAAGCTGCTTTAGCCAGGCCTGAAGAATGGAACGTTAGTACCGTCTGAAACAAAAACAAAAGATCAAGCCACTTCGAAATATTTACCTCGATCAGCGGCTTTCATGGCCCAGGCGTAAGCTTCAGATTCATCTGGTTCAAGAATTGGAGGGGCGCCAACAGTATACCAAGCGCAGAGGGCCAATTGAGCAGGTGCAAACCCGAGTTCCGCCGCTCCGGTATAGTAATGAATGCTCAAAGCGGCATCTTGGGGACATTCCAGAGTTCCCTTCTCGTAAGCTTCTCCTAGCCTATAACTAGCCTCTGCATGACCAAGCTCAGCGGCCTGAGCATATAGTTGGGCAGAGTAACCGGGATCCTTGAAGATGTCCTTTTCATCACCAACTTCGTGCAACCTTCCAAGTTCGAACGGAGCATTTGGGTATTGATAATCGGCTGCTTCAGTGGCTCTCTTCAGCCATTTTAGACCCTCTTTGTAGCCGTCGGCTATTCCGAGGTCGCCTCTCAAGCAAGCCATCGCCAATCTGGTCATTGCACCTGGATGGTTCCTTGCTGCTGATGCTCTGTAGAACTGAACGGCCTTCAAAGGTTCCTTCTTAGTGCCCCATCCATATTCGTAATGTAGAGCGGCTCTGTAACCAGATTCGGCATGACCGTGTTTCGCTGCAGCAACAAACAAAGGGAAGGCTTTGTCTAAGTCCGGTTTCCCGTTTGTGAACAACCCGCTGCACAATGCATCAGCCAAAAAGTACTGAGCGTATGGGAAGGATCGATCCGCAAGTCTTTGGAGAATCTGTCGTGCTTCCTTTAGTAACCTGGCTCTCTTCCTGTCAGGCGCTAGCTCGATATCCGAACTATGGGGCGATCTGCCCTTGGGAGCAGGGGATCGATCCCTGCCTGCACTACTAGGAGGGTGATTTGGCATGTTTTCCAGAGATTGTGCGGCGGATATCAGGAAAACCGCAAACTCATATTGGATTGATGGATCATTGGTTTTCATGGCGTTTTGTCTGTACAGCTCAATGGTTTTCTCGTGGGAAAGTAACGACGCATCTTTCCCAACAACTCCCTTGAGATGGGAGTTATCGAAAGTATATACACCAGGTGCTTCTCCTTCGCTCGACCTTCTACTATCGTTCGAGTATGCTGCAGAGTGGACTCTTGGTGCTGGGTTGCCCGTAGTCCCTGTGCGACCACGGAATTCACCATAAAATGAATAGACTCCTGAGTTGCCTGACACTTTCCTCCTGTTAGGGGCTCGATCATTAGGTGCTAGGTGGTTTGGGTTTATTGGTGGATCGGAGTCTGTCGAGACGGGAGACTCTTGTGTGTTACGTAGCTGTTCTTCATTGTACGACTCGAAATGGGCGTATTTCAAGGGGATGATAGCTGGTTCCGTCTCTGCAGCTCCGGTCGAAGCCCCTTCGTTTGTATCATTCCCACTAGAACGTGGTCTTATCGATGCACCCAAAGTGAGGTCTAGACTCGGGACACCGGATTCAGAAGATATGCGAGCATCGTCAATGATACCGGACTGGGGTTGGTGTATTTCTTGTGGAACTTGAGCTGTGTAGTGAGTGCGGTATCCGGTTTCTCGGATAGGGGAATCCTTTTCAAGATTCTGCCGTTCTCCGGAGTAGTCGACGACGTTTAACCGAGTTGGTTGCTGATGGTATGTAGCGGTTTCAATAGGCTTTCCGGCCATGTTGTCGTCGAGGTAGGAGTCCCTTGGTAGACGAGGGCTTAGGATTGGTGATGAAGCTCTCTTGATGTCTCTATTCTCATCTCCCAGAGAATACGGTGACACAGCAGTCATTTCTTCCCCACTGTGTTTCCTAGATCCAGGCGGTACAAAGGGACGAATAGAATACCGCCTGGTGATGTCCCAATTGACCGTTGAACGAGCGTCGTTGCGTTCCTCTTTCCTCCTTCCTTCCGGTTCTCTGATGGCGTAGATGTCGATAACTCTGGCAAGATCGTCGAAGGTGATACTAAAAGAAGGTGAAGGTTGGTTGAATCGAGGACCACGAGGGAGGTTGTTTAGATAGTAAAAAAAAAAGGAACAGGTAACGAGGGGATATAGGTCGGTGTTTATATATAAAAGCGAGAAGAGCGTCTATGAAAGCGAGTGAAGTTCCGAAGCTCAAAAGTGCAGCTGGCAGAGATTCCGTGTCTGTGTCCGTCGTCGTCTTTTAAGAAACTCCACAGACGGTCCACGTTGGCACAAAATGCGTCTATGCAAGGGAGCTCGGAGTCAAAGGGATATAACCGGCCAGGGGGGGGAGGAGGGGGGGGGAAGATGTTCGGGTCAGAAAGGAGGAGGGAAAAATAAAAATAAAATCTGCGGATGCGACAGCACCGGCGACAATGGCGACTATAAAGGATGTATGGGGAAGGCTCCACAGGCAGGAAGCTGTTTTAGAATCGGGATTAGAATCGGAATTAGAATTAGAATTAGAATTAGAATTATAAGATGACGCTTTCTGCTTTGTTAATAATGTTTCCCACCGGTTGCAACTCTCCACAAACGAAAGGCTCCTTTTCTGGCGGCTTGGAAGCTGGAAGGGACGGTTGACTGCCTCTGGCGAAGTTTTCTGGAAGGCGGAGAGATTGAACCTCGAAACAACACAGGTGCGGTCCGTCAGGGAGCAAGTGCAACGTCGGTTATAATTACAATTGTAACCAAACACCCCGAGTTATTCCTCAGACACGATGCTTAAGAGAGAAGTCGACGGTGGTTAAAGGAGACGTCCAGAGTATATTCAAAGGGAACCAAACGAGTGGGATAGAGCGGAAACAGCTGTGGTTTCTTGTGGCTGGAAGTGGAAGGAACAAGACCCAGATGATTGAGACGGGGCAGCTAGCAGCTGTTCCGGGAAGGAGGCCTAACGACTTAAACTACGACGCGAACGAATTCGAACGAACGCAATAGCAATAGCGAATATTTGGGGGTTGATGCTAAAAATTAATCGAACGGAACTGAGGTGGGATTGGGGGGAATCTTAGTTCATCAACCATGCAAGCGGGCAAGCTTCATGTGGTATGTAAGTACTCCACCCGGTGCGGCGAGGGCTGGTGATCTATGACGACGAAAAGGGCAAACATTAACAGCCGATTCTCCTCTCTCTCGATCTCTCACACTCATTCACTCTCAATCTGTCCCCTCGAAGTGGAGGCAAGGAGGGATGTGATAGTAGCGATGCGTATATGATAAATTAGACCGTGGCAGGGAGGAGACCCTTTCGATGTACCGGTACATACATCCATACAAACAATACATGCGCATGCTCAACATACCCACCTTTTTTTTTTTTTTTTTTTTTTGGCCAGCCGGGGTTCCAATTCATGGCGGTGAGGGATAAGGGGGTTCAAGGAGAAGCAGGTATGTATAGACACTACTACAAACAGCAGCCTTGCGTAATACTGATGACAAAGGCAGCCTCGCATTGAATTCTTTGGGATCGATATGAATTGATTGACTGTTTGATCGATTGACCGATATGACCATGGATTCTTCTTCCCGGGTTCATGAAAACAGAACTAACCGTCTCTACAGTATAAAGCGTACATACTTCATACAAAACGAAAGAAATGCGCCTACGGGTGCGCCGGCAGCATGATTGATCGAGCTCTGCATCGAACACAGACAAAAAAACACAAATAGCCTTCGATACCATGCTTCTATGGCGGCATCTTGAAAAGTTTTTTCTACTTTGAGACTTTAGCTTCTCAGGTGCTCTTTGGACGGCCTGTCGAACAGGCATTTTTCGTGGACCCGGAGCCCGCTAATTCTTAGTGCCCTGCATGTTAAAAGCAGGGTTGTTTGGTTGCGCTTTTGTTTAGTATGCGCTCTGGAGACAAGCTTCGTCTGATTAATCATTCATGGATGGATCATCAATTGCAACTGTTCTTGTTCTTGTTCTTGTTGTCTTCGTTGACCGATCACAAAATTTTCAATGTCGCCGGGGCACTACGCCATGCATAGCCAAGCTTCCACCCTTGCGGAGAAAGAAAGAAGGAAACGAAGAAAAGAAAAAGGAAATAACGCAATCTGGTGTGTCAATGAGCTGCTGTTTCCAAAAAGGTGAACAAATGTGGAGTGGAGTCCAAGGCCAAGGCATTCGCGTCGGGAAGCCGCTCGAGCTCGAATTTGATGGCATTCCCCTGGTTGTCGGCATTACATCGGCAATCTTCACTCTCTGATCCGAATCGAAGTTGGCCTTCGATGCTGGGTCACATTTTCCGTGGTGTCATAGGAATGCATGTTCGAAGCCAGCGCTGCAGCTGCTCTGCAAATGATCCAGCCTCTCCGAAAGCCATTGGCCCATAACATCGATACGGCCTTTCGGGATTGCAATTAATCTTAAACTTGACGCTGAGTCCATGCATCCAAGCTAGCTAACTAGACTAACTAGTTCAGCAGATTTTTGATCGAGACCAGTTGGGTTTATATGTATGATGTGGGCGAATCTCCGCACGCGCACCGAGTCCCTTTCGCTGACAGCCGACAGAACGGATGCTGACGCTCTTTTGGCTGTTGGAACCCCGCACAACATCCACAGGTTAACTAGGGCCTGAAATTGGTTCCACCAATTAAGGATTGCATGCATCATGCTACGCTGACAGTCCCACTGAGATCCATGCCGCGGACTCCAGATCTCCTTTTCAGCAGATCTCTCTCTCAAATCGTCTGTCCTTAGCTACGGCAGGAAATTTTAAAAATTTTATGGCGTCGTCGAGTGTTCACTTAAAATGACACTTTTACATGAAATTATCGGAGAGAAGCTTCTCAAAAATCTTTAGAGCATTCCAATCCCGTTGTTCTTTTTCTTCTTCTTCTTCTTGCTTTAAGAAAAGAGTCTCAACCAGGAAATGATTTTATATGAAAGGAATTTTCCGCCTGCCGTTCAGTCGCTTTCTTCGGCAGCGTCCACTTCGAAATAGGACAATATCAGAGACCCGTCGGGAGAAAATGTCGCCACCTCAGAGAAAAGAGACAATTTACGAAAAAAAAAAAAAAAACCTAACCCCCGTGTGGTCTGGTTGGTGCCAACCATTCGCTGAAAGGATTGAAGGCCTACCAAATTCTAGAAGATCACGCCGAGGCCTTTTGGTTTTAATCCCGAACATTCTCACTCGTATCAAAGGGGATTTCACCCTCCCCCCCTTTTACCCATTTTTCCCGCCTGCCGAACCTCAATAGTTCAAGTTATTGTACTTCTTGTCTAACTAACGGGCTGGTCAAGAGCTTTTTTTTTCTTTCTTGGAGATCCACATTAGTATTATTAATATTGGGACTTTTTAGCACTCACCTGTCATCTTGTAGCCAACCTCCTTTCGTTTCATAAGCCGATATGGGAAATAAACAGCATCCATTTAGGAGAGAATCGAAATTGAGATGCTTAAAAGGAAATGGCAACGTAGCATCCAGGCCGGGAAGGAAAAGAAGAACGTCGACACATCGGGACGTATGGAGATCCGAGAAATGTTCGATACTCAACCGCAAAATAGGAGAATTTTACTATCCGAAAAAAAAAAATAGTAGAAACAAAAATAAATCCCGTGAACACCTGACGTATGCCAACCATGCTTATCCGCTTTTTTCTTTTATCTTCGTTCAATTAATAAGGTGGAACTCTGGCTGTCGAATCGATGTCAGGTGAATTCAAGGTTTTTCGTTCGAAAAAAAAAAAAAAAAAAAAAAAAAAAAAAAACCAACCGACCATGGACTCACAAAGTCGACCAGCCATTGGAGATCAGTATTTTTTTTTTGCTTTTGGTCAGAAACCCTTTTTTAACGTTTGGTGCAACCCTGCCTTATTGAGAGGGCTAAGAATAGCAATTGAAGGGAAAAAAAAGTGTTGCATTTTGAGCCTGGCCCCGTGTTGTTCATCTGACCTTGCTTCAAGGTTCTGTCATTTCTTGCATTGGTTTGTTCGTACTCGCATTTTGGGGGTTTATCGTAGTCTCCGAAGCAAGGTAGCAAGAGGTTTTTTAGGCGATAGTTCCGCTTTTTTATACTACCTATAATTGTGCTATGATAGCTTGTCTGACACATAACGACGGTCTGGGATATACCGATTTACATCGAAGGCTGGTAGTTTTCTTTTTTTTGCATTTTGCATTTTTGGACGTCAAAGGTTTGTCGAGGGTGTGTTGACTTGTCTCTCGCCCGAAATTCGCAAAGCCTCGAAGGAGCGCACTAACAGGCATCCGGTGGGGTTAGTTTAAGTTAAGTTAGTTAAGCTGGAGCAAAAAATAGACGAGTCTGGTCAGACCGGAGGAGAAGACCGAATTCGTATCTATAGCGGGAGAACGACAGTCCGTTGCATGAAAAACAGCGCCTGCAGATGGCGGGACAGACAACCTTGCATATGTTGGAGGCTGCTGTTTGTTGAATATATCCTTTGGATACCATGATATCAATGATCTGTATCGATGCTCCTTCGTTCGTTCTTCCTGACGTCGACGCATTAATATTAGGAAGATAGACAGGAGCAGAGAAGCAAAATTTAGGATGCGATCTACGGATACCAAGCCCCTTCTGTGGAATTTAGAACGCCACCACTTATGCATCAACTTCGCACGCGCACGTACATATGCATCGGTTCAACAAGAAATACAAGGAGAAACTAAGAGTGTATACGAGCTTAAGCTTCAAATCGAGGGTTAGTCATTCTGTTAATCCTTTTCAAATAGGTTGAATTAGCGTTAGTGTGTTTACGGCTGATAGTTAATTGAGATTTCGCCCCAACCTGTTGGCCACGGCTACCCGTGCAGTCTGGAACGGGCTGAAGACGGACATCGATAACGTAGGGCTGATTCCGAAGCTCTAAGCTTAAGCTAAACAATTGCGAATGCGAGTGCGATACCAAACAGAAACATGTTTCCTGACATCTTACATGATCATGATCATGACCATGATCTCGGTGTACACGATGGACTTGCCACGAATCGACGAGGCCGAGATTTTCTGTCCAACGGCGCACAAAGCAACTACCTAGTAGCTAACCTGCACTCGAGGCAATCATCGAATTTCCGAGAAGCGGCTCAAAAGAAAGGAGGCTGGAAATGAACGCCAAGATCCAAAGCGGGAACTTAACCTCGAGCCGCAGCTGATTGTACTGGTTGCTGGCCCACACTTGTCCGTATGTGTGTTATACAAAACAAACGGCACAGCTCTTTTGTGCGAGCTTTCCGCGTAATTACAATGTGTTCCCCAGGCCTGATGGTTGATTCCAAATGTATGAGGAGGTCCGTTGGGAAGGCTCTCATGCCAAATCCAGAAGGATGTCTCTCAGTTTGGAATCACAGATCGGAGCATCAATGCATGTGGGCAGGCGGAGCAAGGCGTGGTTTCCCTTGTCGATTTTATTTTCTTACGAGCGGTGTTGTTGGAAATAGCTAATTTTCTAAGAGTAGCACCCCGCTAAGAAAGCTGGGCATGCATACAGTCCATGCTCTAACCGTCAGCAGAAGCACATCCAGCAATTCAGCCCGCCAGCGCAGGTGCCCCGTACTTTCTCGGATCCAGCAAGTGCTGACAAGTTGGATGATAGGGCTGTTGACATATCATGGGTAGAAAATCCTTTCTGATACTTATTATCTGAGGGCCCTGACTTCTGCTGACCATCCTTCTCATTACTCTTCTTACTCTCGTAAGCAGGACGGTTTCTTGCATTTATTTGTTGAAGGTACCAACAGAGAACGGAAAAAAAGATCACAAGTCAAAAACTTTCACCTTTTCTTCTCGTGCTTTTTTCGATCGATCGACAGTTTTACTTTACAAGCTGGTTGTTTTTCTTTCTCTCTGAAGTCTGGGTTAGACGTTTTTTTCTTCTGAAAGGAGAAATAAAAAGATTATATTCACAATGTTGATGCATAAGGAATTGTCGAATCCTTTCTTATCTCGTCGCCAACAAACTCCTCTTCAAGGGGCCTGCCCAAGTGGAGGACAATGGTACGCGTGTGATGTGAAAACGTCCAGTGGTTTCGTTGGATGCTGTACTGTCAACGCTTGCACTAGCGTTGGTTGTGCTGCTGGGAATTTAAGGAATGCTACGCTGGGAACTATTCCCCAAGGTAGCACATCAGATCAGGGTATGTACATATGTCGTGTTTATATTCGTCGAGTGTTCTGGGTTTTAGAGCTAATTCTGATGGTTCTGGATAGCATGCCCACTTGGCGGCCTCTTCTACACCTGCGTGAGCCCTCCCGCAGGAGCCAACTTTTGGGGATGTTGCAGGTCCGCACCCTGTGACACCGGGTGTCCAGTGGAGGACCTGACGCCTGCGGAACTTGCACAGCAGGCCAATAACCCATTTGCACCGTCGGCGTCTTCAGGACCTGGGGGTTCTGATCCTGATTCAGACTCGGATGGCAGCACACCAGTAGGAGCGATTGTCGGAGGAGTGGTGGGAGGAGTTTTGGGACTTGCTTTGATTGGAGTTCTTATATGGTGGATTCGACGAAAGAAGCAGGCCGAGAAGAAGGATGCCCCAACAGCTCCCATGGCTTTCAATCCCCATAGCCAACAGGCTGATCCTGGTTCGAACATCCCATTGACTTATCCCGAAGTTGTTGATCATTACGGTATGTCAAAATTCTATTTTTTATATATATCTCGCGGTTCTAAGGATGCAAAAAGCTAACGGATGAATAATAGCCGGCACATCACCACAACCAACCAAACAGAACTTCCCACCATCCGCTTTTACTTCACCAGCTCTACCACAATACAGCGATAGAAGGGCATCACACGAACTCGGAGGCAGTGGAGGTTACGACAATGGTTATATCAGCCCCATGCAAAGCCCTGGATTCGTCGGTCAAGGATCACGTCCCATGTCTTATGAGCTTCACGGAACTGGTAGCCCCGGTATTCCACAAAAGGGGGTTTCGCACACACCATCTATCATGTCTACTGCTGTTTCCGAGCTCCCAGCCGAGGATATGAGGTATTCGCAGGTTTCTAGCATGAGATATAGCGGACAACCACCATCGAGCCCTCCTCCACCCCCACCGAATAACGATGCTAGCGGAGCGGGATTGGGGTTGTCGATGGGTGGCCAGCCTGGGGACCAGAGGACGGCGAATTAACGATTCTAATGAGATAGAGTTATTTTTCTCGTCTGTACATGATAGATCACCGTATTGTTTTTTAATGCCCCCCCCCCCCCCCAGTTCCCTTTATTTCGATTCTTATTTTTTTTATATGGGACAACGGCGTATATGGAGATGTTACTTCTTATCCCTCCTCTTCACTTTCTTATATATCCTTTTTTTCTATGATAATATGTAATTTATTGGGAAGCATCCAACGAAGTTGAAGGGTTGGTCCGGGAGGGTTGTAAGTAAGTATTTATAGTTATTAAGTAGGTAGTAGCAAATAATAACAAATACAAAATAGCACATGAGATAAAGTACTCGGACATTTCAATTCAATCCATGAATTCGATTCATGAATTCAATGGAGAAAATTGAATTATACATATGGAGTGTCGTATTGTGATGGAGCGATGTTACCTGGGTGGGAATGCTACTCTTACCACGGGTTCAGATCAGATCAGACGAGGTCACAAGCCTGGTAAGAAAAAAAAATACAGTCATTTTGCTGGATCTGATGGTTCTAGTATAGTAATCCGACATGCGATGGATGCATCGATAGGCCCAGTTCCAAAAAATAGAAATAAACCCGGCCAAAGCTTCTAGACGGTTATTCCGTCATGTTGGCAATTTTTTGGTTCGATGGTTCTAAGACAAGTTGTACATGTACCGGTACCAGTACCAGTACCGAGTTCCTGGTGTCAGTGTCTACGGATAATACAATAGACATCCATCCCATACAAGGGGAACAAACAAAACAAGAAAAACAAAAGAAAAGGACAAGTGAAGAGAAGAAATCTCTTGCTACTTTGCGTAGGCGAGAAATACGAACCCCTGAGGCCAATCTATTCCTGGAATTTTCGCCGCTTGGGAGGAAGCTTAAAGGGGCGGGTTACCTTACAGGTGCCATTTTGCCTGCGACAGACAGACAAACAGACAGACAGACCACTGAGAGGTAATGGAATTATGTGCATGTCTGTCGTCAGTCAGCAAGGAAGCAAGTAAGTAAGGAAGCATTGGGCTGGCCATGTGCTGGACCGGGGAGAGAATTTCGTAGGAATGAGAATAATACCCGCGCAGGTTGGTCCAGAGAAGGGAGAGAGAAAAAGTCTTCACTCGCATGAAGTGGAACAAACACTTTCCCCCAGCACCCAGCACCCAGCACCCAATAGCCAAATACCCCTTATTAATTATTATCGTTGAAAGAACCTCCTTGCATGGTAAATACCTAGTTACTGGTAAGGTCAGGACGAATGTTAGTTTAGTTCGTGGGATGCAGTAGAGTTACATTGTATAGTAGGGTATACACGATAGTAGGTATTATACAGAGGCTGTGCGTTGCTCTTGGTAACCCTTCTTCGGTCCTGTTCTTCTTCCTGTTCCTGTTCTTCTTCTTTTCCTTCCAAGGTTTTTTCATCCTTCCGATCCACTCGCTCACATTCACCCAAACAAATCCACTGCGACATCTGCGCTTGCTTGTTGACATTCATTCGTTTGGTTCTTTTTTCACATCAAGATCTGTCGTTTCATCTATATTATCTACTTATCTTCTATATTTTATATTGTCTGTATCTTGCCTGTTTCCTGTTTGTATTGTGGTTGGAGCTTGTATTCTCTTTCATTCTTCTCATACACTGCGGTGCATTCTCTGAGGCTACAGCACTTCAGTTGGTGGAGAGCTACATTACATTACACATACCTCTTACCAGCCCCATCATCAACATCCACATCCACATCACTACTTAGCTACCAAGCTACCTAAGTACCTGCCTAGGTACTTGGAAGCCATCATTATCATTAGTATATATCATATTCATTTCATGCCATCTACGACTTCGATGCTTCTCCTTTGAGTCTTCTTTTGTCTCCTTCTTTCCTTCTTCTTCTTCCTTCACCTACCTGTCCTGCCTCTTCCCCAAAAGCAGCCAGACTCGGACCGGACTAGATCAGACCAGCCAGTCAGTTTCCGATCCCAAACGCTGACCCGGACAAAAATAGAAGGAATTAACCCGCCATCGCGTTAGACGACATACATACTTGCACACTTAAGTAGTAGCAGCAGAAGCAGCAGCAGCAGCAGTTGTCTTGTCTTGTCTTGTCCTGTCCTGTCCTGTCCTGTCGTCGCCTGCACTGCATTGTGCCTGCATTGCTTGGTTACTTACTTACTGCCCCTAAACCAGCCTGTCACAACCACAATAACCACGACAACCACAAATCTTCTCATCTTCTCCTTCTCCCACCCCCCCCCTCTCTATATCTTCATTTATTATTATTACTATCATCATCATCGACTTCAGCTTCAAACAACCTGTTCGTCGCTCTTATATACTTCCCGATCCATTTCGCCTGTTCTTTGCGAAGTGTTTCAAGATAACGTAACCTCAGGGGCTTCTTCCAGGTTCAACGAAATACACGCCATCTCTTAATTATTTCCAATTATTCTCTCTCTCTCTGTCCCTCTCTCTGTCCCTCCCTCCCTCTTCTTCCTCTTTTCTCTCACTCACTCAACTCCCCTTTCTACCATCTCGACAATTCCTTCCATCCCTCCCTTCTATCTCTCCGTCTTCTTCACAGAAAATATCACCACTGGTTCACCCTCTCTCTTAAAGGCTAGTCTTTCTAGCCTCCCTTTCCACTCTCCCCAATGTCGGGCCCACACCGTGGTAGCAAACCCGTCGATATGACACCCACATCACCACAAGCCCGAGAACGACGTCGGACCAGCGGTGGTCACAGGCGAAGAGAAGATGACGACTCCGGATACGTCGCCGAGACCACTCGAAGTCCTCCTAGGAGACCTACCTATCATTCTCAAGCATCTGCATCCGCCAGAGCGCCCCTCAATCCCACCGGTGCTACTGACCTTTCGCGAAAAAAGTCATTGATCAAACCGGAGCGCAATAGGATAACCAGAGACAATCCGCTATATAATTATCACAAACATGCACAGCATATGGACGTCCTTCCTTCGACCACGGGTATTGATCCTGAGACCGCCGACATCAATTCGCAACCCGGTTCGACCGCTCGTCCTGCTCCTGGACAAGCCCGACATAGATTGGATACCATGGACGAAGAAGCGTCTCCCTTGTCATCGAAAACTGGCGTTGCTCGACAACCTAATAAGCTGTCTCGCCGCCAGACCGAGAAGGCTGAAAAATACCCTGAGATGAAGGCTGCCGAGAAAAGGAAACGACAACAGGAAGTTCAACCGCTCAGTTTGTGGACCGTATATTGCCATGTAATCACATTCTGGTGCCCCAATGCGCTTCTTCGTTTGTTCGGCAAGACAAAAAAGGAACCTCAGCGAGCTTGGAGGGAAAAGATAGGTCTCATTAGCATTATCTTGTACTTCTGCGCAGCTGTCGGTTTCCTCACCTTTGGTTTCACTCAGACCGTCTGTGGTACGCCCGGTGTTCGATTGAAGGCGAACCAAATCGACAGAGGTCTGATGATCATTCACGGTGTCGCGTACAATCTTGTCGGGTCTCACCATCCAGCTGCCGTCGGTATCCCTCCTGGTGCAAATGTCTTATTCGACCTTCCTCAGAAATGGGGTGGTTATGACGCCAGCTTCCTATTCCAGAACGTCAACGGACAATGTAAAGGATTGATCACCCTCGCCGAGGGTAGTGATGTTCCAACCAACGCTGACGGCGATTTGGCTTGGTACTTCCCTTGCAACTTGTTCAAGCAAGATGGTTCTTCTCCAGCCAACTACTCCAGCGGGGCATATCTTGGATATGCTTGTCACACAACCGATACCGCTCGAAGGGCATACTACGGATTGGACCCCGCTGGTGAAGTTTACTTTTCCTGGGAAGACTTGAAGAATGATACTCGCAAGTTGCTTGTCTACTCTGGTAGCGTTCTCGATCTCGGACTTCTTGATTGGTTTAATACTTCGCAGGTTGCCTGGAATCCCATCTTTGACCAAATCAAGAACGACCCAACCTTGCTCGGAAAGGATGTAACCCACAGGTTCCAAGGTCCGCACAAGCGAACCGCTCAGTGTATGGCTGAGATCCTCCGCGTCGGTAGCATTGATGTCGAAACTGTCGGATGTATCGCCTCTCAAGTCGTCTTATATGTCTCCCTTATCTTCATCGTCAGTATCGTTCTCATCAAGTTCTTCCTCGCTCTCTTTTTCGGTTGGTTCCTGTCATGGAAGCTCAGTGCCGTCCGCAGCGCTAGCAAGGAAGACAAGAAGAAGAGACAGGAAGAAATCGAGGCCTGGAGCAATGACCCTCAACGACCAGCCCAGTTCCCAGAGAAGCCAAAGCGAGCTAGCTTTTTACCCGCTACTAGCAGATTCACTCAGGGCACCGGGCCGGCCAAGGGTAAACCCAACCCTACCACCATGGGATCCCAAAGTTCCAGCCGAGCTCTTTTGCCCCCGAATGCTGTCTATGGTAATACTACTGGTAGTCGATCTTCCATGCTCGGTAGCAACTTGGATGTGAGTCGCCTGTCTGGACACTTCAATGACCGCCATTCTGCCATCTTTAGCGAACCGACCAGCTCTTATATCCACGAATCCGTTGTCCCTCAACCACCACCGGAGTTTCAACCGTGGGGATTCCCATTGGTCCATACTATCTGCCTCGTCACCGCCTATTCTGAAGGTAGCGGAGGTCTTCGTGCTACTTTCGACTCTATTGCGACCACCGAATACCCCAACAGCCACAAGGTCATTCTCGTCGTCTGTGACGGTATCGTTACCGGTGCAGGTGAAGATGCCCCGACCCCGGATCTCTGTCTTGAAATGATGAAGGACTTTGTTACACCACCAAAGCAAGTTGAAGCGTTCTCGTACGTTGCTATTGCCGTCGGCCGAAAGCGTCACAACATGGCAAAGGTTTACGCCGGTTTCTACGACTATGGGCAGGATAGCAAGGTTCCTAAGGAAAGCCAACAACGTGTCCCAATGCTTCTCGTTGTCAAATGCGGTACCGAGTCCGAGCAGGGTGAAAAGAAGCCTGGTAACAGAGGCAAGCGCGACTCCCAAATCGTCTTGATGTCCTTCCTCCAACGTGTTATGTTTGACGAACGTATGACCGAGCTCGAATACGAAATGTTCAGTGGTTTATGGAGTATCACCGGTATCTCTCCGCAATATTATGAGATAGTGCTCATGGTGGACGCTGATACTGTTGTTTTCCCGGATTCCCTGACACACATGACGGCTGCTATGGTCCGCGATCCCGAAATTATGGGTCTCTGCGGTGAAACTAAGATTGCCAACAAAACAGACAGCTGGGTTAGCATGATTCAAGTTTTCGAATATTTCATCTCTCATCATCTTACAAAGGCTTTCGAGTCCGTGTTTGGTGGTGTTACCTGTCTACCTGGTTGTTTCTGCATGTACCGCATCAAGGCTCCCAAGGGTGCTCAGAACTACTGGGTCCCAATCTTGGCCAACCCGGATGTTGTCGAACACTACTCCGAAAATGTCGTCGATACGCTGCACAAAAAGAACTTGCTCCTCCTCGGTGAAGATCGATACCTCACAACCCTCATGTTGAAGACCTTCCCCAAGCGAAAGCAGATTTTCGTCCCGCAGGCCGTGTGCAAAACGATTGTTCCGAACAAGTTTATGGTTTTGCTCTCCCAACGTCGTCGATGGATTAACTCTACTGTTCACAATCTCATGGAGCTTGTTCTCGTCCGAGATCTCTGTGGTACTTTCTGCTTCAGTAAGTTTTGAACCCCCATGAAAAAACTCTAATTTTATAATGACAACAGTTTTACTAATTAAAAAACCTCAAGGTATGCAATTTGTTGTGTTCATTGAACTCATCGGTACTGTTGTCTTGCCAGCCGCCATCTCCTTCACCGTCTACCTCATCGTCATCTCCATTGTTTCTCGCCCGGTGCCAGTCATTCCATTGATTCTCCTCGGTCTTATCCTCGGTCTCCCAGCTATTCTCATTGTGCTCACAGCTCACAAGTGGGTCTACGTCCTTTGGATGTTGTGCTACCTCTGCTCTCTGCCAATTTGGAATTTTGTCCTTCCTGTGTACGCCTTCTGGAAGTTTGACGACTTCTCATGGGGTGAAACGAGAAAGGTTTCTGGAGATAAGGGTGGAGCACATGATGAAGAAGATGGTGAATTTGATAGTGACAAAATCGTCATGAAGAGATGGAGGGATTTCGAAAAGGGTATGTGCTTTCACCGCGATCATTAGTATTCCGAATTAAGGCTAATGATGTTATTTCTTACAGACAAAGCACTCCGCGTAGCGACAGCTCGTGATACGGGATCTCTTGCCGGATGGTCTAATCAATCATCCTCGCAAGATAGCACGCATCAATGGGGCCCTCCTCAACTTCAAACCCCTTATTTTGAAGCAGAGTACTGATCGATTGAATTGATACGATACACACGAAAGCATTGCCATTCGCTATCATCTTTTGCTTTTAGCTGCTTTTAAAATATTTGGAAGGGAAAGGGGCTTTCGTCGCGATTAGAACATAACTTAACTCATACTGTCTTGGCGTCAACTGGGATTCAAAATGGTTTTTTTTTTTTTCTCCTTTGCTTGGAAACTGGTTGTTTTGGAATATTTCTTCTTTTTTCCCCTTCTTCCTCCACTCCCCCCTCATTTCGATATTAATAACTCTTACCTCCGTTCTCATTCATGTATAGCTACCTGTTTATAAGCCCCCTTCTAATACATGTATCGAAGTACTCGCAGTGTACCGTTTTTGTTTGAACACAAAGAAGCGGAGATTTCTACAAAGCCGGCAGGAGAAGCATGGATTGCGGATTTTTTGCCTGATGAAATGATTGAACATAATTCTTTCAGCCACATACGATTGCCTCTAACTATATTTTTGCGATGGATTCTGTAGATAGTACTATTTTTCTCTTTCTTTTTTCTCCTTTCCATATTTCAACTTCAATGACATTTTGAACTTTTATTTGCATGACACTCCGGTCTCGAGGCTGAATCTGCAGAAGCTCTAGATTTTATATACATTATCATTTAAATATTTGGGTTACATTGCGTATTACTCCCTAGATCAATCAACCAAGGGGGGATCTGGCGTGTCACACCCTCGAGTTCCCATTATAGAACAAACATCCAACAACGCTGTCAGACCACGCACTACACTCAACTATAACAATACTCACACACAAACCTAATACATCCAACAATTCGTCACCATTTACCCGTCCGAAGCTGCGGGTTCGCGAACCCGGCGAATTACTTACGAGGCTCAAGAGGAGGGGAAAAAAGGATGTTGAATCCAAGATATTCACTTCTAGCGGTGGGCTTTACCATCTGCCTAATAACGTTCCTAGCCTACGGATCCCAGCTCTTCATCCTCGAGCTCAGAACTCGCGAATTTTGGATTTTCAACACATTAGTCGGTGGGATTTGGGTTACGTATTTTAGATGTATTTTTACGGATCCTGGTGGGGTTCCTAACGGATGGCAACCTTCTTGGCAGGGGATTGATAGTTTTGGGGGTGGAGAGGAAGAGGAGGAAGAGGGAGATGGTGAGGGGGGGAGTAGTAGTGATGAGGATGAGGATGAGGACGGAGGGGGGAAGAAGGGGAGTGCTAGGGAGCAGGTTAAGCCTGATAGGTATGGAAGGGTATGGGGGAATGCGGATTGTAGGTGGTGTAAACGGTGTAAGAGGTGGAAACCGGCGAGGGCGCATCATTGCAAGACTTGTCAGACGTATGTACATACTCCCTTTCATTTCTTCTTCTTTTTTCTTAGGATTTCATGAAGCTTGTTGGAGGGACAGGCTGGCTGATCTGACGAATATATAGATGCGTGCTGCTCATGGATCATCATTGTCCGTGGACGTTTAACTGTGTGGGATACAGGACCTGGCCGCATTTTATCAGGTTTCTGTCGTTTGTGATTGCGGCATGCAGTTACTTAGAGACCTTCTTGGTGGGCAAGTGTTTGGAGATATGGAGATCGAGGGATATGCCGGCTGTAAGTTTTCTCTTCTAATTCTTCTGGATACCTTCTTCCTTTTAGAAAGAAGGACGAGAAGGATAAGGAAAGGAGGAATAAGGCTAACTAATATAACATTCCTTCTGCGCTCTGTGCACATTTCAGTACCTCGGACCTTCTACTCCAAATCTTATTATGCTAGTCATGTTGCTGCTAGTCAATACGCTTACGGACTTTGTGATCATCGTACTCTGGATCCGGATTATTGCAAATATCACAGAAGGGTATACTACCATCGAATGGTGGGAGCAAGAAAGACATAATGCCCTTGTCAGAAGAAAAGCGGTCAGACGACAGTTATATCCCTTCGATATTGGTATATACTCCAACATCTGTTTATTCATGAACGGTGGGGTATTTACCTGGTGGTTCCCATTCCTACCGAATAGAGCTATTGGGGAAGGTGGGGTGGGAGGTAACGGGGGTGGATTGAGGTATGAAGTCAATGGGTTTGAAAAAACATGGTTATCGTGGCCACCACCTGATCCTGAGAAGTTCGGAATCAATGAACGGAGACATATGCAGAAGGAGATGGAAGGTGGACCCTGGACGACTGGGGAGTATGATGTTAGTGATGTTTCTGCATTTAGGAGACGACAGAGGGAGGATATGAAGAGGAGGGGGTATAAAAAGGATGAAGATGGTGGGGATGATTATGCTTCTGAAGGGGAAGAGGAGGAAGATGGGGCTAATTATAAGAGGGATGAGGATCTTTTGGATAGTTATTTGGATAGTACCGCTGATGGGTATGAGGGGAGGGGCATTGAGGGGACTTATTATGATGAGAAGAAGAGACAGGAAGAGATAAAGAAGAAGTGGAGGAATGAAGAAGGGGAACGGTTGGCGGATTATGGAGTTGATGAGGATGCGGATGTATTGGATGATGAGGATAGCGTGCCTTTGGCGGAGCTGTTGAGGAGGAGGAGAGAGAGGGAGGTTTTGATGGGTGGGAAGTATCGGTAGTTTATTGCCTTACCTAGGTTCTTATATTGTTTGCCTATTCAAGCACTAGCCTCGTATTACTTGGGTACCTTTGCAAGACTGCGCACTAGGATAGATTCTAGGGGGGATAAAGTTATGAAGCCATTGGGATGGGTGCGATATTGTGTTTTAATCTTCGAAGCTTAGAATTATCATATGGTTAGACATCGTTACCTTACCGCAAGCCACATCCAAACCAACCATCAAGTTATACACCCACGACAAACTTTCAAAAACCTAATTCGAGGAACGACTACTTTTAGTCATGTTCTCATCGGGTCTCCGTCGTATGCCTCCCTGGTCGTCCGTTATACCTGAGTTGAGTAGCTCTATGGTGCTAGGGTGCAAAGAGTCCTACCATTTGTTTCATGCTTCTCTACATCTACCTCCCGACGACGTTTGCTTCATCTTCCTGACCAGCGAAGATGTCTCAACCGAAGACCTCGAGGCACAAGTTATCGGGAGAATCAAGCTCTGTGAAGGTCTAGCGAAATCTAGAGGGGTGGTCTATCTCCAAACTCAAGAAGTCGGGCATACATTCTATACGTTGTCTCGTGCGTAAGTTATCCATTCGTCAATGAGTTCTTTCCCCTTAGAACTGCTCATATTCGCCGAAGTATTAGCATACGACTACTAACATATATCTATCCATATATATTAGGATACGACAGGGCTTCTATGAATCTACGACCAAGCCGTTCTTACTACCGCTTTCAAAAGTTCAGGATCTAGTTCCAGTCCTAGAATCCTTCATCCGAGATTTTCGGACTCAAAGCACGGCATATGCTGAAAAAACGGAGAAACTACGGAATTCTCGCATGCTACGCAGTTTAAATCTACTTGGAGAGGCTGTCACGCATACGAAAATCAATGAACACGGTATTGTCACTATCTTAACCCAGAATTTCCCCCAAAAATATAACAAGAGATGAGTATTGTGGACTGAGGCTGACCATCAAGTTTTACATAATGTAGTTGTATTCGGCTTGTCAGAAATATTCCCATCGATGGCCGCGTACTCGGAGTCATGCATGGACCCGAACGCTAAAGAGAGACTTTCGGCAACGTTGATGATGGATAGCTCGGAGGGGAACGGACGACGGATGGTAGACTCGCTAGTAGAGTTTTGGCAGAACAACCAGACTTTATAAGGCCGCAAGGACGCATTGATGCATTTAAGTTACGTACTGACTTACCTCTCAAGCTCAAGTACCGTACGTTTAAGGGCTGGACAGTCTTCGTATTCCTTAAATGACATGATCCCTGTCATATGCTGGTTGGTCTCTTGGCTTGGAAGTGATTGGCTGGTGCAAAATCCAACACACTTTAACACCTACCCTGTGCTGGTCTTTGGACCCGACGGGAACTGCTGTATATAAATGTATAAAAATGTAATAGCGTCCCAGAAGGAGAAAAGAGGGGGGTATGAGGTCCTTTAGATAGCACTCATCCGCCGCCCATCACTTTCGATCGCAAACATTAAGTAAATATAGCAATAGAAGCGATAAAAGCGTCGAGTATCGACGGCATTTGCACCAAATGACAGATTGTTGGATTTTGAAGGGGAATCCCTCGCTAGCGACTCCGTTTGCCCAGTCCAAAATTTCCGGCTTTGGTAAATTTGGACGACATGTCATCTCTCCTCAGGGAGTCGGAAGGAGAGGTTTCGACTCTACCCCCCTACGAGTACCCGTTCGCCCCGTCGGGGAGGTTTGTATACAGCCAAATCCCAATATTTAATCGATTGTTAGGTCCCTCGAAGGGTTTTTGGGCCTTCCTCCAGCAGTATTGTCTGGAAGAACAGGCCCGAAAACAAAGCTAAGGGGGACAGGGACCACACCATGTTTGAACAGATCCTGATACGGTTCCGAGGAGGACCTATCCAAAACTATAAAGATGAAGACGAAGAGAGCGATGATAACTCTTCGGACACAGCTACAAGCCCATCAGCTTCGGCTGGAGCTGGTGGAGCCGGAGCCATTGCTGGTGCTGGTGCTGGTGCTGGTGGAGTTGTTGTTGGGAGAGAGACGTTGCAGCTGCCTCTGTCCAGGTCTGTGGGCTGCCCTCCGTCGCCGTCGCCGTCGTTGCGGTTTCCTTCGCCCGCACCGTCGACCACAGTCAATTCTGCTTCTGCTTCTTCCTCTCCCTCCCCTTCTCCCTCCCCTTCTCCTTCTCCCTCCCTTTCTCTTTCTTCTTCACCAACCCATCATCCTTCTCCCACCAACCTTCATCATTATCAACACCACTCTTCTTCTCTCTCATCACGACATCTTTTACAAACACCACCAGCAAGCATTACCTCGGCTAACATGGCCAAGAAATCTACGACGAAGAAGAAGGAGCCAAAGGCTCAAAAAACTACAAGTGGAGGGGAGGTGAGAACGAGGGGGCAGAAGAGGAAGGCTGAGGAGATGGGGGGCCCTGCCTTGGCTCCTGTTGCTGATCAGGATGGAGGTTCGCCTCCACCTGAGAAGCGCATGACCAGGGCAGGAGCGGCGAGGAAGAAGAAGGACGAGAAGGAGAAGGAAGAAGAAGAGGAAAAAGAGAAGGAGAAGGAGAAGACGACTACGAAGAGGACGACGAGGGCGAGGACGAAGAAGGTGGAGGAGGAGGAAAAGACTACGACGACGACAACGACGACAGCGAGGAAGAAGGTGGAGAGGAAGACGAGGAAGAAGGTAGTTGAGGAAGAGGATGAGCACGAGAAGGAGAAGTCAGCGGAGGTGAGGAAGAGGAAGAGGGGGGAGGAGGTTGGGGAGGAGGCGGTCGCAGTTGGTAAGTCTACTGATCATTCCTAATTGCATCTCTTGAAGCTATTCCCATCATCGTGTAGATGTTACAAATTTCTCGTTGCAGAAGCCATCGATGACGTTTCAAGATATCTCGTTGCTCGATGCATTTTGGCGTCGCAAACTCCGTTGCAAACATTGGATGGCAGTGTTGTCAAAACAATGGGGGCCACAGCAACCTGATATGACGTGCGCTCGGCGCTGGATTCGAGGGGACATTTAAGCGTGCACTTGATTTTTGCTATACATCACACGTTCTATGCATCTATTTGTTGCGTTTTGAAAGTCCAACGTCGTTGCTAATTTGTATCAAACAGGCGACGTTGAGGATTTAGGGGTTTGCGGTGCACCCGAAGCACCTGCACCGGCACCGTCTGGTAGGACGGCGGCAAAGGCTGGGCAGAGGAAGGGGACCTCTGCTCAGTCCCGCGCCAAAAGGCCTACCAGGTCCGCGGAAGGTCCGCCTGCCAAAAAGAAAAGGACCCTCCACAGACTCCTCCGCCCCAAGGTATGTAATCCAACTTCTCTAGAATCGCTTACTTGATAATTTACTGACAACTAAATTGCAGAAAGGCGATAAAATCGGCTTTGCTTGGTGGAGGGAGGAGACGGAGCCAGAGACAGAAGAGGAAGAGGTGGTGGCGGAAGAGGGAGGAGAGGAGTCGAGGGGGAGGAAGAGGAAGGCGGAGGATGGGGACGAGTTGGAGAGGTGGGTGAAGAGGAGTCGTGCTGACTCCTTGGAAGTCCTCGTCGAACTGGGCGACGAGGAGCAGGAGGAGGAAGAGAGTCAGGGCGTTGTTTCCTCGCGGAAGCAGCGCACCCCGCCGACCTTCCAGAGGTATGAATACTCTGAAGAAGTAAAGCGGGCGCCATTGCCAATGGCTGACCCTCTTTCCGACTCCCGCTTCCAGGGGTCACACAATAAGTCTCGGGCCAGCGAGGCCAAGACACACAATGAGGAGAGTCAGGCGGAGGACAGAAACCTCGGGGAGTACTTGAAGTTGTGGGATGACCTTGGGAAAGTCGCCCATGACGATGATAAGTGCTTCGAGGTTCTCGGAGCGGACGTCCCAACCTCCCAGTTGGGGAGGAAGTCCCTCGTCAGGAAGAAGAGGAGGCTGTTTAGGGAGTTGGAGGAGATTGCGACGCGGGGGATGGTGTATAAGGAGGAGCAGAGGAGGGTTAGGCTGGAGGAAGGGGACGAGGAGCGGTTGGAGGTCACCTACGCAAGCCACCTCCGCAAGACCGGGCAGTCGCCTTTGAAACTGCGGAGTCGTACTATCGAGAGACAGCACTGGAGGAAGGTTTGAAGAACGATAGTGATGAATGAAGAGGGTGCTTAGTGCATTCTTGGACTCCGTCTCTCGTTCTTTTGCCTCTTACATGTGGTGTCTGTCGATGTCGACACCGTTGAATCATTGGCCGTCGGTTTTCGGTAAGGAGCTTTGCAAAGGTATATATTCACGCCGGGATGCTACCCCGGTCATCAAAGCGGCCTGCCTGGGTGGCCATAAACCTCAGCAGAGAGGACAGCAACCTCTATAAAAAACAGGGTCGTCACACCAGAGAGTGACGTTAAACCGCTCTCGGGCGGGGAGAAGGATAACTCCTCGCCAACAAAAAAACCACGCAACCCAGTAGAGGATAGCAACCTCTTAAAAAAACAAGGCCGTCACACCAGGGAGTGACGTTAAATTGGTCTCGGGTGGGGAGAAGGACAACTCCTTGAAAACAAAAAACCAAGAACTATACAGAGGACAGCAACCTCTATAAAAAACAAGGTCGTCACACCGGAGAGTGACGTTAAACCGCTCTCCGGCGAGGAAGGAAACTCCTCGTTAATAAAAAACCACATTCAAGCAGAGGACAGCAACCTCTTTAAAAAACAAGGCCGTCACACCAGAGAGTGACGTTAAACTGATCTTGGGCGAGGAGAAGGATAACTCCCCGAAAACAAAAAACCTATATCTATACAGAGGACAGCAACCTCTTTAAAAAAACAAGGTCGTCACACCAGGGAGTGACGTTAAACCGCTCTCGGGCGGGGAGATGGAAACTCCTCGTAAAAAAACCCTCCCGTGATGTTTCGACCTTGCCTTGTCGTTCATCAGAACAGGACTGAGCATTGGGCTACAGCTGTTCCAGGGTTGAACTTGCCTCGCCATCCATTTACAACGCCGACCTTGCCTTGTCGTCACCATCCGCGAACGCTTCAATTCGACAGTCGTCCCCATGAGCATCACGATATCCGGCAGCCCCTCCCCGATTTCGGCTCCTCGATCCGTTGCCCACACTCACAAATTGGGAATGAGAACACCTTCTAGCCATTACGGCAGTTCATTTTACGACCTTATTCATGACTTTGACGACGTTTCATGCTCTGGCTCGGTCATTTATTTATTACGCACTATACCTCGATAAACGGTTGTATTTTATGGCATGGGGTTTGGAGAAGGGTGTATGATTTTTATCCTTTTCTGTATAACTATGGCAGAGGCGTTGGGCATGCATATCTTTTATTTTGTACACTAGATCGGCTCTATGATCCCTCGAACACCTGGCTTCGGGGATCGCGGGCTTTACTGCTTAATACCTAATGAACCGCTCTGCTCGCAGCAGCAGTATTCGGTCATATGAGTCACAGAGTCGAGCAGTCGAAGCCGTCAAGTTGCAATTGGTGCCCTCCACATCATGAGCAACATAGGGCTTTCTTGTTCTCACGATTCGGACTCCTTCTTCCTTTCTTCTACCTTGACTACCATTACCTGTTTTCTTGGATCACGGTTCCGTATCGACGAGATGTTTACCTAGCTACATACGTGAGTATAGCTGGTCTTCTCCGAGATATCCGCCGAGGGATCTGCTTGTATTATTACTTGAAGGGAATCTGCTTTAGTTAGGCAGAGCAGATAATTTAATTTACGAAGCTAGTCACGAGATTATCTCATTTGCTGCTTGTTTCGGCCCAATTTTCAGTTTACTTGTAATCTATACTTTATTCGTGGTCCCAGTATCCAGATATATACCTACTGAAGCATTTGTTCGACTTCAACGAATTCATACTCGAGAAGTACCTTTATTGAAGTATTAATTACTTGAGTAAGTACCGAAATAGCTAGACTAGTTTAATGCTTGTAATTGTGTGTCACCAGCCTATTCAGGGTACTTAGTTTAGCTATTAATTACTATACTCTCGTTTTGAAGTGTATGTTAGTGGCAGGCGGGACATTTACAGTCAAGTTATAGGTTTCACCCAACTCTTACCGTAACTACCCACAAACCTAAGTATTCAGGATTCTAATGCCCAGGTACGGAATCGAGGGATAAATGCTGTGGGGTAAATACAAGGGTTTGTGCATGTTAGCGGTATATATATTCGACTATATCTAAGTAATTGGGACTCGATTAAACAGCAGAAAATTACGCTTATATAACTATTTGTTGACGCTCCAATGGCTTCAGTTATATAGCATAGGCTTTTAGGTAATAGACTTAATCAACTAAAGTTAATTGATATAGAAACATATAAAATGATTGTGAATACCTGAAATTTAACGCAAATTTAATGCTAACGTCTTACCTTGGTACCGAGTCGAAGCCAACAGCGACTATATCGGTTTGAAATTTCAATTCCAAATGTTGACGTCCAATCTCAATGTTGATTCTACCGCGAAATACCCAAAAAAATAAATATTTGCTGCTAGTAATGTTTGACATTTTGACGTTAATAAGGCCAAAAAAGAAACGTCCTTCCGATACCGGGAATCGAACCCGGGGCTGTCCGGACCATCTTAACCACCTGTGAAGCCAGTTATTGAAAGCGGACGATGTTAACCACTACACCATATCGGACGTACTTGGTTGAAGATCATGGCTTAGAATGTGCCTTATAAACTGCGTTTCGACCCTGTCGACAAGAGCCACAAAGGAGGTTGGAATCATCATTACAACACACAAATTACCACACTTTATTAGGTTACACAAAATTTTCGGGTAAATGCAGATATTCCCGTCAATGGAATCTTTCCCAAAACGTTTAAAACTCTATAGCTTCTTGCTCAGGGCTCTAATTTGATAGATTGTTTGTGCTGCATACCTAAGCTAAGTATCTTATATATACATGGTAACATTAATTTATGTTGTGGAAGATTTACCAAGCAGAAAGGATTATTAAACTCAACATCGACGAAGCACTTGGCGCTGCAAAGAAAATATTCGGTGGTGGAAGAGATGTATCTGATATAGTAATTAAATTTGCATTATGAAACTACTACGCGCAAAGTAAGGTATATAACTACATATATACTCAAGATCCAACTGTAAAAAGATCATAATAAACTATCGATGTATCATATATCGACTAGACTCAGAGGCGTCCCCGTGCAAGAGTTCATCTACTTCTCCAGCTCCTTCTCGCCATAAGCAATGTCGGATTTATCGACTGGTGTCTCTTCATCGGAAGCGACTACCTCTCCAATTTGCGGAGGTAACACTGGGGCATCGATTAGAGTGGGCGTATCGGGCGAGATATAAATGTTGATAACATAGTGGACAAGGAGCGAAACGCTGAAGCCAAAGAGCCAAGCGAATGTATCTGTAACAATTTAATTAGCTGTGGTCACGGAATGACATTGGGTGGTATAAAACTTACAAATCTTCCATGCCCCGCCGACATTGAGGCCCGGTTTGATCGATTTGGCAAATCCGGGGAGGCTGTAAGACGTTAGTATGGTATAAAGTATAAAGTATAAAGTATATGCACGTATCCAGACTTACGTTGGAAGGAACCCGAAGAAGAAACTAGTCCAAGCCCTCCAGTTGATACCGTAGGAGTAGTAGTAGATACCATCTCCTTTGTAGAGCTCGCGAATGTCGAATCGCTGCTTCTTGATGATCCAATAGTCACATACAATAACACCGGCGAGAGGGCCCATCATGCAAGAATAGCCACTAAGGAAGGCGAGGAGCCCGGCGGCATTCTTAATGATCAACCATGGCTGACAGACGACGCAAAAGACTCCAGCAATAAGAGTAGCTCGGAATATGTTGATATACTTGGGTGCAAGACCTGAGATATCGTTGGAGAAGGGGAAGGTTCCAGCTTAATATAAAACAGTCGGGTTAGAAATCTGTCCAATAGATCTAGGGTCAAGGGTCGGGTGAGAACAACTTACCTGCAATCTGGTTTCCAATGGTGGCGAGGATAAAACTAAGCCCAACAAAGAATTTTGCGGCACGGCTGTCCCAGGCTGCAATGATAGCTGGCATGTACCATTGGAACTCGCCATGCTGATATTGGTGAGCAGATGTAACAAAGATTGGAGTCAAGGCACCAAGGGTTCCAATGACGGGGAGGGCAAAGAATTGATTGTATCCAGCCAACCCATCCTTGGAAAATCTACCAAAATCAGGCATATTGACAGCCATAGAACTAAAAAGCCCGATGATGACGTTTAAACCGGTCAAGGCGCTGTATGCTGTGTTCATGTACGAGCTTGTAAGTTGGGTGGGTCCCTTAACAAGGGGACCGCCTCCTTTGGTCACTATCGCACCCCATAAGAAGAGGGCAAGGAAAGTCGGTGGAACAACTACGGCCTTAACGAGAAATAGGATCCTCAGCTTGTGAATGGGCATAAGGGACAAGATTGTCTGAACAATCCAGTATAAGAAGAAACACAGCATTCCGGCTGAGTCAATTCCGACTGATTCGGGGAGGTGGTTAGGGAAACCGGCAAAACTTGGCCATATCGCGGTGATGCAATTTCGCAAGAAATCGGCAGCTTGGACACTACGAGGCCGTAAATTATTAGTGAAAAATAGACAACCTCAAGATCATCGACTATTACGTACCAGAGAATTGCTGTCCACATGAGCGCAACAAAGCCACGAAGTAAGATAGCGGGCATAGAACCGTACATGCCAAAGATACCTCGAGTTACAACCGGATAGGAAATTGAGCTGGCGAATATTAATATCGTTATTTACGAAAAGTTCACCATTGCCAACTTACTATCGCGCGCCAATCTTACCCGTGAGGGTAATGACAACGGAGCATATCATGAATCCGCAGAATACAATGGGTAGAGTCGATCTATATATATTAGAGTTAGCCCTATAGGTGATCCAGCTAATATATAATCAAGGGAAACGTACTTCGCTGTGAACCCCAACGACATCACAACTGAAACTGTTGATGCGAGCTATTACGGTACTTAGCTAACGTAGCGTTGATAATGTAAGTCCATGTAAACCTACCGGAGGGGCAAGCATATCAGACGTCCAATATGCCCAGTAGTCTCCCGCACCCCATGTTCGCTTCTCTGGTGGAACGGGGTCCAAGTCTATCGACAACTATATCAGCCAAATATCCTTAACTGACTTTAGGGTATCTTGATTACCTGGGTTACTCCAGCGCTCATTTCCGTAGGAACCGGGACTCTTTGGGACCTCGCGGTGTAGATGAGGACTGATCCTAGCCTTGATCTGGGAAGGGGATGGTATCGACGGCAAGGATAAGGAAACCATGTTGGGTAATATTATATAGAAAATCCGTGAACCCTAGAAGAAATGGAGAGTCGATGCTGGAAAAGTGAGGGTACAGGCGAGGTGTAACCTGGATTTATACCCAAATCCTCGTTCTACCACGTATCATAGTCGTTCATAATGTGGAGCCGTTAGATCCACTCGCGCGCGACTCTCAGCTGCCTCGCGTGGGTATAACCATGCCGTCCTGCACGGGAAGAAGAAAACAAAAGTATATGACAGAGTGTAAAGCTCTCATGATAGTCCAGTTTGGACCAGATATTCGGGATCCGATCATGGGAATACTCGGTTCTGGAATGCAAGGTTGATATGCTAGTTCCGGGATATCTCAAGATAACGAACATGCACAAGCGCTAGAACTTTGTGTGACAGACAGCATACCCCCGCTTTGCATTTGTAACCATTCAATAAGGTTATTCGCTCGAGAGTTGACAGGGGTTCATTTTGTTCGCTGCCCTGTGGCCCGCCGGCAATTTCCTTGAAGGGGAGATATTGGGGTGTAATTTGTGCATGAAAGATCACGATGGGGATCCGGATTTATATCCACTCTCGAACCCTCCTAATGCGCACACACTTCCCCGAGTTCCCGTGTATTTAGACATTTCTTCAAAGACCAGCACGAAAATATCGTTTATTGCAAATTAAGGTCTCGTCTTAACGTATAATCTGCCTAAGCATTGTCGAAAGAAATTTCCCAGAAGTTCAACTCTGTGTCGGTATACGAATGACATTAGATATTTCGTACAAGGTGTTTTTCGAGATGCAAACTTCCTGCAGCTACAGGGCTTGATGCCTAGGGACATGGATCCACGAACTTACGCGAGCCGCAAAGGGAACCAGCATCAAGGACTCGACCCGTCGAAAGGCGTGGGATGCATCAAGGAACCACCAGCCATTCCCAATTTGGCGGTAAGCTAATGTGACGACGTGGGATGTGTTGGGACTTCGAGCAACTTGAGGCCGACGGGCGCCGCGGCCTAGTTTAAGGTCGACCGGCGGGCTCACAATATTGGGCGAGGCCCTGAGGCCTGCAACTTTGTTCGTTTATCGCTTTATCGAAAAAACGCCACCGGGACAAGGGTACGTGATCAAACGGCTTGAGGGATCCAGCGTCGGCACAGCACCGTGCGGCCGCGTTGTCGAATTGTAGTAGTTGACATTTGCTATTAATTTGACGCCGACGCATGTTAGAGTATACAGCAAGAGGTCCTCTAAATTAACTTTGCATATGTACTTACTTATACTTTTCTCTGTGGACAAAGTTTGTGAAGTCGGACAATTACTTGCAATATCAGATATCGATGTCTGTCTCTTAATGCAAGTGCTTGGAAGTAATCGAATTGGCTAGTCGTCAAGCTAAGCAAGCTTGATGCCACCCCGGCGCCCCACTTTGCATCAGTATCTGTTTAGCATTCCTGATGCGGGGGATCTCTCGACAATTATCTAAAAACCATCACGTAAAATCGCTAGCTCCGGAAATACATACTTTGTATTATAGCTTCTCCTGATATCTGGCTCATATCGGGTTCCTGCGGTTTCGTACAGAGGTTTGCAGCGCGGGCACCAGTGTGCATGTGCTACAGATATATGCATAATATTGCTTAGGCTGAGATCTATCTTGCAATCGGGATTCAACTTAAAGGCTTCAAGAGTCAGGCCACTTGGGTGCTTATATAGGACCGGGTCTCTATCCGTCTGGATACTCTGAACTGACGTTTTGCGACTTGTTCTCGATCTCGCCAATTGCAACCTTCGGCCTTCTGTCTAGCGTCTCAATCCATCGGTAACTATCGCAACACATATCAGTCGCATTTTCCAACATTACACCAAAATGGCTATCTCGAAGTTGCTGCCAGAGACTATTTCTTTCTCTGCAAAGCCATATTCGTTTAGTTTCCCATCTAACGCAACTGCATTGCTCATCATTGACATGCAGCGGGACTTTCTTCTCGAGAATGGATTTGGGCATATTCAAGTCCGTAATACTTCTAGCCATTGGGAAGACCGCACGTATATTAACTCCAGACTTTGAATAGGGAGGCAACCTCACAAACGTACAGGCTGCAATCAAACCGACAGCGAGGCTGCTTGAAGTATGGAGGAACCTTGGCCTCCCGGTCGTTCATACTAGAGGTATTTATTTCAAAAACCCTATCTGTAACTTGAAAATTTGCATCCATGGATCTTAACCATGTGGTTTTAAAAAGAGGGTCATGTTCCGGATTTGTCGGATTGCCCGTCCTCTAAGCTTGTCCGACAGGCTGCTGCCCCGGGAAATAAACAACATGCTCAAGTAATTGGCGACAAAGGGCCAATGGGTCGTCTTCTTGTCCGAGGGGAATATGGTCATGACTTCGTTGATGAGCTCCAGCCTCACGAATCCGAAATTGTCGTCGACAAGCCTGGGAAAGGTGCTTTCTATAATACCAAACTCATGGAAATTCTAAAGAATAATGGGATCACACATCTCATTATTGGTGGCGTCGTAAGTATTTCGAGTTTGTTTGATGATAGAGCTAGTGCTAAGAGACTACAATTAGACAACTGAGTGCTGTGTCACTACTACACTGAGAGAAGCTAACGATCGGGGATTTGAATGCTGTAAGCTAGCTCTGTTCCCTCGATCGTTTAATGATCTATTATCTATTTACCTGGAGGCAGCTTGTGGTCTTCATCTAATAATAAAACTTCTAACACTTCCCTGATGCAGGCGCTCTTACGGAAATTACGGACGGATATAATCCACCGTACAAGACCGCATCTCTCGACATGATATACTGGTCTCAAGGTCTTTTTGGATATGTTGGCTCCATGGATCCTTTAATTGAAGCTCTTAAGTCATTCTCGTCCGTAACGACTTCGGCAGCCGCGGAGAAGCCATCGGATATTGGTTACATCTCATCAGATGGTTCCGAAGTAAAATCACCCCCTCAAACCCCGCCCGCTTGGGATGGGTCTCTTCTTATCGATGACCTCCAAAGGTCATATGCGGCCGGTGTTTCACCAATCACAGTTCTAGATGCTCTCTATAAGAAAATTGAAGAATACTCTCAGGTTGATCCTGCCGTGTTCATTTACCTAGTCGAAAAGAAAACTGCCTTTGCGCGGGCCGAAGAGCTTATTAAAGTATACCCTGATAGACGCAACCTATCACCTCTCTGGGGTGTGCCATTCAGCGTCAAGGATTCTATCGACGTTGCCGGAGTTCCGACGACAACTGCATGCCCGCCACTTGCATTTGTCCCAACCCGGTCCGCTGCCATTTACGACAAGCTTATCGCCCAGGGTGCCATCCATATTGGGAAAACAAATTTGGACCAGTATGCCACGGGCCTGAACGGGACACGCACGCCGTATGGCATCCCACGCAGCGTTTTTAACAAGGATTATATCAGTGGAGGCTCTTCGTCCGGGAGTGCAGTTTCCGTTGGCGCAAGGCTAGTATCCTTCAGCTTGGCAACAGATACCGCGGGCTCCGGCCGCGTCCCTGCATTATTCAATGGCGTCATCGGTTTTAAACCCACAAGGGGAACTGTATCATTCATGGGTGTGACACCCGCATGTCTATCTTTGGATTGTTGCTCTTTCATGGCATCCAATATCAAAGATGCTCGTATAGTTTGGTCGCTTGTGGAGGGATATGATGCTGCTGACCGATACTCTAAGGCTACTCCACCAATCCTACGATCTGTTGATGCACATTTTACAAAATTTAAATTTGGCATCCCTCCACCAGAGGCACTGTCGGTTTGTTCTTTCACTTTTCGACAGATGTTCAATGACACTGTCAAGAAACTTCAAGATATCGGCGGCCAGTTAGTTCCCGTAGAGTGGGCACCGTTCGACAATGCTGGGAAACTCCTGTATGATGGAACTTTCGTCATTGAAAGACTTGCAAGCCTTCCAGATGACTTTCTCGAGAAAAACAGGGATGCCCTGCACCCCGTGATCAGGGAATTGTTTGAGAAGGTAGTCGCTAGGAAGAGTACGGCCGTCGATGTTTTTAGGGATTTGCATAAACAAGCTTTGTACGTTTTCCAAGGTGCTTTCTTCTTATTCTTTCACTGACAAACCGTGATAGGTACATTCGCCAAATGATGGAGATATTCTCACCATCTGGGATTTCGGTGCTAGTAGTTCCTACAGCGCCATTGCACCCGACTGTTGAGCAAATGCTTGCTGAACCGATATCTTTGAATTCAACTCTCGGGGCTTTCACTCATTTTGGAAATGTCAACGACCTCTGTGCAGTCGCTGTTCCGGCAGGCACTTATCCACTCCCATCAACTGATGATTCCTCTGAAGTTGCCAAGGGGGTTCTGCCATTTGGAGTCACATTCCTGGGGGGGTCGAGAACAGACTCCGAAGTTTTGGATATCGCATCGAGATTTGAAGCATATATAAGCCAAGAATCAACCTAGTGCTTTTGCGTGGGCAGTGTTGGAATGTTATTACATCCTC
Source organism: Arthrobotrys conoides (assembly GCA_036971725.1). NCBI lineage: Eukaryota > Fungi > Ascomycota > Orbiliomycetes > Orbiliales > Orbiliaceae > Arthrobotrys > Arthrobotrys conoides. The sequence continues at coordinate 363,331 of JAVHJM010000010.1, forward strand.
TATACCTTATATTGGGGTTTGGCGTTTTTGTGATATACTGCATGGAAATCAAAATCTATGTAGTTTGTTTTCGAAGCTTACTGGTATCTTATATATGTACATAGACGTTAGTATTGCTCTCAGTATATACGTCTACTTAATCCTAGCAATAATCTTGATCACATCAGAGAGGACCCCCATAGCGGTAACCTCGGCGCCGGCGCCAGCACCCTGGACAATCAATGCACGGTCGCCGTATCTCTTGGTGTAGAACGCAATGATATTATCGCTTCCTTTCAATCCGGCAATTGGGTGCGAGAAGTCGAATTTCTCCAATCCAACTTTAACGGCCTTTGAGGGTACATCGATGCTTCCGACGAATCGGATGACCTTTCCTTCTTTCTTCGCCTCATCCGCGAGTAATCCAATTTCTGAATCGTAGTTTGGTAGCCCATCCATAAACTCCTGCGAGGTCGAGACGGACTCCAAGGGTTTAGGAATGAGTGACTGAACTGGGAATGAAGTTGGCGAGGCGATGGAAAGGCCGGAGAGACGGGCGAGGATAGTAAGCTTTCGGGCGACATCTAGACCATTCAAGTCATCCCTTGGATCTGGTTCCTACAGTCCCAAATAACAGGTCAATTGAAGGCAGATATAGGAGCCTTAACAAGAGAAAAATGCCTTACAGTGTATCCAGCATCTTTAGCAACCTTAACAACATCAGAAAATGCCTTGGGAGCACCACTTGCTCCAACTGGTGCAAATTCGTTGAATAAAAAGCTCATTGTTCCTGAAAAGACACCCTCAACTTTTGTAACTTCGTCTCCAGTTTCTATTAGATCCCTTATGGTACTAAGGACAGGAAGTCCTGCACCAACGGTAGCCTCGTGGAAAACATAGCCACCGCTTCCACCGTTGTTACCCGATGCAGCGAATATGTCGTTCCATAGCTTTTCCTCTGACGAGAATCCCTTCTTGTTTGGAGTGGCAATATGAATACCGGCGGATAGAATATCAGGATATGTTTTCGCAAGTTCAATTGAGGAAGTATTATCGATCAAAATAGCTTCGCCGCCAGATGCCTTCAAGAACTGAACTAGGTCTGTGACACTCAATGGCTCCGTACCGGCTGCATCCAACTCCTCAGAAACGAATGCTGTCAAAGGAAGAGGCGAATAGTCCTTCGAGATCAAGGCCGCACGAGACCGGGCAATGTAAACCACCGATACCGATACTGTTGAAGCATTCTTTTTGATATAGTTTGATAGCTGGCTAACGAAGGCCTTTCCGACCCCGCCGACACCTGGGATTGGATATCTCGATTCAGTAATTGGCTTGAAGTGGAGAGAGAGAGAAATTTGGAATACCAATAATTGCAACTTTAATATCCTTTGCCATGGCTTTTATACCCCTTTCTGTGAAATCTTTTCAGGAACAGGTGATAGGCTCCCCGCAATTGCGCAAGTTGTGGATTGTATTCCAAAAATGGTTCCGCAATCGGCTCCCAAATGACGAGCATTGTCTGTGCAACCTTCGACAACACGCATTGCAACACATTTGGCGTGGGGTGGCATAACACGCAACGCAGCGGTCACATCTGGACCTTAGGCTATCCCACGCGAAGTCTGGTTACGAGACTGCCCACGCGAAGCCATTTCAAATTCAAGATTCAAGATTGAAGGGTAGCAAGTCCCACTATTTCTCACAAAGTACGGGGTATATAGCTGCTAAGTTGCGTAACGGTCTCATGTCCAGACTGGTCTCGCGGGCCAGACAACACACGGAGTTCAGTCCAGACCCAATTTGATCGAAACCTTCAAGAGAAGCAAGTTCATAATATTGATATCACCAATTAAATGTAGTGGATGCAATGTTCCAGCCCGTATGTTGGCCGTGTGTGGTGTAAGCAGCAGCCACACTGATCCACACATCTCGTAGCCAGACGGTTCTTAATAGCGTAAGCAAATCCTGATGTTTCCCATTCCGGACGGTTCGAGATTTCTTGATTGGGTAATTTTGACCAGGCGACCACTAAATGCCGAAGCAAAATCATGATTTTTGGGGCTGCAGGGCTGAACAGCTTCGCTTGGACAATGTGATACTGTTTCGTCAGAGAGGATGGTTCTGGGCTGTTAAGGAACAGGATATCTTTGTCATGTCGTCAAAGCAGATGTTATATATTCTGGCCTGGTTTCTTGTGTCTGAGGCTGATTAAGGAATCGACAGACCCAGCTTCCTTCGGATTGAATATAATCGGTATATAGAAACTTATAATTTTGATAAAGATACTCAATTGCTTACAAAAAAATGGCGGATTTGCTTACACTTCCCACCGAAATTCGATTAATGATCTTGGAAAACCTGCTGTTGTCTACGAACATCTCAGCGGAGACTGGGAATCCCGAGGTTTGGCCTTATGCTAGGAACGACGACCTTGCAACTCGGGACGAATTACAACCTTTGTTCCCCCAAATCCTTCGGACTTGCAAAAAGCTGTATTGTGAAGGAATTCCCCTCTTGTACTCCAAAAACCGGTTCTGCATTCACGCTCCGACTACGGCGGATGACAACACCGCCAATTTTGATGGTTTAGGCCATACACAACGGTTTTTGCGGGGAATAGGGACCTCCAATGCGGGCCTTATTCGGCGGTTGACAATTGGTGGAGGGGGGATGCTTCAGACGGGCCAGCTGCAGGAAGCCTTCGTTCTTGCCAATGGGTTAAACGAACTGGTAGTTGTCTCTCTTGGCCCGCGTTGCAAGGCGCCGTACAGCTATATGCTTCAGTACTACCTGAATGTTGAAGCTGCATTGAAGAGTTCTTCAACCAGTTTAACGGAAACTTCCAGCGCAATTCCGAACGGGTTTGTACCCGAAGGAATCAGTATCATCCATTTAAGATTTCATCGTGAAGGCGTACGGTCCAGCGACGAATTGGAGATACATTTGGGATCAACGATTTCGTATTTTCGAGAGAAAGTGCGTGAGCAGGAGAGGGAATGGAGGAAGCAGGGCTGGAACCGTAAGTCCATGGATACCTATTCTGAAGATATGGGTGAGTGAGCTAAACCTAAGTGTCAATCGAACAGTGCCAATCATGGTCGAGCCCACCAATGGAGTTCTTGCATTTGTGTAGAAGAGTTCTGTTGCTTATGTCAGAACAATCGGATTCGTGGTAATGGTGTAGAGTTATAGTTGGCCCTAATAAAGAATGTTGAAACGTCGGGAGTTTTTGAATCAGGGTCAGACTGCAATTGTCAAATCAATATCGAAGCCAAGGCGTGGATGACGGAAAGGCGTTTTAGGGCCGGCATGTGAAGCGTCAGGCTTATCTCCAACTTCACGATGGTATCTTGTACATTACACATAATGTTTAAAAATTCTCGAACTTGCCGCCCTTCGCGTCCAAGTTTTAGTTGATTTCGGGCATCATGAACCTGGTAAAACTCGGTCGAAAGACCGGAGCGGTAACTTCGGGACATATGCAAATGTACGCGAGCTGCCTTTTCGTTTCGAATTCGAGTCGCCGGCTGCACCTTTCCCTTCCGTATCCCTCCACCTCCTTCGAGAATTTGAATTTGATGACCAAATAGACCGGATCACATTTTCGAACGAAAGATTTTTGTGCCGAATCTTCAAAAGGTGTCGTTTTTCGCAAATTCAATATGCCTGACGAGAGCCATGAATAGCCAGCATGTACCCGATCTGGGGACTGGAGATATCTTAGCCCCCACAGTCTTGAACCCCTGCACCTTCTGTTTAGCCTGCAGATGACCCCACCACTCCAAGTGTCGTTGCTTCTTCCTCCCACGCAAAACAGTCCGATGCCAGCGACTTGGGGGTTTCCCATTATCATCACTTATTTGCAGATTGGGATTAGTGTCTGGTGGGACGACATGCTCTTCGCAGAGCCATCAGCTAAACATCTTTCCTATCATTGGCCCTTTCCGACCTCTTATCTATCAGCATTTTCTGCTGCCTCAAAACTTTAGTTCCACCAAGCCAAAGTCGGATGCAGTTTAAGGAAGATAATGTACCCATACAGCCTTTATCGTCTGCGTTAAGAAGCGTGCTATACATGCGAAGTGGAACGTTAGCTTGCGCGTTTTTTTTTGCAGCCTCCGATTCACATATGTCATATTTTTACAAAGTCTCCCGTTCCCCCTGCTTAGCCTTCGGATGATATAGGTTTTGTCTCGGTTCTGCCACCAACAAAAGTTGGGTTCTTGATAACCAAGCCAGCTTGACTGGAGCTCAAACCGGACCATTGACACATGCATTGCATGCATATGTTGTTAAGGTCCCCATACGACACCAGATCTCTCATTCAGAACCCTTTTTTGGGATATAGCTGGGGTTGCTTATCAGTTGATGATGGTAAACCTCTGGAGTAAAACTCACTTTTAACCGCGATATCATGGATCTCGGGTACCCGTGGTTGCCAATCGGCCAGTCAGGCACGCTGCCGCCCCACAGCCAGATAGGTTACAATGGGGATCTCAAAAAGTTAGCCAACAGCCAAGTCAAGTACCACCGGCCAACCAGGCTATGGACGAAAGCTAGGGCCCGTTCGTTCAAGTTTAGAAGTCCAAGAAGATCCTACAAGCAAGCGTGAGCATGAGCCAAAGGGAAAAAAAAAACCTTGAGATTGATCCAGATTGTTTAATTCGAATCAGAACAGGAATGTGGCTTCATACCGTTTTCCTTTAATATTTTTTCTTTCCTCCCTAAAGCAGGTATTGATCACGTTCGGTGACCACCTTGCCCTGCTATTGCCATCCTTAATATTTTTCTTGTTCCTTTAATTCGATCGAGCGAACGCCGGACTCCAGGACAGTGGACCCCGTTTAACTGGGTTGAGGTTCGGCGACTGCAGCCTCATCAAAAAGAGAGGTCCCCTTCGAGACTGGACCCTGGGTTTTGGCCCTCTGAATGGAATCTGCGTCTTGCGATTGGAGCCCGAGACCAAAGCAGAAGAAAGAGCAAGGGCCGGCCTGAACCAGAAGAGGCAACCTCAATTGCAATTGTATTCAGCCATTACATTGTCGAGGGGTGCGGTACAGAATCCGGCGTGGGTTGCAAAGTGGTGTTTGGTTGGAGTGCTTTATCAGTTATCTATCAGCCAGCAGCTAGCTAATAATACGACGTATTAGCCCAGCCCGTATCAAACAGAGAGAACGGTCGTGTGCAACACTACCAATCAATCAATCAATCACCCACTCACCACCACCACCACCACCACTGATCAAGTACTTACTTACCTTACATACCTCTTACTAACTTACTTATTTGCTTGCTTGCTTACTGCCTAGTTCCCAATTGAATTGATTGTCCATTGCAAGGGCAAGTTGGATTAGCTTGAGCACATCCATTGCATTGCATGCATTTGGTATCAGATACATGACATCGTACATCGTTCACGCACATCCCTCCGTTTGATAAGGAAACATCGATATCGTCTGCAAGGTCCTTGCTTGTCCCATCTTGACTTCCTTTTTTGCATTCCCCGGTGCCTTTCCCTAGCTATACCATACTACTACTGCTTCTTCTTCTTCTGCTACTGCTGCTGCTGCTGTACATCGGTTACTTGCTTATGCTGTGGTATTAGTAGTAGAAGTAGTGTGATAGTGCAGTAGCTCTATCTGATCAATATTGTCTACTTGCTTCTTACTTACCTACTTACTTACTATTTCTTACTTATCTATCCATACCAAGCAAAGCACAAGACTATTATAGTTCATTGCATTTGCAAGTGAAGAAGAAAACACAATATTGAGATCGAAGATAAAGATATTCCCATTCCCACAAGGTCCCGCTGTAAGTTTCCACACTCGCTGTTTAATTTCCCCATTCCAGATCTATTACTACCTTACCTGCCCTGGTTTTCGGTCGCTTGAATAATTTCCTATCATTAATTCCTAACCTTGCAGCCATGCTGACGGATACCCTAGGGCGCGGTCCACTATTCGGAACCGTCTTTGGACCTCTTCTATCCCGCTCTTTGGCGAATTCCGCGGCGAGGATAAAGCCAATATTCATTTTCAACTTGGGGGCTAGAACTTCTTGTAGTATCTTTGCCTCTTACCCTTACCATTCTTCATCCTCATCCTCATCCTCTTACCCTTTCTTTTATTCTACTGCTATTGCTTCTTATTTTATTGTTCTTTACTTCCCCATCGTCCATAACATTTCCTTTTTTGTTACCATTCCTATTGGCATATCCCGGGTATACTCCTCTTGGATCGTGCATTAACGCCAGTGTCTCTCTTGTTACATCGGCGACAAGAACCCCCCCAAGGAACCGGGCATAATTTACCCCAAGGCCAATTTTTTATTTGACCATCTTATAAATCAAAATACAAAATAATCCAATACTGCCATGGCGGAACCTTCAAATCCGATATCTGCTTCCGCTCCTTCTCAGTCTTCGCAATCTGTCAACTCCAGTTCGAGTGCAAATCCTGGACGGAAATCGCCTGCTGCAGCCCCTCCTCCCGCTTCTGCTCAACCATCTTCTGCCACGACATCATCAAATACAAATACAAATACAAATACAAGAAGTAGGAAAGACCGGCCCTGTGATGCGTGTAGAAGAAGAAAGTCGCGATGTGTAATGAACGAGGACAGTTCCGTCTGCGTCTTGTGTCAGTTTCACAAGCAGGATTGCACTTTCCTACAGAGTCCACAACCTAGAAAGAGAAGACTTCCTGTTACTTCTGCTGGTTCTGACGACGAGAAGCATTTGGGATCAAATAAAAAGAGGTAAGAGTTATGCAACATCATCTGCAATCTCTCGCGTGCATAAAACAGTCACAGCGTGCCCTGTATATTTTTTTTACTGACTCGAAGCCCCTGCCTTTTCCCCGCTCGCAAAGAAGCATGGACGAACCCGAATCCCCCCGACAGCAGGCAAGGAAAGGATCGAGTAGTGAAGAAGTAAAAGATGCTCTTCGTCGCACTCTTCCTCCTGATGATTATGCCAACTTGCCAGGCCCGACCCTTTTGAAGAAAACCCTTGGGCTACAGACTCATCGACATAGCGCATATCTCGGCCCAACATCTGAATACGAACCCGTCTTAATCGACCTATGCCCCTTCGACCCAAAAGATGAGTATAAACCAAGAATTAGCAGCGCAACAGGAGGAAGTTTTCGACGAGTCGCAGATTCGACAACGTTTTTAATGCTTCCAGATAAAGATACCCCAAACCAATCTAACGAGCTGGATGATTTGGATGCAATTGAACGAGTTGTAAACCCGCACGGACAAGCACTTATCAATTTGTATTTTCGAATCGTTCACCCTTCGTTTCCGATCCTTCACAAAAATGTTTTCTTGGAAAAATATACCCGAACACACCGAGAGTTTTCCCCTCCATTGTTGGCTGCAGTTTATATTCTTGCGCTCCACTGGTGGAGCTACGATCGAGAACTTTCAGCACAAAAAAAACCAGACGTCGAAGCGTTGGAAAAACTGGCTTGGAGGACAATGTCTGAAGTAATACACCGTCCGAAGTTATCGACGGTACAAGCTGGGTTATTACTTCTCCAACGACCCGAAGGGGATTCTTGGATCCTCACCTGCCAAATTGTTGCCATAGCGCAGGAATTAGGGCTACATCTTGATTGCACCGGCTGGAAAATTCCCAACTGGGAGCGAGGCCTGAGAAAGCGATTAGCGTGGGCAGTGTTTATGCAGGATAAGTGGGCAGCACTTACCCACGGGCGCCCTTCACATATCACATTATCAAATTGGGCTGTCCAATCAGTTACATCAAACGATTTCCCTGAAAGTTCCATCGACGAAGACGATGACGAGGCAGGATCGGAGGTTGATAAAGGAAGAATGTTGTTTACAGAGATGATTGAGCTTACAAAGCTCACATCTGAAGTTTTAGATGGTTTTTTTACCGTAGAAAGTCAAGCATCAATATTCCACGAATCAGAACATCGAGGCATCGAAAGCGTCCTCGAGAGAGCGAAACCCGTACAGATCAAACTCAAGGAGTGGTACTCCAGGTTGCCAGAATGCCTAAGAATGGATTCTTCGAAAGTTAGGAAACTAAGTTCAAATGGTAAATGGATCCCATCTACATTCAAGGACATGGTAGCATACTGACTTTTTTAAACATAGGGTATCTACACTTGGCTTACTTTGCAACCGAGATCACACTCCATCGATCTATAATTCGTGCTCTTTCTCCAGCTACTAGTCTCTACCTCGTTCATATTTGCCGCACAGCGGCTAAAACCCGCCTGATATCAGCCATTGAATTCGTCAACCGTCTGAAACCGGATCAGCTACAATCATTTTGGTACTTTGCTTCGAGGGTGAACTTTGCGTTGATAGGCACCTTTGGATCGTTGCTCTGGGCAACATCCCAAGTTTCGATCGAAAGCGAGTTCTATAAAGCAAGACTGGACGAGTATAGGTGGACGTTGAAAGTCAGCAGTAAAGGTGCTAGTTTCATGGATTTTGCGCTGAAAGCGTTGGATGCAAGTGCTGGGTATTGCATTGAAGGCGTAAGCAATGCTATAGCCATGCATGGCCATGCACAAGCACAAATGGCGGGAGCGGGAGCCAAGGGTCTTTCATTTCAAAAGGAATATGAAGACGAGATTATGGCGGAACAGGAGGAGTACGAAGACGACCCTCGACCAATTCTCCCCAAACAAACTACCCAAATTCCGGATAGCAGTCGGTTCCCAAATTACAGCTATGGAACTCCAATTGACCAACAATTGCAGAACTTTGGTCACACACCATCCTCGAGTTACAGTGCGCCGGGACAAAATAACATGATGAACCGGAGATCCTCGATGATTTCAAACAATACACCTTTGGATATTACAAACCAACTGCCCTCAGCTACAAATGCCTCTGCATTAAATTTCTATATGCTGCAACAGCAGCAGGGAAACGCAAGTGATTTTGGCACTGCGGATAGCTGGGCTGCAGACATGGAACGAATGCACGTTGAAACGGACGACGCAGCTGCACGTGGCTATGAGATCGGAACATGATGTTTCTTTTTTGCCTTTAACCTATTACCTAATTCTTGTATAAGTTTTACGAACACCCTTAACTATTTAGATGCATAGTCTCGTATTGGTAGATGCATATCTCGCATATCATCAAGAAGCGCCATTTTATTGTACTTAGATTCGATTTAGCGTGCGTGTGCTGGGATACATATTTTGGCATTTTTTTCAATCCTTAACTAGACGGATAGGTACCGCGCAATTTTTCTCTCTTTTATCCGAATCAATTGATAATATTGCATCAAATCTGCCGGTTATTTTCCGTAATTGTAATGTCTTCTGCGGAACTCTACAGCCATAATCGCGATATCGGGTCTCCATGTTCTCGTCCAAAAGTGGCGTGTGTAATTTTTTGCGTTGGACTTGATGTTCATTTTCTCTGCGTAACTTCACGCGCAACACAGGTTTAGTTCCTGATGTCACCGAAAAGTCTCGCACTGACATAAAATGTTCACACCAGAATGCGGCGGTCTCTCCTACACCTGCCGATAAAGCGTTCGGCATGGGCCATTCGCACATCAAATGTTGCCCGAATTGCGGCCACGAGGTCATTCGCATCCGAAGCGTCGCCCAATCCCGAAATATATGACATTGTCGTCGTCGGTGGCGGTCCGGTCGGACTGACACTTGCGGCATCGCTCGGTTCGTGGATATATTACATTGACCGACCAATTGAAAATTAGTAGGTATCATGATGCTGACAAAAATCGGAGCTTAGGTGCTGCGCGTGCTACAAGTCATCTGAAAGTCGCATTAATCGAGGGAATGAATCTGGCTTCAATTCGAGATTGGAAGCCCACCTCGAATTATTTTGCCAATCGTATCGTTTCTCTTATCCCGAGCACTGTCAAACTCCTCAAGGAAACTGGAGTATGGAAACACATCAAACAGGAAAGAGTGCAATCTTATGATGGTATGCAAGTTTGGGATGGTATGACAGATGCCCGTGTCGAGTTCGATTGGAATAAACTACTAGGTGGCCGAGAGGAGGGTGTAGATACTACCATTGCGCATATGGTGGAAAACATACATCTGAGCCATGGTTTATTGCAACGGCTTGAGGAGCTTGCGGTCAAGCCAACAATGATTGACAAAACCAAAGTGGAAAAAATTGAGTATGGCCAATTGACTGAAGAGGTTGATATGCGAGATTGGCCTATTGTCACTTTGAGCAATGGCCAAAAACTCGGCGCAAGGTTGTTAATCGGGGCGGATGGTGGGAACAGCCCGGTTAGAACATTTGCTGGGATCGAGAGCAGAGGGTGGGATTATAATAGGCATAGCATGGTGGCGACATTTAAGATCGAAGACGATTCAGCGTTCCCGAAGTTTGCCTACCAAAGGTTCTTACCTTCGGGACCGGTTGCTATTCTACCGGTGAGTTCAAATACTTTAATGATATATCATGTTTATGAGCCCGGTTCTGACGATATATCCTCCTAGTTGCCTGGGAACTTTGCCAACCTTGCTTGGTCAACTACGCCTGAAAAGGTTGCCCATCTAAAATCACTGGCACCCGAGGACTTTGTCGCTATGGTAAATGCAGCCTTTAGGCTCTCCTATACCGACATCGACTATCTTCACAACCTGAAGAGTGGAGTAGTCGAAGAGACAAAGTGGAGGGAAAGTGTAACAAAATACCCTGACCCTCCAACAATTCCTGTGCGGATTACCGACGTTCTAGAAGGCACTCGAGCTTCATTCCCTCTGAAAATGAAGCATGCCGATAGATATATTGGAGAACGAATCGCACTTGTTGGGTAAGCAACTGATGCTATCACACACTTCAATAATAGAGTTTACTAACGGGAAAACAGGGATGCCGCGCACACGATTCACCCTATGGCCGGGCAAGGTCTCAACGCTGGTGTTGGTGATGTCTACTCTCTCGTAAAGTCGATCGCGGACGGTATCTCACATGGCCAAGATATTGGCTCCTCATTCACACTGGAGCCTTATCAGTCTGAAAGATACCTGCCCAACAACGCCCTACTCGGGTTTGTCGACAAGCTCCATACTTTGTATGGGTTTGAATCTGGGCCTTTGGTTCCTCTGCGAAGCATCGGCGTTGAAATCATCAACCAGGATTGGTTCGGGTTGAAGAAATTCCTGATGAGCCAGGCGGCGAAATCCTAGACATCTCTAGTATACCATTCATACGACCGATTGTATATAATTTCTCTTTTGGGAGTTGTGTTATCTTTCTCAAAATAAAAGGTCATAGATGATATTATGCTCAAATCATTACCTAATATACAGCCGTAAAATATGTTTCTTCATCGTGAGAAATGTTCAGCTGAGTCCCTGAGATGAATGCATGGCAGCGAAGTTGCATACCGTTTCATGCCATAAGCGCCTTATCCCCGACCACGATCCCCTTGAAATTCGAGAAAACATATTCTCAATAAGAGAGATTTCATAATTGATGGCGCCAATCGTATGAGGAGTGGGTCCCACGAGTAGGGTGCGACGAAGGCCTTATATGCGTTCGAGAGCCTATTCGTCCTGAGTAAGTAATGGGTTTCTGGCTGCATGTAGATTATGACACTGACCTCGAGCATGACCACCGAGTTTCCACGAATAACCACTGTGCCAATTCTTTCCTTCTCACCGCCGGCCTTCTCTTCAATACAATCGTCCATACACAGGTTCAAGAAGATCTAGGCATCTCCTGTTAGCTTGCTCACTTCGACTAGTGCCAGAGTAGGGATTGTTCCGTACATCGTATCCGCGCAAAACTCCGATTATTTTCCTTGACCCATTTAACTGGACGAAGAGTCTCTTCTCGAGATACTGTACAATCATTTCCGGATAGTTAGGTACGGCTCGTCTTCGTTTGATGAGACCGCTGTGACGGCGATGGGTCGTACGTACCTTCTTGAGTTCGGGCTGGGCCTGTGGCATTGTGCGGGGTTTATATGGCTTTGAATGGTTTTAGATATGTGTTTAAAAAGTGACCTGGTTGTGATGACGAAGTTTTGTGAAGGGAGGTTTGTGGATGGTCGATGACAAGTTGAAGCTGTCGCCAGACGCGATTTTTTGGGTGGAGCTTTCAGCGCCAGATTGTCTGGTCTTGGCATTCGCATGGTTGATAGCGTCGGCTGCGCGTCGTCCTCTCCACACCTAGTACTTCCTGAGGTACCTGTTACCTCATGCATGTAGACTCCTCCAGGCGCTACTTTTAAAAAACGACCTTAGATATTGAGAACTTCAGCGAGCAAGGTAAGAAATATTTACATTCGAGCGATCTTGATAAACTAGTCAAAACATGATACTAACCCCACTCCATCGATTAGAAGACCGGCCGTGGGACTACCACATCTTCGTAATAATATCAAAGCACGAAAGTTGACTCTCGGCCTCCTCAAGGATATGTAAAGATGGTTGCCGAACGAGCCACTGAGTTTGATCCCTCAAAGATCAAGGACCAAGCGCTCCGAGATCTGTGTAATGTTCTTGAAGGTGTACGTTATAGCGGCCTATATGCAACTCTGGGAATATAAAGGACATAATCTGACCCTTCTGGGAATAATACTAGGTTCGGGGAAAGAAATCCTTAGTGGTGGATAAAGCGCTTTCAGGACCGTTGGGGCTCATAGCACAGCCTTCCTTGCTCCAGGCAGGTACACCGACGTCTGATCGTCCTGATGGTGTGAATCCTGAAGCTAATACGACTGAGGTATAGGACTACGGAGTTGTCCAGCTACATTGGATTGAAGATGACAACATTGATTATACTGCCTCAAAGAATATTCTTTACATTGCAAGGTGCACAGCAAAGAATGCCTACTCAATAGCATGTCAGTAAGTTGCTGTCTGTTTTTCGAGAAATATTCCCCATAATTTGCTATCTTGTAGCAAGATGTCCTCCCCTAATGGGGTCTCACAAGTAGGCTATGCCGATCCGATGTTTCTACTCGGCATAGTCAGTCTTGACCCCAAGATTAAGAATTTCGCAAAATAAGCCGTGACCGAAGGAACGTTGATTAGCTCTTTGATATGCTGCAATGACATCCTTTGAAAGCCACTCGGTTTTTAGGGTTATAGCTGACATCTTTCAATAGCGCAGATTAAGAATGCCCCACGAATACCCGGGCAAGACTTGGAACACTCCTTGTTTTTTGTTCCGCGACGGACGCCGCTGTGTGACCGTATTCTAGAGGATGAGGGTGTGTTCGGAGATGTCACAATCAATGAATATCCTCTATACTTCATACCTTTAGAGCCAGATATTCTATCACTAGAACTCGACGACGCATTCGAGGATCTTTATCTACATAAAACATATACCTCGATCTTTAATTCGGCAAAGGCCTTGATGCTGCTACAGCAACAATATGGCCTCTTTCCGAGGATCACAGGACAAGGAGATAAAGGAAAGAAGCTTTTGGATGCTCTACTGCGGATGAGGAATGAAGCTGCTGCGGAGGATGCCTCTACTTCCATGGCGCTGGCTCCTAGCTCGATAATCGAGAACCTTGTAATCATCGATAGGGAGACGGATTTTGTCACGCCCTTGTTAACTCAATTGACTTACGAGGGTCTCATTGACGAAATCTTCGGAATCAACAACTGTAAGTCATCATCCTCTAAAGGTTCAAATCCAGACTAACCGCTAACTTACGTACTGTCTGCAGCTCATGTAGAACTGGAGGCTAGCGTTGTCGGTACAGCAATGCAAGGCCCAACGGAGACAACTGGAAGGAGTGTGGGAACTGCCCCAGCAGCACCTCAAGGAAAGAAACGAAAGGTACTTTTGGAGGGTAGCGATCGGGTTTTCACTGATCTCCGCAATAACAACTTCTCCGCTGTTCCTGCAATTCTGAAAAAAACCGCGCTCCGGATTGACGCCGATTTTAAAAAGAAAGATGATTATAAGACGGTTTCAGAGATGAAGACGTATGTGACGAAGGTCCTCGGTCCGGCACAGAAGGACAGGACGTCACTCTCTATGCGTATGTTCAACTGAATCCTTCAAAAATTTCATATAGGCGTGGATATAGACTAACAATTGACTTTAGACTTCAACATCGCCGAAATAATCCAAAAGCACATCAATACTGAGCTCTTCGAGAAAACGCTCGAAGTCCAACAGTCTTTAATAGCAGGCTACTCATCCACCCAACAGCATGAGCTCATGACCGAGTTGATCGCTCGAGGCGCCTCTCTAGAAACAGTCCTACGGCTTCTCTGTCTATACAGCTGCGTTAGTACTGGGTTCAAACCAAAGGATTTTGATCTCTTCCGTCGAGAAATCTTACAGGGCTATGGCTATGAACACGTCTTGACCCTCGATGCCCTCGATAAAGTGGCGTTATTACAATCACGTACGGTAGCAGGCTCCGCAGCCGCTGCAGCTACGAGAACAAATTACGATTATCTTAGGAAGCCATTGAGACTATTCAGCGAGAGTGTGAACGAAAGCGATCCGGATGATATCGTTTACGTCTACAGTGTCTACGCGCCCCTGAGTGTCAGGCTTGTGCAATGTGTGATCCAAAAGTCAGCAGTAGCACAAGCAGCTAGGGGTGGTGGAAGTTTGAATCCAAATTCAGCGGGGTGGAAAGGGTTTGAGGACGTAGTTAAAAACGTGGGAGGAAAGACATTTGACGAAGTTCAGAAAGGAGAGGATAAGGCGGTTAGGGCTAGGAGTAAGTTTTTTCGACCTTTATGACACTGATGATATAGCTGCTGATAGCTGTGATAGTGATCCTGGATGGCCAGAATGAGAAGAAAATCACGGTTGTCTTCTTCCTAGGCGGCATTACATATACGGAAATCGCTGCATTAAGGTGGATAGCTAAACAAGAGGAGGGCAAAAGACAGATTATTATTGCGACTACTGGTATTATTAACGGAAACAACATAATCCGAGCAGCTACGACTGCTGCACGAACCAAGCCGAGACAGACTTAGGGCTATCTTAGCACCGATGTGGACATGCTTACTTTTCCATATATGTTCTTTAATATTATTGTTCTAGCAATTCGTTTGAGCGTTATGAGCATTGGCACTAGCCGCTTCTTAAATTTATAATTTTTATACTAGGCAGGTCAATCGGACCGATTCAACAGCTTATATTCATATTTGACGCCGCCGACGCCCCGTGTATCCCTTCTACCAACAGTCTGCCAAACAATACAGCTGTTTTAAGAGGAAAATGAAATAATGAACCGTAGATTGAACGGCATTCCGAGGTCTGAAATAGAGAGTTCATCGCCCTCCTCCATCAACTCCTTGAGTTTTTTCTCTAGATTTGGCCGAGTTTGCTCCTCCAACTGCTTTGGTGCTTGCAGATACAAACTCTTTGCTGAGGTTCTGAGGGATGGCTTCTTCAATGTTCTGTAGTTTGTGCAAAAACAACTGTCAATATTTCTTCGCCCAACAAAATTCGATCGCCAGTCATATGAACTTACGTTTCGGGTCTCTCCTGCAACTTCTCCATCAGCTGCTCCAACGTCGACTCAGGATCCACCGCCAAAGCCTGTGGCAAGTTTCCACAAACCGGACAATCTTCCTTCTTTTCATGTTGGAAAGTATAAGTATACACACTCTCATCGCCAGTGTACATCATATAATTATCCAGATAAGGCGAAGCCGTAGTCGCAATCTTCAGAGCTTCGTTGCAACAAGATGCAGCGACGATAGCATTTGTAGATGCGATAGCCGGAATAATATTCTTGATAACACCCTGAGTCATAGCATATGTCACACCTGGGATGTTGAATTCTTTGGCACGTCCTAGAGCTTTTGTATAAAGCCAGGTAACGTGTTCCGGATCGTCCATATCGATTTTTAGGTCCCCTTTCTCCTTGGGCCATTGTATAACACTCGCCCATTCAATACAATGGGCTGGCTGTCTAGGAATCGAGGCGAGAGTGCAGAGAGGAACAGCAGCACGGGGTGTCAACATATCGAGAGTGCATTCGTAACAACATGAAATTGTCGGAAGAATGACACGGGCCTGTCCCTTGAACCCCTCTGTGCCTCCATCGATAAGAGGGATCAAGGTTTCTTCGCCGACAAGGTTGACAAGCGTAGCGTTGATCCATCTTCTAGCCTCCACTGAGTCGAGGCCGCAAACTACAATCTTAAATTGTTTGTAGTACTCGTCGTCTTTGTCTTGGATGGCGCAGTTGAAAGGCGTAATATTCACACCTCGGACCCTCTTCATGACGAATGCAGCGGCGACTTCGGCCTTTGATTTCCCAACATCGGCTTCTCGGAACAGAAATTGACGGTTCAAGTTGGAAATATCGATTGTGTCTGCAAGTTGTCATTATCGTTAATAATATAGAAGGATATTCGGGAGAATGTTGACGTTGAGGTTGTACCCATATCAATGACATGTATGTCCTTAAAACCCGACAAGGCCAAGTTCTTGAGGATTTCACATCCTAATCCTCCAGCACCGCTATCATGGAGTTCGAATTAGGATACGGTTCCAAAATGATTTTGTAGATTTTTCATTTCGCGGAAACATACATAACCCTACAAAGGACAAAAATAAATGAAACTAGATGTATTAGCTCTAGTTGACTCAAGCTGCCCGAGTAGATTAAATAGTTTGGGAACAAGATACTGACAATATTTTTAAATCTGCAAGAAATGCCTTAGGCTCATCACCGGGCTCAAAGGTTTCATCCGAATAAGGCCCTCTTCTAGTAAGGATGTTGTTGAGGTACTTCCTATTGTCGTATGTTCAGCATGTTTGCAGCCATACACATGGCTATCCATAACCTCCAAGCTAAGCGGGACGGATAACCAGGCCAGGGTGGGGTGGAAAGGCCGTACCATCTGTCAGGCGATTCAGTCGTCAGTACGGTGGTCGTCGCCATGATGTCGGTAAAAAAAGATAAATCGCTTTTAGAGGGTTAATTCAGGTGCAGAATGGAGAGATCGATCCGAGTTTACGAGCACGGTGAAATGGTAATGATCATGAGCCAGAAGCGCAGTGAGTGCAGTTGCGGGAAGGATCTGGTTGCAATTGGTGAGCGAGCTACTGTTGCGGGTGCAGCTAAGCTAAGCAGAACACGCGAACAATGCCGGCGGGGAGACGCGATTCTCCTCCACCTTCTTCTGCCTCCTTTTTTCCTTATTCAAGACGGCGGCCCTGAAAAGGTATCTCGGGCGACTCTGTGCAGGTCTTCCAGTGATGTCTGGACAGGACCTTTCTCTCGGGTCGTTGCAATGGTTCTCTCCAGCGATTTATTTCTACATCATATCAATAAGTATTGGACTGTGAGAAAGAGACCGGCTGCAGCCATCCTGCTCACATCGAATTGAGGGTAATCAAGATCTTTTGGTATTCAACCAGCACGGCCTTCTCAGCGTCCGTCAGTGACCTATGTTCATATGAAAATCGATCAGCCTGTACTGTCCTCCTACTTTAGACTTTACTGATAGGTGCCTGGTATTAACATGGGTAACTGGTTTGGACTTACTGTCGGGCTTCCTTCCCAGCTCCTTTCCTTTCCATCACCAATGAAATCCTTGAGAATGAGGTTTTCCAGTGGCTTAGCTTAGTAACGTTGATGGCGATGCAATGCAATGTGGTTGATGTCTTGATCTGTTGTGGTCTTCCCCAAGCAACCTTCTTAATAGCCTGCCGTATGCCGGTCAACTTAAGCTGAGCTCAAGCTGCCCAACACTCCCTCGCAAACCACCATTCTCATCCATCTATCGGACCTACACCAAGAAAATAACAACCTCCTCTAAAATACGAGACACCAGGCTTTATACAATAGCTGAAAGATGTCTCTCCTCCGTCGCCCTCCTACCAAAATCCTTCTCACAGCTGAGGAAGTCCGTCACTCCCTCGAACAAGCTGCAAAGGAAGAAGAACTTCGCAACCTCGAGAACGAACGTTTGCGCCAAATCGAAGAACATAAAAATAAACAAATACAGGCGGTTCAACAACAGCAACAAGTTGCTGAGAACAAGAAAGCTACTAGGACACGATCACGCGACGATCGTATCGGTGTGGGGACCTCACGGGCGGCTGGTGGTGCTGGGGCAGGGAGAATGACGGAACATACAAGGAACGCCAGATAGATGTCCAGTACGTCTATATTGCATGTCTCTCGGTCTCGAGGGTGATGCTATTGCGTGTGGATGGAATAGCTAGACGGTTATGGAGTCTTCAGAATGGAACTGGTCTCATAATCGATTTGGAATTTGAGCTTGTGCGTATACACATGTACTTTCAACGTAAGTCTTTCATATCAAGCAGACACTTGATGGTAGTCCTGTGTACTAACATAATATCTACATCTTAGAAGGATGATTGCTCTTTTCTTTTTTAATAAGATTGCATAGCACAAACTATCCACGACCGTCCCCCCCCCGTTTTTACTTAGATGCTTTATCCCAGCTTTGCTCTGTTGAGTCCAAACCTCTTTCTTTTTTTGATATTATGAGCGATTCATGTTTAGCGTAGCATCCGTCCACGGGTGTTTTACATACGCACTCTTTTTATATCTCATCGTGTTCGCGGAGTAGTATTATCCAATCCTCCCTAGGTTATACATAGATGTGGAAACAATATTCCCGTACGAGGAGGGTAGCAACAGGGAGGCACAGTATAGCTTGTCTTTCAGACGAAAAGTAATGAAATGAAACGCCGAAAGAGTATGCAAGACATGCATTGATCGAGGGAATAGGTGACAAGAAAGCAAGTTAAAAAGGCCGGCACATCTCTGGCGCCCAACAATTACTACCACCTTTCTGTCGAACCTCTCCTTTTCGCTTCCAAAGGAAGCCTAAAAGTATTAAACCTGGTCTCGTACCATTAACCCGACGAAAATGAATACAGGCCAGTGGACGAGGAAATGAACGGTGAAAAAAAAAAAAAAAAAAAGGGGGGGGGGGGGGAGGAAGAAGTCAAAACGGAGAAAGAAAAAAGGCAAAGAACAATTTATACAGGTAATGACGTGAGGAATATAATTGCTGATGAGATGGACCACCTGAACGCCTATGAAAGCAATTGGGTGAGGGAAAATAAACCCGAGGAAGAATCCAAGTAAATATAACCCCCTGGAAACAAGAAGAAAAGAAAGAAAAGAACCACGATCTCTAGTGTACAATGATGATATCCTCAGTAGAGGATGAAAACGATGATAACAAAAACCGAGCTGCGAAGACGGGAAACCGGTGAATTTCTGTGGGTATAAGAGTAACAGACTTTTGAATAGATATAAAATTATTATAGGGAGGTATGGTGGCGATTATGGAACGTCTAAGGTGCGATCCCCTTCCCTTCGGCTCAACAAATGGGGCGTCTATAGTAGGATACTAAGACCCGCTTTTGGCTGTGAACTTGAGTTTGATAATAGGTTTGGGGGGAGGGGGCGGTGATTGTGGATGTTGTGATGGTGCCTTTAATTTGAGAATTGTTTTTGGTTGCGGGATATTACTAGACACGGCGGATACTGGAGTTGGATGGGGCTGAGGAGGTGAAAATGAGGGGTTCCTTGGTGGGGGAGGAGATGGTTTCGCAGACCCTGGAAGTGCGGGCGGTTTAAGAACCAACTTAGGGACAGCCGCTGGTTGTGGAGTCGCAGAGGGAGGCGGAGGAGGCGGGGGAGGAGGAGGATTGGGCTGGGGCCTCAAATGCGGCCAGTCGATAGGGCGCAATTTGGCAAGCTCTTTCGAACTCGGATTCGTGATGAATCGTAATTTGCCCTATATCCACCGTAAGATTAGACAAACTCACGAGAAATATGGATAGATAAAATATTTGATGGATAGATCTCACATTTCCTTCATGAGCGACGGCAACCGCACGTGATTTTCGCATCGGAACCTTGACAACGTGGGATTGTATGTCAACGTATAAGAGTGAACAGAGACTGATTATTTTCCTCACGTCAAGGAAGTTGATAACAGTGGACCTTTGAAGAGAATGCGAATGTTAGCGTTTAGTAAATAAACTGTAACCAAGCAAAGGGAAAGGGATCCTACTTTAGGATTGGCTCCAGAGCATCTCTGAAGAAATCCTTGTTCGCAAGCTGATCCTTCAAATTTCTGATTGCTGCATCAGTGTTTTGCCGCGCCTCTTGCTGGCGCTTGGCCGCACTGTTCTCTTCAACGATTGTTAGATTGTTTGATGTAGTGGCCTCATGGTTGGCGCCAACGTCGTCACCAATCGCTACACTCCCAATTCCGTGCATCAAGGACTCAAAGGTCTCCCGGCGGATCTTTGATGAGGGGTCTGAAGCAATGATATAGCAGATGTAGCTTAACAAATTAGGATCTCTGACTGCCCCGTTCTGGACCAGGCAGTTAATCGCCTTTATTCGCAACTGTTCCGAAGTTCCTTCTTTAGAGTAAGCTAGAAACTCTAGTGGCGTATATTCTTGCACCTTTGCCTTGATCAATCGGTTCTTGACATCGAGGCATGTTGTCGAGATGACGTTGTGATACGATGACATCCACTGGTCCATTCGTTGAAGACGTTCGATTTCGCGGATGATTTCCTCCTTACTCTTTTCTCTTTCCTCAGCGTCAGTTTCATCGACCTCCATATCCATCATCCCACGCTGTCCCGCACTTGCTTGCAAGCAACTTCCTAAACTCCGAAGCAAGTTCGCCAGGTGAAAGCTATCCGAAAAACTGTTATTAGAGTTGTCGTTATAGCGGATGATGTCGAGCAAGTATCGTTGAACGGACAACGGGGATTTCCCCATCCCATCTCTTATTCCGCCAAAGCCAGTGATGATGTTCTGCTGTACAAAGTAAGACGTGAAATCGGAAAAGTCGTTTGCCCGGGGGATCAAGGAGTCGGGAAAACAATAGAATTCTTGAAAGGCTTTCTGCAAATGAAACTCGCCAATCCAACTAAGTTCGGCGGCGGCACATCTGCTGAGTGCTTTCGCAGCCTCGCACCGGATTCCGTAGTAGTACCGCCGGTCCATGACGGTCCTAACCAGTATCGTTGAGATGAGATGTGACGGTTTGACCTCTTTGAAATGTAGCACGGATTCATATTGCGCAGCAACGTCTCTGTCCTGTTGTAGCTGCGACAGATACATGTGGTCTGGTTGATTGAGCCTCATCGTACAAATCCATTCGAAGTCAGCATCCACTCGAATCCATTCGAATGCTTCCTGTGCCATCTTGTCCTCCTCTTCTTTCGTGAAGTCGGTCAACCTCCAGTCCGCAGTATCTTCATCACTCTGCAAGACATCGCCAAGGCAGTAGAGCAAGACATCTTCTGCCTGGGTTTCCGCGTTGATGTCCATACCAGCAAATGCAGCCAGTCGTTCCTTCTGACGCCTTGTTCTTTTCAGGCGTTTGTACTTTGTATTGTATGGAATTTCAAGCTTTGAATAAACCTCGTGAATCTGGACAACGTGTTCATATGGTGTACCATCCGCTTCGTGAATACGGATAGTCATGGGACCACTAAAGACTTGGGGTGGAGAAGCGTCCTTTGCACCATCCGCCTGTCTATTTAGAGCATCCCTGAAGAAACTTTGTGGTGTAAGACCTTTTTGGGCAACCTCTTTATCCTGAGTTTGACGGATGATCATCTCCACAATCATCTTCTTCTTGTTAAATCTCTGAGAAATTTCGAATCGCGGATAGCCACTCCGGAACACCCATTGGTTAAAAAAGGAGTCCAGCTTTTGATGACCAACTTTCTCGCACTGCTTAATGAACTGAGCGGTGCTCAGGTTAAGCGAATTGACTTCCCCTGTGAAAGCATTGAGAAACAACTTTGAAATAACGCGGGAGACACCCATTGAGCTACTAGCTTTTGTGAGTCTCCTGTCCAAGATGAATAATACCACGGGGGCCTTTAATGCGACAAAGTCAAGCTCCGATGGGTCTAAGGGTAGCTGCTGCAACGGGTTAGAGAGCGGCGCCCGTCCTACATCCTGTCTGCAAATCTCTTCTGCATCCTTTTTCATCCTAAATCGGTGTTCGTTGCTTCCAGTAAGATTTTTTAAGAACTGTCCAGCAAGAAAATGAGCCAATCCAATAATGAGCCAAAGATCTTCCCATGCCTTTGGTATAATTTGAACACCACACCATTGTGACGCAAGGGCCACACTTAAAAGCTTTGTTGTCGTGTAGATAGGATCTATGCAATCCTGTTTGAAGAGGAGCCGACTACTGCAAACCGCCAAGCCAGCAGAGGAGACAATATCCGAAGGGAAATCGTCAACGAATGCCAAAGAAAAAGATGGATAGGGATAATGTCCTGCATTTCGAACCATGTAATCGATGGCCTATAATTTGATTTCACGGTTTAGCAAGGGTTCCGATCCAATCCGAATTCCAATTTAACTCACCCTCTGCATGAACAGACAGGTATTTTCAACCTCTTCTTTTCGGCCTGGAAGACAATAACCTACAACCTCTACCGCATTACGGCCAAGAGCTTCGTCTTCCTCTGCTGCCCGATTCTCCGTTAAAACAGCTTTCTCAAAGGGTCCAATTGCAAATGCAATTTGGTGAGGTGCAGTCGGTTTCTCGATCGTGAAGTGAAACACTTTTTTATGCGGATCTTTGGCATCCGTAAACTACGACATTTGTTAGTGTCAATCGCGACATTGCGTAAGGGTGATATATACCTCATTCACGCAGCTGCCAGAACACACAACCTGCATCTCCAAATCCTCTCCTTCCCCATGATATTGGAACGCAAAATCCGAGTCTTCCTTCTTCGGACGTTTCCGCTTCAAAAACGATCGCGAGGACCCATTAATAAGAGGCTCCTCGTAAGGTTCGATATCAATACCAATGTCTCCCAAAGTACGCGGACACGTGATCTCAATGTCCCAGACGGGAGGCCGCTCCCAAAGATCATCGATACAAGGGAATAGGCACGCCGCAGACCCAGGGAGGAAGCTATTTGTCGTGAATACGTGTGGGTATCGAGGGTCATCGTCTGATCCAACAAAATGCAGCCCATCTCGGATGGTGGGAATGGTGTAGTCTATTCGAACAAGTAAAGTTGCATATACGGGTCCGTCTGTAGCGTTGGGGCCTGGAGTATCGATCCTTGGGGAATCTAAAGTTCCATATTAGCCTTATTCTTCAACCATCGTTTATTTTTATACATACCACGCGCGGAACTCGCTCGAACATCCCGACTCGGCACTATTGTACCAGCCATTGATGGATCCTGAGCATGTTAGTTGGGCTTTATTATTGTGATACATGTATTCTGGCAATAATACCTCTAGCTCGATCTTCATCTTATTAGGAAGAGAAAGGGAAAGTTCGTCATCGCCCAGGGCGCTGGTAAACAGGGGATCTATTCGCCGCCGTAGCATTCCCCATTGATTTACAGTAGCTGTATCGTGTAGTCTCCATTTCGCATGCGGATCGTTATAGCCCCACTGGCCCGGTGCACGGCCATTGATCGTTACTCGGCTGATGTCTATAGCGTTGAATTAGTCTAAGAACTCGAGCTCCCGAGTAAATTAGAGGTGCACCTACTGCATTGTCGACAGTTAAACCTTAGTGTCCGTAAAGTCGGATCAAGTGGTAGAACCGTGATCTCAGTAAACCCCTACAAGTTGCTCAGTTAGCCTCCCTTTCTTGCCTCAGTAGCCTTTTTAACGGCCTCCGCCTCTTCCCTAAAAGCACCAGAAGTTACCCACCTTGATAGTCCGTGTAGCAAAGTCAACATCTAACCCGACTCTCTGCTTTGCTGTGCACCGAATGTCAGCCGTGCCACCAACCGTCTTCCTCTTGCTCCCATCTTGAACAGGTTGGGGGTACTTATATCGCAAATTGCTTAGGGGGAGGAGGCGCGGGAACCGCAATCTCTGGGGCCGACATTTAAAATATGGTATCGCCGCCCGAGCTGCTGTCTCCTCCTTTAGTCCAATGATAGTCCGCCGTGCATCTGATATGCAGGCCAGTTGTCGGTTTCGATCGCCGTTGAAGAAAGCGGTTACTGGTCAAATAAAAGTAAGATATCCTTCGGAACCGATATGAGCTAGTCGGGCGACGGTGTGAGTCTAATTATACGCCCGAAAGCTCGAAAACCTATAAGTAGCGTCGGCGTCGGCGATCTCGCTGGTTTGGTTGTGATGCAACCGTGTCGCGTGTATCGGGAACAGTGTGAGGCAGCCCAAGTGAAAGAAAAGACCGGAATATGGTCGGGATCGGAATAGATAGCAACAATACGGGGATGAGAGACTAGCGGTGAGATTCAGTGCCGTTTGCGATGTGCAGACGAAGAGGCTTTCGATGAATCGAGTGGCAGTCGTATCGCGAGATGAGGTGTTTGGGACGAGGAACGGAGCAAATACGCGCTTAGCTTGTTTTGTTGTCCGCGTAAAACGCGGCTAGCCGGAGCAACACAGCCGCCGGATTTCCCCGTTGCATTACTCTATACGGACGCGGATAAGTCTAGTACTTACAGTACTGGTGCTAGGCTATATAAGACTGGTATCTCGACATTGATATTGACCCTGACTTCAATAACGATCCTACTTTCTACAGATACTATAAAGGCTGCCCAAATTAAGGCTTTTTTGAAAAGAGCGTTCGTATATACATCCCTCATTCTCTTTCTCTCGCCTCTCCCGCAATTGCAAAGCAACAATTATTTTACAAAAAATTCGAGGGAATAGACATAGAAAACGTAGTCGCTTCAGTTCGTCCCAGCTTGTTAAACTACGATAACTACTACTAAATTAGCGATCGACCTGTGCAAAGGTTGTCAGTACCCATAAATTCGATAATAGTTTGCCAGAAGACGGGGGTAACTTATCTCCAAACACCAAGTCCATGGTACCAATGACAGCGACGGCGTCAGCCAGCAAATGACCTCTACAAACCTGATCGAAGCTTCCCAGATGAGCAAACCCAGGTGCTCTGATCTTACACCGGTATGGTCTCTGTGGTTTAAAATTAGTCATCATTGCTAGCCAATTCCGGTTCACAAGGGTTCCATACCTCTGATCCATCACTGACAACGTATACACCCATCTCTCCCTTAGGCGCCTCGATGGCAGTATATGTCTCGCCGGCTGGTACAGTATATCCCTTAGTGTAGAGCAAGAAGTGATGAATAAGAGCCTCCATGTTCTCTTTCATCGCCGCTCTCGGTGGTGGGGTAACCTTGTAATCTTCTGTCCTGACAGGCCCAGGTGGCATCTTGTTCAAACACTGGTGAATAATCCGTAGCGATTGCCTGAACTCCTCCATTCTGCAAAGATATCGATCATAACAGTCTCCGTTTAGACCAACTGGGACGTCAAACTCAACCTGATCGTAGGCGTCATATGGTTGTGACCTTCGGATATCCCATGGAATGCCACTTCCTCTCAACATAACACCAGAGAAACTGTAGTTCAATGCTTCCGCTGCGCCGACAATACCAACACCCTGGGTTCTCGACTTCCAGATTGGGCTGTCAGTCAACAGTTCCTCAACTTCGTCAACTCTGTCGCCGAATTGGGTGGCCCATTGGTAAATATCATCCAACAAGCCAATCGGGATATCTTGGTGCACACCACCAGGTCTAACATAGGCAGCGTGCATACGAGCGCCAGATACACGTTCGTAAAACTCCATCAACTTCTCTCTCTCTTCGAAACCCCACAAGAAAGGTGTAAGAGCCCCGACGTCCATTGCATGGGACAAGACCGACATAAGATGATTTCTAACCCGAGTCAGTTCTCCAAACAATGTGCGGATCCACTTGGCACGCTCTGGGACTTCAATGTTGAGCAGTTTCTCGACAGCAAGGGCGAAGACCTGTTCGTTGGTCATCATAGAAACGTAGTCGAGGCGATCGAAGTAAGGTAGAGCTTGGAGGTATGTTTTGTATTCGATAAGTTTCTCGGTACCACGATGTAGAAGACCAACATGAGGATCTGCTCGGACAATTTCTTCGCCATTCAATTCAAGAATCAACCGTAACACACCGTGGGCGGCAGGATGCTGGGGTCCCTATATCAAACAACCATACACACTATTAGTAAATCTAGGAACCCTCCACTTCCACTCTCACACCGGGGGTATATCCATACAAAGTTCACGGTATAGTGTCTAATCTTCCTGCCTTCGTGCTCGGTTTCTCCCAGAGCCATATCGGGAGCTACAAACCACGCAATTAGCCATTGCCAGTCCTCAATCTTGTGTATAGATCCTTCCACGTACTCATCCGCGTAGTATCAAAATCTAGCTCAATTTCATCCGCGCTCTTGACCGGTTCTGGCCCCGTCCAACGAGACACCGGTGTAGAGGCCTGGTCGATCTTCGAATACGATTCGCTGTCCTCCGGGGTCGGAGCCGGGGCCGCTCGTCGTGGCATTGTGGTTCCAAAGCATCGTATCGACGACCGCTGAGTTTGGAATGTAATCGGCTTAACATTAAGGCATCGAGCCTGGGTGTATAGTCGCCTAGAGGCGAGGCGAGCAAGCGGTACAACCATTGTTTTGGAAGAAATCGCGGGGTCGAAGGATGGCGGGCAAGAGGAGTGGAGAGTTGTGAGGGAAGTTGACAGTCTAGATCTAAGCCGTCATATATTGCTACCACCGACTTATTGGAACCGGCGATTGTGGCGATGTTTTCCCAGGCTAGCTTTGATATCTGCGTCTTTGGCTAGGAGCCCGAATCTGCCCGAAGAAGTAGTCTCTTCCTTAAACCGTTCGTGCTGTGGGTCGTTGAATGTATGATATCAACAGTGGTCGGCCAAGAGCAAATCCATTTGACCCGACTCCCATTGGCTGCTATTCTTGTATGTCCGACTGCCCGCAACACCAAAAAAAAGTTTCTGCGACAGCATTGCATTACATCTCTGCTCTAAATTTGTTCATGAATTCAACATCGAACACGCGAAACAGCTATTCGAAATGGCACCCTCAAAAGAAGAACTGGAAAGACGGCGGGTAGGTCCAAGCTCTTTATCTATTCAACCTTCCATTTTATAATCTAACCAACTATTCGCTTTACAGATAGTCGGCGTCGAATTGGAACGGGTCTCGAATGTCACATCCACCGACTTCCCCGGTCACTACCCTGGCGAAGACCATTCCTGGGATCTGAATGACTTCAAAAAGGTCAGCCACTCTCTGTATAGCGATTGAAATCCATCGGTCGGCTCTAATATCTGGACATATATGCTCTAGAATTTCAAAATCGACATCCACAAGGCGAACGATCTCGATTACGAATTCGATCTCATTGGCGTCGATGCTTCTGTTGCCAATGCCTTTCGAAGAATCCTTATTTCAGAAGTACCGACTTTAGCCATTGAAACAGTTTTCGTTCACAACAATACATCCATAGTACAGGATGAAGTTCTGGCACAAAGACTGGGTCTCGTACCATTAAGAGGCGACAAAAAGGGCTTCCAGCAGCTAAGATGGAGAAAGAGTACGATATACCCAAGAGAAACAGGCTTCTCACATACACAATTGCGAAAGTTATATATTGACAAGCAACTCTATAGAGTCTCCAGATGAACCTGCAGCTGAAGCCACTGACTTTAACACCGTCGTTATGACCCTCAAGGTCGCTTGTACCCGTAATCACGCTACCCCCGCTACCGAAACCGATCCTTCCAAACTCTACTTCAATTCTTCAGTCTACGCCCGTGATATCAAATTTGCTCCTCAAGGCCGACAGTCTACATGGTTCTCTGGTGCCGGCGAGATTCGACCCGTAAATCCGGATATTTTATTAGCAAAGCTACGGCCGGGCCAGGAAATCGACCTCGAAATCCACTGTGTGCTAGGGATTGGGCAGGACCACGCCAAGTTCAGCCCTGTAGCTACGGCTTCATATCGATTATTACCATCTATAAAGATTAAGCAGCCTATAACCGGAGACGACGCAGAAAAGTTCGTCAACTGCTTCCCAAAGGGAGTCGCAGAAGTCCAGAAGGACAGGAAGACAGGAGAAAACACAGCGGTTGTAATAAATCCAAGAAAGGATACTGTCAGCAGAGAGGTTCTGAGACACGACGAGTTCAAGGGCAAGGTAGAACTCGGAAGGATTAGAGACCACTTTATCTGTGAGTGTCAGATCGACAAATACAAGAAATCCACTTGGATAGAACGACACTAACAACTGTATAGTCTCAATCGAGTCAACGGGGATGTACAACTCTGACGAATTGTTTCTCCAAGCGGTGCAGATCCTGAAAAAGAAGTGCACAGACTTCCAGGAGAAACTTATGGAGTCTTAGTGGGTTTCCCCAGAGAAACGATGCTATGGAGAGAGAAGAGTCGATAGGGAACTATCTTACGACCTCGTGTACAATATTGGGATACAACATGTCCAATTTTCTCATGTTTTTTTTATGCGCTGCATCAGGGGAGTTCAAGTGTCTTAATGTTTCTATAGATAGAGGTATAGAGATAATCTTTTGCAAGGTAACAGATAAATGCACCAAAAGAAGCTTGAAATGATATAGGTATTGTGAGCCAAAAAAACCGTGCATCAAAGGAGGGGATCTAGCAGTTCCCTCCACTGAATCCAATGGCACAGGAAGCGGTTGCTAATAACTGCGCAATAAGAAGCAGTATAGTAATAATAGTTGAAATGATATCTCTATCCCGAGCCCGACTGATTGGAAAGTGCTCAAGGAAAATGGGAAAAGAACCTCGACAACTCCAATCCAAAAAACTCCTGGATAGGCCAAAGAAACATATTTCGTATATAGCAAAAAGGATATGAAAGGAGTTAACGCAATCGCCATTTGCATAGTTCGTGGTTCGCAATAAGTCAGTCGCCAAGCCTGGCATACCTTCAACAAAGTCCCCGGATCCATATAGCTTCGTTAGACGGTATTATCATCATAAACGAAGTTGATATTCCGCGGCGACCGATAGCCAGAGCGAACGAAGGTGTCATCCCCGGGCGGGCGTTCTAGATGCCAACAGACGTTAAAGGGGGGAGATATCAAAGCGAGATGAACACGGAAAGATGACCCACCATTCTTCGTATTGCTCGTTAGCATACTTTGAATTGACATACACACCGATTCAACGTTCTGAACTGGCGACCAATTCGTTCCCAAAAGATCAAGACAGATCACACCATTCGAGTAAACTACATGGATGCCAATTTATCGACGTTAGGGATTTGCATGGCGTCTCGGGGATTATTGTTGAACTTACTATGAGGGTGCATCGGGATATCGCGTCCATCCTCTTTTATAAATGTCACTTCCGGGGCTTCTATTTATGGGGATCTAGTCAGCGACCTTGATATAGCACAATAACGCGACCCCAGGCTACACAATAACGTGGCAGGCTCCGTACCGATTGGGTATGATCCGGAGAATTTGAAGTTAAGCCTGTAGATTTGATCGGCATATAACGGGTTGGTATCAAGTACTTGAATATCCATCTTCCAGTTGCTGAAGTCCGAGGCCGAGGCGATAGATATCCCCGGTGGGAGAGATTTGTGAATCTAGAAGCCACGGGTTTAGCGGGTGTGCGCCGGAAGCCTAGTATGGCAGGGTGGTTGGGATTTCCAGTACTCACATTGGAGAGCTCCTAAATAGACCACGACGTGAAGAAATTAGCATTCTGAACAAATATATCGTATAAGATAGGGTGATATCAGCTTCGTCATACCTTTCCGAGCCTCTTCTGAGCGAACATTTTGGATGGCGTCGAGCGATATGATCGTTATCGAGGTTGGATTTTTGGGACAGGCGGATGGTGGGGCGAGGTACTTAAAGATGCACCACCACCACCACTTATCGCCAAGCAGGGATGCGACCAACGGAACAGATCCTGTCAATTGCAACCACGAAGCACCAACAACAGCTGCAGTCTCAGTCTGATGGTGGTAGTTGATTGGGGATGAGGGGTGAACTGGTGAAGAATATGGGGAAGGGTGGGAAGGGTGGAAGCGAGAATCTAGGCGCGGAGAGTGATTGCCTGAACGGAATGGGTCCGAGAGCTGGTTTTGAGACAATGTCCACAGGTACTTAGTAAGTACTTACTTTTACAACCTCAAGTTTACAGTTGTCTCTGCTACATGTAAAGTTACTGCTATGGGTACAAATAGTGCTATCTAAGTAGGCATAGAGGAGCATTTCCAGCCATGAGATTCACGATAAAGGTTGATGCTGCAATACATCCTAGGCTAGGGATTAATCTGGAATATCCTTTTCGACGATAAGTTTGCTTGAAACGTATATATGCATACAGTCTCATATGCTCATGCTTGTGCATACCAGATCCCGGATGGCGCATGCTACCCTTGCCATAGTCATTCTGGAGCACATATTCAAGAAATCAAATGGGAACGGCTGTAGATTTGGCTATTGGATCATGCTGCAGGGCAAAGCCGGCTCCCGATATGATTGGAGCGGGATTTGAGACCTCAGATCTCAAACATCTAACTGCTGACATACATACGTGTGCGCCGTAGACTCGCCGGTATTAATATATCAATCTCTTAAGAAAGAAAGATCAAAGCTTAGTTAGATATATAGGATATATCATGAGAAAACACTTAACTAGGCAACCATTATTCAGTCCGTTTTGTCATATGAAATACTCATCCGTCGGCCTGCGAGCTGTTGCATAGGGCAGTTGAACGCCACATTTGTGCTCGAAACGGTATTCGAGATCTTTGATCAGGGTCCTGAAAGGTGAATTGCGTAAGCGGGGCTAAACATCGCCTATCCAAAAGCTGCCTTAGTTCCTAGACTCGTGAGGCCCAAGACCAAACGAAGAAGCTAAATAAATAGATATCAGTCAATTATTATTAATTGAGGTCAGAGGGTAGAGCGGCGACTACTCCGAACTGGTTAACTAATCGGATGCATTCCTTTCCGACGGGGTCCTCGAATGTTTCCCAGCCGTGATGCCGTTGAAGTGCTTCGCCATGTTGGTAACGCGCGGTCATGGCTAGGAACTTAATCTTGGCTTTGGTGAAGACGGGCAAGTGGGGCAGCAGCGGGGCCTAAATTTCCGGTTAGAGCTTCCCAGAACATCAGCCTCAAACTTGGCCTTATTCGGGCTTTCCTTGTCATGTAGATGCAGTTGCAAATTGGCCTGCATAATTCGCATATTGTTCTCAGCTGGTCGTACGAGTGACCGTATGGATCCAATATGAAACTGAGGATTCGCATCACGGCTTCGAATTCGAACTTAATCCGTGGATCGGTAAATGGATGGGATTATCCGATGGATATGACCAGATACAGATACGATGGCGCATAGTTCAGCCTGACAAGGCTCTCGCCAGAGACTCAATTGGATCCATGGACTTGAAGAACCTAGGGATTCCAAAGAGAAAAGGTTTCAATGGAAATAGGCTTGCGGCATTGCATTGTGGATCCTTCCTTCCTTGCTTCCTTTCCTTCAATTATATGACCACACCGTCACTGCTTACGTTAGTCAGTTAGCTAGTGGCAGTAACAATATATGCATCTAAGTCACGATGCTGTCATGTCGGTAGTCTCTTCGACCTTTATTCGAAACGATTGCATGTGATTCCATGAGTATGAGGAAGTAGAGAGAGAGATCGGTATCTCCGGTCATCTTCTGTGAGGTTTTCAATGGACTGGGGATATAATATAGGTTCTGGAGTCGTCAATTAATTAACCTGATACCAAAAATAAGCATCTCCACCGCCCCAGCTAAGCTAAGCTAAGCTAAGCTAGGACATCGAAACCGTATGCTGTATAAGTTATAGGTACTGTACTCACCTACCTGGTGTCGAGGAAGGCAGCAGGGTGATATACCTGACTCGGTGGGTACTTAAGTACTTATATATGATATGATATGATGGATGTTCCTGAGCTGCAATTGAATGTTAATTAATGCACTTCCGCCCGCTCCAAAACCCGAACTTCTCCTTCGACTCGTCCTCGTCCTTCAATTGCAACGTCTTAACTAAACCGGATCTCAACCTTGCCTTAGCTTAAAAAGTGGCTCGACCCGTTTAATAATAAGCCCACTTTCTCCTCCCATTATCTTTCTCTCCCTCTTTCCCTTTCTCTTCAGCATCTCGACCTCTTGGACCTTCATCACTTCGGTTCGACGTCATTCCCCGCTGTTCGACCTGAAATGAGTTGTGAGTTCGCACAGGCAGTTCAACCCCACCATCAGACCCTTGCACAATCGGTTCACTCGACAGGATAGTGATGCGTGATAATGTACCTCGCCGGGGCAAATTGTGAGCTGTAGCTGACCATGAGCCTTCAAATATTACAGCCTTCTTCAATAAACTCGGTGGTCAGCCACCTAGCTATGACAAAAAGTCCGTTCTCGTCAATTCTCACTTGAATCGTCCTTTAATTTTGATATTGTGCTGACCATGGAGTCTAAAAGATCACAATACAAGATGGGCCGCACCTTGGTACTTATAACTCACCGCCGTTACATTCTACATTCGCGTATATATTGCCATCTGAGGGGTAGTTGCTAACTTCCGTTTGGTGAGGGGAAATAACAGGGTGCAGGTACCTACGGTATTGTACGAGAGGCCGACAGCTCTGACGGCAAGGTCGCCGTCAAGATTATCCTCAAAAAGAACGTCAAGGGCAACGAACAGATGGTCTATGACGAATTACAGCTGCTACAACACCTGAAACATCCTCATATCGTTCGGTTCGTCGATTGGTTCGAGTCGAAGGTACATCTCACCCCGCTTCTTGAACACAAAAGTCCGAGTTTAAATTCCACCGAAGACGCACGCTGACTTTCGAGGCGGGATAGGATAAATATTACATTGTAACTCAGTTGGCCACCGGTGGAGAACTGTTTGACCGTATTTG
Source organism: Arthrobotrys conoides (assembly GCA_036971725.1). Taxonomy (NCBI): domain Eukaryota; kingdom Fungi; phylum Ascomycota; class Orbiliomycetes; order Orbiliales; family Orbiliaceae; genus Arthrobotrys; species Arthrobotrys conoides. Next base: position 396,070 of record JAVHJM010000010.1, read on the forward strand.
CGAATTGGGAAAGTTCACCGAAAAGGATGCCGTAAGGGTTGTTCGGGAGGTACTTGATGCCGTCGATTACCTTCATAAGAATAATGTCGTCCACAGAGGTATGCGCTTCAAATCGCCTTGATATCAACAATATCATCATACTAACCATGTATCTCCTTCTTTTCTTTCTCTTCTTATTCGGCAGATTTAAAACCGGAAAACCTTCTTTACTTAACCCCGGACCACGAGTCATCTCTCGTTCTCGCAGATTTCGGCATCGCTAAAATGCTCGATAGCAAGGATGAGATGCTTACCACAATGGCTGGTTCGTTCGGTTACGCCGCTCCAGAGGTTATGCTGAAGAAAGGTCACGGTAAGCCTGTAGATATGTGGTCGCTCGGTGTGATTACTTACACCTTACTATGCGGCTACTCTCCATTCCGTAGTGAGACTCTACCGGAATTGATCGACGAGTGCAGCAATGGGCGTGTTATTTTCCACGAGCGTTACTGGAAGGGTGTCAGCCATGACGCAAAGATGTTTATTGGAGAGCTTCTCCAACCCAATCCGAACGAGCGCTTGACTAGCTCGGTATGATAATATAACCACCAAACCGCTTTGGTTTTGTCGAGTGGGTGCTAACGAAGATCATTCATTAGAAAGCTTTAAATCATGTCTGGCTCAAGGGAGAAACTGCCACCGAGCACGATATTCTTCCCGAACTCAAGCAGTTCCTCGCCAGAGCCCGTCTCAAGCGTGGTGTCGAACTCGTCCGCCTCGCAAACCGCATCCAAGCCTTGCGTCTCCAGCAGGATGCTAATTCTGACGACCAAGACGATGTCCCAGAACAAGCTGGTGAGGCTGCTGCCAGCCTTCCAGGCGCATCTGTTTCTCCCGGAGGGGCTAGGAGACTATCTAGAGCTGCTAGGTCTGCCATATTCAGGGAGGTCGTACTTGCAAAGGTTAGGGATATGAAAACACAGGAACAGAGAGAAAAGGCAGAGGATGCTGTTACCAAGCTTTCCGGAAAGTAAAAAATGGGAGACTGATAAATCGGAAAAGGACTACCGTTTGAAGCCCCTACCCTTGTCGTTCCATTGGGCAGACATTAAAGATGCATGCTAAGCTGTAGCAGGTTCTGCTTTTTTTTTTTTCTTCGATGCGCCCTGTTTTTCTCTTTTTCTCTTCTCTTCTCTTTTCTTCTTTTTATAATTGTTGGTTGGATTTGTAGCTTTTATGGGAAGCATGCATCGACGTCTGTTCAATCTTTAAGCGCCTCGAAGCGCAAATTCCTCTCAATAGTTTTGCTCTTCTTCCCTTTTGCCGATATACTAGTAAGGTAGTGGATAACAAAATAGTGGCGCTTGGGTTTCTTCGTTAATGCCTGCTTTGGATCAGTTTTTGCGTCGGACCAAGTTGAAATTTACCACAGTACATGTGTGATCTGAATACTCACGAATCTAATACGTAAGCTCTTCTGTCTAATCCTGATACATGACGGACATAAATAGGAATGACTAGTCTCGTATTGCAATAGTTTGATATACCTAAGTACTTAAGTAGGTACCTAGGCATGTGTGACCATCTCGCGAGATGGGTTAGATTGAGTTTTTGAAATTAGCATTATTATCGAATCATTGTGTAGATGTAAAAGAATACCATGCCCCACTGTAATTTGCTATTTACAAACGATACACCGCATCCCCGTCTCCTCGACGTTAGTTTCATGTCTAGACACCGGTGAGAAAGGTGTTTCCTCTGCTTCCCCATTCTCATCGTTTGTCTCATCCTGATGCAGGCTTTCCAGACACGAACGATGATAGATATGCCCACAATGGAAAACCATGATTATTTTTGATACCTCCTTGTCTCCCTCGCCCTCCTTTTGACCAGTAGCTGTATCCCCTTCTCCGTCTTTTCCACTTGCCTGGCACTCTTTAACTCTAGGTAACGCAGAACGCTCGTCGTGTAATATCGCAAGCATCGCCTTCCCCTTGCCTTTGGATATACTACCGAACCTTTCCCGTTCTCTCTTCGCCTCCTTCTCAACCTTCTCATCTTTTGATTTCTCGAACGCCTCTAATCTCTTAGTCTCCCATGCAGCATATATACCACCAGCTGCACCTGTCCCCCAAAGCTTCTTCCCACACCCTTCACACAACTGACCTTTGGGCTTCCATCCCTGCTGTCGTAACGTAGCAGCATCCTCCACCTTCAAGAACAAATCCTTCTCCAACAACTTCCCAGAAAGCGCCAACAACTGCTCTTCATAAGTATAAGTATCAAAAATACTCGCGAGGACGTTCCTCAGATCCGCCAATGAAGGCGAAGTGATAGCTGCTCTATTCAAAAACGCCCGAAGAATCCTCAAGAAAGATGTGGTGTTCTGTCCACCGGTAGAAGTAGCCGATAGCAGTGCCGTAAAGACATCATGAACGAGTCTATGAGTCGCTGCAAGAAGCCTCCTCTCCCCGAGCATTGAATAATGTGACCTTTGACTTTTACTGCTCGCCCTCGAAACGGGCCTCGAGGATATTTCCGACACGCTGGCTACACTCGGACTAATAGGTGTCATCATGCTCATATTCGAAGTATTTCTGAGCACCCCGGTCGCAGATTTGGAAATATGCACCACGCAATCGATCAAATCCAGCCAAAGGTCCTCTTCAGCCGTCAAAGGTGAGTTCTTGTTGTTCAACGCCTTCTTCAGCGTCATTCGCCCAGCAGAGCCTCGAAGCCTTGATTCTAAAGCTGCCATTTGACCTTGACATAACCAAATCCCCACTTTGGAGAATTTTTGTAGGGCGATTAACATATCCCCTACATTATCATTCTCCTGATACCCTTCTTCTTCATCCACGCACCCTCGTAGCAGCCCCATGAAAGCTGCTTCCAAAACCCCTAAGTGTTGCACCAACTTCTTCATTGCCTCTTTAATCAACCCTTCCCTAGCCATCAATAGAACCACTCCATCTATCGCTCCCTTTTCCTCGAGAGCGGGAATAACTTGATCAAGGTTCAGATCCCCAGGACTCAGGGTCTCTAAGAATCCCGAAACCTTTTCAAAGTCGTAGGAACACATGAGTCGAATATACAACTCTAGTAGTAATCCGTATTCTGTAATCGTATCCCTCCCGCTTCTTATCTTTCCCTTTTTGTTCTTTTCCGAGGATCCAAACACGACTTTGAGATATTTGTACTGCGCCTCTGGTTCCTCTGCACAGGTCGACACGACGACATGGTGTAGATCAGGGCTAACGATACTTAAAGTCTCCGCTGCCTTTTCCACATCAACTTCCGCAAGCTGTTTTGCATGTTCCTTGATGACGCCTTTGACTTCCTCTCTTTGTTTCGCGGTAAGTGTACTAGCTGGCCTGAGTAACTCGTTGATACAGTCAAATACCGTACTCAAACTATCCGTATCCTCAAAGTACATCTCCATCAACCTCGGATAATCCTTCTCAGTCCTAAAGACCGACTTGAGGACTCTATAAAACCCAGCTGAGACGAAAGCATCGATAAGGAAATTTATATCCGGTGGGTGGTAAACGGATAGTAAATATTCCGCACTGAGCTGACAGTCTTCTGCAATATCGCTACCAGGGTAGTTACAGAGCCCAAGCAAGACTCTTTGTAGCGTACTGCCTGGAAAGAGAAGATATTGTGGGTATTTTGGTAGATTTCGTGCAATGAACATGTCGAGGTAGATTGTATCATGAGTGGTGAAGTCTATAGGGTTCATGACCTCGAGAAGGATACTGACAATGTACTGCCTATTCACAGAACGGCCAAAGACTTGATCTTCGCTAAGTTCAGAGGAACCTGCTGAAACACTGAGATTGGAAGAGTTTGGATCATCGTTAAGAAAAGAGTCTTCGAACGCTTCGTTGAGACAGCTTAGGAAACTTGCGGCGTCGAATTCGAGGATTGCACGGAGGTACGGGAATGAAGGTTCGTTGTTGTGATTGGTGGTTTTGGTCAGGACGTAATCCGATGTTCCCTTCGGCCACTGTATTGAACGACCAAGGAAGAGGAAGTAGTATAGCATTGCTTTCGCAGATATAGCTTCAGAATCTGACATGATTTCGCCAGTAGGGTAAGATCTCCCGGTAAGGATGTACGAAAGGTACGGAAATATTTTGAGAGCATTGGTACTATTTAAACTCTGGACTTCAGCACCATCGTTGGGTGTTATGAGCGGGATGATGAGGGCGAGGAGTTCGGTCATGGGGGTTATGTAATCCGACAATGCTTGGTTCCAGACGTATATTAAAGCGTCGTAAAGACCGTGTTCTTTGCAGAGACCTGTTACTTGGTGAATATCCATTGTTCGAGGGTCCATGTGGCAGATTATTTCTTCCAGACGACTTTCGAGGCTGAGGGATGTATAATGGGATATTAAGGATTTGACAACAGTTGGAGGTAAATACGTCAGTTCGCCATTGAGAATGAGAGGCTCTAAGGTTTCGAGAAAGATACCCTCTGCGGAACCATCTTCAAAGGCTTCGAAGGCGGTTTCAAAGAGGAAATCTGTTGTACCCATACTCATGCAAGCGGTTATGCATGCTGTAGCGAGTTCTTGAAGTTGCTCTCGTTCCTTGATAGGGACCGATTGAGCTGTTAATCCAAAAGCATACCGGAGTGAAGCACCCATCATATCGAGAAGCTTGTCTCTAACCATTGTATGGCGCAAATTATTGTCTGAAGGTAACCCTACAGTGATCATCTCGGTACCGCCGAGATAAAAGGATGTTGCAAGCTTCAGGGCGCCGATAAAGTCGCCGACTTCCATAAGTGCCAGGAGCCTATCGGCCCAGTTCGACAGAGCTCCAACGGACATATCAAAAGAACCCTATTTATTATAGCATATAAGCCTTTAGTAGTTCTGATATAGGTGCGCGATAGTTGATTAATACGTACTAACAAGAAAATCCGGCCTTTGAAAGTCTTAACGCTATTGTAATAGGCATCCGCTATACTGGCATGTAAAGAACCCTCTTCGTCCAGACTCCCAACAAGAGACCTCAACTGCCGGGCAAAGTAATCATGATGATATATATGCTTCGGAATCAAGTCGAACCTCTCTGTTACACGCATAGTAGGTTCTTCAATAATTATCAACCGTTGACTAACTGTGACGACGCAGAGAATCTATCATCAAACGATTCCTTAACTCTTTGCACTATAAGTCATTGGATTTAGAGGGGAGATGGGTTATTTACCTGCCGGTTTAACCACTGAACTGCGACGATAGCTTCATCACTTTTCCATCGACTTTTGAGTCTAAACTGCAATGCGGGTGGTTTATACGGATCAATTTCTGCCCCTTCTTTCTCCGCATGTAGAACCTCCATGACTGTCAAGACGTTCGACCAACAGTACGCCAGCCTTGGTTGCATGACTTGGTTTGGTTTATTTTTCTGTTGGCCGTCATTCTTCAGCTTTATAGCCGGGAACCAAGCTAAGCAACCACTTAGAGCAGCTTCACTTGCTACTTCCTTAGGTCGGGCAAGTTTGTGCTGGGTCTGCGCTATCGGCGTGGTAGAAACTATAACCAGCAGGTAGGGAGTGAGCATTGCAGTAAGGCCCATCGTATCAGTTGGTTGCGGTGCATTCCCAAGAGGTAGAGAAGCGAACGCAAGCACTGAACTCGGTTTCCTTGGTCGGGTAGCCGTCGCAATATCGAATGGATACCTTCCGAGTATCCTAGTAGTTTTGACGACACGGCCGACTAGGCTACGGCTGGCGAGATGGGAGAAGGCCATTCCTTTGTCGTCAGCAGATACGAGAGCTGTGTGTCTTGTCCCTAGAAACCCAAGGTGTAAAACAGAGGTTCCTTGAACATGACCGTCTTCTTTTTTCCCATCGATCTCCCCGAGCGGTATTGGCGGTATGGATAGAAACGGGCGAGACGATTTCCCAATCTCCCATGTGAAGATATATCCTTTGGCATGGCCACCAGCAATCGTTGTATAATCAGCCGAAATCGCGAGAGCTGTAACTCCACCACATTCAACTATTCAAAGATAATAAGCATCCTGCTCGGTGTACGAATTCCACGGCTTTAAGGCCCTACCTTTCAGATTCTGGCCAATTACTGACATGAGGGTTTGGTGATAGTCGAATATCAGGATAAATCCTCTCGAGGTTCCAACTGCTATTGAAGTAAAAATATTGATACAAGTCGGCTCTCCATACGCCCGGCGCCCACTTTCAGAATATAGCTGCGCCTTGAGTTTCTTAAGCTTTGTCCATCTGATAACATCCCACGGCGCGGATGATTCCTCTGCGTCTCCTTCGAGATCCTCTCCTTGTCCCGAAAGTGACGACGACCGTGAATGAGTATTTAGTAAAGCCGGTGACGCAGATCTTGGGGACCCTAGCAGCGGTGAAGATATCGATAATCGGCTTTGAAATCTACGGTCGAATGGACGGAGTGAGGGTGTGGGTATGTTTTGTAATGACGCCCGTCGGGGAATGATATTACTACCCGGTGAGGAGGGGGCAGAGGCCTAACAAATTATCAATAATTTTTATATCGAACAATTCTTTTAAAGAGGCTCCTGTTTACCTGCACCGAGAGAACGTCGTCGGGAGTCCCGGGAGGACTAGGCAGGTTGGAACCACCCTCACTCTCAAGATCCGCACTATCGTCGGCTCCATTCGTGACATCGCCTTCTCCATCTATTGTATCAACACGCTCAGTTGATTTTGTCCGTTTAAACGTAAATCCATTGGGCCTTGAGGTTGTATTTTCTTGCGCGTCTTGTAGGTGGTTGATTTTGTCTGCAAGAGTATCCGGAGGCTCTGCTAGGGCAGTTTGCTCCTCGTCCGATACAACATCTTCAAGCTTCGGGCGAGGTATTTGATCCGAGAAGTCCTCCTCAAATGGTTCGAATGTCTTTCCCTTAAGCTTGGGTATATCATGTGCAGCCTCTGGATCGAAGGCTTCGGCTTCTGGAGAGCTCATCGAATCGTTGATGGGTTGTCAATAAGCATCTCTCCTGTTCACAAAAATGGAATTCCGGTAAGGTCCACAGAATGCTGGTCCCGGCGACAACGATGGTGTAAATTTTAAGGGTATTTTCCGGGAATATTACAGAGTTTTACGGTATTGAAGCTTGGGAATGCATGCAGACGACGTCAGGATGTCTATCGGAGGGGTGTGAGGTGTGGAGTTAATTGGGTTGCGCGTTAGGCTGGGCAGTGTCTTGTTTTAGGTCTTGCGACAGGCCCAGCAGTTATCCTATCGCATTCTATTCTGTACACCATCCGTACCCACGTTTCAAAGCTCGCAGCATTAACATCGTCAATCTCGATCGCATAAGCCACATAAACATCCCCTAACAATCACGAACTATTCAAACAATCATGTCGGACATCGGCCCCGCCCTCCCGCCACACCTTCTCGCAAAGCGAAAACGCCAGCAGGAAGAAGCCGAGAAGGCTGCTGCCGCTGCCGCTTCAGCGGAGCCCAAGGAATCGGAAGGTAAAACATCACAGGAAACCGTTGCTGTTGTCAGTGCTGCTACCGCGCCCAAGAATGATGTTGACGAGAATCCCGAGAAGCGACGGAGAGTGATGGGGCCTTATATGCCTGCACCGATTGATCAGATGCCATCGAGGGGACCCGATGAGGACAATGATACAAAGGGAGGAAACGATCATGATGAAGCTTCTTCGTCAGAGGATGAAATTGGACCTTCGTTACCTGGGGCCCGTGGTAGTGCGGTATGTAATTTTTTTTGTTTCAAGGTTTAGGATTTGCACATGGTGGGTCATCGAGAGAGAGCATATACTAATTTTACCGGTTTTATTACTATTACAATAGGCAGACGAGGAGGCCGCTGCACAACGGCGTCTAACATCGCGAGTTCAAGCTGTGGAAGATAAAGTCACACGCGACGAGTGGATGCTTGTACCACCAGAACAAGGGGACTGGACGTCAAAAGTGGATCCTACGAAGATTAGAAGTAGAAAGTTTCAAACTGGAAAAGGGGCACGGGCTCCGACAGCTAAAGGTGGTGATAACAGCTTATGGATGGAGACAGCTGCGGATAAAGCGAAGCGAGTGGCGGATGAGGTCATGGGAGTGCGAAGACCAGCAAATGAAACTGGCGAAGATGAAGATCCTAAAGCAAAAGCTGCACGGTTGGAGGCTCAGGAGACACAAAGACGGATCGATGAGTATAATGTGAGTTCGTTTTTCAATGCGTTAATCAGGCACCTATACACTACACATTTACGAAGCAGCACTAACAAGAAGTTGGCTCAATAGGACAAAAACCGAGGGAAGAGTTTGATGGAGGAGCACTCGAATTCAAAGAACAGGAAGGAAGAGGACGACCCGAGCAAAAGAGCTTTCGATCGCGAGAAGGACATAGTGGGTAGCAGCAAGAAGATCGGGCACCAACAGAAGAAGCAAATGCTGGAAAGAGCTGCGGATTTCGGGTCGAGATTTTCGAAAGGGAGCTACCTGTAGAACGACACGCTCATCTCAGAACACCCATGCTTTCGCTACTAGCCGTTATTGGATAGCAATAGTGGTGATCGCTTCGCCATGAAGAATCGCTTCGGAAGCCACGCAGATGCAAACTGAAGCCGTGCGTCCCAAGAAATAAGGCACCGGGTCCTGAATCAAATTTCTGCCCGGAAGTTGATGGACAGCTCTTGTCTTCACAGACAGTGTAAAAAACAGATCGAGACAGAGATCAGAGAATAAGAGGCGTACTATGTATGTACTACATATCCATCAGTATGTACGGCATTTTCCTTCGGTGAGGTCACATGGGAGCTGCTTGAAACGGACGCTGTCAGGGCTGTTCAAACATCGCTGAAACGATCGCGCACAGTGTATCGAGATGTTATCTAGAAAGCTTGTTCATGTATACCATATACAACCGTATACCGCGACCCCCCCTCGAGCATATAGGAAATAAAGGAGAAAATGCTCGCATCTGTGATATCTGTACCTATTATATACATACAAAGCCCAGACAACAACGTCGTAATTGCACGGTACACAGCCCCTCGTCTGCCAATTAACAACGGGACATCCCTGGCTCCACTGCAACTCCCACTTCTCTGTTCCAACAAACCGCCACTCGCTCTCTCTCATGCTGCAGCGCAGCACCTTCTCAGAATAGCCACCCGCCCAGGGCACCTTCTCCTGCCCGCTAGTCAATGATACATTAATATTCCCCGGCTTTTCTTCTTTCTCCATTCCATTACATTCTTACTGTTCTGCTTCCTTTCGTTGTGGGTCACTTTATTTATAATATAAACACTTCCATCGGCTCATTGTAAGGAAGTGTATTCCTACCGTTGTGATAGAATCCTCGACATCTCTTCCTCCTATTGCCCCCATCCTCATCCTTCTGTTTCCACCCTAGCACGGAATGCTTCAGAAAACTCGCCGGTCATAATATCCCGCTTACTCGGCTGCATTCGCTGCATTAGTTGGATTGGGGGAACGGCATCAAACAACACATTCGATTATCCTTAGACAAATCCTTGTATCGATCAACCAGATCAATCCATCTCAAATTCTTTTCTTGTTGGTTCCAATAGCGAATAGGTCTCTGCTAGGGCTTATAGGATATAAAGATGGCGGCTTTACAACCTCGCCAGGTTCTTATATACGATGATGACTACGGCTGGTGGTATTCGGACGTGAGTGTCTTGTTTATTCATGATGTTTTTGCTTTCCTAACCCATCTACCGCATGCTAACATGACGTACACCACTGCAGACCGCTATAATCATTAAATGGACTATCGGCGCCATAATTTTCGCTATTATAATTGCATACTTCGGTGGCGGTTACATTCATGCCAAAAACCGAATGTCGAAGGGACTGGAACCTCTCAGTTATCACAGATGGATGGTTAGACGGCAAATGCCACCAGAGGCTTATCCAAGTCATTTCAACGGGAATGCCGGTGGGTTTGGGAATTATGGAGGATACGCGGAACCATATCAGCCTCCTCCACCTGGTAGGTCGATAACGGAATTCCTTGGTTCTGGTGTAAATGTGAACGCTAATTGAGTTGTCCTTTTTCTCTATAGTTTACAATCCAACTCAAGGACCGCCACCGAGTTACTATCCCGAAAATATGCCGGCAAGGGGAGATATTCCATTGAATCCGACAAAAACCAGCCCGAATCAGATATACCCGGGGCAGCAATGGTCCGGTGTTACTGGTGGCGAAGCTAGCGGCAGCGGGCCGAGACCGTAACGGTTTCAAGAGCCGTTGAAGCCAGCTATAATTTGAAGATTCTATTGCACTTTTTCTTGCCATCCCCTGAACGCTTATTATAAGGGTTTCTGACATCATTGTATTTTTATACTACTAGCATCATATGGTTTCGAGCGTTTCAAAGGGCATTGGTTTTGCATAAGGTCGTCGGGAAGAGAGGATATCACGTCCGTCTTGTTACCATTCCCAACGAGACCCCGATATAATGGATTTTTTGATTTTCTGTCCGATACCCTACATGGATCCATATTAATTGAAGCAAAAAAAGGAGAATAACATCCCAGAGAATAATTAGCGATGAAGAATATCGTAGAGAACCCGAATTCGGAATATAAATCCCTTAATAAACGCCCAATCCGCCTACAGAAAATGCTGATCTCGTTGAAAACATCAATTATCACCAAAGAGGGGTAAAGATAGGACTCCCTTGCGCCTTCAATATAGCGCAACCCACCTATGATGAAAGTAAACTCCTAGGAAACCAAAAAAATGTTGCAATCCCGTCCACTACGTGCAGAAGGGAGCCAATCTCGATATTGCTCTTTATAGGTCATCTAGAACCATAGCATCTGGGTCGTTACTTGGCATTGTCGGGATATATGTCATCGGACTACCAGTAAATCTTCCTTCGAATTGGCCCATATTTTGGTCCATCATGATATCAGCTGGTGGTGTTGGCTCGCTTCTGATACAGTCCATGGAGCCGCTATTATTGATATTGCGCATCCTGATCCGTTCTTTTGCTTCCATGACCATCCTTCTAACACTGGTGTCATCCACGATCTGCTCTGGTGGCCTATAAAGAATTAAATCCGTGGAACTGCCGGAACCAGCTCTTGCAGTTGTCAATTTAGTAACACGAGGGTCGGAAACTGTCGCTGAAGAAGAAGCTTTTAGAACGGCCAGAGGTATCCGTGTCATCTCTCGTTCGACGTCCGAAAGAAATATTATTGGATTTCCCTTTTCATTCTGCGCAGGAGAGTCTGGGTCCGAGTCTTCTGACGAGGAATCAAGATCATTCACAAATATTCTGTGGGGTGTTTCGTCGACTTCCATGACGGCCGGCGGAGGGGACGAAGGACGCTGGAACGGCGGAGGGGTAAGATTCCATGGTTCCCGGGTGGTGGCGCCGTTGCCGCCGCTGTTACTTGAGCCTGAAAGTGGGTTTCTGGCAGGTGATCCCGTCCGTTTTGTGATTTTGGAAGGGGTGTTTCGGATATTTAGTTTTCGAAAACGTTTCGTCAGAGGGGATTCGACGGTAGGTTCGATATCGGCCTTGCGCTTTCGGAGATTGTATGGGATGTTGAGGGATGCTAGGGGGGTTGGTGCTGACGGCGAGGATGGTGGGCAGAAGAAACCCGACATGGTCGTTGACTTTCTGCACTTCCTAGCTGGCTTAGCTCGAGTGAAAGCTGGAATCTTTGAGTGTTACAATGATGTGAGGTAAGAGGAAACTATCATGGCCAAGGATTTTTTTAGTGATAGAGGGGGGGGGGAGGTCTAGCTATATAGAAATGAGGCGAAGTTGAAGTTGAAGTTGGAGGCACATGATGTGTGTAAGTATGGTGGCGATGGAGTTTCGAGTTCCTGTTTGTTGTGGTGGGCGAAAGTTCGATAGCCTTCTCGAAGCCAACTGGCGATGCCTTGCAGGGACCTGCCCGGGTTAGCGCCTATCTGCCACAAAGCATTCAATTCAATCCATTCAATTGTTTCTCATGAATTAATTACCTTCTATTAATACATGTGTAGTAAATAGTAGTAGATAGGTACCTAGCTTATATTCCTAGTCTCGTGCCTAGAGATAACCTATCGCCAATGCATGGTTATATATAAGTATAAACGTTATCTGTGGCTGGTGGTTCGTACATACAGTATTATTATTGCAGTCTAGCGTGATGACTCTTTCCAGATTTGCCCCGCCGTTTTATCGTTAACAATTTTCTAACCGCTCTTCAACGTCGACACATAAAACTCCCCTCAACGCTCTTTTCTGATTGTCATTCTCTGGATGACCATCCTTTTCCGCCCTCGTCATCTACCAAGACCATTGAGAACTCCCACTCTTTGCCGTCCACCAACTGCCCATCCACGGTGCCAGCAGAGCGTGATTCACCTGCAGAACCGTCCCGACAAGTTCAATCTCATCAGCTCTTCTGCTTCGTCCTCTTTCCGCAGCTACCTTTCAGTGCGTGGCAACACAAACACAAACGCCAACGACCGCAGACAAACAATTGCCTTTTTTGGTTCTGCAACACAAACAACACATCATTTCTGTGTTCCCTTGGACACCCCACCAACTCCTCCAGATAAACGCCTACATAAACGCCTCCTTCCTCCATCATCGCCATCTTCACCTCTCCGTCTTCATCTACCTGCGCTCCAATCTACTCCAGCTATCTTCAGCTTCATCATCGCCAATCTACCGTAAGTCCATCCATTCTCTACTCCAATCCGTCTCTCCCTCCTTCTTCTTCTCCTCTTCACTTTCTTCTTTCCTCCATCGCCACTTCTCTCTCCCCCATCTAACCGCCTCCACCTCCTCCATCCTCTATCTACCTACCCTTACCAGCCCTCCTCTCCGAATTCTTCCCATCCTTCTGTTCTCATCACCTTACCTCTATCTCTGTCTTAACCCTGTCTACTACTCCTCTCATCTTTCATCCTTCCCCTATTTCCTACCTCTGGCCCACACCCCTCCACCTCCAGTCCTTCCCCCCTCCCTAGAATCATATACATATTTCTTGTCAATCATCATACCTTATAGTTTTCTCTCCGCAAATACCTATATACATACACATTGGTCTTCAAGCTCCAAGCTCTTCTATGGTACTAACGCTTTATGCGATCTCCAGTCTTGGTCGAGAAAACTCGTACAATTTTTCAAAGACCTTCACCTCAGCTGCGAGCTACCATTCTTCCTGTCGGGCAACTGTGAATAGCGTGCTCTCAGTAGCTAGATTCGCCCGATACACAGCCTCCATTCAATCTTCCCCAATTTCTCCAAACACGCACAAATTAGCTTCGAGATATTTCTCGACTAAAGCCTGCAAGATGTCGACTCCCTCTTCTTCAACACAGCCAGAACCCATTGGCCTCACTGATGCTGAGAAGAAATGGTCTGCTACCAAGGTCAGACAAACGTTTATCGAGTTCTTTGAGAAAAAGGGCCACGTCTTCTGTAAGTTCGATAACTTTCAGTTCTCCTCTACAGTTCAAATTTCATATACAATTTTTCTAATCTCAATCAACAGATAAGTCGTCACCGTGTGTTCCCCTTGATGACAAGACTCTACTCTTCGCCAATGCTGGCATGAATCAGTTTAAGCCAATCTTCCTCGGAACCGTCGACGAAACGTCTGATTTCGGTAAACTCAAACGTGCCTGTAACACCCAGAAGGTAAGGTTTTCATCCTCGAATTGTTCTGTGATTGTTGATGCTAACCCAATATATCAGTGCATCCGCGCCGGAGGAAAGCACAATGATTTAGAAGACGTCGGTTCGGACTCTTACCATCACGTAGGTTATCCTTCTCCAGTTTCCTATAATAGACTGCTTAGCTAACCACGCATTAGACATTCTTCGAAATGCTTGGCAATTGGTCTTTCGGTGATTATTTCAAGAAAGAAGCAGTCGCTTATTCTTGGGAACTTCTGACCAAGGTCTATGGGCTCGATCCCGCCAGACTTTACGTCACCTATTTTGAAGGCGATCGCGCCTCTGGACTCGAACCTGACCTCGAGACCAAGGAACTCTGGCGTAAAGCTGGAGTCCCTGACGATCATATTCTCCCTGGAAACGTTAAGGACAATTTTTGGGAGATGGGTGATCAGGGACCATGTGGGCCTTGTACAGAAATCCACTACGATCGAATCGGAGGACGCAACGCCGCCAAGTTGGTCAATAATGATGACCCTAACGTTTTGGAAATCTGGAACAACGTCTTCATCCAATTCAACAGAGGCGAAGACAAAACTCTTAAGCCGTTACCCCATAAGCATGTTGATACTGGTATGGGCTTCGAAAGATTGGTATCCATCCTACAGGATAAATCATCAAACTATGACACAGATGTTTTCAAGCCCTTGTTTTCGAAGATTCAAGAAGTCGCCAAGATCCGCCCCTATAGCGGTAAATTCGGCCAGGAAGACGTCGATTCCATCGATAAGACTTACCGTGTTGTTGCCGACCATTTGAGGACACTCTCTTTTGGTATCGCTGACGGTGGCAGGCCAGATAACGATGGGCGTGGATACGTTTTGAGGCGTATTGTTCGTCGTGGCGCTCGTTATGCCCGAAAATTTATGAAGGTCAACATTGGGTCCTTCTTCTCTTCTTTACTTCCCGCTCTTGTTGAGCAAATGGTGAGTGGATTCCCCTTCGCACTATCTGCTCTACACCTCATCCAAATTCTGACTTTCAATATATATAGGGACCCACTTTCCCCGAGCTCAAAGAACAACAAGTACTAATTAAGAAATTGCTTGACATGGAGGAAGATTCTTTCGCTCGAACCTTGGACAGAGGGGAGAAGAAATTCGAGCAACTTGCCGACATCGCTACTAAAACTAAAACTCCAATTCCTGGTCACGAAGTTTGGAAACTCTACGACACTTATGGTTTCCCATTAGATCTCACATACATAATGGCCGATGAGTCTGCTGTCAAAGTCGATCTGAACGGTGTCCTTGTTGCCGAGAAGAAGGCCAAGGAAATATCCAAAGTCAAGAAGGTTGTTGATGGCGTCACTCGTCTTACACTTGATGTCCATGCCCTAGGCGCCCTCAAAAATGAGAATGTCCCAGCAGCCAATGACGAAGCTAAATTCTGTGAGTACCGGGACCTTAACACACTCTTTTACTACCATTTTGGTTCCTAACACCATGTAACAACAGTGTGGGGCGACGACGCCATCCTTCGGGATTCTAGAATTCTAAAAATTCTCGCCAGGGAGGGGTTCGTCGAATCAACGGAGGGCCTTGAAGATGATGCTCAGGTTGGTATTTTGCTCGACAAAACCTGCCTCTACGCCGAGCAAGGCGGGCAAATCTACGATTTTGGTACCATTTCCATTCCTGGAAAGAGCGAGATTTTTGTTGACCATGTTGTCTACCATGGAAAATATGCTCTCCATTCTGGCACCGTTAAGTATGGTGTTTTGAAGGTTGGCGATGTTGTTCAGGTAGAATACGATGAGGTTTGTCACCCCTTCCCTAAATACTTGGGAATCGCACTAAAATCAATTAGGCCCGCCGTTCTCTGATTCGTGTCAATCACACTGCCACACACGTTCTTAACTACGCCTTGAAGGAGGTGTTGGCTAAAAACGGGGGTGAAGTTCACCAGAGGGGATCATTGGTCGATCAGCTCAAAACCCGATTTGACATTTCTTGGGATGGACCAATCACCCCGGAACAGATCGAGAAGGTGGAAAACGAATCCAACTCATATATCAACCAAAAAGTCGCAGTCTATACTAAAGAGGTAGACATTAAAACTGCCCAAACCATCACTGGTGTTCGAGCTGTCTTTGGTGAAAAATACCCCGACCCTGTTCGTGTCGTATCGCTTGGGATTGATCTCAATCTCATTGTCGAGAACCCTACCGATCCACAATGGGCTAAGGTTTCCATTGAGTTCTGCGGAGGTACACATTTAAAAACTGTTTCTGATATCACCGAAATGGTCATCACTGAGGAGAGTGGTATCGGCAAGGGTATCCGTCGAGTTGTCTGTGTAACGAACCAAGTAGCTGCTGGCATTCGGGTTCTCGAGAGTCAAATCGCCGGCAAGCTCAAGGAGCTCGACGAAATGCCCTTCGGATCCAAGAAGGAAGCCGCCGGCAAGGCTTTCTCGACTGGACTCAATAGCGCTCCGATTGGGATCGTCAAGAAGAACTCGATGAAAGCCGAGTTCGCAAAAATCAACAAACAGATCATTGACGACGCTAAGACCCGAGCCAAAGGTCACCTCGACAAAGCCGAAGCTGCCCTCACTTCCGCCTTCACTGGCAATAACAAAAAGTCGGCCCTCATCATCTTGGATGCAGGGCCGAACGGAAAGACACTAACGGATGTCCTGAAGACCGTTGGAAGTTCCCATGGCGACAAAGTAGTTTACTTTGTCGTCAAACCAGAGGAGGAAGATAGTGATGGAAAGATCTACCATGCCCTCCACCTTCCGCAAGTATGTCGCAACTGTCACATTCATTCTTCTATTATAAAGATAGCTAACCATACTTTCTGTAGACGGCCGTAACCCAAACAATAACGGCTCCGATCATTTCGAGGAAGGTCAGTGATGTCATCGGTGGAGGTGCCGGCCCGTCCAGAGATGGCAGGACAAGCCAAGGTGCCGGTGTCAAGCTTGAAAAGTACGACGAAGCTATCAAGTTGATCGAGAAACTCATCGCCGATCTAAACGTTTAATCGGGTTTCCAGGTTTCACTTGATATCTAGAAAATCAAGTTATGGCTAGCTTTCCCTTGTTCGCAACTTCCTCCCTTCTCCTTCTTTCTCTCTCTTGGTATCCAGATATGCCTCCATTCCCATTCCGCAGACCCCCCCTCGGATTTTGAGGTTTAATTCTTGTTCATATTATCCACCGCCCCCAACATACAATTTTTTTATTAACCTTTACTCAAAATCCGGGACTGCAATGGTTTCTCTTTGTTTCCTTTTTTTCTGTTTAAGATGAATTCCTCACTCAGCGGGCTTCTTCTTCTTCTTCTTCTTCTTCTTCTTCTTCTTCTTCTTCTTCTTCTTCTTCTTCTTCTTCTTCTTCTTCTTCTTCATGATGCTGGATGTTTTTCTTATCAGTTGGCAACTTCGATACCATACCCCCCCGGCCTATGTTTCCCCGCCCCGCCATGTTTGTTAACAGAACATCATTACTATTCACATAGCCAAGTTTGGAGTGGGTTTACATTACTTTGATCTTTTTTCCCTTCTACCGATGAGGGTGCTTTTAATCATTCCATCAACGGTATTAGCTCGCTCATGCATGTGCATCCTCTCTTGCTTCAGTTCGATACCATTGCTGTTACTCGCGATTCCAATTGTATACAATTCTTGTTTTACAACTACATGTCTAAAGAGATAACGTTATAACACGTACCGACTAATTTTCCGGTGTTTAAAATGATCCGTAGATCTTTCTGCATTTCTTAACTTGTGCTGGACTGGCTGGCAATATCAGGACCATGTAGATGCTCTCTTTTTCGTAGTAGCTAGTTTGAAAACGAGAGATGTACACACTCGGAAATTCCCAAAAAAAATCATTCGATGGAAACTACGTAATAAGTTATATACATATTATAATGTTGAGGGTTCTACCAATATCTAGTTTTTGCTATTAATATATTAATATTCTCTGGTCATGCATAAGCTGGATTCTTAGATAAAGTATATATACCCGGCCCCATAGCACCATCCCTAATTTGATATTCTAGAAATTAGAGTCGGAGGGACTGGAATGTATACATACTTAGGTATATACATGTATGTAAAAAAAAAAAAAAAAAAGCAAAGTAGTATTAGGTGATTTGCGCCTGGTCTCGAGGCTATATATTAGGTGATTGATAGTGTGAGTGTAATGATATGCATGCATGAATTCGAAGGGTATGATATGACATGATAAGATAAGATTGTCCTTGAGGGACATGGCTTTTTTTTTTGTCCATGCATGATTCTGTAATTCCAATTTTTTTAGTAGTAGGATATGGGTACTTCGGATAGAGATATATATAAAACAAAATGAAAGTACTATGTACAATTAAACGACCGTCCACGAACCTTTGGGGGAATCTTGAATAAAAAAATAAAAAAAATGTTTGTAATAAGAGGAGGGGGGGAAGGAGAAAGGGAATTAATGTAGGAAAATTTCGGTGTAGGTCTTGGGGAATCAATAATGTGTTCACGAAGATGATGAAAATAGGAACGAAAACGAAGATGAGGAAGATGAAGACGTAAATGTTAAAATGAAGAAGAAGAAGAAGGGGAAGATGTCGTTAGAACCGTTATAAGGGAAAAGAAGAAAAAGGTGTAACTCCCACCTATGTACGAATGTAATAAATTAAAAAAAGGGGGCGGGGTAGAAAAGAACTTAGAGAAACCATCTCTCATGCAATTATAACCCAGACGTCGGCGATACCAGCTCCCCTCCTAATTCCATCCCAAGCCCAGTAACCTTCCCTTGCGAGCCCTGTGAGCCCTGAGAACCATTCATAGGACTCGGCGGCACCAGTCCATCAAAATTCAACCGTCTCCTCGCTTGCATCGTCATCGGTGTTCTCCCGCTTCCACCGTTGCCCCACATACCCTGCGCGGGACTAGGCGTGATATGCACAAAATCGTGAAAATTAAAACTTCCACTGCCACCTGCCCCACCACCACCACCACCTCCACCGGGCGTGTTCATCATCGAAGATGGTAATGCAGCTGCAGAATCCTTTGACGGTGGCGTCGATGGTGCAACTGAGACATTTGCTTTTGTCATTGTATTTGGAGATGGTGATGTTGCTAGGTATAGTAATAAATCTGCGCCTTCGCCGTCTGCTTTCCCACCATTGTTGTTATTGTTGCCGTTGTTGTTATTACCGTTGGGATTGTTGGGGTTATTGTTGCCTCTATTGCTGCGCTCTTCTAGTTTTTCGCCGGCTGTGGTGAAGACTGGTCGTGCGGGTATTGTTCTGTGCGGTGGAGTTCTAGGCGGCGAGGAGTGGAATATCGGTTGGTGTTCGTAATCCTGGTGATAATGATGGCTGTGATGGCGGCTGTGACCTATTTCCAACGTCGGACTACCTCTCCTTGTCGGTGAGTTTGTAAATGAAAATTGTGGTTGCGAGCCCATATCGAAACTGCTATTGCTATGATGGTGGTGATGATGAGAATAGTGATGATACCCTGGTGAGGATTGAGGTAGTCTATGTGATTCCTTCCATGCTAATCTGCCCTTATTGTGATTTCGAAAACTATGTCGTGCGCCCGGTTCATAAATCATATCGACGTCTAGATCTTGATCTTCCATGCTATTGTGGGCATATAACCCTCCTCCCCTGGTATGGTCCCCAAATGGTGCTGCTGTTCTTGCACGTTTCTTCCTATGCGCCGGACTAGCTGTATTTGAAGATGAACCACTGCCAGGCCGCCGTCTGATATTGTTGTTATTGTTGTTGATAGTATCTCCCATTACCACTCCTGCCATCATGTTACCATTCGAGTCGTTATTATCATCATAGTGGTTGTTTGTGGAGCCGTTTGCTAGGTGACGGTGCGGCGGCGAGGTTTCCTGGATAGACTGCATTCGCTTGCGCATCAAGTCCTGGTCGACCCGGGGTTCGATGGTGTCGAGATCGAGGTTTTCCCAACCACGCTGGGTTTTGTAACTGGCGAGGGCGAGACGGGATTGTAATTGGCGGGCCATCTATTTTATAAGAAAAAATAAAGAAAGGATAAGGATAAATTAATATATATGTTAAGTAAATCTTTTGGGGGGAAATATGGTAGTGAGGGTTATAGATTTTGAAGAATATATATGATTAAGTAATGGAATGTATGGGAAATATATTACCCTCGACACTTTAGCCCGCCGTAGAACCTTCTCCGAAGCCTCTGCTGTTTGTTCGTCGGTCCATGACCCGCTGAAGGACTCTGACTCCATCCAAATTATTGTGTAAGGTCGTCCCTTTCTTTTTTTTTATATATGTTGTATGGGTTTATGTGTCGAAGGGTTTTTCCAGGGTGACGTCTTTTTGTTGGATAAAGGATGAGATTCGATAGGTCGTTTCTTTCACCCCTGGTTGTTTTTTCCGATATCCGAGAGTTTTATGAAATTAGATATAAAGAGAGTGAGAGAGAGAGTCCAGTCTAGTCCAGCCTGATCTAGGATCAAAGAATAAAGGATATATCGAAGCAAAGTTTCTTTCTTTCTTTCGATGTTGGGAGAGAGAGTGTGAGATAAAACCTGTAAGATGTAAAGCTAGAAGTTCGTTATCGAAAGAAAGGGAAGGAAAATAACGGATTGACGTCCCCCTCTCTGTCTGTGGGTAATATCGCAAAACGTAATAATCGATGCTGAAACTCGGTTGTCTCGACGAGAGATATGTTACCCGTGGAAACCAAAGTGAGAAAAGAAAGAAACAACCAGGAAGCCAATTGTAGTTTTTCTAGTTCTAGGCACTGCCCTAAATTTCGAAAGCTCGCTCGTAAGAAAAAAAAAAAAAGGGACCAAATTCCCAGATGAAATGTGTTGAATTACTAGATTAGGCAGATGTCCAATCGGTAACGGGAGGAATGAGCGGCTCCTTCCAGGTGGTGCTTGGAAACGAGAGACGATGGTTTAGAGCTAGGGAGTGCGCGAGGGGTGCGCAGTTGTGGATGGTGGAGGTTGTGGTGGTGGTTGGCAATGCAATGCAATGGTGGTTGGCGGTGATTGAGCGAAGGGATTGACGGACGGCAGGCGAAGCAAAGACTTAAAGACCCTCCCTAAGTTATAATGTATAAGATATAAGATACGAAGGTGGTGAGGGTGATATGAGACTCCGTCGGATTGATGTATATTTGAAGGATATGCAATGGGATTCCCCGGATTCTAGATTTCTGAAGGCCTGATGATGATAGACAGGGGAAAGAGGCCAAAGCGTCCAGTGGTTGTAGTGTAATATAATTTAATGGACAGCGACGCTGGAAGGATATATAAGGGGAAAAAAAGTGAAGTATGTGTGCTTAAATCCCCTTATCCGATATCCGATATCGATATTATATTATTATCAGGCCTCGAGGCTCTTGAGTTTGATCTTGCGGAATTAATCTTCGTGAAGAATGGGCCTTTTTTTTAAGGGGAGCGGTTTTCAAGGCTTGTTCGGGTATGCAGCAGTAGCAGTAGCAATGTTGAAATGGATCGTTTCGCATAGGACAAACGAGCAAGAAGAGCTAAGAGGATCCAATGATAGACCGAGGAAGAGAATGCCTCGAAAGAAGGATCCCATGCAGAGAGTTCCTTCAAACTTCGGGATATAGTACTCCGTAGTGTGGTTGAGTCTGGACGTCGTTGATATGATATGATATGATATTCTATAATGTTAGCAAGGCAGTTGATGTGATAGTTATATATATATATAAGCATATCGATAAACATCAAAAGATCAAGATCAAGAGCTGTATCAGAACAAAGAAGAGAACTTAAATAAGGTCGTGAGACATCAGGAGGCAAGGATCTTATTCAAAGATCATGCACTGCAGTCCGAGTTTCCCGTTCCCGAGCTCCAGGTCACAATCTCTAAACGCCCAGACCAGATCAGACCAGATATCAGGTTCAGGAACCGTAGTCTCGGATTTCGAGGGTATCTATGAGGTATAGATATTGGATCGAACAATATATAAAGGGCTGCAGGACAGGACAGGACAGGACAGGACAGGACAGTGCAGTGCCGTACAGGGCTGAGTATGGTGAGGGCATTCAATGGACAAGGCACGATGCCATGGTCAGACGATGTCCTCTGTAAGTGATTCGACTCGACTCGACTCGACTCCAATGTTGGCAATTGCAATTGGGGGCTAAAAAGCAGGCTGCATGGTTCTTCCCATGACCATGTCCATGTCCATGTTCTCTTTTGATGGATGTAATCTCGATAAAAGCGGAAAACTAAGGCTCCAATTTCGATTAAAGAAAAACACCGAACAAAGAGCGAAGCAGGGGAAAAGCAATATGCATGCATCGGATCTTGTTCCTCTCGATATTATATATTATCGGATACAATACTTCTGTATGTGTATAAGGATAATAATAATCATAAGATCCCAGACATCGCTTCCATCCATAGCTGACTTACTTACCAAGTAGCAGTATTAGTTAATAGGTGGTTCTAATGGTTGAAGAATCCGGGGTAGTTGAAGTCGGGTCGAGCTGTGGAGGTTGAAAGAATCCTTAAAATTGAATCCAACAGAAAATGCGTCGCCAACGTTAACGTTACTCCATCGAAGTCCGGTCCTAAGGAAGCTTAGACCGGTAAGAAGTCCGTACAAGAATAAGAACAAGAAGACAGAGATTTCATTTCACTCCGGTTGGAAAAGGATAGTAGGAGAATAAACGTTCTCGTGGGCTGCCCGACTGCGATCCGGGTTCATTGACTTGGGAGGTGGAGATAATTAAAACATCCCATCCCGTCCATGGCCATCTATCCATCCATCCATCCATCATCAGTCATCAATTGACCAAATCAATTGACCAAGCAGGAAGGTCCTCTTCGGAAAGTTCACGCTATCCACGGTACGTATCTACACTTCCATACAGACATCCTACTAAGTACCAAGGTACTTACATATACATGTACATATTCTTACTAACCTTAAACTCTTGAAGTGGAAAGTAGAGCTCGTTCGACTCAATGCAAGGCCATTGAATCCTCAATTGAAAAAAAAAAAAAAAATCCTATGCCAAAATGGCACAGCGTCAAAAGCCGCATGGTTAACAAACCGATTCGATGGGCTCCGCTCCCCCCCCCCAAAAAAAGACTCCGGCCAGTTCGGTGGAGTTACTGTACTTCCGCTGTCGCCAGACAAGGCCTAGGCCGGCGGACCTTATGGCCTGCATGGCACATACACACGCTGTGCACTCGAAGCTATAAAACATATAATCAACAAGTTGATCCACAATGAGGAGCGTTGTTGCTTCGACCTACATATGCATCATATGCCATGCCCATGCAACGACGAGGCGAAGGGAGTTCAAGATTATAATTATAATTTCAATTATAATTATATTAAACGACAATCGCCCTCGCGGCCTCGGCGCCTACCTCTAACAATGATATTATATTAACCGTAGCACCACATGTACAGCTTCATCCTTCATCATCAAACAATCATATATGCACACACGTACATGTGTAAATTACCTGTTAAGTTCCAATATCCGATTCTCTGTGCCTCAATAACTAAATAACTGCGAAACCTCAACTTTTTGTTCCCCTATCATCATCCATCACAGCTTCTTTTTTTCCCTTTCTCTTTCTCCAAACCATTTCCCCTTTCGATCGAGAGACCCGGCCGACAGGCAATTTTCAACCAGGCCCCCCGGGATGCAAAGCAAGGAACGCCGCCCAATTGGAAATCACAATCGCATATGGGGCAATCGGGAAGATCGGATATCATAGTATCCATGCCTCGACGGAGCGAGCGAGACCTCAATTTGTATGTCATATAAACGTAACTCTTCGAGCGCGAGTTCAGCCTCACCGCATATCCCGTTGATGGTACCAAAGCCTTGCTCTACATCCATATATCTACCTATCAATCTATATATATAAATCGCAACAATCGACAGAAGCGGAATGATTTCCTACTTAATATTGACAGAACGCACAAGCTAGCTCTGCCGCCTCGATATAAGATTTTTTAGAAAGCTCAACCAATAACATCTCAGATTCCTAACCTTTTCCCGCGACGGGTGAAGAAAGCTCTGAGCTGTACAAGTTTGAGGTCGTAACCTGCGCCAACCGTTCGAAGGCTTTCATTGGTCCTCGCCACGATTGGATCAAAAAAAAAAAAAAAAAAAAAAAAAAAAAAACTCGCACTATCCGTTGTGGCTCCACATGCATATCTCATAGCGGGCATCTGTATCTATCTATCGATAGCTAAGGCTGAAGGTACATTACATGCCCGGTAACTTCATATTCGCCATTGACGTAAGATTTGATCAAAAGATGGCAAAATAAAACAAAAAAGGGGGTTTTCCGGGGCAAAATCTGTCGAAGGAGATCTTTGTCTATTCCTACGGATTGTAAAGTTATAATTCATTGGTAAAGGCGCATATGCACAGCTGCAGTCGCCCCTTCAATGAAATCGCAAAATGAGGGTAGAGGGGCTTCCGTGTGCAAAATCGGCATCTCGCATATATGCAACATTCCAATGTTCAAAATCTCGAAACCAGCATCGTATCCCCTCCTAGCTCCTTCCTTGTCGTCATTTCGCATCCTACAATTTTAAACTAACCCATAAGACATACGGACCCTAGTTAACCTACCCCTCACCAAATCACCTGACATCGCGGGCGGGGGACTACGCTGGAAGAAGAATAGAAGAAGGGGGGGGTTGTCGGTTGTTTCCTCGATGTAAGGGGGTTGAGTGTTATTTAGCTTTGAATCCAAAGCCAGGTTAAGGGTCATGTAAAGGGTCTCGCCGTTCCACGACAGATGATGGGAAACCCTGCCGTGTGACCACCATGCGGACCCTTCCACTTAACAAAACCCACGCTATATAAGTTGAGGAATGTTGATTCTCCCTCATCGAGGGATGATATACATAAAGATCCCAGCCGCAGAAAGATCTATTGTAGCTGAGGAATTTTCCAAATGCAGCTTTGCTGTGGGTTAGCAACGATTTAGTTAAGTAAGCTAGTGCGGCTGCTACAAGGAAACTTCCTCACCAGCCTCGAAGGAAATATCTTTATTGTAAGACCCTTACAGATGAGAGATCAATCAATTATGATTCTTGTTCTTGTAGTCCAAAAAAAATAAAGAGGTGGAAACACTCTCTGACCGGAGTGTTCCCTTTTTGTTAACCCTTTTCCAATTCCATTCACAAAATCCTAAATCCACCAAAGGAGATATAAATATAAATACACCTAGAAATAAGGGGGAAAGGTTCCCCTCAAAGTAAATGGTGATATCCAAAAAAACCAAAGAACCAAAGAACCAAAGAAAGGGGACGACGTGACACAGGAATAACACCGAAGGCATGATGCTGAACTTGCTAGCTTGTGTATAAACAATAGCTGCCAAAAAAAGGGTTAAAAAGTCAAAGGTCGTAAAAAGGCTTGAGTGATATGGCTAAGCGGAGTAGTGAATGGTAGAACGAACGGTGGCCTGCGTGAGCTGCAAAGGGAGGTTGGGTATAAATGTAAACAATACGAGCCACGTTCGAAGGGAGTATGGAGAAAGGAAGAGAAGAGATAGGGAAGTTGAGAGATAGATCGATGACCTTGTGTGACCTTAAAAAGTCAGATGATGAGAAAATACCATTTCAATAGAGGATGAGAGAAAGAGAGACACCAAAGTCTCCCGACATGTCTAGCAAGAGCAAGTATCCTCTTAGCCAGTTTCTGAGATAGCCCAATAAAAGAGAGGAAAGAAAAAAGAGCCACAGCAACACCATCTAACAGATAACAAAAGGAAAAAGAACGTAAGCCCAGGTCATTAATTTAACTGAAACGAAAGCAAACAAAAAGAGGCGCAATATCAACGAGTACTCGATGCATTGGCGTTAGCAAGACCAGCTTCAAGTGTACTCGGTGTTGGCTCCTCGGGAGCAGAAGGATTAGCACCGCTGTCCGAGCGGCCACGCCTGCTAAACCGGTTGAGGAAAGCAGGTGGGCCGGTGGAGAATGATTGTTGGGTCTCGATGTTACCCGCATCCGGAGCGGGCGTATCACTAACGGTGTTGGAGTTGGGGTTGTTATTGCGACCGAATGGATTCCAACGAGTGTTTCGGGATGTACGTCGGGTTCTCTGAGCCTCCGTCCGACCTCGTCGACCATTACGGTTGGCATTGTTGGGATTCGAGGGCATCAAGTAGGCTTCAGCTCTATACCACCAGGTACTAATCGGGCTCCTATTGAGCTCAGCAGCCTGTTGACGTCTTCTCTCGCGAGCTTGTTCTTCGGCTTCGATTTCGGCTTCGGTCCGAGGCTTGGGAACATAATAATCCGCTTTGCAGAGCGGACAGCAGGCACGGCGGGCTGTTAACCAAGGGTCGATACAGGCGGTGTGGAAAGCATGGCCGCAAGTCAAGCCACGAACGTCGTCAGAATCTTCGAGGTTATCGATGCAGATAGCACAAGTATCGCCACAGCTGTTGGCCATATCGGCAGGGAGAGCTGGCATCGGTTCGTCATCATCGTGTTCACCTTCATGATCGCTGTTTTGGTTAGATGCAACCCTTTGGATTTCCGCGGATGGTCTTTGGTTTGGTGTTAGTGTACCCGCAGTAGGAGTCGTGCCGGTGCCCGTGGTGGTCGTAGCGATAGTCGTGGGGGCTGCTATAGGAGTGAGAGGAGTGGTGGTCGTAGCTGGAGGTTCAATCTGATCGATTCGGCGATCCTGGTCTTGGGATTCCCGCTCAGGTGTAACAGGTTTTGTCGGGTCGGCAACGGGTTCAGGGATTTTAGGTAAAGGCGAGGCGGGAGGGTCGAGGTCGGACTGGGTTTGAGTAGCGACAACGGGAGCGGAGGCATCTGTAGGAGCGATCCCGCCGGTAGTGGGAAGACCCATAACTTCACGATTTGCACGCCATGTTTTGTATTTTGTGACTGGAAACCTCTCGTTGACTTCGTCGACGGTCATGAGTTTCTTCTCTCTTCTTCGGCGATGAGGTCGAGCGCCGAGTGCTTGAAGGTCAACTTCGTCGACACCGTTGGCCCTAGCGCGGTTCCTTGCATTGTACCTGAAGCAATATTTGACGCCGACAATGATCCTAGAATTCCCCGATTGAGGGGAGACGACGGTTAGAATGACCGGATAGAGGAAAGGAAGGGATGCAAGGTGGCGAGGGTTGGGTATTAGTTTACCATAGATTTGTAAATACAACACCAAATCCTAGCGCTACAAAGAAGAGCAGGGGCGAATTCTGGGTTCCTCCACCGCCGCCGCCGCCGCCACTGGTGGGAGTGTTGGTCGCAGATGGGATAGTGGAGGTTATCAGAGTAGGCAGGGTGGAAGTCGGATGGCCGGTGTAGGTAGAAACCCGCGGGAGACTGGATACATCCTGGGACATGATTGGTGATGGTGATGGTGGTGATAAGGTTGATCACCTGGAGTGGATGAAGTGAAGTGTATAAGAATAAGAATAAGAATGAAAGAGGAGGAGAGTAATAGAAGGATGAGGAGAGGGTAGTAGTTAGGGAGGGAAAAAGTGTTGCAGAGACAGGCCCCCGGGTATCGGTCCAAGGTCGAAAGTCGAAAGTCGAGCGAGCGATCGAGGAGTTCCCAGAACCACTCTAAAGCCGTAATATTGGTATCATGTGTCGGAAGAAGGGATATTATTATTATTATTTTATATCATATCATCCGAGGAGTCGAAGGGACAAGAAGAAAGGAGAAATAGCGATGGTTGGGTTTTAATGAAACGGATGTCGAGATCAAATCGAATCAAATCAGATGAGATGAAGAGGGAAAAGAGAAAGGTTAAGTAAAAGTTGGTTGTTGTTGTTGGCGTTGTGGTTCTTTTTAAGAGAATTGAACTTGGAACTGGAACTGGAACTGGAACAGAAACAGGACAGGACAGGATTTGGGCTGGGCTGGGCTGGGCTGGACCGGGGTGGTTTGGAACTGGGAACTGGGCAGAGCAGAGCAGAGCAGAGCAGAACAGAACAGGACCGGTTTAAGTTCTGGGCTGGCCGGCTGAGACGGGAACTCGGACGGCAAAGGATAAAAGATTTGAATCGGATCGAATCGTACGAGAACCACTTAATTATCCACTACTTACTACCTCTCACTCACTCAGCTACCATATAACTAGGTATATACCCACTGACTTGAAAATTATATTATGGAAAAAAAAAAAGAGAAAGCAAAGAGATACACAAGTAAAAAAATAGAAGAGAAAAAAGGCTTATTATGTATCAAGTCAGAAAGAAAGAAAAAAAAAAGAAACAAAAGAAAAGAAAAGGACGAGACCAGATGCAGTGTAAGATGTAACAATCGCTAGTTCGATCAAAGCTGTCTTTGAAATCTTTTCGAAACCGCAGCCGGACGGGACACTGCCCAATCCAGTCCCATCATTAATTACTTACTTAGTATATCATATGTTATTGAATATTTGATAGAAGAAGAGCAGACGAGAAGAAGAAGGTATAAAATATGTTATCACCGTCGAAACCGTCCTGTTGAATTCTGTAATTCAAAAAATCCAAATTACTTCTAGATCCGCGACCCGGAAAGTATATCTCCATCTTATTAATCCTTTCGCTGTACTACAAGGACCTTATACCGTGAATATATTGATTAAGTAGAGCAAGTAAGTAAGTAAGTAAGTAGTTGAAGTCTTGGTTTCAGGGATCTTAATCGAGGGCTTGGGCTGTGAACTGCACCTTCCACTAACACCGTTAGCACTATTTCACAATCTGCAACTTCGGTTCCATCTTTTTTTTTTTTTTTTCCCTCTACGGACTGTTATCAGATAAATCTATATCTCAATCATCTACTACTTTACTATATACTTCCCTAGGTACTTACTTAAGTAATGAAATATGGATGTATGGATGTAAGTGAGTAGGTATTCCTGTGATCATGCGGGCTATTTTTGAGGCTTCCAATTAATTAATTTAATAGCCTCCCCGTCGCGTATCACGCTGACAGTTAAGTTTGACATTGCGCCTTCTATTAAACCTTCTTTTTCCTTTTCCTTTCCTTTCCTTTCTTTTCTTTTCTTTACTTTACTTTACTTTACTTTCTCTTCTTCAATATCATGTCATGTCATGTCATGTCAAAGGGAAAGGTCGGCTTCAGAACCTACTCGGCCCGCAGAAGAGCCGGTGGAATCGGAAAATCAAGGCCTTGCATGACCCCACTACTACCTCTCTCTGTCTGTGTCTATGCCTGCGTCTATGTCTATAGTATAAATATTAATCTTCTGACACAGAGGGAAAAAATGTAAATTTTTTGCCCGCCGAGAGAGAGAAAGCCTGGTGACCGAGTTCCAGATAAAGCTATCGACTCGATCCACAATGCAATGACACCCGGAGCTGCCCAGCCAATAATACAAGACCACACCCTGGTTCAACCCAACCTTCTTGATATCCATACTTTCTTGTCGAATTCAATGTTAATGCGGGGGGGAACCATTGCATTTTGGAGTAGACAGTGACACTCACCTGAGCCTGTCTTCAAATATTAATAAATGACGACACCGGTGTGTAACTGTAATATCGTTAAACGGGTCCTTCGGCAGGCTTGACATACCAAACTGAGCTGGGGAATTCTAATTCGAACGGGTACCTTTTTTTTCTTCCCTTTTCTTTGCTTTCCCTCTAACTAAATATTTAAGAGCAGATCCGGCTTGCCCCGTTTGACCTTTTTCTATTTTATTTTGGTCTATCAAAATTCATATCGATACTTATTGATAATGGTGACATAATCGGATTCCGACTAAGTTACGCCAGAATGGTATCGACAAATGCAAAGCACACTCCCCTCCTTAAACTTTAATTTAGAGCGCTCGGGCTCAGTTAATTTCACAGAGTTCTTCATTTAATATCAGATCTTTGACATTTTGATCTTTGATTCCAGTAGCTAGAGAATAAGTCCCGATGAAAACAGAATCTCATTCTTCCTGATTCAGTTAACAATTTGTGCCAGTTCTACCGAGGATCAACGGAGCTTGGCGTTCCCCCCGCCGCAGAGTGCAAAAAGCTTACTTGGGATCAATTATATCCCGCAGTCTAGTATCTCTATTCTATTCTGTTAAAAAGCCCCCCGCAGTGATACCACGAGACTTGCTAGAACTGACCTGCTTTTGAAGAAATTTTTCATAAGAAAGAAAAAAAAACTTGCATTTGATAGTATATATTTTCAAGAGCTCTACTAGCTCGATCTGTCTATTCGAAGTATTACATGTGATATCGATAGCAATTGGGGATCCGTTCTTGATTGCGAAATATCTAAGCCCACTTCCTCCAATGCCTCTCCATGATCATGACGAATCCGCTGTAATCGACTTGCATATAAACCCGCTTCGTTCGTATGATATGGTTCCTTAGCTATCAAAGCCAAGCCAGACACTAGGTAAACTAGCTAGGGCGGGTAAAATCCCATCATTGTGAGTACAAAGCAGATGGGGTTCCTCTCCTTTGGAACCTCCCGGACCTTCTGCTACAGGGGTCAGATCGTATATTCCTTAGCTGTGTTTTCTTTCCTTTTCTCAACTTAACTGATATTACTTTCCCCATTGAATGGTAAGCTTTTTTAAAGATACCACCAAAAGGATTCGAGGGGGTAAGTGTAGGGTGGTAATGAGGCTGAGGGGTCCAAAAGCTCCAGAAGAGCTAGCTGGTTTTGCCGGGTATACCGGATCAATGGTCGACATCTACATATCTACTAGGTACTTGTCGAACAAGGGTTATATAAAATACACACCACATTCGCGGAGGACGTCTACTTAAGTCCATGTACATATATACCCACGTTTTCCCCCTCTTTTAGTCGGATTTGCCTCCGGATGGCCCTCGAGACGTGGGTTTTTTTTTATACCGTTTTTACTTCTCCACAGTTTCTCCATCTGCGACTCGTTTAGGCTGGTCTGACTCGAGTGAGGAAGGAAAATGTGGGGTTTAATAGGAAAACTTTGAGGGAATATAAAGGGTTTGCGTATACGAAGTCTGCAGATATCTAAACTAGTGGATCGATATCAGAGGCTTAATGGTTAAAGTTTGGCCCTGCAGCCGTTTTTATCCAGTGCATCGAAGGGAATGATCGATCGAGTTCAGATTGTTTCGTTTTTCGATGTTTATATACTTAAGTACCTACTACTAGACTACTTATCTAGGCAATTCTTTCAGACACCTTGAAGTATATTATATGTACCCCGAGATCCTTTGTTTCGATGGGGGTTCGTATATCGTCGGACTTTATAAGCTGTTTAGCCGCCGATAACTCTAATCCAAGTCTTTAACGAAGCTTCCGGTATATTGATACTAAAACTACTCTGGTTTGACGATTATCATCTCGATCGAAGTAATAAAATTCTTCTTCAGAAAAGAAGAGTTACTAGATATACAAGAGTTTTGTGTCGCCATAAAATATAATAGAGAGCTGAAGTAGATCTAGAATTACCCTGTATATAAATTTCTATAAAATTAAGTCAAATCCAAAAACCTCAAAAAAGTTTCCCCCATCTCAAAGCAAGACCGAACCACCATCTCAAACCTTTTTTCAAAAAAAACACATCCCCGTGACTCCTCAACCTCTCAAAAGAAAAAGTCAAATCCAACCCAAAGATGGCCGCTATCGTAACCGAGAAGCCGCTCTCCAATCCGTCGAACCCTGTCGTCTTCTTCGACGTAGCCCTGGGAGGAATGAATGGTTGGTGGAAAATCCCATTAACTCTCCCCAGATATCCGGTCTCCATAATATCATGCGCGGATAGAACGGAGAGAGAAGCAGCTTTGTCATAGCTTCAA
This sequence comes from Arthrobotrys conoides, assembly GCA_036971725.1. Lineage (NCBI taxonomy): Eukaryota > Fungi > Ascomycota > Orbiliomycetes > Orbiliales > Orbiliaceae > Arthrobotrys > Arthrobotrys conoides. The sequence goes on from JAVHJM010000010.1 coordinate 427,477, forward strand.
TTTAAACCGATGGATCGAAAGAAAATATACAACAATAACAACACAGAAACACTAACTGACTAAAACACAACTTGTCTTGGACTTTACAGGTGAACCCCTCGGACGTATCAAGATCGAACTCTATGCAGATGTTGTCCCCCTCACCGCCGAGAATTTCCGACAATTCTGCACTGGCGAGTCGAAGAATAGTATGGGTCGGCCACAAGGGTACAAAGGATGTAAATTTCATCGTGTGGTACGTTGTCTCCATTTCTCCCTCTCTACTTCCTTTTTTCTTCTTCTTCTTTGAAACACAAGGGAATCTATAAAGTTACATATATGTTTTTGTATTATTGTTATTGTTATTGTTTATGAGACACGTCTGTAGTTCTTCCAAAACTTGTGATTGTCATTTTGCTTTTCTCTTTTTTTGTCTCTCGGAATTACGCACGGAGTGCGGATAGATCGATGAGGATATAACCATCCTTCTTCGAGCTTCAGTGCAACAGAAGAACTCCTCAAACCACACTGGAATATCCCCTGCTTTTCCTTCCCAAGCGTCGAGAATTCTCGTCTGTACAACTTTCATCTACAATATGTATTCTCCCGCGGCATCCATTCATCAATCAATCGACACGCAAATAAAGATCTTTCCCAGAAACCCCGCGGAATTTATGGCTAACCCCCTTCTTTTTCTTAAACCGTCGGACAGATCAAAGGTTTCATGATCCAAGGAGGCGACTTTTTAAACGTAAGTATTCCGCAAGATAAAACCAGCCCCCCCCCTTTTCTTTTTTTTTGTTCAGCTAGTTAGTTGTCTCTCCTGCTAACAAACCCGCGGTAACACCAGGGCGATGGAACCGGTGGAACGTCGATATATGGAACCCGCCATTTCAAAGATGAGAATTTCATCAAGAAACACGAAGCGGCTGGAATACTTTCTATGGCGGTAAGTGTAACATCCTCCCCATCTCAATCACAAATGAAATCAAAGATAATTTCACTTGTCGATTTATTATATCAATTTGGAATCAAGTTGACTAATATTATAATATCGTTCCTTCTTTGTTGGATTTGAAAAAAAAATGTAGAACTCAGGACCAGACACCAATGGATCACAATTCTTTATCACAGCTGATGCGACCCCGCATCTTGATAACAAGCATGTGGTGTTCGGACAAGTCGTCGAGGGTATGGATGTTGTCAGGAAAATTGAGAACGCTCGAACCATTCTTGATCGTCCGACTTCCGATTTGGTTATTACACAGTGTGGGGAGATGTGAGCGACTACTAGCATACCTACATGTATATTTTAATAGCATGACTACCAACTGCTTTCAAATAAAGAAAGCAGTATAATATCTTGATGGGCGGAGAGGAAAAATCGAGATTATATCATTATTCTAAAGCAAAACAAAGAATAACTGTAGTTTTACACTTCTCAGAAAGCCAGAGAATATAATGGTAGGTATAGGGTAAAGCTCGAGCCACTAGTAATGTATTTCTTTTCTCCCGATTTCCAGAAATACACAAATAAAGAAATTGCGGCGCAAAAAAGAAGAAGAAAAGAAAGAAATAAAATAATCCCAACCAAAAATCCAAATGTATGTGTGTCGCTCGAATCATGAAAACCTATTACTACAGATACATCCTTCTCCCCTTAAGCTTACTTTCTTACAAGCGCCACACCGGCCGATAGTTCACCGGGTAGCTCTTCGGCGCCCATATCGATCATCTTGTTGATTGTCCATCCGATAGCAAGGAGCATACCGATGGTGAATGTAACAAATAATACAAAAGGAACACTGACATCCTTCTTTTGACAAGCATTTCCGCCCCAGTAAGTCGTCTTGTTCGCTCCACCAACCTTAACAACTGTTGGTGTGCAAACACAGCTCCAGCAATTCGACTGTGTAGTGGATTTGATGCAGTTACCGCGACCGTTACATTTGTTCGTACGGTTTTCGCAGACATCACGGTTTTCGAAGCATCCCGGCCTGGGACGGGCGATCTTGTTTGCGTTCTTTTGGAGCGGGGTGACAACTGATGTATCTTCTTCGTTTGAGGCGGACTTTGGTGGTGTGCTTGGGACTAAAGGAGCTTCCTTGCGCTTTGATTTCTTGATGTCGAAGTTACCAATGAAATCTACGTTGTCACTTCGCTTTGCGGTTTTGGAGTCCAATGGGATCAAGCCGACAACTGATGGGTATTCGCCAGTGGCCTTGACGGCCTGGTTGAGGATTCTAGCCATAAGTTTCGAGGCAGTCTGATACTTCTGAGAGCTGGTGCCGTCCTTGTTGGCGATGGTGGATAGAGAACCGATGTGAATAAAGATTGTGGCCTTTTCGGCGATAACTTGCTCAATAGTCTTCTCGGCTAAAGATTTTAGAACCATATATTCTTCGAAAAAATCGATATCACCGGACTTTTTCTTATTGAATTTTGAGGCGTCGGATTTGCCGACAGCGGATTCAAATTTGGACCATTCGTTGTAATCTGCGGCTATTTCAATTCCACTTTTCTGGATCGTATGTTAGATGTGGTTCCATATGGCATTCTGTATAACTTGACTTACTCGAACCGGTGAGACGACGTCTACGAAGCCACCTTTAGCATTGTTGTATAGTGATTTCTCTTCCGACCCCATCACATTCCCAGCTTGCGATTCTAGCTTTTTGAGCAAAGTACCCACATCGGTGAACGGCGGCGAATCCTCGATCTCGAATGTAGGCGTTTCGGTCCAGAATGCTATTGCCCTTCCGGTTAGCCGTTCAATCACCCTCCTATGAGCCTAAGCGTGGAATTCCCTTTACCATCTGGACTCTCAACTCCTCCAACCGTTACCACAATGGTACCATCAACATCGGTTTTGTCCAACCATGACCTATGAGAAGAACTGGATACCATCTGTAACTTGTAGACATTGACACCATCCCCGATTGAGTGGAACTGCGAGATACCGAGTCTGGCGGCCAGGGACAATCGGGTCTCGATATGTGTCAAGACCTCAACCTTATTTGTCTTGCCTGTCGAATGCACATTCGGCCATGTGTAGAAGGGTGCATTTTCAGCCCATGTTGGTTGCAGACTAATCAAAGCCGCGAGGGTGGAGAGGAAAGTGGCCTTCATAGCGGGTGTGGTGGAGGTTGGGGAATCGGAGACGCGAGGAGCCCGCGGGCGAGTTATCGACGTGAATATATGAAATGCGATATATTGGACACCAGTTGGTAACTTTACAAACTCCCGTTGTAGTCCTCTGATGATGTCGGCAGTACCTGTGTCTACACCCGTATCTTGGAAATCGGCCAGTCGTCAGTGACCTTTATTTCCAAACTCCAGTCCGAGGTTGTAGTCGTGTATAATGGTTATAGTAAAGTGGTGGTGGTGATGTGATGACGATGGCAGGAATGGCAAGTTCCGCGTGGAAGGCAAAGCCCCTGTCTCTGGCTCTGGCTCGGGTTGTGTCAAACGCTTCGCTGCCTCAACCTCTGGCCACTGTCAGTCCAGCACATGCACACAGACACAGCCAGCTTCTACCAAAAACCTCCATCAGAACCGCAGCCTCTCACAGATTCCAGCTGTTACCAGACCATCTCCAGCTTCAACAGGCGACTAGGCCAGCCCGCGTCTTCCATGTCCGATTAGCAGTGTTCCCCTCTGTTAAATGCCCCGCTTACCGTCGTCGATACTGTCGCTTGTGACTACCCGACGCCACAGTCCGCCCCTGGACTTTCCCGTAACAAATATCCCGATATAGACCCCATTCTTTGAGCTCTAGACGGATGTTCAGCTTCCTACGGACCTCGCGATCACTTTGGAAAAGTCGGCGGTCCCAGAATCCAGATCTACGGTTCTATCGGGTGACCTTTGCACCCTATCTCTCGTTTCGACGATGGGGTCGCCCCGTTGTCGCCCTCGGAATGGCCGGCGGCTTCATCTATTACAATAGCGATATGTTGGAGAAATCTTTTTCGAAAGGACCGTTTTATATCCCATTATGGTTTGCGTCAAGTACAGCAGCACCTTTGTACGAAGTGGATGGACCCGAACATAAAGATTATACCGCCTTGATGAGAGATGCCCAACGGCGGGTGGATGCTGAAGGTATGATTATCTTATATAAGATAAGCTACGATTCAAATATGGTGCTTACAAAGTATACTGTTCTCTAGATGTCGTTCTACATGCGGTCAAGAAACGGATTATGTCCTCGTCCCTCAATATGGGCCAATGGGAAGGATTCGCCAGTCCTTTTTGGATGACATTCCGTCTCGCTGCCCCTGGAGTCACATGGACGCGGAAAAAGTCAGTGTCTTTTCCATCATTATTCTATCTTCTCTATGGATTTAGTAGCTAACTGTGCTGTAGCCTCGCTATTTCATTTTCAGGCATCGATATCGTCGACCGGCCTGTATCTCCCCGGAATCTTATGCGCTTCAACTGCATCGTTTACCCACGAGCTGCCGCCCTTAGTATGCAGTCAACTTTTGGTTCCATGTATAGCTCTATCCGACAGGTAGTTTGGCCGGGCGAAGTAACCCCTCCACCCAAAACGAACCCGCTCAAAAAACCAGATCCTCCAAAAGGGGAAAAGCAGAGACTGGACGTCCCTCTTCTTCCTTCTGGGGCGATAATGGCCATTCACGAAGCAGCCGAGAAGGGAGCCATCACCATGTTCAAAGAAATGTCTCGTGATTATCAAAAGAATTCTCCTCCCCCGCCCAGAGGATGGATAGTTGCGGACGGAACCGTCCGTCTAGTTGGCACGGAGCTCGTATTGATACTTGATTTCCGGGTCGCCTTCAATCCAAAGAATTTTGATCAGCATTTTGTCTACGAGTTAAACCCGAGGCATCATACCCCCAGATTGGGCATGAACATCCACACCTTCGAAAAACCAGGTCTACCGCCACCTAGACCACCGCCGAAACAACCGCAGAAACCGCAGAAGAAACCGCAGAAGCAGCTACAAAAGCAGCAACACCAGATACCCGAGCGGGAACAACCGCCGCCACCACAGTCGCCGCCGGAGAATGAACCGCTTCAGAAACCGACAGTTCCTGTTGAAGCGCCGGCCGGTCCTCCCGAACAGCAGCAACAGAGGCCGCAGGGCGGGCCAAGACCTCAGCAGGCAGAACAAGAAGTACCGCGGAAGCGGTAGTTCTACAGTAACAAGGAGCTTATTACCCTTCCTTCCTGTAACACCCTTGAACAGCGAAGTTTTTTCTTCATCGCCGCTCCATCCTAGAGCCTCCGGGTCACAGAGGCTGTTTGCCGTTACTACCAAGTAAATGAAACGTTTCCACTTCTTGTTAATATTGCACGATTTCTTTCTTTCTTTTTTCTTTCTTTTTTTTTTTTTTTTTTTGCGACTTGAAGCCTGGGAAACTCTCTGATTCTCTGTTCGTCTTTCTGGCATTCCGGCGTTTGATAGGGCTGTTCGTGTGGGCTATCGTTATTGTACTGGTTATTGTCACTCTACTTTTAAAACCCAAACAAGAAGTTGTAGAATATGGAATTTAGCAGCGGCTTTGGTTGTTCGGGTCGTCTCTTCCCCCCCGGCTCTTAATGATAGAATAATGACGAGTTTCTTTGTATTTTATGGCACCTAATCGTGGAGGGTATTAGTATTTTCACTAGTGGGTACGAGACTTCGAGAGAGAGGGTATAAGGAGATAGACTGCATGTATTCATGATCTATTCACTGTCTGCAGCTGTGTCTTTAGTACTATATATAAAATTATATTCGATGATTCGCTCTCCTCGCAAAACCAAATCAAGCAAGAGCAGGAGCCCCGATTAAAAGTACTTAAGATGCTAATAAAATTGGTACTTTTCTTAACCACACCCATCAGGATCGAGATTTCCTCATATCTACGCCCGCTATCTTCCTATCGAAACATCCATGATATACGCTGCTGACGCTTAATTGATGAAATTCACGCAGAAGAAATGAAGTGTCAAGCTGCCAAACACGAAGTCGGCGAAGGCTCTATAAAAGATATATATTGTTAGAAATATGATAAGAGGGAAAAGACCGGCTGATCATATGGAAACTTACCTCTCCGGTGATACGCTTGAGAACTCTGCCTTATTCGCGGGGTTTGTTTGGATTCTTAATGACGCAGTGAGGACGAATTGACCGACGGTGGCAGCAAATCCAGCAAGGAAGGCATTGAATGGCTGACGAACGACAACATCAATTAGTTTTCACTCAAAACCCTCCCATACTCTCGATTGAATGTTGAAACATACGTAGTTGCCTGCCACGACACAGTATATGAATTGGAGAGCACCAACGGCTACCAGGAATCCCAGAAAGACATCGATCAACTTAGTCCGCTGCGGGGTGTCCTTTTGATATTTGTCCCAGATGGCACCGGCAACAGCGAATGGGGACGAATTCGCCGACAAGTTTACTGTCGATGTAGACGACGAGGAGGATGTAGTGGTGGTGGTAGTTGAAGTCTTGGGAGTCGCTTTGGGGGCGGCATCGACAGTTGTATTTGGCGTCGACGGTCGAACCGCGGATGGCTCTGGAGTAGTGGCACGGGCTTTACGAGCCATTGTGGTATATTAATTAATCGAAATGGATAGTTTCCTGGTATTGATGTATCAGGGTATGGATATGAGGGCGTATCGGTCTATGCCTGCACGTGCTGATACGTCGAGATGGATGCCGTTGTGGATTGTAATTGGGGAGAAGATGACAGCATAGCTTAAGCCGGTCGATTCGCGGTTTGGGTCTGAGTTGCGTACGCCCTTTGGTGGTGGTGTCTGCCCTGGTCTGGTCTCGTACTTAGTAGTCTGGTCTGCTGCAACTGCGGCTCGTTTGGACCACACGCGCAACACACTCCGCTGAATTACTTAAGCCGGGGAGCATAAACTCCGACCATACCGGCTTGATCGATTTGTCAGTTCCAAAGAGCCCAGGCCTGGTCTTCCTCTTCTTCTGGTTTGATCCAAGCGAGTGCATCGATAATTCGGAACATCTGTCATTACCTCCATATCTGCCTGAGAATCATCGGGTAATTCAGGATTATTGAGTCGAAGAAGTTTTTTCAAAATGGTGAGTTTGAGGGACAATTACATTGCATTGTAAGGGTTTGCATTGTAGGCACCTACTAATTTTTGATATCTCGATGATAGGAACATCCAGCATTCACTCTTGCCGCGCTTGTATGTTGGAAACTCCAATGTCTCAATTGATATGCATCTTCAGACTGACATATATTATAGTGCGCCTTTGGCGGAACTATGGGATTCGTGTAAGCTAGCATCAATTGCAATTGGTCTTCATCTACATGCAAGATGCAACAGAATAGCATCTTTGGGACATTAAAACTAATGCGGGAAAAATATTTTTTTAAATTTGAAAAATATATAGTCGAACTGGATCGAGTACGTATTAAAGAAATCAATCTATTCTCTGGAGATATTTTAGTTTTTCTAATGCAGTTACTTCGCAATAGTCCCATCTTTGGTCGCTGGTGTCGGTATCGGTGCTATGTACGGATACTCGGGTTATCTCTTGAAGAAGAATGCAAACTATGGCATTGAACTTGCTATTCTTGCATCCCTCGTCCTTGGTAAGAATATCTATGTTATATATCCATAATATGGCAAGTGAAGTAAGAGGCTTACGGGAAATTTAGGCGGTGCTATGATTCCTCGAGCAATCAAGACGAGGAAACCACTGCCAATTGCCCTGTCGGTGCTGGCCATCACTGGCGGAGCGTATTATATCAAGAAGTGAGTTCCTATGCTGCGGCAGCTTTTGACGTCGTCTCGCCTCTAACTAGTATTTCCCTGTTTGTTTTAGATACCGAGAATTTAACTAAAGTTGAGAATTTTCATGGTTTGTTGGCTGCATGCGCATGCATTGGCCTCAATCGTTCAATACGATAGTTCAGATATTTAAAATACACGAATCTCCGCTTTATATAATCGTACATTTGCCTATTAATATTCATATCTGTATATCTCGTAAAAGGGTTAAACCTGTACTGTAATTGCTAAATCTCTAAAAGTGCAAGTCCCAAGTGTCGTAAATATTCATCCTATTCGTCAAAGTCGCCTTCGGCATCATCTCCTCCATCACCTTCTACAGATTTTCCACCACCCAACTGCTTCCGATACATTGCAGCAAGATCCTCATTTGTACTCGCTTCCTCTATACTTTTATCTTCCCTCTTGCGTAGAAACCTTGGGAACCGTAGCGAAAGACCTCTTTCTTCTGACACCAGTCCAATCGCAGAAGTGTAACTGGGACTTAGGGTGATATCTGCAAAAACGATCTCCCAGACCTCTTGGGGCTCGAACCAAACGTTTGGATGCAACTCCGGGGCTTCGATATATGGTTTCTTCGTCCTCGTGGTATTTTCGCCGTCCTCTGAATACTTCTCCTTCATTTCTTGGTAAAAGACGTCCGTGAACCCGGACATGCATTTACACACCGCCTCGAGCGAACCTGTGTCGGGATTCCGAACAGCTAGCAGCTTTGGAATAGTTAGAAACCATTGGACCAATCGAAGAAGAAGAAGTATACTGATGTTGAATGGGAGGCTTACAATAGGAGACCACCATTTACTTTTCCTACCCATGCCATGCCACCCGGCGATCGGTATAACATCTAGGGTATCAGTCGATGCATCATAATCCTTCTTTACTTTCAACCAAGATTCTAGCCGCTTATCGGGTTCGTATGTTGCTAGCAAAGGTTTCCTTCTACCGCCCTTTTTGCCCTCTTTACCCTTGATGGCCTTCCCCTTGAGATCAGGCTTCTTTTGAACCTCCTCTACTAAGGTATCGAGATCGGTAGCATCAGTTTCGAGAGCCCCAATATCCCCAGCTGGCACTTCGTTATCGAGCAGCTTGACCATAACACCCTCACACTTCTCTTTCAAACTACCCTTGAAGAACTCAATGACGGCATCTTGGTCATCGGCGGTGGCATCGAGGCTTTTAACCCAAGTAAATCGGTTTTCAACCTCGACGAATTCCTCCCTTAGTAATTTCCGTCTCTCACGGAACGGCCTTCCTAGTAGCTCCTCCCCGTTTAACTGCATCAAATCGAATGCAAACATACAAACGTTGACTTGAACGGTCCCAATCGTTACGTCTTTTCGCCCTCTCGAGGCCAACGTCTGGAAGTTCTTAAGGTCGCCGGTGTCGCTATTAATCGCCACCACTTCCCCTTCCATGATGAACGTCATCACATTAGGTCCTCTGATCGAGGGTATCAAGGCCACCAGATCCGGATACTTTTCTGTCATATTCTCCAAATGGCGACTAAATATCGACACTTTGCCCTTCTCATCACAGTGGATCTGTGCCCTTTGTCCGTCATATTTGTACTCTGCAGTGAATGCTCGGGACCCTAACCTCCCTAGCATTTCCGGGAGATCTCGGGTGATGCTTCCTAACATTGGTTTTAACGGGGTATGGATTGTCAATTTACAGACGTCTTTGAGTCCTGCTAGCCCGGCAGTGAGCAGACCAGGTACTATTTCGTTATAGTTTGGACATCTGGCAAAGCAGGCTTTGACAATCTCTTCTGCGGCGGAAAGTATCTCAGTCTTTGCTTCCTTTGATAGCTTGGATAATGTGGAAGGCGGATTTGGAGGAGGGTTTGGGGCGTCTGGGGGTTGTGTCATCAGAAATGCGCGGGACAAGGCAATTAACATTGTCGTTTTTACCGCCCCGATTCGTAGCTACGGGATTGCAATTTAGTAAATTCAATCTTGTGAGATCGATAATAGTGATGCATATGAGCTGCTTACGTGCTGAACCAGGGTACGGGCAAGGTATCGGACTTCTTCCCCTCTAGACTGAACAAGGAGTCGTTCCACAATCCTTTGTTTAACTTCTTGGGACCCGGTGCCTTTGGACTGCGATATCTTAACTAAAGAAGAATAGACATCCTTAACAGCTAATTAGGTAGCAACTTAGTACTTTTACGATCATTGGGTTCAATAAGAGTTATTATGGCATTCAGCATACTCAACGGTACTGGTTTCCGTAACTGTAATGTTCTCTGCCTGACCTTTGCTTCAAACGCAGCGTCCCCTGCATCCCCATACTTATTGTAAAGAGTACGAAGGCCCTTTTGGTCTAATCCACCTACTTTAATAAGTGCTTTACTGATAACCGAGCCACCAATTCCGAGTTCGGTTCGCTCGTGTGGAGGGCCAATGTCGTTTGTAGTCAACCAGACAGCGGGCAGTAGAGATGCGGGATCACAGGCGATAGCAGTCCTTAAGAAATTCGTAAGGGTGTCTACGATCTTGATACGAGATCTTGTAGAGTTTATGAGGACGAAGGCGCGGGTCAGTAGACCATACGATAGTTTTCCATCCGGTAAACTTTGTATTAGGGTCTTATAGTCATCGGGATTAAAAGACAATGGATCCGTGTCAAATGGAAGTTCGTCAATTAGTTTATCCCACTCGAGTTTGTCCTCTAGCTGGATTTTTGCATCTGTAGGAGGGGGTGGCGGTGCTATCTGTTTAGATGATCCCGCCTGTTCTCCTCGTTTGGAGCTTTCCGGAGGATAGTATGCAACATCTTCCTCCCTCTCAAAGCCAGTTCTTTCAGCGTCTTCCTCTTCCTGAAGTTTCCTGGCAAGCTCTAGGTCTTTAGCCTCTCGCTCCGCGGAGACAGATCTCTGCGATGACTCTCCGACCTCAGCATCCTTTGGTGGACGGCCAGACAATAAAGCATCTTCCTTAGCCCACTGTTCATGAAGTTTCCGAGCTAATTCTTCATCCGTGAGACCTTCGTTCGACTCAGTATCAGAGACTAGCTTTAATTTCGAGGCAACAGGTTGTTTTCGTCCAAAGAAGAAGTCGAGAGTAGGTCCTTTGCTCGGAGATCCAGACTTGTCGTTCTTTTTGCGCCGTTTGGCAGGGCTTTCTGGCATATCGATTGATTTATGGGGTTATCTCATGGGATAATAGAAGTATGAGGATTCTTCTTCACCCCGTGTGTCTGTAGTTTCTGATATTAGTCATTAGTGGTTGGTAGTGGGGTTAACTTGGGAGTTGAACGTTGTTCGAAGTAAGGTTGGGGAAGACGCGAACGACAGTCGCAACACGCTTTCATGATGTCATATGACGCCGGGTCCCGTGAAAGGGTATTTCCACGAAACTGCTGATGTAAAATTTTGAAAATAAGGTAAAGATTCTAGTAGTATGAGGTATCTAGAGATTTGAAGTTATAAGTCGGCTAAAAAGTGTTTTTGGTACATCTGTTTCAATAGAATATTGTCATTGGGCATGACAAAGTGTGAATTAAATTACTGTGGAGGCAATGCTTGAGTTTGAGAATTCGAACAAACAGCGCCCAGTTTAATTCGGTGTCCTTTAGACGAACTTCAACAAATTTATATCCCAGCCTGGAGCCCAAAGCTAGGCTTAAGCTTCATAACAAAGCGGATATCTGGGTTCAAAAATGGCCTCCCCTCAGCCGAAGGAACAGGATGCTCGGGTATACGACTATTTGAATGACAAAATCCAGACTTCCGCGGACCTCAGGTCTCTAGATTCATTGTTGAATACATTGAAAAATCAACATAGTCTGTTACAACAGCAGGTATGACGATAACATCATCTCCGAAGGCAAAAAATATATCTAACATGACCCCGTAGCTTGATCAAGTTGGAAAGGACCTGGATGAAGCAGAGACAGAGCAGAAGCAACATTCTAGCTCAGTTCTGACCAAGTCGCACGAGTATCTCCAACGCCAGGTTGAGATCGATACGAGATTGGAGAAAGTGCGAACTTCTCAGACGGTCTCGGATGTTGTATCGAATTACCGAAGGAATCTTGACCGACTTAAACAGTTGGAGATCGCGAAGGGGTATATTACGATCCTGCAGGCTGTCAATATTTTGAAGAAGCAGACACAGGATGTTATTGCCAGTGATCCGAAAGCGGCGCTTGTGCCTTATTATCAGCTACAACAGATATCGGCACAGTTAAGACGGAAGCATGAAATCGCGGAGGGCGCGGCGGTCCATTTGGTGGAATACGTTGAGCAGGCCACGGCTCAGCTCTGGGATGATATGAAAGAGCGCCTGTCGAAGCAGTTTCAAACTACACTGGATGCTGTTGGGTGGCCTACACAAGATCTATCGCTTGAAAAAATGCAACAATTTGAGGCAGAATTCGTGAAGATTCTTGCCTTGAGGAAGACGTATGTGTGCCGGAAACTCTTTCGAAGGTTCGAAAGTGCGCTAATGAGAATCTTACAGTGATGAGGAGATCGCAGCAAATGTCGATATATCGACATTCAACACTCTTAATCAGATATCCCAGTCTCCAAAATATGCCCCGCTTTTGGCCTTCACTGCTCTATCTAAGGCCTTCGCTCTTCGATTTCGCTATCACTTCGAAGGAGATAGGCAAACGAACAAAGTTGAAAAGGTAAACTCCATTCTATCTCCGGGTCATAAAGAATAAAACTCACAAACCTCTAGCCGGAATGGTATCTCCAACATATAGAAAATCTTATCCGAGAATATCAGCCGTTTTGTACAGAATTCTTACAACCAATCATTGACTCCGGGGAGTTGCGAAACCATGATGCAGTCCAAGAGTTCATCACGTCCCTTCTCCCTATTATTCGGCGCAAAATCGACAGTGACCTACCGTTGTTAGTGGCACAAGGTCCGTTGGCATCACATTTTGTGCAAGAATTAATCAAGTTCGATGTGATGCTTCGAGATGAGTATCTTTATAGCCCCTTTGGGGTTGATCCGGATGATTGGAGGGGGGTCACCCATGAAGTTCTCACCATCAATGATAGTGACTTTTTTAAGAAGTGGTTAGCCGTTGAGAAAGATTGTAAGTCTCTATTTTTCCCTTTACAAAAAGCCAAGCTAATTTATTGCTCCAGTCGCTTTTACTCGGTATGAGAATATCATTGCTGCGGAAGATGCGTGGGCAATAGACTATGACTCTGTTGAGCCGAATGAGACTAAGCCCACGAAGTCCGCGTTCCGGGTTAAAGAACTACTTGAGCTGGTAACCGAAAGATACCGCCCACTTCAGTCGTTCTCCCAGAAGTTGCGTTTTTTGACTGACATCCAAATTACTATTCTGGACAAATATCACGATAGAGTACACTCCTCTATTGAAGCGTTCAAGATGCTGTCCTCGTCCATTGGACGGGCGGTGCAAGGTATGGGGAAGCAAGACGCGGAATCTATCACCGGCTTGACAGGACTGGAAAGACTGTGTCGAGTGTACGGGAGCGCATTGTTTCTCGGCAACTGTATGAGAGACTGGGGTGAGGATTTGGTGAGTAGAGATATCTATTCCTATAGCGATAAAGAGCTGAGCTAACGATGTATAGTTCTTTCTGGAGATGTGGGAAGAATTAGGATCTCGTGCTAGGAAGAACACGATAGGGGGTTTGATCAGTAGTATCGCAAGTTTGGCGTCGGCGTCGCAATCACAGACGGAGGAAGAGGGTGCATTGTTTGATGAGATGGCAACTTCATACTCCACAATCCTCAGAGAAGCAGCCAATATGATTCACGATCTAACCAGTAATGCCATCCGAGAGGACCTCAAGGCGTACTATAAAATGTAAGTTGACCTCGTCTCGAATTGCCAGCAGCGCCTCTAACCCACAATAGCCCGCAATGGCAAGTGATAGACGACGCGGAATCGAAAGAATCAGGTCATTCCTCTGAGCTCGTTCCTCTGCTTAAGACGCTCTCGTCATTCTGCCCCTACCTATCTCGCTTCTGGGCGCCAAATGTGTTTCAGCGGGAATTCCGCCGGGTTTTGATTTCAACGGAGAACTATTTCCTTGATAGCATTGTTTCGCGAAACCAGTTCTCAGAGCAGGGAGGGCAACAATTCTTTCAAGACATGCAAGCCGTGTGGTCAGCTCTACACCAATGGGTTCCCGATGCACCCGGCGTAATGAGAAGGTTTGTATACCGTTCTATGCGTTACAAAAAAATGACGCGGATTCGTGGCTTTGCTGACAACGAAATTGCAGGCTACATGAAACGTGCATACTGCTGGCATTACCGGCTGAGGTAAAGGATCCAGACTCTTCCGAAGCACAAAGGACACTTAAGCACGTTGTGGACTGTATGTTTGAAGACAACCAAAAGGCCAGGGCTGTAATGGAAGAGCTCGGCATCTACAGCTTGACTATTTCAGAGGCACGGAATACCCTACAACGACGAGTTGACAGCTGGCAGAAATAGCACCACCTTATGGGGCGTTTTTAATTGTCCATTACATAGCAGTGTAGCGAATAGTGCAGCTTGGCGGTTCTGAGTAACGTCAAGTACTGATAAACAGTTCAATCATCATACATAAATTGTAAACCTGAGTACCGTATGTAACGTCACGGGGCCGCCTGTGGCTGCTGCTGTAAGATAGGAACCGGATTAATAGAGTCCAGACTGTATACATACATGTACTATGTAGGTCGACACATGACCCCGTGCGCTTGTTCAGTCGACGGCGGCGCCGTTTGTCTCAGCCCTCCAAAAGCCACTCGGCAGAACCTGCCGGCCAGCTACGGCACGTTTTTTGCCATTTTGTGTTGTTATTGTTGCAATTATTTTAACCAAACGACCACAGCCCGTCCAGATTGAGTCCGACAATCCGCTCTGATATCAAGTTGCAATCTCAATCCAATCAAGTCAAATCATCCTCGATTCAAGCTGCAGCCGTCCTTGTTTGAAATAACGACACCCGTCGAATCACTCTGCATCCAAGCCTATCACAGCACCCGCTCGACTATGGATAAGGCGGAGTCAGCCCGGACCCACTCGAATAAAAGAAAGGGAGGAGGAGATGACGGCAAAGGGTCGCGGAGCAAGCGTTCCAAGGTGAGAACAGGCCCTTTCCGTTCCAAGCAGGCAGTTCGATGTTTGCTTTACGCAGTTCTTTGCTATCAAAATATGCAACAGTGCAGGGAACCGGTTTTCGCTAACAAAACGCAAATGCAACATTTATGTGCGCACAATCACCAACTAGCAATGGTATGCAAATAATACCAAAAAAGTCATAGAACCATACAAGAAAGGTATCTTCGCGACTTGCGATAAAGGCAGGGAATCCCGTTGTGTCGCTGAGCTGTATAGGCTGTTTGAAGAGGTACCTTTTCTCGCTCTTTCTCTTGGCTGCTCTCGGGCGGTTGTTCTAGCAGTCCCTCTCTTCGATTTCCCCTCGAAGGAAATACTGCCCCTTCCGATGAGGAAATGGTTTTATGACAGGGCGTTTCGAGATACTAAGATGATTGCTGCCTAGTATGCAGACAAGCTTTATGGACCGGAAGATGCGGGGACGGCGGATAGTGCCGACAATCAAAATCCCAATGAACCCGAAGATAAGCCGGATGTCGATGACATTGAGGCTGCAATCGCAGCAGAAATCAGTGGCATCAATGCGAAGGGCAAGGCTAAGGACAATAGGATAACGTCGATTAAGCTGGATACTCCTTGCTGTGGGTTGCCCCGTCTATCCATGGATTCCAGGCAGTATATCCACAATTACGGTAGATGTGTTCCTTACAGACTGACCTTGTGACTACATTTCTTTCTTGGGTTTACGAACAGTGATATTCTTCCATACGAGAGAACCCGTGGATCCTGCGGAGCTAGTCGGATTCATTTTCAAGGATATCGAGGAAACGAAGCGGCGACAGACCAGATTCACAAACCGACTTACACCAATCACAAAAACATGCAGAGCCAACATCACTGACCTCGAGGAAACAGCACATGAGGTGCTCAAGCCACACTTTCATGAGGGCCAGAAAGGTGTCAAGGTACGTAGACACGGAATATTTGCTCCATCATGCAATATAAGTGTGTCGTTATGCATATGGCGCACCCTTGCCTTGCTGGCTAGCATGTTGGATGAATGAGACCGTTACTCTAGATTTTAACCATTAGGCGAAAACTAACCCCGATGCCGCGTTTTTTCGTATATTCAGTTCGCCATAAGACCCAATCTGCGAGATCATCGCGTATTGAACCGAGATGAAATCATTAAATCAGTTGCTAGAATCGTCGGACCGGATCACAAGGTCGACCTGAAAAATTACGACCTTCTCATTATTGTCGAAGTGTGGAGGGTAAGCAAAGCTGAAATTCCCTTTTCGTACATTTCCTTCGTTTAACAATTCCTATGCCGGCGATGTGGAAGCGAGGAGCTCGAAAAGAGGCTCTGGAAAGGAAGTCTACAAATCATCATCCCCCTCGCTTGATAATACGACAACTTTCTTTTATATTTCCCTTGTTTTTTTTTTTTTTTTTTTTTTTTTTTTTGTCGAGGAAGTCAAGAAAATCACTGACCCACTTCGCCCCCACAGAACATCTGCGGTGTCAGTGTTGTCCGGGATTTCGAACACTACAAGCGATTCAACCTGGGCTTGGTGGCCGGCCAATCAGAAGGCCCAACAAACGAGAAAGCATGTGGCGTGGCACCAGAATAATCTAGAAGACGGGGTTGTGGACCACATTCTCGGAACAGGAACGTGTTTGAGGGTACCTTGTACATGGACAGACAGACATCAAACCAGACATCACACCTCCTCTTGCTCTTCCTCCACTTTGCTCGTCCGGTGCCCAATAGCTTATATTACCAATTCGTTTATCTCACCGTCGACCAATCTTGGTCCTCACAATTTCATCCCACAGAAAAACGGCCGGTTTGGCAAACAGCTCCGAAGCTCGATGAAATGCCGTATTCTCATTTGCAGGGTCAAGCGAAGGACATCAGCCCAGGACCATGCCAACAGGAACGCTAGTGAGCCTCCGATGAGACAGTGTCTCTCTGACCAATGAGAGTAACGGAACATCGCTAGTAACCGAGCTTATGAATACTGCTTTTTTCTCTTGCTTGAAATAATCGAGCAAGCTTAACATGAACTTCCCATAATCAGCTGTCAGAATGGCTTAAGCTTGTGGCTATTAGGCCGCGTACTGAAACGCTCTCTTTCGTCACAATCCTTGGAGCAATTACTACCAATAAGTCGCAAGAGCAGCTCGAAAGGGACCTTCGGAGACTATTACCAGATTCAGATACCCGCCAGGTATTGGTCTCGCTTCTGGGTCTCTAATTCTTTGGCCTTATGCAAACTCTCGCCTAACTGCACCTCTCACTCGCACATCGTACGAACGATCTAACTAAATGTTTAGCTGAACGCCTTTTTGACCACACACACAAACAAGAAAAAAACGCCATGCGCCTCCCGTTTCGCAACAATACCATGAGACTAGTGATGGACTATCATGGGCTCAAGAAAGGCTGGTCTGATATATTAGGAGTGGCGTTATTTGGTTCCTCATATTTATACACCATTAATAACCCACCCCGGATTTCCCTTGCGCTCTGGCTTTTTTTTTTTCTCCTTGATCAATATGAATTTTATATCTCCTGATAAACTGAGTATCAGAATCGCATACTCTGTTAAATCGATATCTCAAATCCCTCTCCAATAACATATACTTCCCCCCTACTACCTGGTCTACGATGATCGCCATGCTAGGAGTTCAAGGCGTCAATACCTCCTATAACAAATCAGATATCTCCCAAATCAATTCCACGGGGGTCGAATCAGCGGTTACTATTATTGACGCCGAAAAAATAATCAAAGCCGCCTATCATGGCGAGCGCAGGGTCGCCAGATTCGAAGATCTATCTGCGAATTTGTTTTCCACACAATATCTCATCACTCTCGACAATAGAACACGGCTTCTCTTACGCCTCGCACCTCCATCAGACGTTAGAGTCTTACAACATGAACGAGACGTTCTTGCCGGCGATTTTGAAATCCTGGAGCTGATACGACAGAATGCACCTGAAGTTCCCGTTCCCGAAGTTGTGATGTACAATAAGGACGGAAATGGGAGCCTACTAGATGTTCCGTTCCTTCTTACAACGTATATTCCCGGCGTCCCACTCGATATGGTCCGTCAAGAGCTTCCGGATGAAGTTTTGGCAATGGTCGATTATAATCTCGGACAACATGCTCGACGGGTCAGCCGCATTCACAACTCACATTTTGGACTCGCAGGTGCAGGTGGTAATGGGAAAATGTATACCACCTGGCACAGTGCATTCTTGTCGATGTTTGAGTCCGTAATGCGGGATGCTGAAGATTTGTTTATTAGCATTCCGTATGAGGTTCTACGGTGGCATGTTGGTAGGCTGGCGTATGCGTTGGACGATGTCAAGGTGCCACAGTTGGTGTGTTATGATTTGTGTGATACACAAAGGGTTATGGTCGATGCGAGGACTGGAAGGTTGAATGGACTTACAGACTTTGAGAAGGCTGTTTGGGGAGATCCTTTGATGGAGACTTCGTTCAGAGATCCAAGTTTGGCGTTTTTGAATGGGTATGGTGGAGATCCCTTGGGAGCACAGGGTGCTAGGCCCAGGGTTTTATTGTAAGCTTTACTTCCCTTGGGAATATCATTTATACACATATGAATATGCTAACGAGTAGTTGATTGACAGGTATACTCTTTATTATTATCTTCGAGCTGTCGTTGAGGTTTATTATCACGGGCTGAACCATGAGCTTGAATGCAAGGCTCGCAAGGGACTCGTGAGGAGTTTGAAGGCTATTTCGGACTACCATGAATAGAGGCTTATTAAAGGGGTTTTCATACGGAGTTTCTTCTTCTTTTCTTTCTGGGTTTAAAGTTCGTGCTTCTGTTTATGATATGAATATGATGAATCTTTCTAACGAGTTTCTTTGTTTCACTTCTCATCTTGTATACCTACTTCTTCTTCTTCTTCTTCTTATTTAACTCCTTAGTCAAGACTCCGCGTGGTGGAATCAACAATCAATCTGTTTATCATGAACGTCGCTCCATGGGCTTTAGTCATTTCTGCAAAAAATAAATTAAAAATATTTCCGATTCCGTATATGAATAAAAGCTAGGCTATGTCATCCTCCTCATCCTCCTCATCCTCCTACCTGCTATCATCCAGATACCTACCTACCTAGGTACTTACTTCATAATATACAATTTTCAATGGCTCCCAAATATAAGAGAATCGTCCGCCAGTGTGGTAGTTTCTCGACGCAATCAGGGACCGACCAGCAGATAACCAACATAGAGGTTTCTTTCGAAACTATGGCATACCACGTTGAATATCTTTGAACTGTTCCGCAATCTCTTCGGGAAAACACTTGCCCTCTTGACTGGTATAAAGAATGCAAAAATGCAAGAGGCATTCGAACGGCAATTTACTCAAATGAAACTGAAGCCACAAGTTCCAGAACGGAGGTCATTCAGCATGCCGAAGCCTTTCTCGACTCTTAATATACCTTTTGTCAGAAGGAAGTCTTTCTGAGGAAAGCCTTTTAGAGCGTCACGAGATTCTCACCGAACAAATTCTAGTAAGTTAAAAGTTGCAATTAATTATATCAAAGGCCCTACTGAACTTATAAAATTATAGTTGGAGCGCCCATTCTACTAAGGACGGGTGAAGAGATCACCTATCCTTCACCAAAAAGATATTTCAGAACAGATGAATCTATGGTTAAAACGATACAATGCTGCTTTTGAGTACTTCCGAGGATCTTATACCGACGGCTGCTGAACTAAAAAAATCTCCTTTCTACAAAATTCATCCATTTCTTGACAGTAATGAGCGTATGTCAAGACTTTTTTCCAGTAGTCTCGTGACATCATACTATTCCCATATGATAATCACTTTTGGGGAAACGAAGCACGATAGAATCCGATATTGGGAATCAGGTAGTCAATCAATAAAATGATGGGCACAGGGGTATTATCCTTTCTTGTACTCCAAAAGGCAGCAAAAACATCATTTCTAAGATGTGAGGAAGGAACTCTGATGATACAGCTGCCAAATCAAAAAATCCGAGCTGAGAAGCCCTTGGGGGAAAGCCTGATTAGTTGTTCGATCCTTGATTGAATATATTACGAGCAATGAGATATGTATACATGTCTTAGAACCGAGCCAAGTGGGATACTGGTTAATGTACTTGATAACACTCTTTCATTTTTGGTTGGAGTCTCTGCATGGGAATTTTGGTTTAAAGCAGTTTGGTTACAAGACGGTTAACGCGGTTTACGTTTTAAAGATTAGACGCTGAGCTTGTGGAGTTTCTTGGTTTATAAATTTATAAAGAATGAAAGAGTATTGACGCTAAAAAGATCAAGAACCAGGATTAAATAGTAAAATAAAGAAAGATAAGAATAGCAAAAAGCCTCGCTATAGCCATAGAAGATTCCCATATATAAATATATACCGAAAGAGCAATAACAAAAGAAACCGAAGCAATTTAATTGTGAATGGAGACACAGCGCTAGCTTTATCGATGGTATCATTATACAACATACTCAACACAAATACAATCAAAGAACTTCTCAACCTCTCTATCTCATTGGTACAGGAACAGTAACAACGGCACCACCGTCAGTACCTATTGGCTCATAAGGGAGAACATCTCCACCACCAAAGCTTGGATCCTCAGGCGTTTCGGTTACGACAGGTTGTGGTCCATCTACAGGGACTATGAAGCTTGCTGCTGGAGCGCCGTCTACGGTTGTAGGCAGCGATTCAGCGGATGATGTTGTAGTGGTGGGAAGCTCTGCGGATGGTTCAGATGGAGTGGATGTGGATTCTGAGGGTGGTGGGAGAGTTTCGGATGGAGCTGATTCAGTTGATGGGGCTGTGAATGTTGGGAATTCTTTTGATGTTGATGTTGTTGTTGTTGTGGAATCTTCAGCTGCGGCTGTACTTGATGGTTCCGATTCCGATTCTGTAGTAGTAATAATGGGTTCGGGCTCTGGTGTTGGGGCGGCGGATTCTTCGACTGGGCTACTGGTCTCGGGTCCAGGGTATGAGATGGTCATGAATCCTGAGGAATCGCCAATTTTACCGGGAGCTCCGTTTGTTGGGGCTGGAACGTATGGGGTCTCAGATGGTGCTTCTGATGATACTTCTGATGGTACCTCAGATGGCGCCTCGGATGGCATCTCGGATGGAACCATGGAAGGAACTTCGTAGGTAGCGGCTGCGCTCGAGCTGGAGCTATACACCGGGTTGGGGGTTGGCTTGTGTGGTGTAGGTGGGACAACTACTGTCTCATGTGGGATGTCTGTGCTTTCTCCATTCTTCCCTGGGTTCATGATATAGGTGGATGGAACGTACACCTTGGTTGTACCCGTGATGATATAATTTGGTGGGGGGAGGCTGGAGATCGCGGCGATTGGTGGGGGCTTTTGGTACTTTGGTGGTGCGGGGTGTGATGGCATCGCGACGATTGGGCAGAGGCATTGGCAATTACAGGCACCACCGTTGTTGCTTGGAGGGGCCTTGTTTGGAGGAACGTAGTTTGGTGGGGCAACTGGCTCGGGCATTGTGCTTTCTACTGGGGATTGAACTGGGGAACCACTGATGGTGAGGGTTTCCTGAAATTATATATTTGTTAGAAGGGCGTGGATATAATTAGATAGTGGTGATGAGAAGTACTTACTGTTGAAACTAAGTTGACGGTTTGGGTGACTCCGTGGCCCACGACTGTGCTGATGATATGGACGGTATTGTGGACAGTGCTCACATCGTGGACGACGTTGTTAACAGTACTGACCAAATGCAATGTTTCAGTATTGATAAGGTGTACAGTTTCGGTATTGATGAGGTGGACCGTTTCAGTATTTATCAAATGGACGGTATTCTCAACGGTACTGATCAAGTGCAACGTAGCAGTGTCCGTGACCTGTGAAACCAAATGCTGTACCTGAGTACGGGTGACCTCTGAGACAACATGTTGCAACTGGGTTTTGGTAACTTCGGACACGACATGCTGCAGTTCGGTCTTGGTGACTTCTTCAAGCGCGGTTCTTGTTACTTCCTCTACCGCAGTTCTGGTAACTTCCTCTAGCGCGGTCTTGGTAACTTCCTGTGTTACGTGGGAGAGGGCTATCTTTGTGACCTCGGATACGACATGCTGTACGTCTGTCTTAGTGACCTCTGAGACAACGTGCTGAAGCTTGGTCTTTGTAACTTCGGAGACTATGTGGTTGATGGCGGTCTTGGTGACTTCAACTTCATTTTCGACGGTTTGGGTTTGAATTTCAGTCTGGACTTGGGTCTCGATGGATTCGGAGACGACCTATGGATTGTATCAGCATTTTGCATCATACCATATACGACAAATGTGCCTAGTTAATTGGTGTTACTGAAGAATAAGAACTTACAACATGGGTTTTAACAGCGGTCTCGGTTTCAACCGCCGTCAAAGTCTCCTTGATAACCTTAGAGACATGAACGACAGAAGTAACAATATTGTGAACTACAGAAACCGAAACTACAGTCACTGGCTTCTCTACCACATGGGTGACGAACTGATGAATTGTCTCCGTAATGGGTGGTAGAGTCTCCACGATTGTCGTCGGTTCCACAATAGTAACATGTTTAACCACGTGCTCCGTCACAACTTGATGCTTTGTCTCCGTTTCAGTCAAAATCTGAGTTTGAGTCTGATGTATTGTCGTCGGAACATGCTGAACTACTGTGACGTGCGAGAAGACAACATGTTGAGAAATCACAGTTGATAATGAAGTTTGAACTTGATGTTCTGTTATTGTCGCTGTCTGTGTTAAGAATTCTGTCGATATGGATACAGAGATTTCTTGACCTAGCGCAGCTGAGGACTCGGAACTTGTGGTCGTCTCGTGCACCATCGGCGGGGGCATCTCATGTACTGATGTGGATGTGGTTGTGGTGGTTTCATGAACCATTGGTGGTGGCATTTCATGAACTGACGTCGACGTCGTCGTCGGTTCAGGTGCCGGTGCATATCCATATTCAGACGGTACTACTACTGGTGCAGGAGGATATGCACCAGCGTACGGGTCATGAACTGGGGGGCTTGTGGCTTGTGCTGTCGGGAGGACTAGAAGCTGCAAGCACAGGGGGAGGGCCAGAAGGGCCTTGATGTTAAACCTGACCGACATGATTTGCTTGCACTGCTTGGGACCTCTCCGGGAGGTTATACACTTTGGAACAGAAAGTGAAAGTGAATGTATATTAA
This sequence comes from Arthrobotrys conoides, assembly GCA_036971725.1. NCBI lineage: Eukaryota > Fungi > Ascomycota > Orbiliomycetes > Orbiliales > Orbiliaceae > Arthrobotrys > Arthrobotrys conoides. Next base: position 450,515 of record JAVHJM010000010.1, read on the forward strand.
AGATTAAAGAGGTGTCTATGAATAGATGTTAGTTATAGTCATTCATGATGCATGTGGTATATATGATATACTCAGAAAACTTCGGGCAAAGAGTCTACTGAACGGGGGGGACCTGTCCCTCTGCCTGCCGTACGAACCGAAAAGAGAGTCTATGAAAAAAATATATATAAAATAAAAAATAAAATAAAATAAAAAAGGTCCAAAAGAAGGTGAATTGAAGGATGTAACAAAAAATGAGCGACGTTCGTTCGACGACCGGTCACTGGTTTCCAAGAATACAACGACGAAAGCGAAGGTGGAAAGAGGAAGGAAAGAATTCAAGAACCTCCAAAAGCCAAGGACGAAGGGGGGGAATTAACCATTTTGATATCATTCTACACACGAGCCTTCACCGCCTTTTGCTCAGGAAAAACCTATTCACAATTGTTTCAGCAGCTTTTCCCTTCTGTGGAGGCAGCGTTGCTGCATGGGGCGTTTGAAGGGGTCGAAACAGACCTGGTCGGAACGAACACTCCAACTTCAGCTAAACGGGCCCTGCCAAGCCGCAGTCTGTACCGCCTCAAAACGGCACCAGTCGCATCTCCTAAGAAAAATGTTTCTGGTCTGTTTCTGTCATGGGAGGAATATACGGGATCCCTCGTAAAGCTTCAGGGCTCGACCGCGATTCCGGGTTTGCCGAATTTTTGGTGTCGACGGCATGGCATGGCGGGATGCATGCCAGGCGCTGTGCCCAGTGTTTAAACGACATCGTTTCTCGATATTGTTTCGAGATTCTTAATATGAAGTATATTACAGGTCGAATGCACAGCAGGCGGCTGGGAGCCTGCGCAGCTCCCTTATCTTTGCCAATAGATACTTCGGTTGTGATCCGAATCCTTCAAGTCGAGCCGATAGGGGTCTATCGGATTCAATGCATTGGATTTCGTCGAGCCGTCTGTATCCAAGTATAGACTCTGTAGATTCGTATATCTCCGTCGAAGGTTCCCTTTTCAATCGAATGTCGACAACGACTAAATGTTCGGTGACGTCGAGGGCTGAGCACCTAAACCAAATGGATACATCAGTTAGATCGAAACGCCGCAGTTATGTATCAATCGAAGTGGCCTGATCATGACTGATATGGCACACCGGGATCAAGTATAGAAGTTTGGTAAACTAAAACATTCTAAATGTCCAATCTTGTATTCTTTAGTATGTACTGTACAGCAAACAGCGATAGGCATCCCCCCGGACTCCGAAGGAATATCGATAACACTCCCATCCCTGCCCCCCCAAACCCGAACGGCTCCAGAAGCGAACGAAGGCCTGTCCTTGCATGTTTAATGTACATAATGCACGATGCTGACTTCTCCTATTAACTGTCACTTAAACATTTTAAACATTCTCCACCCAATCACCTCTTCAACTTTGTCCATCCAGCCGATACTTCGGTTCCACCGTTAATGGCGCTTCTCTTCCCGCTCCCGCTGCTTGGGCTTCCTACACCAGGACTTCCGTTTCCAACTGCAGGAATAGACCCGATTCCCCCCTTCTTGATACTGATCGGGATCGCCTTAGCAGGCTGTGGACTCCCTGCTAATCCATCTTTCCCTTTATCGTCCTCTCTAAACTCGCCGAGTTCACTTATAAACTTTGCGGCTGGGTCTTCTTCGATTTCGTTTTCAATTAGATCCCACTCTGCATTCGAGGTTTCACTAACAAGTAAATGTTTCGTGCGATCGATTACATTATTAAGAGTGATCTTCCAGCGAGCCATATGTTGTAATCCTTGTGGCGAGTTTAGGAATGAATGCGCGGAACTATGGTTCACACGGCCAAGAAACATGTTCACAGCTTGTGGTTTCTTTCCCTGAGCGAGAGGAGTTGCGGTGATTGCTTCTTGCGTGGCTTCGCTCCATTGGACGAGCGCTTGATGGTGTTTCGTTGGTGTGCAGAGTAGTAGACGGTACATATTCCTACCAGGCTGCCATACATCCTCAATTTCGGCCGCTGCTTCTTCAAGACCCTGGCTCCAACAGAGCCAGGCTACGTTGTAAACCAGCATGCTGACTCCCTCAATGAACATTGCATATTGCTCCGAATCCACGGAATGCAGTTGAGGAAGAGGTTGGGTGGTGGACAGCGGTCGTGCCCTATTGAACCGCGGGTTTCGGATTGAGGGTGATGGAGCATCACGTATCGGTAGAACGACCTCACAGGGGAGCTTCAGACCCAGATAGGTAGCTATCAACACCGACATGTGAGAAAGGTGTCCAAGGGCAACTGTTATATTGTTCGGATTCATGTTATAGATTTGTCGGATGTCGGGGATAACCACGCCGTTAAGCATGTATTCGACAGCCCGTTTCTTCCGTCTTTGTCGCAATAAGTTGAGGCCGGCGATTTCACGACATAAGAAAACTCGAGACTCGGCCGTCCTTTCGTAAAGAGTGTTCCATTTCGTGTTTGTCACTCTGGTGTCCTTTCGCACCTTTTCCACCAGGATATCTTTGTTTTGAAACAGTACGTTTCGTGTCTCCTTGAGAAGCTGTTGTCGTTTCTGGTTCTTTAGTTTTAAGTCTGCGAGGTACTTGCGATGTTCTTCCAGCTCTGTTCGTAGCTCATCAACTCTGTCTTGTATGCCTGTGATTGTGTTCTCAAGCTCCTGCTTCTCTATTAAAGCTTCTGAGAACTTCCCACAAGCCGATCTATTAGATGCACCTTCCTCAACTTCTACTTCAAGCTTCTCGTTTCCTATAAGCACCGAAATGATCTCATATCGAAGAGGATACATCTTATCCCGTGTACAATCCCTGCACGTGAGCTTTGGGAGCTGCCTTTCGCAAACTTGGCATGGCCCAACAGGAGCAGGTGGTGCTGCTGCTCTCGGGGGTGACTTATCATCTTTAGCCGGTCGGCCGTTGGCTCCTAACGGTAATGGTTCGGATACCGTTCGCTGCATACGTTGCTGCTGCTGGAGTCTAGCCCTGCTCGAGTGGCTGGGGGGAGGAGGAGCATGACGATTTGGAGACTCGTAGGTGTGGGAGTAGCCATGGTGTATCGGAGGTGGGAGTGGGCGGTGGGAAACGAGAGATGGAGGATACCCCAGTGGAGGGGCAGCTAGCCGTGGTGAGGCATGCACATAAGGATCTGGCGCTGGTGAACCCGACGAGGACCTCGGTGGTGGTGGAGGGGCGGGGATTCGGTGGTGCCGTAAGGGATCCAGCTTGAAGGGTCGGCGGGCGTGCAGAAGGGAGGTAAATACCGTCCTCCCCTGTCGCGATGGTTGCTGGTAGCTTCTTTGCCGGTAGCGATGAAGTGGGATGGGATGGGATGGGATGACTGCGAAGCGAAGCTATTAAAGATATTAAGTAGGTCGGAGCAGGCTGCGTAACCCCAAGCTCTGTGATACGTGCTGATGGTCACCAGTAAAACTCGCGCGGGTCCAGCTAATTATAGGAACTTCTATGTGTAGCGATAGCCTAGATGGAAATATTTGGGAGAGACGAATACAAATTAAAGGTCGATGACTAAGTCTTCGGAATAGGTTTAGAAGTAGCGACTGTTTGAGGTTTGAAGGTTTGAGGCCTGTTCTGGTTTGTTCTGTTCCATTTCCAACTGCAGCGGTCTGCTGGTTAAAATGATTTGTCGTCACAGCCAAGCAGTCTAGTCATCCGTTCCTGCGTTTTCGGCCAGCTATCAGCTGACCTTCGTAGATTCTGGCTTCTGACAATTTATGAATGATGCGATATTCTTGGGTAAGAGCCATGTAGACAGGTAAAGTATTAGGAACGTTTATATGTATTGGTTTACACAGGATGGTGCGGGTATCTGATATTATTGACATGACAGGTATGCAATGCAGTTAGGAAGCTTAACTACAATTAACAATGGATGATATATTGTATTTATATGCCGATGTTTATAATTTACTGGGTCGTCGCAGCTTCAGCTGTCTGAACTTCGTCCAGCTTTATCCTCGAGATGTATTGCTCGATACCTCCAGTGGACTTTAGTCTCCTCTTGACTTCTTCTACCAGGTCTTTGACGGCTACTGGAACGCCCTCCTTCTCAGGGTGGCCATCAGGAAGACCCAATTCTTTGATTCGAACGGTGTCGAGTCCAAGTTGTTCATTGAAGATGATCACTGCAAACGGAACCCCTGAAACCTCTGCAGCTTTGAATTGTGCCTGCATCTTAGGGCAAGCTTTGTACAAAAACTCGGCCTAGTTTTTTGTATTATTGTTTTTAGTTTAGAAGTCTTCATTTGTAGCAGCTTTGGGGAATTGGAGGGCCTCATACCTTGATATCACCTTCCCAGAGTCGCTTGGCAATAGCCATTCGCTCCTTCAAGAAGCCGTTCTTGTTTTCTCCAGAACCTTCAGGCATCGCCATGACATAGATATCAACATCAGAGCTTCTGAGAACTGCTGGGCTATTCTCCAATCTCTTCCTGATGATACTGTATATTCTGTCCACGCCAAAAGAGATACCAACACAGGGAATCTTGGTCTTTCCGGAAAACATGCCGACCAGCTCGTCGTATCTGCCACCTGCAGCGATCGAACCTACACCCACGGTATCATCATCCGAACGATCTGCTTCCGGGTCGTCCTTGTTGACTTTCGATTTCTTCTTCCCCTTCGACGACGATGCAACCACCGGACCCTGTGTAGCAGCTGGGGGTGCGGAGAGTTCTGTGACAACTTCATAAATAACACCCGTGTAGTAATCCAGACCACGAGCTAATGAGAGGTCGAAAGAGATTTTGGGTGTAATTTCGAAGATATCTAGGTAGTCGAATAGCAGTCTCATATCGCTAAGTCCCTTCTTGATACTCTCGTTTGCAGCCAAAGATTCGGTCTTCTCGAGCTCCTCCAAGAGATCCCGTCCACCCTTCTTGAGCACAAACTCTCCAATCTTGTCCGCAATTTCTGGATCAAGACCCTTTTGTTCCGTCATTTCCTTCTTGACTTCCTCCCATGGTGACTTATCTAGCTTGTCGACAGCGCTAGATATCGGCCTGATCTTATCCTGAGGGACACCGCAGACCTCAAACAATCCGTCAAGGATTTGACGATGATTTAACTTAATAGTGTACTCTCCGATATTCAATCCATCCAAAATTTCGACCGTAATCTTCATGATTTCAGCATCGGGTAGCATGGCGTCGTATGTTCCAGCAATATCAAAATCGCACTGGTAAAACTCCCTCATCCTGCCCTTTGACACGGCAGGCTGATCTCTCCTGTAAACCTTCGCGAGGTGATATCTTTTAATAGCCGTAACGGTAGGGTTCATAGCAAGCCATCTGGCAAATGGAACAGTAAGGTCGTATCGCAAGGAGCTGATCTCCCCTCCCTGGTCGGCGAGATCGTATATGAGCTTTGAGTCTTCGCCATATTTTCCGGCTAGAACTTCTTTAAGCTCGAACACCGGCGTGTCAAGGGAGACTGCTCCGTGTTTTTTAAATGTGGATGTGATTTTTTCAAAGATTTTGTCGCGGACAGCGATATCAACTCCGGCCCCTAAGTAATTTTTGGCATGAAGTGTTAGATTGTTATCGTGTGCCCCTCAGATGCAGCTGCCCCACCATAGCGAAATCGAGTTGCAAAGATAAAAAGACACTGGATGAGAATGGTGTAAACTTACAATCGCGGGAACCTTTAACGGTCTTGAGGGTAATCTGTTGTTTTCCCATGTCGTCTGAATTTGAAGATTTCGAGCTATACCAGAGCTGTTGTTGGGGTTGAAGAGTGGAGATTATGGAAGGGCGAACGAAGTGGGATGCCGGGACTCCAAGCAAGTGCAATTGTGTCGACGGCCGAATGTTAACAAATACTCGTAGTCGTTGTCTGGCAATGGAAGAAAACAACCGGACACCTGGCATTCAATTGGACAAAGATAGTACGATAGCCTCTGAGTCGAGAAACTATCGAGCGAATTACATGTATTAATTAGAAGCAAGAAGATATATAAGAGTCAACTCCAAAAAGAACCAAATGTGAGTCGTACATGTACCGTTCTGTATAACAAAATTTAGCGCCTCAAAATTGTCCGCCCCGCCATCGTCTGCGGCAGTTTTACGCGGGGGATTCTCGGCTGCACTTCCGCGTGACGACTGCTGCTGATGAACAAAGACCTGGGACTTGCGACACCCCAACCGAGCTTGCTTTCTCTCTTCTCCATCATACCATCTCATTTGCATCATGGAATCTGCATTTTGTCTACCTCCGACTAGATAGTACCGGCTCATGTACAGTTTCTTTCCCGACCCTCCGTGATACGAACGAAAATAAGACACCATGGCGGAGATGTTCTGCCAACAGTGTAGAACGCCGTTGAAGCTTCACGGCTCTCTTCAGAATCTCAATCCTGCTGCATTAAACTTACTACATGGTATTTTCTCTCCCTTGAGAACTTCCTCCCTCGTATAGGACTACTCGACAATCTAGAAAAGGGAAAGAGGCCATGCGTACTGACTGGTGGCTTTTAGGATCATCAGCATCCTCATCAACATCGAAACAAACCGTCTTCGATCCCCGAACACACTCCTCAGCTAGTCGTACTCACGGCTCCCTTCGAAAAGGTATCTACGAACAAGCTCTAAAGAATGACAGTCACCCAGTCGTCAAACGAAGTATACCAAATGCTCCCAAAAACTCATCGCCCCTCGCCGGTGTACCGGCAAACATGGCCGAGTCCTTCGTGATGCTCTCGGACTCGGTCATACTACGGACGCCTCAGCCTATTGTCGGAGAAGCGATGCAGAATGGCGGCTTGGCGACAACACCGAGCGGGATTACACCTGAAGACTCGCTGTCACATAAGATGCAGACGTCGAGACGGTTGTTTGATATTTTGAGCGCTAGATCGGATATCGATTACCCGATATGTATGGAGTGCACGGAACTATTGGTGGAAGGTCTACAGAAACGGCTGGGAGATGCCACCAAGAGTAGAGATGGGTACCAACAATTTCTAAAGAAATTACAAGCAGAGATCCCGACAGATGCCGAAGCTGCCAAGGTGGAAGAGGATCTTGAAAAAGTTAGGCACGAGAAGGATGCCGCTTTACTGGAATTAGAAGACTTGGAACGTGAGAAGGCTCAGATAGAAGCCGAGATTGCAGAAGCTGAGGAGGAATCAAAGAGATTGGAGTCTGAAGAAGAAGAATTCTGGCAAGAGAGGAATTCATTTTCTCAGCAACTGGAAGAGTTTCAAAATGAGCGTGATAGCATTAACTTGCGATTCGACCACGATGCAAAACAGTTGGAGAAATTACATCGCACGAACGTATACAATGATACATTCTGTATCGGTCACGATGGGTTTTTTGGGACCATCAATGGTCTACGGCTGGGGAAGCTTCCATCACAGCCTGTACGTGGATCCTCCAAGCCACCCATTCCTGCTAGGGTTACTAACGGTGCTGCTCCATAGGTGGAATGGGCGGAAATAAATGCAGCGTGGGGCCAGACGCTCCTTTTGTTGCACACCGTAGCTGATAAACTCGGCTTTGTCTTTGAGAACTACAAGCTGAAACCGATGGGATCTACTTCGAAAATCGAAAAAATGGAACCGAGACAAATGGACACCACATCGAGCCGGATTGGGGCCGCACTAGGAGCTGTGAGCAGGAGCGATGTCCGAGTCCAAACGCTGGAGTTATTTAGCTCCGGTACAATTCCAATGGGCCATCTTTTCGCGCATCGCAAATTTGACGGTGCTATGGTTGCGTTCCTTGATTGCATAAAGCAGTTGGGAGAGTTTGTTGCTAAGGCGGACTCAACTGCGGTTCTCCCGTACACGATAGTGAAGGATAAGATTGGAGATGTGTCTATACGACTGACCTTTAATCAGGACGAGCCGTGGACAAAGGCTTGCAAATATACTTTGACATGTGCTAAGTTTTTACTGGCGTATGCATCAAACCAGGGGCTTGCTAGAAGAGTACAGCAACAACAACAACAGCAGCAGCAGCAGCAGCAATCGCAAACAAGGTGAACGTATGACCACCACTAGTTTGATAGTTTTACGGTAGGTAGTGGGGGTCCATTTGGAACGCACTATATAAGGCTGAGATTGAGTTAAGAGCGCTAAGGTTAGATTGAAACGAACTCGTTGGCTTGGATGACGAATGTGATGAATATCAGCTTGAGAGGAAGGGATTACGGTGAACAGGCGTTCGTTTTATATGGATCGACGGATATCAATTGTTGGCTATGCATGGATTGAAGAATTTGTTTCTGAAGATACCCATTTTGGTTGGAGCCCCTGAACGATCAAACGGCTCAGAAGGGTCCTAGGCCTTTTCTTCTCGTTCTTGGATTTTATTTTTATTTTTTAGTCTGTATTGACATCCGGGATACATGGGCACTTTGTATTGGAGTAAAACTGGATTCTTTTCTTCTTCTTTCTTTGTATTCTGTGCGGTTGAGGCGACATACTCTTTTCGTGGCAAGTTTGAAACGGAAGCAAAGCTGTACGACCTCGATGAGAGAGCAGGAAAAACCGGTTACTGCATATGCATGGTGCCAGGACATGGACCAGGCTGCCTCACATCGTGCAGACCGTTTTTTTCCTCATGCACGTTCCGGTTGGACCAATCGCGACGTGTTATGAATTCGATATCAATAGTTAGCGGTTGGGGGCGAGCTTAAGCACGAATTTGATACCCTTCGCGTTCTGTCAAGTTTCAGGATTTTTGGCTTACATCCACCTTGAAGTACTGACCTCCGCCTCGCGAGCTTGCGTGTGTGGTGTGGGTAATAAGGTTACTTTTCTCCGACGCCCGCAGCGAACTAGCTTGATAGGGAGGAGCTTTCAAGCTTCTTGGAGGACACCAGACCTTCTTGGATACTAATTGGAGGCCAGGGGCAAAGTCTGGGATGACGCAGTTGGACCTGGAAATAGCTGGTCGACAGCAGGGGGGAAGGGACTGGGGAGTTTTCCCATCGACCGATCTCTATCTCCCATCCAGCAGTTTGAATCCCCATTACTTAACAGATATCTGGACAATTCAAAAGATTGAAGTGAATTTCATGAAGCATCATGAACTATCAAACAAATGTTAGTTAAGAGGACGGAACTATAGTCCGCAGCCGAATGGATGATATTACTTACCATCCTCGCTATAAAAAGAGTTTCCGGGGTAAGAAAGACTCGACATGCATGCTACTTTATAACCAGTTAGCGCGGTCCACAAACAGCGGGACGATACGATACGATAAGAGGTTACATCAGAGCATTCCCTCCAGTCGCAAGTTCAGCAGGAAGTCGCAGTAGTAGCTTCTGTTCGCAGCAGCCCAACCTTGTTCATTTTTTTATTTTTTTATTTTATTTTATTTTTATTTTTCTTCTTTGCTTTTGCCGTGCAGAGTGTCAATGGTTTATTCCCTTTCGGAGTCCCCAGCTCTTTGGGAAGTAGCTAGTAAGGTAACTGAGTTAAGTAAGTATGTAAGTGTGTCAAGTAAGAGAAGGAAGAAGTCAGAGAAGGATGAGAAGTAGCAGGTTGTATGTTGATTGTTTGGCGACTCGTTCGCTGTCTGCACTGCAGTCTTATACCTCGACATCTCTCCAATCCATCTCTCATCCCTCCAACCTCCTCCTAAACAATCAATCAATCAATCATCACCACTATCAAGCACTTTCATCATTAAAAAACATCATTACTAGGTCTCTTCTGTGAAGATTTCTAGTCTAAAGCGTAGGTATATACCCTCTGGTAGCGTATATACGTATCTTCTCGGACTTGAACGGGACATCATCTGCAGGTACCGTGTGTACTTGACATTCCTCGACTTCATCTCCTCGTGCCATATTGTACTGTTCTCCAACCACGCGACGATACCGAAGGCTACTATTCTTAAGTTTTTGCTTTGTTCTTGAAAGGTCTTCCTGATCCTTGTCGGTGCACACAACCTTTGCGACAATCTTAATAGTTTGTTCCCGACTTCGACACTCGCCATTACGCAAGCTCGCCTTTTTTCTGTCTATTCGGGTCATATCATATCCAGCGGATTCCCTCTGTATCCGGACCCGGACCCGGAACACCGACACCTTGGCTCCTGATCTTGTTCCAAAAATAATTCCTTCGCTCCTGTTGTGCTGCTGAAATACGCAGATCGAGCAAGTGTTTTTCTCCCGCCAAGCGGCCGCCCTCCGTCCAAGGTCCTTGCAGTACAGGACAGGACAGTACAGTACATACTTACATACATACATACAAGTACCGAACGAACAGTCTGGGCAGGTTGTATCCTCTCGTATAGACAGCCCGCAAATTCGGATCTTGTACGGCGTTACGTTCCTTGGGTTACCGGTACCTCATAATCCCCAGCCGTCTGTCAGTCTCTGTCTGCTGTCTGTCGGCCCACCAACGTTCACCCCAGTCAAGCCTGCGCCTCCAACCTTTTTTCCCCTTCGAATTGCCTTTTCGTCCTTTCGCCTTTCGCTGCAATCCAAATCCAACTTCTTTTGATTTTTTTTTTATACCGCAGACCCAAACAGGAATTCAACTTGCATGGCCACCAGCTGTCGACGCTGTCAGTCCTAGACATCCAGCCCACCCAGTCATAATATCTCGCTCATACTACAGCATTTTTTCTTGGGCATACATACGTACGGCCCTATTTACCTGAGTTACTAATTACTACATAGATCATCTACAATTAAATCTGTTCGTGCTCTTCCCCCCTCTCTTTCTCTATTTTATTTTGTTTTATTTTCTTTCGAATTCATCCTTTTCCCGCTCTTTTTTCCCATCCCGCCCTCGTTCCATGCACATGCACCCCTGGTCCCTTCGCTCGTTAAGTCTTATTGTTACTGTCTACAATGACATCGAGTCGCACCACCCGAAGAGGATAAATGCTTTGGTCACGATCATTCCGCGCGACATTGATATACTGTCAATCTTGCGGCGTTTCGTTCCAACATTGGTGATCTTTTCAACCGATTAATCATTTATTCCAACTTTCACAACTGTTTTACTTGCTTTGCCATTTTTATCTTGTCATAAATTCTGGCACTGCTCGTTTAACAAAATAGCCGTTTTTACCCATTCGCATTTGCCTTGTACCTGGATAACAGGCGGCGCGCACTGTACTCTGTCTGTCATAACAGTTGTTCCTTGACGAATACATCGGTTCAGAGCAAGGTGGTTACGTTACGTTACGTTACACTTCTTGGATACCTATTATTCCAGTGAAGCCATCGCTCTAACTAAACTCTTCCTCCTCGACCACAACTTCCACCTTTCCTTGAACATATTTATCGCTCCCCTGTGATCTTTCCCGACACTCCGTCATACAAATCACATTCATCCTAGTCCCTACATCAGTCTTTTCTCTCTCTCTCTCTCTCTCTCTCTCTCTCTTCTCACCTTACATCACATTATCGAAAACAGCAATCCGGCAGGGTTCCGCATACCCATAAAATCTTACTAATGCCTTTCTTTTCCAGTAAAAAGAAGGTCAAGATCGACCTGACAGAACACCATCGGGACAAAAGAAAGATGGGCAAGAACGTCGACCCTTCCAGAGCTATCACAGAGGAGGAACCATGGGCTATTGCTCAGCAGGCCGGCAAGGGTATTTCGCAGATGCGACACAAGGACCAATATGGCAATGAGATTAGTACGTTTTTGGATTTCGAATTCCGTCACTGGCCTGCGATTTTGTGTTAACGTTGCAATTTTGAATATAGCCGACCCAGACCGGAGCAATCCTACACGCCACAGAATGGAGCGCCCTCTAGATACTATCCGGGGCTTCGAGAAAGCTATCAATAATGATTATGATAGAGAGTACGCCCCACGCCGCCCGAATAGATATGGTATGTAGCTTTCCGGGCCTCTGCATCGCTTCTTTGTCTATATACAGATGCAAAGCAAAATTTCATAACTTGGCTATCAATTTATTCAACTGCCCATGTACTAACAGTGTATCTCTCATAGGGTCGAATTCGCAATATGAACAACAAAACTCACAGCGTGCCTCGATGGCCTACCAATACGGTGACCAGAGTGCGAGGCAGTCGACGCACGAGTAGTACGTTTCTTCCACCTCTAAGGTTTCTTATAGCCTATTTACCTGTTAATTCGCTTTTAGCTACGACAATGGCAACTCATACTCGCAGAGGCCGCAATATCAACATCAGCGAAATTCAGGCTTCGAAAATGCTCCCAACGGCGCTCGATATCGAGGGGAAGTTCCATCTGATTCCAACTCCGGTGGAAGCGGCTGGTCCGGAGACCCATACTCTACAAACCCATCTTCTGATGCCTCGGGGTACGTCAACTATGAGCAGCAACAACAACAGCAATATAACCAGCCAGGAAGATTACCGCTAGGTTCAAATGATAAGCCCTTGCCAAATATCAATCGACTCTCAGGAAATTCTCCCCCGACAGGATATCAGAACGGTTATAGCAATCAACCTCAGCAACAGCAAAATGGATATCCCCAACAAAATGGCTACCCCCAGCAGCAGCAGCAACCGCAGAACGGCCATGCTCAGCAACAGCAGCAATATGGTTTCCAGAATGGACAGATCCAGAACCCACAAAATCAAGGCCAGTACAGACAACCATACGGGCAGCAGCAACAGCAGCAACCCCAAGCCGCGTGGAATCAGCAGCAACCAACAAAAACAACAGTTTCAAAGAGTTCAGCGGCAGTTGAAGGGAAAGAGAAGAGAAAATCTTGGTTCCGAAGGAGCAAGTCTTAAATTCCTCCATGCAACGTTCTCACCGCAAAAATTATTGTGAATACATCGTCCTGCCAACTCTTCTCAGTACTTTTTCACCACGACCACAGCATCTCCCCATCTATAGCGGACGGCATTTGGTCATGTCTTTATGATTTTATCTTTCCTTTCATAGCTCACGCCTCCATTTCCTGCGTTCCTAGGACTTTGGGCTATACTTCATCGTTTGCGTCTAATGGCTTTCTTCACGACACTTTCTTGCTACTTGTTTCTTCGTTCCTCACAATATTCTCTTGAGTCATGCGGGCGTTTCATTTGTGTTTTTGTTAGGGCTTTGGGGGATATGGCAATGCTTATGTTTTGTGGAGCTTCCCTGGGGTTGCATCTTTTCTGTTACGCTGACATGGGGGAATTATGGTTTTCCTTTGCTAAATCTGGGCATCGGCGGCTCTATCCGTCCCTTTCTAATGATACTATTCCAACGGGGGCTAATCCCCACAAAAGTCGAATGCTCTGGCCGTCAGCGATTTTAATTGACTAGATTGTTCTATTTTTCCATGGCTAGTGTATACGTTGATTGTTCTTAATTGATTGCATACCTAGACGGATATGTTTCGTCTAAATTCCATACTGCAATTGATCTTATGATACCACCGATTAATTTTATGACCTGTTAGATCAATCTCCCTTTAATCTTGAAAAAGCTAAATAGGTACAGCATATGGTCTTCAATATGAGACCGGGAATATGTCATCTATCCGATCAAATCACCCATGAGGATTCTCTCATACCGCTCCACAACTTCTCTACACCTCAAAAGTACGGCAGCGGCAAGACCTTTCCTTTCCTCACCATTCCCCTCAGACCCGTCACTCCCTTCGAACACTTTACTCACCCACTCCTGTGTCTCTACCAGCTCTTTACTCCTCTCCTCTGCTAACCGCTTTCGATCCCTATCTTCCTTACAAACCTCAAATATCGTCAATAAGCCGATTAACACCGCATCCAGCACCGTAGAATTCTCAAGTGTGATTTTGGCGTGCCGTAGACTCAGGAGTATATCCCAAAGCCCGTCTACCATCTGCGGAACCATCAACCCGTTTGGTCCCGTAGTGTGCAATAATACCGTCAAAGTCTTTACATATAACGCGAGTAAATGCGGTATCAACCGATCCGAACTAGCACCACCGTGGTCTTTGACGTATACCCACCATCTACCTGTAAGCGGACCAAAGAAGGCAGGTATGACTATCTGAGAAAGTTTATTAACGCCTGGCTTTTTACGGTTTGCTTCTACTTCCATTCTTGTTGAGAATTTCCGGATTTTGATGAGGTTTGGCGCTGTTGATAGTTCATCTGCGGCTTTTGCGGCGATGGGTTGGAGGATGGTATCCTTTAGACGGGTTGATATTGTGTCTATTGCCGTATCCGATGGTGCGTAGATGTCGTGAAGACGTTTTGGAAGCTTCTTTGATGGGAATTGGGTTTTTTCCTTTTCTGAGGTGGAAAGTTGGAGATGGTAGAGCGGTGAATCGTCGGGGATATCTTCACCTGAGAGCTCCATTGCTGCTATACCTATCCCACTGAGCATTACGCATCTTTCGGCGAGGGAGTATTCGCCCTCGAAGATTCTTTGGGAGGTCCAGGGACCCGAGATTAGGGGTAGGGTGACGAGAAGTGATACCACGGCTTTCAAACGTAGGTTATCGAAATCCTCCATGGAGAATTTATCTTGCATGCCTATTAGTGCGGTTAGGAGGTCTACTGCGTGGGCGGAGACTTCAGTGCCATAAGTTGCTTTACGGCGGATCAGGACGGCGGCGTGGAGGAGAGCTACTTTTTGCTTGTCGAATGAGTCGTGGTCTGTGAGGAGGTAGAGGAGGTCGCGGATGTAGACTGGTGGGGGGATCTTTTTGCGGTTTACGAGGGTGGCGTCGTCGTCTGAGTCTTCAGGGTCGGAGTCTGGTTTTGGGTAGGGAATTAGATCGTCGTCGGAGCTGGAGTCGAGTTCTTGGATACGGGTTGATGAGATGTCGGTTATGGAGATTGTGCCTGGGGTGCTGGTGATTTCAACGACGACTGGTTTTTTGGTTAATGTTGATGCTGGCTTCTTTGAAGTTCTCTTGAGTGATGAGGGTTCAAAGACCTTGTCCTTGAAGATATCGAAGCTGGGAATTATATCATCGACCTCTACCAGTGCTCTCCACTTCGCAGCCTCCTCGTCACTCACATCCAATGAATCCTTAAACTTCAATTGTCGTTCAGTTTTATCCACCAACTTAGAAATAGTCTCCCCCACGATCATGCCCAAGAATCTAACTCTCGTATTCGTGCTAGCCAAATGATTCGATACTCCATGCATAAACGACGATGACCGTGCTATAATCTTCAGATAGCTGGGGGGTTGCGAATGAACATATCCCGCACACAGTAGTAGACATTGTACGTTGACTTCCTGGTGTATGATTGGTGCATGGCGTATCCATAAGTTCTCTCCAAAAGTCTGGACTTGGCTTTCTAGCGCCTCTTGAAAGATCGTGGGTGCCTCTGTTGATGCTTTTAGAGCGCATATGATCGCTCTTCTGATACCTATTGGTTCGCCTGAACCTGGCCCGCCATTTACTAGTATCCATTCGAGAAGGACGTCTTGGTATCCATTTTGAAGACCGTCGTTTAGGATGCATAGCTCTTCTATTATTTTTGCGGCGAGGGATACATGCTTTGTGTGATTTTCGTTGTCTTCCGAGTAAACTGGGAGGTGATGTTGCGAAAGGAGTTTAAGAAGGGTATTGATGTAGTTTCCTCTTTCGTGTTCTTTAAGATGGGATAGGAGGAGGCGGGTGCGAGTGAATATGTTTTTTGTTAGAGTTGATGGGTTTAGGTATAATCTAGTATCAATGAGGCTTTCTATATTTCCCGTTAGTGTTATCCAATATACGTAGATCATGGGGATGGAATGAAGTACCTGTATATCCAAGCCCGAACCCGCGGGCGAGAACGCTTGCAGTCGCTTTCCATGCATCGATATTGGTCATATCCATCCCATCAGTCATGTTCAGAATATTCCCCCTTAGCCACGCTGTATATTGCTTCCCATCTGCAATCCAAGAATACCTTCTCTTCTCAACAGCTTCATCTGCCTCTGATATCGCAATATCAGCTTCGGCGGCGACGGATAGTACCTTCCCGCCGGCGACTAATCCCACAAACTCCTTCCATGCCATCTCTTTCTTCCTATCCTCCGCATTCCCCGAGCCGTTTGTAAACTTCAACCCTTCCCAAAAGATTCCAAGAGCCCCATTCCCTCTTAAAATCAATCCCAATACGTCCATCAAATCCCTGACCTGCATTATTACACCTTCTCTTTTCCCAACACCCTCAACATCAACCTTCGTCACCGTAACATTCTTCGGTCGTCCAGCGGTTGGAACTTGTTTTAGTAGTAACCTAAGGCGTTCAATAACCCCGCCAAGACCCACTATACTCCGAAGACATTGCAGTAGTTTACTCCTATCCGCTTTATGTGAAGATGTCGAAGATGTTAATAACCCCCAGAAAGAAGGGATGATATCAACGATCAAGACGTTAACGATACGTGATGTAAGTGGTGATATCGACGTAATATCAAACGTCGGAGATGAAACTGATTCATTTTGATTAGCACTAGTCGTGACCCGTGGTTGGGATAGTAAATAACTGAGGGTTGTAGATAGTTCGGATAACGATGGTTGAGAACGAAGGATTTCTAATGCATCTTCTGGAGACGTTGGTTTGCGATTGGTATTATTTTTGGATGTGGAAGTGGTTGCGGTTGATGGTAGCTCCTCTACTGGTCGGGTTAAGGTGGTAGATGATAACTTGAGATCTACGGCTTCTCCCTCTGTGTTTGATGTTTTGAGGGAAGTTATTCGGATGGGTGTGAGGAGGCTGTCCATTGCATTTATCTGGAACGGTGGATGGTGGTTTATAACGTTTATACGTTTAAATAGTAGTCTTGGAGGAAGCTCTAGCTACTAGCCTATAAGCTTAAGTGCAAGCTTGGTGTTTGACAGGACGCTAAAGAGGCTTATATGCAGGTGGCAGACAACACGTTTCTTGAGGTCAAATTACAACAAGTGGATCCTTGTCATAGTTACCATATTTAGGCCAGGTGAGAAGCCACAAAGGTCTGAAGGTGGCAGAAGCAAGTATCATAGACAGTATTATACTACAAGCCGTTAATCCAAGATATACACTCCTTGCAAAAATAAAGCTGAAAGGTATCCGGAGATGTTTGATAAATAACAGAAGAAGAAAAAAAGGCAGCGGAAAAAGAAAGCGATAGTCACTGTCACATTCAAACTTTCCCAAGACACCATGGTTGCGCAAACCATTGTAAAGCATGTAGCAGCAGGCACAGGGTGGTAGTAACTGATATATAAAACGCCCTTTGGGAGTATAAAATCATAATCATATCATACAAAAGGGAAGTAAGATGATATCAAATAAAATATAATAAAAAAATAACATTAACACAAGAAAATAGCTGCCCCAGTCTAGGAATCATGATTATACAATTCGCCAACATGAAAAACTGAAAATACTAACTGCACCTAATCGCACCGGGGTCGCTGTAAGCTTCTCGGTAATAAGTCCAACTCTAGGTTAGTCTTCAAGCTATATATTGGATATGATATATATGTTTAAGCGCTGTTCCGTGATACAGATTTAATGTTGTTAGTCAGCGGCCTGGCTTGCCTCGCTCGCGAAGCCCTCGGTGTCGGACTGTTTAGCCTGGTCCACACCGGTCTTTCTCTTCTTCTTTGCTATTTTGATTGTGATGGGGGGATTATTGGGTCCCGAAGCGGGTCCGGGCTGTCCCTTCCCTTGGTTTTGCATCTGCTTCAATCCGTTGGCGAAAACGTTGAGCGAGCTGTCGAGCAAACCCATCATTCTATTGAGCTCTAATAGAACCTCTTCATTCGAAGCACTCGGGAAAAAAACATTGGGGTTTAACGCAACATTGTAAGGCATCCCCCAGGGATCCATTGGTACCGGAGGTGGTTGTAACGGTATACCAAGATGGAACGATTGTGCATGGCTCGCGGCCGTTGGAGTCGGAGTCTGTGACCCGAATCCTGAGCTGTTTGCGAAGGGTGAAAGAAATCGTCCAGGCGAATGAGGCATCTGTGGGTTATTTTGGATTTCGAAACCGTGAATCGAAGGAGCAGGAAGCTTCAAGCTCAGATCTGCTCGTTTGAATCCAGGAGTCCCTCGTGGGGTCGGATGAACACTAGGAGGTGTGGCGGTGATAACTGAAGGGACAGATGGTTTGGGGTTATCTGAATCCACGACTAACCGAGGTTTTGACGATTGGGGAGTCGATTCTGCGGATTTAGCCTTATTTAGATCTGATATATTTGGAACCGGGGGCACCGGTTCAGAGGTAGGGCCATCACGATAGGATACTTGAGGCGCTGAAAGGGATGGTAAATGGTGCGCCTTCCGTCCAGATGTGCCGTTAGCAGCATTCAACCCAGAGATACCAGCCGCCCCCATAGCATGGGTAATCTTGGTTCTACTCCTCGGTGGCGAAGACGGTGCAGACACTGGCACTGTCTCCGGAACTTTCCTGGACGGTTCCTCCGGTGTTTGAGGGGGCTGCATTGACGATTGTTTCCTCATGGGCGAGGTTGGCCCATGTCCAAAATGCGTAGGAGCGATATCTGCACTCTTGCTAGGCATGTGTAGGCCTCTATCACTTCTGTGAGGACGACCAGTAGATAATTTATCTGGGCGGTCTACGTTAACCGAAGGTGCAAGCATAGGAGCAGAGGGAACAGAGGGAACGACATGCGCCTGTGATAGCGGGGTCGTAGCCTGTCTCATCGTCTGAAACTCTTCGACAGATGGTAATTCGATTTGCATTAGAGGAGCTGGCGAAGTACCCTTTGGCGCAATTATATCGCCATCGATATCATCAAACGAAGGGAGATCAATAGTCATCAAAGGTTCCGGGCTTGTCGGCCTCGTACTCGCCGGCGACCTGAATGAAGTTGGGGGAGGTTTGTGTGATACTGATGCTGGTTGGAAAGCGGGTTGCAACGTAGGTATTGGTGGGCTCATAAGGCCTGTGGAGGAAGGGTCGTTGGCAAAAAGCTGCAATAGGGGATGATCTGTCCCAGTGTGGATAGGCTTTGAAGTCGCGGTTGTAGGAATCGGTTTGACAGTATCAGTACTATCAATGGAGAGAAATGAAGTGAGAGAGCCCTGGGGCATGTGCCTCTGAGCATAATTGACACTTGCGACTGCGGTGTCGTCCGAATTCTCATCGAAATCCCACGTTATTTCATCGTCATCTGCTCCACGAACCGCATTCAAGGCATGAGGCCCTCCCATTAGGGAATTCCGAACGTTTCCTTTCCGTTGCCATTCCTCAAGCCTTACGACGAGGTCCCTCAAGATGGATACCGGCGTCCGGCTGACACTTTTGAGCAGTTTCTGTTTCGCAAGCTCTTCACCGGACATACGTTCTTCCGGCATCTCACACAAACAGTTAGATACGAAGTCTCTTAACGCTTGCGACCAGTCTCCGCCCTCCAAACGTGAAGGGGGTTGCCGTGGAATCATCAGCAAAGCTCGCATCGGTTCCTGATCGTGGTATGGAGGGTGACCATTTGCTATTTCTAGGATGGTAATCCCTAAGGACCAAATATCGGCTTTGTAGTTATAGCTCTGGTTCTCGAGAATAACTTCTGGGGCCATCCACCAAGGTGTTCCGACGAATGTACTTCTCTTAACATTAGGGTTTTGAACCAGTGCGGAAACACCAAAGTCGCAAAGTTGCACTCTCCCGTCGTTCCCGACGAGGATATTAGCAGCTAGACGAATGTATCAGCCCAACTCATACCGATTTTGCGGATTGGAACACCTATCTCGAACGTACCTTTAACATCTCGATGAATGACTCCGAATTTGTGTATAAAAGCTAGGGCACTAACTGTCTCTCGAATGATGATAGTAAGGTATTTTTCAGAAATTCGACCTGGTTTCATCTTTGTACTATGTTAGCTTCTTCGAGTAGCATGGCCAAACTAGACCTTAAGATACTTACCAATGTTCTCACACTGCCTCCACTGCAATAGTCCATAATAATCCATAGTTCATCCCCTTTCATAAATGCACCATAGTACTTGGTAACATTGACACCTTCCGCAGCTTTCAATTGACTCAGCAACTGAATTTCCTGCTGCACGTCCACAAGCTCCTGTTCCGCGACATCGAGACTGAGGATTTTAACGGCAACGATTTGTCGAGTAGGTTTATGGACCCTGTACGAAAAAAGTGATGACAATGCTGTGTTAGCTTACGAACCCCCTGACATTTTGTCCACACAAAACTTGGGTAATATTGCTCTACTTACGCTTTGTATACAGATCCAAAAGATCCCTTTCCTACAAGATCTGTCTTCTCGTACTCATCAGGGGATTGATGATAGCTATACATCTTGCCCGTGATACACTAAAAAACCCACCCGGCCCTCCCCGTGCACAGCTCAACAGCCAGCCGGCTGGAGCGGCTTCCCCTGTTGGTAAAAAGCTATGATCGTCTCTTTTAAGCTCTCTGATCTTGGTATTGCGTGGGAGAAAAAGTAGTATGAGGTTGTTCAGCCGAACAGTATCGTGAAGCTTCGTATAGCTGCCATTTTTCGATCCGGTGGTATCGCAGGTTTTTGCTGTCGCTGTCTTGAAAAGTTCCTTCAAGGGTTTCCCAAGCTTGCCGGCCTGTTCGTTTGGATTTGGGGTAACAAGAGTCGGAAGAGTCGAAGGGTGTTTGGGAATGGACCCTGACGGTCACGTGATGCCTCTCACCACCTTTACTTTGGCTGGAGCTACCCAAAATGAATTGGAAGATCTAGATCATTGAATGGAAGGAATAGAAAGCAGCTCGGTCAAGTTCGGTTGAAAAAGTTGAAATGTGAAGGTAGACTAGATACAAATGAAGAAACGCCACCCTGACGACCTAATCTTTCTTAGATCCGCTCTTTTAACAAATGCAAACCTGAATGCCACCGTGATGGTATCCCAAACGCTAAGCCCAGACAATATTGTATATGCAGTGAAAATGCCTTGAAAAAACGAAAGAAAGATATGAAAGAACTTTTAGGTAACGATATCACTCATCATCGCTCTCGTCTTCCTCCGAGTCTCCTTCTTCATCACCCGTTTCATCGCCTTGACCATTCTCGCCGTCATCTCCAGACTCATCTGAATCATCATCTTCGTCCGAATCATCATCTTCGTCACCATCCTTTTTCATTCCAGGGACCGGTTCCCATTGTTGATAATATGGCTCAACCCACAGCTTCGAATGTGAGAGTTTGAATGGATCGAATGGGAAATAAGTCTCAAGCTGGGTAGCCTCTGGAAGTTCCGTACCGGAAGACCTGCTCGAGAACAAGTTTCCTCGTTTGTTTCTTTCAATTATCGAATAGCAATAGAAGACACCGAAGTGGCTTGCAACTTCAGCAAATTGAGTGACAACATTTTGAGAGCAGACCTACACTATGTGGTTAGCGTTTTTCTAAAGCTAGGATTAAATAAGAGCGTAGCTCACCTTTAGCGGATTGAATCGTGAGGTAAGGAGTCTATCAATTACTTGAAGACCAGGGGCCCATGACTGCGAGCTTCTGCTGATATCCTCAATTGATTCATCCTCCCCAACAGGGAGGGGGGTTTTCCCTCTAAGATCCCGCCACCTGAAACAGAAAATGTACATAACAGCCTGGAAGACTGCATAGAATCCACCGAACTTTCGAACGTTGGGGCTCGTGCATTCCACCTCTCGATCTTTAAGGTACTTCTCCAACCACAAGCAGAGCATACGGACAACAGACCTTACAGCGTCTCGATCGAGTAGCTTCGCCCTTGCTACAAAAGACGCAACATATGCCGCTGCTGCTTGACGGGCAACTTGAGGTTTTGTCGGATCCATTGCGCGCTCCACCAGCATCCCCAGGAACACATCCATAAAGACCGGTGATTTTTGTGCTGCCCAAAACACAACAAACTGAACATATTGCGATTTAAATGTTGTCAAGATGATGGTGTCGAAGAAGTGGAGGAGTAGTTCGAAATTTTCTAGGTCTTCTTGGGCCGGTTCCGCAACGCTCCTTTTCGGAAGCCTGCTATCGTAGTATCCAAAAACAAGAGCAAGCATCGCATCGAGCTTGTCGACTGTTTCCTGAATCATCTCTATGGTCCGGGGTTCACTACTTTCCGGGTCATCATCCTCGTCGTCGTCCGCATCGCTATCATCGCCTTCATCATCTTCATCATCCCCGATACCCGAATCCGACAAATTTTGTCCATTTTTCGATTCTAGTGATAACTTAAGCTGCCTGTCGAGCTCTTCACCCTCCCCTTCCTCGAGATCCTCTAAGTTGATTTGTATTTCACCGTCGAGATTGATCATCTTTTCAAAGATCAATCCGAGTATCTTTGCCTTCCCTGCCGGGGCATACTTGAGGACTGCAAGCAAGTTCTTAATATAGGTTGTCTGGTGTATTTTCTTTTGTCCTTTAAAAGGGAATGCTGCCGATATAGCTGTGAATAACGAATTCCATACCGTCGGCGCGAGTCCTAATATCGTTTCCAGCATTTCGTGGACCGTCGCGAAGATATCCGATCTTGGGCTAACATTCGAGCCGAATTCCTGGGCATCCTTTACGGTTTCTAGAGAAACAAGTCAGCCAATAGCACTAAACAAAGACCAAAAACTCTCTCCCTTACCCAGAGCCAAGTGCTTAACCAGCATTTGTACCACTTTCGCCGTATGTTGGGGGTGAGCGGATATAATCTGGAGCAAGAAGGCCATATATTTTCGATAGAAGGATTGAGGTCTCCCCGCCCAATTTGTGTGAATGATGTCGCCGACGAGAGGAGCGCAATTCTTATCCAATTGTGAGATGACTAGCATTAGGCATTGTATCGTTTGCGAAAGTTCGGTTGCATCTGGTGCCGATGGGTCCGAGAGTCGGGCTGTAAACTTCTTCTTAAGTTCTTCGAAATGCTGTGATTTTCCATTCTGTAATTGAATTGATCAGTCATGAGGCATTGTATGGGTTGACACTGGAGTTGAGTTGATGGGCTACCTTAGTCTGGTCCTCCAATGCGGTCAATATGATCTTCCTACGAAGGTCCTCGCCAAGGTCTTCATCCGTAAATCGGACCTTCTTTGCAGGACGGTCGTCTGCAGATGCCATTGAGACGTCCGAATCTTCGAGGGTTGATGCTTCTCGTTTCAAGGTCTTTCGCCCCACCATGGCGGGTGGTGCCGGCGCCGACAGAGTGACCATAGTTGGCTCTGGCTCATACAGGGTAAAGGTACCAAAAAAGGCACGAGACCAGATGGATTTCGTTATATAGAAATGATAAAAAGGATATGAGTCCGGATAGAGGTCAGGTCGATTAACCCCCTTATCAGTGGGATTTTATGATGAGGTCGTATGTAAGTGTGAGTGGGTAAGGATGGAGAGCTGTGGACTTGAGGGTCTGATAATTTTTTGATCTCAGTTTCAGGATTTTGGCTGAGTCGAACTTCTGCCATTTTTACTTTTTGGTGTCACACTAAGCCAGTTTGGGATATCCGGCTATTCCGTATTTGGAAACTCAGTAAATACCACATCAAACACAAGATCTCAGCCTCGCGCCTCCTCCAAAACAGCATCCAGCTCCGAGACTGACCTAGGCCTAGGATATATGTTAGTACATATATTCAAACACCCTTCTAACCAGAGATATGTTCCTTATGTATATTTTAAACGAAGATTTAAAGGCGATACGATCATGACTACATTATATTACTATCCACAAACTATGGTATGTACTATACAATATCATTCCCAACTACCCTTCTTCCACTTTTCTCATCCACAACCACCTCGGACCCATCACCTACATTTTCTTTACCCTTCTTCTCTTTCTCACTCTTCTTCCTCGCCTTCGCCGGCTGTGCACTCTCCAATTTTGTGCTAAGCGTATGCTTCCCCACAAGCAAACTAAATAACAAAGCCGCTATGCTAACTCCGGTGAAATACCACCACATAACACTCAACGACTCCGCATAAGCATCTTGAATCGGTATTCTTTGATCTGCCGGTAATCTGCTCACGGCACCAGTGCTGGATGCTCCACCGTTTCCAGAAATTAGTTGTACGGTTTCTGGGGAGAGACGTTCCATTATAGACGGGATTCTGCGATTGAATTCGTTGGCGAAGATGACATTTCCGACAGATACACTAATTTGAAATGTGATTAGATTCATCTTTTTTTCATCTTTTTTTTTTTTTTTTGGATATATGTATTTCAATACTTACCCAATAGCACAAGCGAGGTTTCTGATGAACGCGAATGCACTAGTGGCTACCGCAATATCGGTAGGCTGGATAGTGCTGTGAACTATTTCAACTTGTCAGCAAACCCAGACCCTTTCCATAAGCACACGACAGGAACACTGGTCACATACTAGCAATAAGCGGAGATTGGAAACTCGGTCCAAGACCAAAACCAGCAATAAATTGGAACTAAAACCCCTTATCAGCATAAAATCAATCAAAATATAGAGTACCCCAAGAGAGAACTTACGAAGACAATCTTCACCATCGAAGATGTTCTATCCCAATCCACAAATGATCCAGCTCCCGCAGCCATAAATACCAAACCAATTCTCATTACAGGACGATAGTTCCCAGTCTTTGCAATGACTATACCAGTACCCATAGAGGCAATGCTCAACAAGAAAACAAATGGCAGGTTAAAAACACCAGACATCAACGGTGTTTTACCGAGAGCTGATTGGAAGTATAGAGGCCTAAAACCAACTGTGAGAAAAGGTAACCGGCATTTCGAGGACAGAGATGGGGGACTTACAGGTAAAAGGCACCGGCGATGAAAACTTGAGCGTGCAAGAAACAGATTATATAGCCTAGTACCATAATACTACATTAGTATTGCGGACTGTGTGTATAGCAAAAGAGTCGGATTATACTTACTCGCAAGCGCTGTTCTGTGGCCAAATACTCTTGGAGGCATAATAGGATTCCTATTGCACAAAGTTAGTGACGCGGGTACGCGCGATAGACCTCTATAAGATAATGGGATTCCTTACGCTGTGACTTTCCATTCGATGAAAATGAAAGATACGAGCATGGCTGAACCGATTATCAAACAGCAGAGAACCAACGGACTATTCCAGGGCTCAGTAACACCACCAGAGTCAATTCCGACCTGTTAATAGTTATAGTTGTTAGTAGTATATTCGTAGTCTTTTCCCTCGCATTCGTAAGACCTACCAAGAACAAAGTTGTTCCTCCGCTACAGGAGAATAATGTCAGTAAGTGTTTACAAAAGACTTCACGGGATTAAGAATACAGATCAAAAACTTACACAGCGAAAAGACTTCCCAGCCAATCCACCTGCTTCAAACCCTCCATAACCCCGATCGTCGGAGAATGTAGATGCAAGAAGTACCAGATAACAACCATAGCAATGAGACCAATCTATATTAAAACAATATCAATACCTCAATTCAACGATACATAGCGCTCCGAGATAGTTGCCCACTTACCGGTATGTTAATAATAAAGCACCATCTCCACGACGCATTTGTAGCAAAAGCGCCACCCACAATCGGTCCAACGGCGCTAGATATCGCCCATGTAGCCCCCACAGCAGCTGTTACACGAAGTCAGCATCATGCTATCAGACCCGGTTCCACAAAACTCTATCTCATAGACGACATCTTACATAAATACTTCCCACGCTCTCTCATGGTTACGATATCGGAAACCGTGATATTGACCAATACCATAATACCACCTCCACCAAAGCCTTGGATTGTACGACCAGCAATAAGGGTTCCCATGTCTTGTGCGGCAGCGGTCAAGATACTCCCAACGAGGAAGATCACGGATCCAACCATAATTATTGGTTTTCGACCCCATATGTCGGAGAATTTACCCCAGCTAGAGATATTTATTAGTCCTGCATCCGGAATATCTTCCTATAGTTTTGTTCATTAAAGTACTATCATACCTCGGGATGAAAGCCGACGAGGCTATCAGATATGAACTCCCAACCTAGAAATTGCACAGAATTAGCCCCCAAATTGTTCAGAACATCAATTAATTTATAACTTAACAGATATACCATACCCATGAATACGCAACATCTCCCCCAAGGTCCTCAACTATTGCAGGTCTTTCCCATAAATATATTAATTTCCAATTCTATTGAAATATCAAATTGGCCGTGTACTAGCAACCTTCCGTGTTGAGACGAAGGGCGAGTGTAGATAATTCTAGAGATTCTAGAATAGTTCATGATTGATTTAATCGATTGGAATTTATAATTCAGAGATACTCACAATGCACTATTGTAATATAAAAGTCAAACGGTCAGCAACATAGTTTCTTCAAACAGAGCAGCAGTGATTAAATAAGTAACCCACGTTGAAACAATAGTTTGGTCCAGCGCGCACAGAAATAAATTCATCTGTTGTAATTTTTATGTTAGCGGGCATATCCGATAATTAATATAACAACCGAACCGGAAAAACATATTCGATGAAATGAATAAACAAGAAAACTTACACATAAAGCGCCGACAATTATAATTTTAGTTCTGGTATCTGCGGCTTCATAGCTGGCAGCATTGGATTTGATGGGCTGTAGTTCTGTCCCGATGACTTCATGCTCGCTACTGCTTCCTTCGCTCCCCGTTGAATGGTTTGCATTCTGATCGCTCAAGGCCGATATATCGTTTGACGGTTGCAGAGCCGTGGCGCCTTCGCCTGTTGCCGCAGCTAGCTTCTCTAGATCCATATCTCCCATCCTAACTCCAAATGATAATTCGTGAAAGAGGTATCAAATCGTCAAAAGTCGTCAAGTCGTCAACAGTAGACAATGCATTCGTAAGAGTTTAAGAGCTTAAGAGAAAATAAACAGGAAGATTAAGATCAAGGAGACAGCTAGCTAGTTAAAAGACTCATAAGGAATAAATTGAGAACTTCCCCAAGTTATTATCATTTCCTCTCAACTTGGATCCAGCTAGGAACTCTCCAAGTCTCCGCCGGAGCTAACACTCACCCTGCGCCGATGGCGCCCTAAATGCTCTTATCGGGTAACGGCAAAAGACCCGTAGCTTGAGGGCTAACTACTTGTATATCGATCACCAAACCGCGAACTAACCAGCCAACCAACAGCCTGGCCACAAAATGATGCAAAGAAAAGCTTAAAGCTGTTATTCTGCGTTCTTATGTAGACCGTCCAGGCCAGGGCGTGTCCGCAGTCGTGAGATCATATATTATCGGCTGCAATATATGCCTACCGAGCCAATGGTGGCTACTGACGGCAAGGGAGAGAAGGAAAACATGCATGATCGTAACGATAGCATCACGGACAAAATTTTCTTCTCATCGTTTTTAATGTCTCAACCCTTCATTTTGAGAATTATGGGGTACCATGGCCATGGTGCAATTGCAGAATCTACCAGACCGTTAACGAACTATAACGCTACAAACATGTGGACCATGCATGTGGGTCCTTGACGAGGATCCTAGGAGCGGAGTCGTATCCCCAGAAAAAATAACAACTTAACCAGACTGGGGGCTTCGATTCGGGCGAGCCCGCGAAAATTCCTGACTAGCAAGGGCCACCTGATCGAATTTTTCTTGCAATGCAGCAATGCGGAACCTCGTTTTGCCGCTCTGATATGTGCGGACAGCTCGGTTGAGATAAGCTTATATAATCTTGAACAAGGTGGAAGTACGAAATGCCGTCAATGTGAAGAATGTTGATGTAACCCATACGGTCCAGATGCATAGCACGAACCGGTGTAGCTTGTAGTTACAAATGGGTAAGATATTGGTCCGTGTGTAGCCTTGCTCAATCCTGACCCTTGAACCTAGCTAAGTTAGCAAAATGTCGAAAGATGTACTTAGTAGTTAATCGTATCTGAACTTAAGACGAGACGAGAGCAATGTAATGCAAGGGAAATATATGACAGCAAAACGCGTTGTTGCCGATGTTATCTCCCGATCATCGGTAGCACCGCGACGGATTGAGCCAACATGCCAAACATCCTCCATTCTTCAGCGGTCTTGCGCTTTTCCCTGCAGCTATTGACAACTCTCCGAAATATCACGTTGGCATTCTAGACCGCTCACCTTGCCTCAGAAACCACGATGCCGGGCGAGGCGGATCTTCAAACGGTGAGCTTTCCCTCGGTTCTGACCTGCCATGACCATGTGCTTGGGACATTCCTTTCGATCGCGCGGTAAAGCCTTATTCTAACGTTCGGCGCATGATCATTTTAGGAACTTGATTCTCTGCGTGTTCTACGCGCAACGTTAGAGGCTGTGAGACAGTTTGTGGATGCAATTGAGAATGATACGAAGGCTATGGGAGAAAATGCTAAGACCGTTACAGGTTGGTGTTATTATATTTTCTCTCTTGTTTTCTAAGGATAGCCTCTAATTCATTTACCCTATAACTACAGAACTAAGTAGACAATGGGGAGAAGTAATTCGGGAGGCTGCGGTTGCTGTCGGAGAGGTCAAGCCAAAGCCACCAAGTGCTCAACGATAAACTTCTACCCTAATATCTTCTTTGAAGGACCTTTAACTACATAAGTGAACGGGCGTTGGAGATTGTATTGTATACAATTAATGCTGCGAGTATATTAATTACTAGGTACAAACATGCATCTATCGGGTCTTATATCAAATGCATCGATACGTCACCAGGCATAGTGGCACCGTTCCCTCGTCAGTATAGAAATGGGCCGCCCAATATCAATAACTGCACACCCTTAACTCTGCAAAACGTCCTGCTTAGATTTCTCAATAAGCTGCTTTAGTTCCTTATTAGTCTTATCAAGTTTTTCCTGTAACTTCTTCTCTGCCTTCTTCACATCGTCGGGTCTCGCTGTTCCCGCCTTCTTGAGCTTCTCAAGATGTGTGAAGTGTGCTCCTCTGATATATTGCACTTTTTCTAGCCATTTCTGCCCAGCCTTTTGTACCAACGTTGCAGTATTCTGTCGTGATTCCTTCGTCGCCATTGGGATTGGGACTTTCAGAATATTTGGTGTACTCGGAGAAACCGGCTGAGGGTTCATCGACATCTGGGAGAGAACAGTGTTCTTGATGTTGTTCACGAACTATATCACCACTATATATCAGCAATCCGAAACCTTATCCTCAAGTATATTGATAAAGAACTAGGGAAGCCGTACACTTTCATCGTTAACCGTCAAAATGAACTCCCTCCCCTTAGGCGCCACATGGGCAAGCTCACTCAACTTCAACTTAACCTCCTTAGCCTCCTTCCCACCATCCTCTTTCTTCCCCTGCGAGATAACGACCATCAAATTCTCAATAACACTGGGATCGACCCTTCCGCTAAAACTCTTGAGATGCTGAATCTCCGTTTTACACCCATCCACAGCGTGTTTTACCGAATCATCGAATTTCTTAAAATTGTACGGATCATCGGTCGGTGTCTCTGCCGCTGCAGCTGCATGTGCAGGATTCGGTTTCCCCTTGCGAGAGTACTGCTCCGGCGCTTCATCTTTTAAATTCGTAGGTCCCTTGTTCTTCTTCAAGAAGATCGGGGTGGTCGAGATGCCCCGAGTAAATCGGACAATCGGTAGCCGTGGTCGTCCATGGTATGACTGCCGATTTGAGCTAGAATTGTTTCCATGATGTAAGTGAACGGGGTCTTTCACGTCCTATACCCAGGAAGAAAGATGGTGAATGAGCGAAAAAGGTACGCAGCGCACGTGGGGGGTGGGGGTGGTATTCATGGGACTTACATGTTCAGTGCAGGTATGGGGTTTATGGAAAGTCGTCCGGCAGGTTGGGTCCCCACGAGCCCTCGGAGGCTCAATGGTGCCTGCTTAACAATCAATGGCCTCGATAGCGACATTCTGTGGGGGGTGAATTGATGAGACAGGCTGGACGGGGTGGTCGTGATTTTCGATAAATTTTGTGAAACTTCGCCAATGGGAAAAATGCAACACGTTCCCTGCGCGACCAACGAGAACATCGATCTGTGGTAGTTCGATAGGTAGGACGTATAGGGTTCTACAATTATTAGTGTTACGTATTACATATTACACAATGTATGATTGATCTATCCAAAATTTTTGTGTTCAACGTGGTATTAGTATATATATTTAGGACGAAAATTTATGGTACGTTTTAATAGAATGCCATTGTTCTTAGTTGGTTTCATGTATCTCTCACAGGCGTAATGGGATGAACAGGATAAAAAGTATTGGGGCCGAAGGCGATTATTCGAATTTAAGGAAAGGGGATCTTTACTAAGACAAGGTACAGAAGTGAAAGGGTTTAAAATGTAAGAAAGAAAAAAAAAAGCCGTCGGTATGCAGCGACGGTGTTAATGGAAAATGCCTGGAGAGACATCGACAGTCAATTAGGGATAGGAAAAGAAGCAATCATAAACTCCCATAACAAAAACTCCATGGAATGCATTTACTAAAAGAGGGTATATAGTGGTAAAAGAAAATCAACCCAGGTTACTAGACGTCTTCCGTAACCATAAAGGAAGTGCCTAGTTGATTAGAAGAACACGATTGAATGAGCAGTATAAAGGGTACGTGGGGAAGCATGGTATTTGAAGCATGGTATTTGAAGCGACCCCACGAACGAAGACATTAAGTCTTCACCCTCTTGGTAGTGGTCGAACCAGAATCAACATCCATCGAATCGGGTGACTTCCGCTTCGAAGCACTACTATCGTCGTCATACAGTCGACCAAGTGTAGGAGTCTTGAAATTGAGAGGGCTTGGTAGAAGATTATCATCACCACGTAAACCGGAGGTTGCCCAATCGGATGCGAAAAATGCGGAGGGAGATGGAAGCATATTCTCTACGAATCTGCTAGGGAGAGCCGAGATTGGAGTCTGGTCCAACAGGTTGTTTGCGGCAGAGGTCGGAGCGGGGCGGGCGAACGGATTTGGGGGGCCGGTACCGCCAGCACTCAAGGGAGCACTGTTACCAACGCTCGGGGAGGGTGGCGGAAGGACGGCACCGGGTGGGAGTGGTTCATGTGGGCGTGCGGAAACAGGATCAGCAGTTAAGCCGGAGTTTTGTGGTGAAGTGCCACCGGTGTTGGTATTAGCATCCTCCTCTTCGTCATTAGGAATCTGGACCTTAAGGACTGGGCGCTTCAGACCACCCCCTGGTGTACTGATCATGGATGGGGTACGAGTTGGGGGTCCGATTTCTCCAGTGCTTGTCCTAATCAAAGGAAGTGCCTTAGGGTCGTCATCATTAACTGGTGTCGAACCTTTAGGCTCCTTCTTTATTAAAGGCTCCCCAGCAGCATTCTTCCTTGCCATAGCTCCAACATCGATTGAGTTGGCTCTGATAGGAGATCTATCCGGTCCAAACCAATGTTGGGCAAGCAATGAGGAATCTCCGGCAATTGGGGTGAAGATACTTCTGGACTTGGTCCGAAGACGTGTAATACCGTCAGAGGCTGGTGGATCCTCGGCCATTTCGTCTTCCTCTTCACCAGTCAGCATAGATTGGTCATTGGCAACCTGAATCTGCGGTTGATGTTGAGGAGCATGGTGTTGATCGGGTATGATATGAGGAGGCACTTGTGGTTCATGTTGATGCTGGGGGACTTGCTGAGGTAAGGAGCTAGGCATTGATTGGCGCCTCAGCATATTCTCTTGCTGCTGCTGCTGGTGTAAAAAAGCCTGCGCGCTGTTTGGGTGAGGACCATTCTGAGCGAAGCTATAACCAGGAGGGATAGTGGCGACTTGGGCTTGAGTGACGGCTGGGTTGAACTGATTCACGAAATTGAACCCGTTCGGCTGTCCACCAATTCCCGGATGTATCGGCTGCCCATTTGGCCCGATGATAGCACCTCCAGACATATGCCTTTGGTGGGGATGTTGAGCGTTACGGCTGATTGGACGGGAGTGGGGACCGGGACCAGGAGTTAAGTGACGACCAGGCATGGGTACAGCCATGTTGTAGCCCATAGAATTTGTTCGGTTGTGCATAGGTGGAGAATTAGACTGTCGCAAACCATTCAGTTCGCCGCCCTCATCATCGTCATCATCACCTTCACTGTTCCCACCCTTGTTAATGTAGTCATCGGGTCCCTTCCTCTCGTGGGGTGCACCAAACTATGTTCAGAACGTTAGCTAACCGAGTTTACCACGCGAAAAAAATTTGCTGACCACATTAACTTACGTATTGTCTTCTGTCTATGATGTCGTCGATCTGACCCGAAGAAAACTCATAGAGCTTCTTATTGTTTCCGAAAATAACGATAGCAACATCGGCAGAGCATAATACCGAAAGCTCATAAGCCTTCTTGAACAAACCACCTTTCCTCTTCAAGAATGTTCTAAAAGAATCATCATGATATCAGCAGCTGTCTCAATCATGTTGGGTATTGTCCATGAATTTATACATACACTGAACGATTCCTATCGTCCTTGATAGCTTTGATTTCGATCTTACGTCGTCCCATGGTGTATGGTTTGTAAGAATAAGGTGTGGATGCCGGAAATACTTAGCGAACCGAGGACCGCAATGGTTCCTGGCAAAGGATGAGAGGCGCGGCCTACTAACTGGCCGGGAGTTGCTATTGAAAATAGGAGTAGGTGTATAGAATCCAAGGTTTACACTAAACTTAGGATGCTAGTGGGAATAGTGAGGTGGTGAACGAGACCAGGCTATTTTTCGGTCAAAGGGCGGGTCAGTGGCTTTAAGTAGTTATTTCTGTATTTATGACAGAGATCTTGGGGGGATGATGTCGGTCCAGCGCAAAGACAGTCAAAAATATTGAAAACTCGAGGCCGTGGCAGATCGACGACGATGATCACGCTATAAAGAACCTGCTCAGGGCTGAGAGTCGGTCTGTTGATGTTGTATCGTGCCAACAATGGTAACAACCTCGTTGTCTACCGCGCGCCGATAGCGAGAATTAGGCCTGCGAATGCAACCGTTGGACTGGGCTGTTAAATCAGCTCGTTAGGGTTCGTCGAAAAAGGGTGTTTCCGACGACGACGACAGCGATTGCGAGGAATAACAACGGCGATGACTGGATCGAATGGATGCGCGGTGCAGAGCTGCAGGGGCGCATTCAAACTGAAACCCTAAACTGGAATAAAAAGATGGCGACTCGAAATTCGGGTGCTGGCCTGTGGAAGCTTCGTGTTCTAATGCAAATGCGAATGCAGAATCTGCGCGACGGAAGATGACAACGTTATTACTATTACAACCTTCCCAACTTTTGTGCATGTGGTAGTGGTAGTGGTGGTGGTAGTATGTATGGCAGCTCTCGTATCACAACGCCGGAGACAAGAAAAAGCTTTTCCGAGAAAGGAAGAAACAATGGAAATGCTGATTACAGTAGTCTAATGAAGACAAAGGAAACGAGAAAAGGGGAAAAAATAATTTCAATAAAATAAAAAAAATTATATGAAGTAAAGAAACAACCTGAAGGATGACGACAGGAATGCAGGATGGTAAAGTAAAAATAAAGTGAAATGAAATGAAATATAAAAAAACAGGGCAATGAAGATTTGCGCAATGAGGATGGAGAGGGGTGTAGCATCTATCTATATACGATGATGTAGGAATTGGGTGCACCGATGGAGCTCTAGGATGGGAACTAACAGAACACCACACTAAAATACGGAACGGCTTGAAATGTGGGCTTGAACATGAGGCACTGTGGGTTCCAAGCTTCATAACATAAAAATCCAACGAATCAAAGCATATCGGGGTGTGGAAAGAGTCTGGGATGGGACTAACCTCTGTGATCTTTTTTGGTGATCGAAACCGGATGGGCTCTATCGATAGAAACCCACGCACTCTGCTCGTTACACTTAAAACCGGTAGCCCAGGGTCTGAATGCGGTCCAAAAAGAAAGGTAAGGTACGAGTGACTGGGGGTAAACGTTATTAGAACAAATATGGGGTGGATTTTGGGTTATGGGGAACAGATGCTTCTAAGGTTAGAGTGCTTGTATGAATTTTTAGAAACACCATGCAGGCGACACCTTGTGTCCTTATAGGAGACGAAAGAAGACTTTTAACTGGGGAAGGAAAAAGCGGTGCTGCTCGAATTATTTTGGTGGGAAGGCCGACCAGAATAGCACTGTAAGCGGGAGCGGGGAGAAGAAAGGCAAAGAGTGGGAAAGGAAGAAGAAGAGCGACGGGCGGGTTTATATTTAGAAACACCGTCTGCCAAAGGGGTGCACACGCGCAAAAGAAAGAAAATGGAAGGGTAAAAACGAAAAAGAGATTTTTGACATGGACAGGACGGACAGGCCAAAGACAGGCAAGGTGCAGTGGGTCCTCGGACCACTTGCAGTTAGGGCATCAGAGCAAGATGTTCAGGTACCAAATTGCTTCGGGGGCTTTGGACGGTTGGGGTGGGGATATATCCCTGACGGCTTCATTACAGACCTCGGCCAATCCTCGATGTCAGGTACTGGTACATGTCCACGGGATGGATGTATACTGTGTAATGTTATGTACTCGTAGGCTCCTCCGCATGGAGATGAATGCGACTGCTTGCCATCTCTGGAGTTACGTTCACGAGACAACTTAAGTTATTCTCGAACAACTTGAAGAGCAGTAGGCAGGCGGTGTCGAGTAGACGCCATATGTATCATCACAACGTTCGCCAGGCCTTCTGTAATTTCACAGGCTCGAGTTCCTCAACTCAGCAGGTGGTTGAGCTCATGATAATTTCGGCAAACCCCTGGTCCTCTCGCTGATTTCATCCGCGCAGAAAGTGACGGGATTTAGACGCAACCCGTGTTTGAGGTACATTCGAATGTCTGGCGAATACTTGGTTTCCCAAAGCGGTGGGTTTTCCCACGGAATAAGTTTTTTAGTTTTCTCCCTTTGATCCTGGAGGAAGAAAAAAACCTTCATGGTGGGATTAATATTCGTTGATGTCCTTTTGGGAATCGCCAAGGTGAGAGCAACCAACAGAATCCAACCCCGCTATGCATGTTTGGTGCGCCGGCGCTTGTAGCCTGCCCATGTGATTCGAGAGCGTCCTTCCGGCCAGCCAACAGCGAAGCGAACGAGTGCATATCATTCGTCAGCATTAATCAGAGCCTCTGGTGCTCCGGACGCCACAGAGGATGCTGATTGGCTTTCTTGATAGCATTACGATGATGGAATCCGGGTAGTCTGTCAAGCTTTTCGGGAAATTCAATTTGTATTGCTGTGAATCAACTTGTCATGGATATCATGGATGGGAACACCATCAACTAGCAACTAACGAATCTGGCTCAGTCCCAGAAAGTAGCTCGAAGCTAGAGCTAGTTAGACACAGCCGACCGAATTTTGACGAAAGCACTAAACGATGCTAGTCAAACGTTTAAAACGCCTGACAGCACAATCGTCTGCTTGGAATATCTGGGTTCTCCTGGTTAGTTAGCCTGACAGATCAGACAGATTATAAAATTTATAATGAATCCTGTTCCTCACCGCGGTTTCCTCCGTATGTACTAGGTGAAATTCCAGATTCTGCAAGATTGATACTTCATGCGGACTGGGCTGGGCGATGGCGCAAAAAGTTCACACTCGACGGCTCAAGGTTACAGATGGGTGGATCGTAGGCTCGTCTTGCTTGTACCGGTGTTCGTGAAACACGGAATCGGGCTTGCACTCGAGAGGGTTATAGGCTAAGCCAAAGCTAAGCCTCACCAGAAAGTAAGTAGTTTATCGATAGAAGAACCACCAAGTATACTTACCTAGACATCTGAGCAGAGCCCCCAACAGTCTTGTGCTTGTTGAATTGAATATTTGTTCTGTTGTATGTACTTAGTATGCATTGTATTGCATTGTCGAATGTTGCAAACTGCATTGATTGAGTCGGGTCGAGACAACCATAATTTGTGTTGTGTGTTTGACACACCACAACACATTCCCAGGTCCTAAATTTAGAAACCACTCGGAGCCGTTGGACCCACCTCGGCCTCGATGTTCATGTTCCATCCCGCCATCGGATACAATTTATCAGCCACCTAAACTCCTAAGTACTTGGTACCCGGTTAGTGCCTCTTATTCAAATATTTCCACTCTGTCCTTACCACGGGGAAGAGCACCGGGGGGCGTGATGCTGAAATCGATGTCGAGATGGTGGTGAGCATGTTGTACCACCAGGATCGTGGTCTCCACACGCATGCTGACGACAGGATCAGGGTACTTGCAGAACGAATGCTGTCTTGAATCGGATCCAACGTGGGTTCTATTTTTACGAACAGAGCTAAAGTAGCTGCTTAGCTTCTGAGCTACCCCGGGCTCTCTTCCCTTGCCCTTCCCTTGACCTTCCGTGCCACAAGTACAGAGGCCCGTTCGTTTCAGGCCCAGAAACACCCGTCACCTGATGGTGTATCGAATATTCTTCGATAGTTCTACAGCTAGTTACTGACGGTTCTTGCTAACATCTGGCCATAAGTAGGTATTTACATGTACCTGTACCTAAACATAACCGTGATACACAGGGATTTAGGTTCTAATATGGACTCAATCCAGCGGCCCAAAGCGGTGGCGTCGGAGTGTATCTATATCCGTCCAATTGAGTGGTCACCAGCATGCTATTCCTCTCAATCAACTACATAGGTAAGTACTTACTTACTTCTTAACCATCATTGAAGTTGACGGTTATGATGCTTGCTAACAAGCTCTCGGAGAGCTTGGGCCGCCGTTAACACATACAAGGGTGCATCTCAGCGATGTCAACTGGCGCAGTTGAGCCGATTAACCAGCGACCCCGCTCACAACATGCAGCTGTCGACCGCTAGCTTATGCAGGAACCCTTCCGGCACGAGCAGCTTGCCAAAAACACCCATGCTTTATTTATAGCTACAATCAAGCTTTTCCATTGCATCGTTTCTAATAATACTATGCCCCGCGCGTGTGTTTGTCGATTTGGTATGCACGACCATGATGAGCTCTTAATAGCTTAGACGATAGACATATGCATATATGCATCGAATGCATAGAATGCATCGCAAACCCACAAACTCTTTTTTTTCCCATCGATATCACGAGCAGCTGAATATGGATTATATGCGACATACACCTCTATATCGATATATCCCGGGCTATTATATGATCGCTTCAATGAAAATAGAGCACCATAACTCCATTGATCCCTCCAAGTCACCCAATGAAAAACCTATCTAGCGATCTAGATCTTGTATGCCAAATAAGGGTAATAAGCTCATGCGCTCAGAGTCATCGTAATCATTCAACTCCGGCATCGCCCGAGAGGGCTCTCTTTGCAGCTTTCTTCCGTTGCTTCTTCATAGGTCGAGTCTCACTGTTTTCGCCAAGTGTTGTTTCTCCGCCCAGCTTCGCACTTTCAGCTGTTTGTAGTGAATCCTTCGCAGTCCCAACTACCGTACTGTCATTATCACCGGCTTCAGTTTTTCGCTTCATTGGCGCCTTTTGGGATATCGTTGTTTTTGCCACTTCTTTGGCAGCTGATTTTGGAACGCCACCGCCTTCTACGACATCAATTACGCCTCTAAACGACTGTCTCTTCATCTTCGCCTGTATCATCACCGCTCTGGGACCATTTGCGATTGCCTCTTTTCCTTTATCTTGGTTCAAACCCCATAATGTTGCTAAGTTGATGACATCGAATGGCGCACGACAAAGCATCGCCTTTCTCGCCTCTGAACTTATGACTATTCCTTTGCCCTTTGTCGCTCTAATTAGGGCAGCTGCATTTGAGAGTAGGTTTCTTCGAGCATTGCTTTCGTTTACTGACGCTGAATACGTTATTTCAAAACGAATACCGCGTGATATAGCTTGGCCCAGGATTTTGTATTTGAAATGATATGGATGGCGTATCGATAGGTCCAAAGATATCAAGTCACATTCTAGGCTGGTGCAAGCTTGGAGGAGGAGTTTTTCGTCTGTAGGACGGACGGCGACGATGTCGAAGTTGTTTGATAGCGAGGCCTAGTAAAGTCATTTATTTAGTTTCTAAACTATGACCGTAATTGGAAAATATGGGGTCGTACCAATCCATAGTTCTGCGAAGGATCGTCTAGAACGATGGTAACGCGCCGAAGGAAGCGAATGCTAGGGTGGTCTGGGAACGGATTCTCGGGTATCAGATTGGCGATGCCGGCCTAGTTGTACTTGATAAGCTTTGTATTCCGTGATCGTGATATTCTAAATTATAGCAAGGGTTGCATACTATCTTTGATGGAATCTTCCCCGCTATTGTCTGATTGAGTGCGATGACATTATATCCCACTATCACTGGTGTTAGCGATGAGTAACCAACTTGTGAAGAACCATTCACGTACGTTCGCCGAGAAATGCGACAGTCCTGGCCAATTCGGGGTCATCTTTCGACGTCCACGGGATGTTCAAGTCGTAGAACATCGCTGATTGTATTTTCGTATAACCGTATCTTCATCGTCGATTGGGACTGTGGAGGGGTTTCTGCATCACCGCATATTGTTTGCGTAGCTCGAGTTGTGGTTTTCGCGTGGTGCTTTATGCGGCTTAAAAAGATTTTGATTTTTTTCTCTCTGTCTTGTCGCTAAAAAAAATTCTAGCTGGACCTGAGCATTTGCAACATTTGATTCCTCAACATCGGCCATTCCGAACAATACACCACCATGCCGTCCCAATTAAAGCGATTACGGGAGTCGCTCAAGAATGCGGGTGTCATCGGACAGCCCCAGAAGTCGAAGAAGGCGAAAAAGCGTGCGCGACAGAATAAAAGCGGCAACGATGCCCGGCTTTCGAGAGAAGCGGCGCTTGAGAGTATTCGAGAAGAGTTCAATCCGTTCGAAATCAAGAAGACGAAAGAGAAGTTCAGCGTCGCCGGTGGAAGGAAAGTAAAGGGAACTGTTGGAAAACCTTCAGTTAGCAAGCAAATAGGAGAAGATAACGTATGATATCCCGCGAAGCCTAGTAACGGCTAGAATGGAAGCTAACTATGGTATCTATAGCGTCGCAAAACATTGCTAGTTGAAATGCAGCAGCGGAATAAAGTCGGTGGTATCATTGATCGAAGATTCGGCGAGAATGATCCGTCAATGAACCCTGAGGACAAAATGCTGGAACGATTCACGAGAGAACAGCAAAAGAAATCGTATAAAAGTGACATATTCAACCTCGAAGATGACGATGAAGTTCTTACACACTACGGTCAATCATTGGGATCCTTACCGAACGACGATTTTCAGGAAGATGTGAACGGAAGCGACGACGATCTTTTGCGACCTGCGAAGAGAACACATCCATTGGATGGCGAACTTCAATCAGACGAGGATAATGAGGGTGGTCCGCCTAAAAAGAAATCGAAGGCCGAAGTCATGAAGGAGGTTATCCTGAAGTCGAAATACCACAAATACGAAAGGCAAAAGGAGAAGGAAGCAGACGAAGACTTGAGAGACGAGCTCGACGCTGAGCTGGGCGACATTAGGGCGCTCTTAGCCGGTATCCCTGTGCGCCCACCGCCTGGTAAACCAGCGGTTACGGATTCTGGGGCCGATGGGTCACTCCATGCGGACAGAGCTGCACAAATCAATAGCGGATTGAATGTGGATTCTAAATACGATGCTTCAGTACGGGAGATGACATATGACAAGCGTTCGAAACCTGCAGATAGGACAAAGTCTGCCGAAGAGCTAGCCGAAGATAGGGCGAAGCAACTGCAAAAGCTAGAAAGAAGCAGACAGAAGCGTATGCAGGGTGAAGAGAGCAGTGATGAAGAACCAGAGGAGGAAGATGATGTTCCTAGCGATGACGAGTTCAGGCTCGGAAAGGGAATAAAATTAGCCGCCGATGAAAAGGAGTTTGTCCATGGGGATTCCGGTAGTGAAGAGGAAAGCTCAGGATCTGAGGAAGAGAGTGATGACGAGGAAGAGGAAGAAGAAGTTGAAGAGGGGGGTGAAATTGAAGCCTCCAGCTCAGGCCACTCCAGGCGCCGGGGTTTAGATAATGACGATGCTTATTCAGATGACTATCAATCCGACGAGGATCCTGACGCTCTCGCCAGCGATGAAGAGGCTTCGGAGTCTGAAGGTGAAGGAGGAGAAGACGGATTGATGGAATCTGAAGATGAGTCGACAGCCTCTAAACCAATTGACGATGTGAAGGCCGTCGTCAATGGCGGCTCGTCTCTCCCATTCACATTCCCGTGTCCTCAAACACACCAGGAGTTTCTCAAGGTCACATCTAAATACAAAGTTGAAGACCTACCAACAATTGTGAAGCGTATCCGTGTTTTGCATCATCCATCACTTGCAGCTGGGAACAAGGAGAAGCTTTCGGTAAGTGCCACAACTTAATGTCTTACGTTATCTTTCGTGCTAGCTCTAATAAGAACTATAGCATTTTATGGTAGTGGTCTTTGACCATATCATATATCTCGCCGATTTACCGACTCTCCCACCTATGGATGTTTTAGATATTCTACTTCGACATCTCCACAGTCTTTCAAAAGAATTTCCACAAGCATCCGCCGCAAGATTTAGAGATTACCTTCAGAAATTCTTTGATAGAATTGGCTTGCAAAAGAAGACGAAGCGCTCAGACCTTGTCATTCTTACTGCGCTTAGTATCATATATCCGACATCTGATCACTTCCACATTGTTGTAACTCCGGCCATGCTAGTGATAGCAAGGTGGCTAGGCTCCAGTGCTCCAACTGATATCGAGAAGCTGGTACATGGATGTTATCTGGTCACACTGTGTCTTCAGGTAGGCTTTACAATTTCCAGAATCTTAATTCAAAACCAGATGCTAACGACATGATAGTATCAACGACTATCTAAACGAGTGATACCAGAGGCACTCAATTTTGTATACCAATCGCTGCTAGCGCTTTCGCCTGTACCACCTGCTAAAGTTCCAGGGGGCTTCCCAGTTCATGTGGTTGAGAGTGCCTCTAAGCTCAGGATATCGAGTTCATCGAAAGATAAGTTCGAGCTGGGGAAACTCAAATTCAAGGAGGCATTGTATCCGGACTCGGTATCTAACACCACTGCTCTACAAATCACACTCGCCTATGCATTCACACAGCAGCTTCTTGCACTTGCAAGATTGTACTCTTCGAAGACAGCGTTGCTGGAACTTACCAAACCCGCAGTTCCTATATTATCTCACTATACCTCTTCAGGATGTACAAAATCGCTTCCAAAAGCTTTCACAACGTATATCAAGGAGACAGCTCTCCCAGAGCTCGAGCGTATAAGGTCTCACTCACAAAAATTCCGCCGTCCGCTTGAGCTCCACCACCACCGGCCCCTTCCAATACCATCTAACTATCCTAAATTCGACGAGGATTACTCGCTGGATAGACATAAGGGCTCGTATGACGCTGATCGTGATCGCAAGGAACTAAGCAAACTCAAGGCAGAACATAAGAAGGAGAGGAAGGGTGCAATGAGAGAGTTGAGGAAGGACTCGCAGTTCATTGCGAGAGAGAAACTGAAGGAGAGAAAGGTTGCAGACCAAGAATACCATGATAAGATGAAGAAGATCGTAAGTATGATCCAGAATGAGGAGGGTGCTGCAACAAATGCATATGAGAGGGAGAGGTCGGGGAGGAAGAAGTCAAAAAAGTAAACGCTCAAGCAAGACTTTAGCAGGACTCTAGCAGGACTCTGGCTAGCAGATGTCTCTATAATAGCATATAGCAATGAAGCCACTCAGAGGTTGTAAGATAGTGTACCAATACTAGTCCAAGTTTCAAGATGGGTGCTGAGCCCTATAAATTTAGACTATGAACAGACAATATATACGCCACTGCATTGCATTGCATTGCAAGTGTTTAAAGCGAACATTCGCCACAACCCTTGTGTTGACTCTAACCGAGCCCAGACGTCCAAAGTTATTCTCGCCATCCCAACATCCATAACTCAGCACCCGACATGTCAGACGCCTCGATACCGCCAGGTCTAAACGACGAATACGCCCGCCATCTCGCATCCCTTATTAGTAAAGAAACCGGCCGCGATCCCAATGAATTCCTCGCTCGAAATATCATACAGATCGCCAGGGGCCAGCCCGGTCCCAAAACCTTCATAGCATGTTGCAGCGCGTTTGGCCGGTACCGCGACGAATTTCTCCGCGAAGTTTTCCAGGAGGTCAAGAAACGTAGCGAAGAAGGGGATTCCATCTCTAGTGCGCATAATGCGCCTGGGGAAGGAAGTTTTACGAAGCCGGAGAGATTGGAGCGACAGGCTGAGCTTCCTGGCGGGTTATTGCTTTCTACGTCGACAAGAAACAGAGATTCAGGCGACGATGATGGGAAGAGGGAGTCTAGATTGGGGCTTGACAGAAAGAGGATAAAGTTGGACTTCAAGGTCGACGGAGAAGACGATGATACGCAGGCTGATACCGGGAAGCCAGGTTCGGGTTCAAGTCAAGACTCGAAGAAGCCAAAGCAACAGTCAGCGCAGTCGGATGATCGCACTCGTGAATCTGGTGGAGATATGTTTGAGTTCAAGAAGCCGTCATTACCGATACAGAGACATCCTGTCCAACGTCGAATGGAAACACCATCACATGGAGGTGGACTTTCGAAGGAAGCTTCTGAGAGGCTAGCGGCTTACCGCGGACGAAGAGATAGAGAACGTGGTGGTCAGGACGACGGGCGTGGTGATAGACGGCATCAGTACGGCGACCGAGACCGTGGTGGGGATAAAGAACGTGGCCGATACGATGACCATGATCAAAGGAGACGGGACGACGACCGTGATGGATATAGAGGCCGGGAAGATTTTGGAAGCCGGAGATATGACCCTACACCACTTCGACAAGATCGATTTGCGGGAGGCCGTGCGTCGACCTCGCGGACATCACGATATTCTGCTGCCACACCGCGTACTACTGCCGCGATTCGGGATTCCGAGGAAGGATTCTATGATTCTCAGGACACCCAAGCGATGGACCGCGATTGGTACGCAGGCGATGAAATGGGCCATACATTCGGAGACGAATCCCACAACCCCTTTGGATCTCTAGAGAATTCGTGGGCAGATCAGCAACGGGAGGCGGCGTTAGCAGAACGGAAAACCGGCAAACGGATGTCTGCTAGAGCTCAACAGAAGCAAAAGGATGTAGATGCATGGGAAACCAACAGAATGTTGACTTCTGGTGTGGCCCAAAGAGCTGATATTGGGATGGACGAACTGGACGATGAGGAGGAAACTCGAGTTCACATTCTGGTACATGACATTCGGCCGCCATTTTTGGATGGAAAAACAATTTTCACGAAACAGCTAGACCCGGTTCCTGCTGTCCGAGATCCCCAGAGCGACATGGCTATATTCAGTAAGAAAGGCTCGGTACTGGTGAGAGAGCGAAGGCAACAGCGCGAAAGGGCAAAGCAGGCACAGGAGGCTACAAATCTTGCTGGTACCAATCTCGGAAACGTGTTGGGCATCAAAGATGAAGAAGGCGATAGCGCACTTGGGGCTGCGGAACCCACCAAGCAAAAAGCAATTGAAGGGCCCGATCAAGGAGATGTCAGGGTGGAGAATAAATTCGCTGACCACCTAAAGAAGAGTGAAGGTGCCAGCGAGTTTAGTCGAAGTCGCACCCTGAGAGAGCAGCGAGAGTACTTACCGGCATTCGCGGTCAGGGAAGAGCTTCTCAGAGTTATCCGGGATAACCAGGTCATTATCGTAATTGGTGAGACAGGTTCTGGAAAGACTACGCAATTGACACAGTTTCTATATGAAGATGGCTATGGAAAACTTGGAATGATTGGTTGCACCCAGCCTCGACGTGTCGCCGCGATGAGTGTGGCTAAACGTGTGAGCGAGGAGATGGAAGTTAAACTCGGGGGGACCGTTGGATACGCCATTCGTTTCGAAGACTGCACCAGTAATGAGACAGTAATCAAATGTAAGACTTCAACTCTTTAGAATCTCGTCGTCCTGCGCATCTGCTAACTTTGGCCTAGACATGACGGATGGTGTCCTACTTCGAGAGTCTCTCGTCGATCCAAGCTTGGAAAAATATTCATGCATCATCATGGACGAAGCTCACGAACGTGCTTTAAATACCGATGTTTTGATGGGATTAATAAAGAAGATCCTTGCGAGGCGTAGGGATATGAAGTTGATTGTGACTTCTGCTACCATGAATGCAGAGCGCTTCTCCCGATTCTTTG
Organism: Arthrobotrys conoides; assembly: GCA_036971725.1. Classification (NCBI taxonomy): domain Eukaryota; kingdom Fungi; phylum Ascomycota; class Orbiliomycetes; order Orbiliales; family Orbiliaceae; genus Arthrobotrys; species Arthrobotrys conoides. Next base: position 494,405 of record JAVHJM010000010.1, read on the forward strand.
GCGGAGCACCGGAATATACCATCCCAGGAAGAACCTTCCCAGTTGATGTCCTCTGGTCGAAATCGCCTTGTGAAGATTACGTGGAAGCTGCCGTGAAACAAGTATTGTCAATACACCTTGGACAGGGTGTGGGTGACATCTTGGTGTTCATGACTGGTCAAGAGGACATCGAGGCGACCTGTGATGTTATCGCAGAACGTCTATCACAGCTTAACGATCCGCCAAAGCTTGCGATTCTCCCCATTTATAGTCAAATGCCTGCAGACTTACAAGCAAAAATCTTCGAGAAAGCTGAAGGTGGTGCTAGGAAAGTAATCGTTGCTACTAACATCGCGGAAACGAGTTTGACAGGTATGTTCTACTTTATGATTACTTACTGCTGATGGCAATGGCAATGCTAACCCTAACTTCTTTCAAAAAAAACTTAGTGGATGGTATCATGTATGTCGTCGATGCTGGTTACTCCAAACTCAAAGTCTATAACCCACGTATGGGTATGGATACCTTGCAAATCACACCGATATCTCAAGCCAATGCTGGGCAAAGATCTGGACGTGCTGGTCGAACAGGTCCGGGCAAAGCATATCGTCTCTACACGGAACAAGCTTACTCAAATGAGATGTACATCCAAACCATCCCGGAAATCCAACGGACAAATCTCAGCAACACTGTTCTCCTTTTGAAGTCCCTCGGGGTGAAAGATCTATTGGAGTTCGACTTCATGGATCCACCTCCACAGGATACCATGACAACAAGTTTGTTCGACCTGTGGGCGTTGGGTGCACTCGACAATATTGGAGAATTGACATCTTTAGGAAAGTCAATGGCTAGCTTCCCTATGGAACCGGCGCTTTCAAAGCTCCTAATTATGTCGGTAGAATACGGCTGCAGTGAGGAGATGCTCACCATAATATCCATGCTCTCTGTCCCCAGTGTTTTCTACCGCCCCAAAGAACGACAAGAAGAATCCGATGCCGCCCGCGAAAAGTTCTTTGTCCCCGAGTCCGACCATTTGACACTTCTCCACGTCTACCAGCAATGGAAGGCAAACGGCTTCTCGGACGGCTGGTGTATCAAACACTTCCTCCATCCAAAAGCCCTTCGTCGGGCCAGAGAAATCAGACAACAACTTCATGATATTATGAAATTCCAGAAGATGGAGTTACAAACATGTGGTACCGATTGGGATGTCGCCCGCAAGTGTATCTGTTCTGGATACTTTGCTCAAGCGGCGAAAGTTAAAGGTATCGGAGAGTATATTAATCTTCGTACCAGTGTAACTGTTCAATTACATCCTACTTCCGCCCTTTACGGATTAGGCTTCCTACCGGACTACGTGGTATACCACGAACTTATCCTCACCTCGAAAGAATACATGTCAACTGTTACAGCAGTTGATCCGCATTGGCTCGCTGAACTTGGAGGGGTGTTTTACAGTGTTAAGGAAAAGGGGTATTCCGCAAAGGATAGGAGGGTGACGGAGAATGAGATCAATAAGAAGATGGAGATTGAAGCGAAAATCGCGGAGGATAGACAAAAAGCCGAGGCGGCTAAAGCGGCAGCAAGGGAAGTGCCGGTGAAGAGACCGTCAACTGGGGTTAATCCGACCGTTAAGCGTTTGGCGACGCAGCAGGGTGCGGTGAAGAGGCCGACGACACCCATGGCGAGGAGGAGGGCGTTCTAGTGTGGGTATGCATTGTACAATAGCTAGGAGATAGGGTTTTATAGGGTAGGAAATGTAGACTACTTGAATACTGGGGGCATTACTCGTTTAGATCGTGTGACAGATATACATAAGTATCTTTATGCACCCACGCGCTTAGTTTGGGATTTACACTTTGCATTTATGTACTACGGTCATTCCAGCTATAAACCCTACGTCACGCACTGCACGATTAAACTAGTTCACGGGAGAAAAAACAAAGCTTCTTCGATTTCTATACACTGTAAAAACCTAATCGAAAGAAAACCTCATTCCTTTCCATGCAAAAGTAAAAAAAAAAAGTATGATGAAGCATATCTTTTTTTTTTCTTCCATCAGGCGTTCCATTCGGGGGAGAGAGAAACAGACAGACTGCAGAGGTATGGTTTGTGAGAGTGTAAGAGTGTGAGAGAGACGTGAGTGAGTAGGTGGGAGTATTAAACAAAAAAGTAAAATCGATTTTCCAAACGCCATTTCGATATAATATATAATAGTAATTGTGGAAAAAAAGGTTGTCTGGGAGGGGGAAAAGACGGGGAGGAGGAGGAGTAAGAGTGAGGTAAAAAGGTATGACGTGATTGGTGATATCTGGGTTATCGTAACTTGTCCCTTCTTTTTTTCTTTCTTTTTGCTTTCTATTTTATATCCTTGAGCTCTCGATTGGCCCTCCTCCACTGACTGCATTGAGTATCCATCTCTTCGTTCCTAGTCCATCCATTTAACCATTTCTCTGTTGCCGTCCGGGTGGTCGTATAACTGAGTCGATGAGGAAGGTCGATCCGGTGAAAAAAAAAGGAATCCAATCGTAGACAAAGCCCGCCGATGATGCTACTGATAAAAAGAGAGAGAAGAAGAGTAATAGAAGGAGGTTTTCGGATAAGGAAGTCGTAAAAAAAAAAAGTTGGAAAAAAGCTCGTGCAATTCAACAATTGGAAAAACTAGATAGAAAGAAAGAAAGACACAATAATAAAAACTAAACTAACAGCACAGAATCGCTAGTAAAGTTTCTTGTCCATTCTTCTTCTATTTAGATGTTGGATGGGTAGAGCATTATTCTAAGGGTGGCGCCGAACGAGCTGGGAGGGAGGTTGTTTCTGAATTTCGACCTGACGACGCCATTGTTGCCGTGTGGCCTTGTGATCTTGCCCCAGATGACACGGATCTTAGAGCCTCGGATGGTCTTCTTGGAGCGGTAGACATATGCTACTCGCTTTCCGAGGTAGAATTGAGCATCTTCGGTGCTATCAACGCCCTCTATTCATTTATAAAAATACACGTATTAGCCTTTCCTGTGACTTCCACAATTTCGAGGTTCGCCAAATTCGAGGGACTCGGAGTCGTACCAATCTTGATGAGAGAGGTGTTTGGGTCGGTATTGCGCTTCCCCCTCTGGTAGGACAGGTGCTTTCCCCTAACGATAAGAAGTCGAAGTTTTAGCTGGAGCTCTTTCATCATTGCCACCATAATCGTTCGTCGGACCCCAATATCGCCATTTTCCTCGTCGGTAATTTTTTTTTCCCACTTCCATCACTATCGCTTTACGCTGCTCATTTCGCCTGAGGAGATAAGGTTGCTTACTTAACGTATACTATTAAGAAAGCAAGGTTGTTAGCCGCCATTCCATATCCATCTCCAATCCCAAAAGACAGCGAAGTACGTACATCTGTGAGGGCTTCCGGACGACATTGTGAATGGTGTTAGTACGAAGGAGATTCGTGAAGAGGGGGTATTTGTCGGCTGGTGTCGGGTTGTCGATGGGGGATTTGGTGATGCTGTTGGATGGAGTTGAAGTTCGCAGCCAAAATGCCGATATTCACACTGAATCTCCAATTAGGCTGGCACAGCAGCTCTAACCCGTTTGGGAATAGGTCTGGGCTGGAGCCCTAACACCCAATGCCCGCTGGAATAGGAATCTTCCAAAATGACAAACATGTTGCACAACTACACGCGCAACACAGACAAAACTACAACAAGGCAAACGCAAAGTTCCTTTCAACCCCTCACTCTTTGACATGGAACCCCAGCTTATGCATCTTCGACTCCTCATGACAGGCATCTTACCAATCCGATCCAGATCCCCGAATATGCCGGCCAAGTCATCTCACAGCTGTTTCTACAACGTTTCTTAAAGACACACACCCCTTGCCTTATCGACAAAAACTGACGCTGTTTCTAGATTGTGATTTCCTGTTGTAATGAATTTTTTTTCTTCCCTTGTACATACATATAAAACACAATTGCTGGCGCACCATAACTGGGTGTAATAAAGCAGAAACGTCTGTCGTGGTTCCAAGGTTCTTTTTTTGGTTCTTTCTTTCTTGGTCTTTTCTCTCTCTTCCCCCCTCTTTATTTCTTGCATTCGGTAACGAAACACGGGGATTGCTCGACGTCAACGAGGCGCTCACATGTGAGAGGGGTTGATCCCTCAAAACAAGCTAGCCAGTTGACCCGAGATTATTATAGAGCAGATAGTCGCGCACTGTAGGCCGGCGACGCTCTCGTATGCGCAAATCATGGAAAACAGTGAACCTTTAAGAAAAAGAAAACTGATAAATGTTTGGGGGAAAAAAAACTTGAGATAGTAATGCATGAAGTACTGAATGTTAGTTGCGATAGCGTAGCATCAGAACCGGCCGCCGTAAGTAACGTAAAAAACTCATTAAGTGTCGAATAGGTAGGTTAGGTAGTAGCATGCAGAAACAAGAAAATCGCAGATTCGAAGGTTTCCTCCTATAGCCCATAAAGCCGTACAAAAACCGAATTACCGTCGTAAAAATGCGTAGAGAACTGTACAAGATGAAAAGAAATTAAGGGCATGCTAAAACAAGAGACCAGCAGGAAATCCCGAGCCCACAAAATAACCATTCAATAGTCGTAAAATCAAGTTCGTAGATGGGAAGAAAGTATTAAGTGCACAGAAGAACGAAAGTTAACACCACTTCTCCGCTACAACGCCTACTCCTTGTCTCGCTCACTCCAAAAGTTAAAAACGGGGGTGCTTTCCGTAGTAATACAATCTGCTTATGAGCGCGTCGCTTCGTTAATGTCGCTGTTGGTTTTTATTTTATTCTGAATAACTGTATTGCGGCGGTCGTGATTGCTCAAAGTGTAGTGTGTCAATAAAAGGAGACGCAGATGGTAATGAAAGATACTGTTGTGAACTCGAAAACAAAATTGCGTAAAAGATTGAGGATAGCCGGTGATCACGATGAGGCATCGGAATCGGAACCGCTACCGTCGTCGTCACTGTTGTCGCTAGCATCATCAGCTTGTCGTTGCGGTTTTGTCAATGCATCCCGATATGATTGGCCAAGGTAGCCGGCTAACATGCGTTTCTGAAGAAGATATTAGAAGTTATGCATAAACTACAAGGATATTCCTTTATTGATCGTGAAGGGAGTCGGTGCTTGCCTTCTGGGATTCAGTCATCGAACCGACCCACGCGGAGTCAAATCCATATTTTAATAGGTGCTTGGTGACATCGGCATCTATAACATAAACAAAGTCAGATTTGTCCCGGTATAAAAGGAAGACGGATAAGTGATACGAACCTTCGAATTTAATAAGTGCCTCAGGGGTAAAACCAGGCGATCTTGGGTTGCTAATGTGTAAAGTGTGAGCGATAAGAAGGGTAGGAGTAGATTATAAAAGGGATCTTACCTCTCATCCTTGGCCTTGTACATCTTCTTCAAGTCTTTCAGCTCAGACATCAGACTTGATTTGAGCGATTTCATTTCCGAACGGACTTGGGCTTTGACAATCTCCTTTATCTCAGCACTCATAAGTTGCTTCGCTTCCTTTGACCTCGATGGAGGTCTGGATTTTTCTGATTTTTCTTCTTCTTCCTCATCGATCTTGAAAGCAGTAATACCGCGAGTGTTTGCCCTTGTCATCGCCTGGAGTGTCTCAACACTAAGCTTGATGGCCTTGACATCTTGAATGAGTTTATCTATCCTTTCGGCTTGATCGTCTAATGTATCCTGTATCGAATCGTCGGTGGCGGTTTGGTGACTATGTTGACAGTTCAGACCCATACTCCATGCATATACTCATACACGAAATGTAATCGGCTTGGGTGGAGAAGGGGCGGGAGGGGGTTGGATTGTTTTGGGGGCGAAAGGGGGAAAAGGATAAGATTGTACCGTACCTGTCGACTCGGTCTCTCACAGAATTTACATCATCTACAATGCAGTCGGTATTTTCAAGAACTCTTGCAACCTTATCACCCGTACGGCCTGATTGCTGCTCAAGCAGACTAAGCTTATCTTGGATCAACCCTTGCTTCTCGACTACGTCCAAGATCGAGAAATGCTGCTGCGAAAGGTTGGTCTGGATGCGCGCAATAGAGGACAGAATCTGTCGAAAAACTCTGTCACCGCCTGGGGGAGGAGGGCCACCATTAGAACCCGACGATGACGCAGCTGGTGTTGGTGGGCTTGTGTTCCCAAAGTCCATATTCGGGCCAGCCGCAGACATTGACATGCTTCTCTTGAATGCCTTGGGGCTTGGAGGTCCATACTTCGGTGGACTTCCATTGGATGTTCCTCCACCGTACGGATACATGTTGTGATATGAAGATGGCATGGAGCCTGGAGTTGGAGGATAGGGACTAGGATAGTCCAAATGAGTAAATTGATCAGAATCGGAAATAGCAGAATAGTCGGAGTAATCGTAAAAGGATGTTTGAGGCATCGATGTTAAAGGCGGATGAATAGATGATGGAATGCCAATAGGGATTGTGGACGAGGCCATAGCCCGGCTAGGCGGATTATGCGATCAAGCAGTCCGTCTATCTAATCCTTCTTTGGATCTCTTCTTCTTCCTTTACAAAATATATGCAAAGAAGAATTCTAGTCGGAAAAGAAGGATGGGGGGTGTCGGGAACCAAGACGGTTTATATTAAAAGCTAGTGGAAGAGGAGGTCCTCGAAGGAGTTCTTCTTGTTGGATAATGAATAGCTGGTATAACAGAGAACCCCGGGGTGGGATGCAAGTGGAATGTATGTAAGTATAGGCTAGTGTAAGATACTAGTCTACCGTAGAAGCTGTGGGATGTCAATAAGTATTATAATCAAAAGAAACCCCTCAGCAGGCGAGTTACAATAGAACTGGCTGTAACTTACCTGGCAGACCCGGTATATAATATATCGTCGAATGGGGGTTATCCGAGGCAAGATACCCAACAGCGAAGCGAAGCTAGGCAGAATGTGGAGTAAAGTACCAGGCTTCCTGGATTCTTAGGGAAAATACAGTGATGTAATAATTGCTGTCAATGTTCTTTACAGCTGTCACCAGTCAGTCGCCTGAGAAGGCAGAAAGTTGAGCTTTCATTCGAGGAGGAGTTAATTGGGAGACGAGACATGATCACGCGGAATGCAGACACTACTTATTTAATTGTCACATAGAAAACCCCCAAACGTTGCAAAGAATTATTCTATTGTTTGAACCGAATGGAATAGAGGGAAAGGTCGGGTAGGAGGGAGGAGGGAACAGTAGTAGACCTAGTTAGTAGACCAAGGCGGAGTCGAATCAGAGTGGGACGACCCTTGATCGATTTGAGGAGTTCGCCAATTGGGATAGGGTCACGATGCGGCCGGACCTGCCATCGTTCAAAGCATCGAGGCAATACCTGCAGGCCACGAAGTGTTGTGCTATTGGCCAATTCGAGCAACATCGCTCCGTCCCGTAGGCCCACGCCAGCGCATCTGGGTATTCGTGGGTATCTTGAAGTCGAGATACTTTTCCTGGGTTGGAGATATGGTGACGGTACAGGTATCAGTACCGAGGGATACCTGGTTGGGCAGCTCGCGCAGCGCTGGCCATGGCTGGCTGGTCCATCCAGGACCAGACTTGCAACTTGCCTGTCAGGCAGGACACATATATCAGTCAGTATATCAGTCACCGCACTGCAATTAGCTAGCAATATAAAGTCGGTATCAATCACATCCTGAACATACATACGCACGTACATGACATCCAGGTCCCGCCCGCTCTGTACAGTGGCATTGCATTGGACCGTTGCGCAATCAATTGAAAGATCTGGACCACGGAGTCGCAAATGTCGGCTGCCCTCTGTGGCCAGCAGTCTGCACTCGCCACGATATCGGACCCCCTTTTAATGGCCCTGTTTCCTGTAACCGTCTCCAAACGGTTTGGATATTACTCAATTGTTCAATTGGAGGTGTATCACCAGGTGGCCACCGATTGAGTTAAGCTCCGTTAGCTGTTAGCTATGGATACTAGGTAAGTAAGGTTAGCAGGTGCATGTTCTTGCCTCGCATTGAAGCCTGATCCAGCCAGCCAGCCTACTACCTGCTCACCGCACAAGCCTGCCCACAAGCCTGTTTTTCCTGGCCTCCCCCATATGAAAACCATATTAATATGTCCATACTATCGGGGTATACACACGGTACGTACCTCGGTCAGCCATCCTTCCAGGCTAACACCGAGATGGCCAAAGACCATCGGTCACGATCATGATTATGCACTGCACAATCGAATTAGGTTATAGAAGGCCGTAGACGGCATCCATCGGGCGCGCGTGCCAAACGTTCACGGATCAAAGTGCCTCGAAAGTGTTCGAGGGCTTGCAATCTGTCTGGGGAATATGTAAGTGCAGGCTGACGCGCATGAGAGACAGCAGCCAGCAGCCAACGGACAGCAGCTTCCTCGAATGTAAGAACAGCGCAGCGCACGGTTTTAAGTCTTTGCAGTTTTCCAATGCATCTCGCTCACATTTAAATTGGAAATTCGGACGAGTTCACCAAGATCCCCCGTCCGTCTGTTTGTCTGGAGCTCTCCCCCACGTATGTCTTCCTACCTGTCGCAACTGGTGCTAGTGCTCTTTGAGACCCACGTCCCGTGCTTGAACTATCCCCTGGTTGGTTTACGAGACTGACGACTGATCTCGTGTCCCTTGAGCTCAAGACGCCATTGAATCTGATTGATCGGTGAAGAAGTTGGGTGAGCTGTTCGATTCGCCGACGCCGTAAATATTTTTTTTTGGAGACTTTAGCTCCATTTAATAGCCCGACATTTATCGATAGCTGAGATAGAGATCTTATCAAATAAAACCTGACCTCCCAGGCCAGGCACAGTCTTTCGCCTCTTTTTTTTTTTTTTTTTTTCCTTTCTTTCTTTGTCAAGCCTGTGGTAGTTCGAATTTCTCAGGGTAATTGGCCGTCTTCCGGGTAAATTTGCAAATAGGAAGGGTGCGTCCTCGGAGGTGCATCCTGGTCGCCTTATCGATAAGTAAGCCCCCAGCACCCCTCGCAAGCCAGGAAGCCTAGCTATAGTAGCTTGGGCTGCAATACCAGTAAAAGTAGCACGGCATGGTTATGGTGGTTCCCAACAATGGACTTAGATGACCGGTTTTAAGTGTTCTTGGGCACCCACTGACGATGAATAATAACAAGTAGCCCTGAGTAATCATTCTTCCTAATAGCCGCTCCTATCGAAGCCGCCCCCAAACGGTTCAGTGTGCTGCAGTAACGTTGAATTTTGAATCTTGCATGCACATGGCGGGGCAATATTAAATATAATTGCAAACGGCAGCTTATACCGGCCCACAACCGTCCGGTTCCCAACGACGTCAGACTTCATCTTCTCCCACAGCCGTTCAACTCCGGCCGAAGTCGTCGTCGTGGTAGATTTGATCGAAATTCGATACCTATTAGACCTGTTTCGTAAGCTGGATCTTGTAGGATTAGTGAACATTACCTAACTTAAGCTCAGAACGGCCGTAATGGGCGTACCACGAAAGCTTATCTGCCCAAATGCAATGTTAATATAAGATGCAAAACCCGCAAGCAAATGCCCCAATGGTCGACCGAACCACCGATTAGATCTCCCCTCATCCAACGGATATAGATACTTTGAGGTAGATACTTACTCCATCCACCGAAATCAAAAGATCCGGTGGGAGCGACTAACCCACAAGGAAGCTATAAACCGGCAGCGTCCCTTTGAAGTCTTTGTGGCGGTCCGGCTCCGTTTGATCAAGCAGGAATCAAACCCCAGCTGGCTGGCTGGCAGCTTATCCGGTATGCGGTAAAGCGGGCAGGGCCTTAGTAAACTCGCCCCTCCAAGCCCACTGCAGGCTCAGTCAGCTACATCGAGATTTCCCCAATCCCAAATTAATCCCAATTGCCCAACCGCCTAAAATATATTTCTCCGTCACTTCCCCTCTCGAGCTCATCGACAACCTCCTCCCTTTTCTTCTTCTTCTTCCCAGCTTGTTTCGAACGATTCTAACGATTCCCAGGTACCAATTGCCAGTTCTTCATCTCCAGAGGCTTCCGCCCGATCCGAATCGAATCTGATAGCTGAATCCGTCACCTGGTTACAAGTTGCTGGTTACCAGGTAGTGGGGTATCAACGCACTTCCCGCAGGAACCTACGCGAGATCGATCAGAGACGCCTGCACAACTGAGCCGTGCTAATCTCAGCTCACCACCAGTCCCGTTAACGTTCTAACCTTCGTCCGTCCGTCACACAAATATTATAACCATGTCAGCATCAGTTATCCCCGCCGGTGCAGGCGACACCAGGTAAGCAGCTTACCTAAATTTCCATGTCTCGAAGAACTGTAAATGTTCTCCTCTGTTTTTGGGTTTGTCAGCTGGTGGCGACGTCATTTTGTTGTCGCTGTGGCTTTTGTTTCTGGTTGGTTGGTGGGGCCGGAGTGTTATTTTACGTGATGTTCATGTCGAGACGTTGGGTTGCATTGCTGCTTGCTGCTTTGTGTAGCACATAGAATTGAACGTTCCGGCTAACGTCTTTAATAACTTCTTTGCTTTTGGGGGGATGGATATAGCTCCACGGAGCTTAAGGAACATACAACCATTGTCGTCTTGGGCGCCTCTGGTGACCTTGCAAAGAAGAAGACTGTAGGTTTACCTGTGACGCAGTGGAGAATTATCACTACTATGTAGAACCTCAACTGATGGAGTGCGTGTGAAAACAATAGTTCCCCGCTCTCTTCGGACTGGTAAGCTTCGCCTATTGACTACTAGTAACTACCTACTAGTTAAGCTGTTCATTTGCAAAGCTAGTAAACTCATATATATGATAGCACCGAAATAACTATCTTCCAAAAGATTGCAAAATCGTTGGCTATGCCAGAACAAAGATGGACCATGAAGAGTTCATCAAGCGAGTCAAGTCCAATATCAAGACTCCTACCAAGCCGATCGAGGAGCAACTCGTTACATTTGTGGATAAGTGTATCTATGTATCTGGACAGTATGATCAGGACGAGTCTTTCCAGAATCTCGAGAACACCCTTCAAAAGATTGAAGCTGGTCGACCGAACAACCACCGCATCTTCTACATGGCCTTACCCCCCAGCGTCTTTATCAGCGTCTCTCAACATTTGAAGAAGAACAATTACCCGAAGAACGGAATTGTTAGATTAATTGTAAGGGATATATCTGTTCCATTGGCTTCACTGAGCTGGACCTATAAACTAGAACATTCTGATCTAATATCTACCAAAAGGTCGAGAAACCGTTTGGTAAGGACTTGGATAGCTCCCGCAAGCTGCAAAAGGCCCTTGAACCCGACTGGACGGAAGAGGAAATCTACCGTATCGATCATTATCTCGGAAAGGAGATGGTCAAGAACCTGTTGATTCTCAGGTTTGGTAATGAATTCTTCGGAGCAACCTGGAATAGACATCACATTAGCAATGTGCAGGTAAGATTGCCACGAAATCTCGACGGTTATAAGAATAAGAAGATAACGAAGGTATGATGCAGATTACATTTAAGGAGCCATTTGGTACTGAGGGCCGTGGAGGCTACTTTGATGAGTTCGGTATCATCCGCGATGTCATGCAGAACCGTAAGTCGTCAAATACAACAATACATATAATATGTCATGACTTCAAACTGAAAAATTGTAGATTTGATCCAGCTGTTGACCATCATCGCTATGGAGCGTCCACTCTCGTTCTCTGCCGAGGACATCCGAGACGAAAAGGTCCGTGTTCTTCGAGCCATGCCACAGATCGCCACCGAGAACGTCATCATTGGTCAATACGGCAAGTCTGAGGATGGGTCGAAGCCCGCTTATTTGGACGACGATACCGTTCCCAAGGGGAGCAGGTGCCCGACTTTCTGCGCTGTCGCCATGTTTATCAAGAACGAGCGATGGGATGGAGTTCCATTCATCTTGAAGGCCGGAAAGGGTGAGTTATAGTGGAATTCGAAGTACCATTCTAGGCAGAAAGTACTGACAAAGCCTCAATGTTAGCCCTCAACGAGCAGAAGGCCGAGATTCGCATCCAATTCAAGGATGTCACCAGCGGCATCTTTAAGGACATTCCCCGAAACGAGCTTGTTATCCGAGTTCAACCAGACGAGGCTGTTTATATTAAGATGAACTCAAAATTGCCAGGCTTGAGCACTCAGACAGTTCTAACAGACCTGGACCTTACCTACAAGCGCCGCTTCAGCGACTTGAAGATCCCAGAGGCCTACGAGTCCCTCATCCTTGATGCCATCAAGGGTGATCACTCTAACTTTGTTCGTGACGATGAACTTGATGCCAGCTGGAGAATATTCTCGCCTCTCCTGCACTACTTGGATGAGAACCCTGAGGTTGTTCCAATGTCGTACCCATACGGTAAGAAGAACCACAAAGCTATTCATTTTCAATTCCTCTAAAGATACTGATATTTCTTGATATAAATAGGCTCCCGTGGACCACCAGTCTTGGATGACTTCACCTCGTCCTATGGCTATAAGTTCAACGACCAAGTTGGCTACCAATGGCCAGTTCAGAGCACTGAGCTCCCACACAAGCTCTAGGCTGGTTCCTTTTATTCTCTTCACCCTGAGATTTAACTACCGCTCCTGGTTAATACACAAAAGGGAGAAAACAATTGCTTGTGTACAACACCTGCATGTCGGGTCTGCCATGAGAGAAAGATAAGGATTCTCACCATGGCATTTTCCGTCTCGAGTGTTTCATTCTACGAAAAGTACGGATCTCTTTATTGATTATAGGAAAAGAAGGCAGGAACAGGAAATAGCGACGTGCTTCCCGCGCATCAAGGTGATGCATATTGTTTCTTTTTTTTTTACTTCTACACCAGCTGTTCCTTACTATGAAGTTCCAAGTTCTCTTTTTCTCTACCTGTTTACTGAATATTGATTTGTATCTTATCAAATGCAAACGACAATCCCAATAAATGAGCCAAGCTTTAATCGAATCAGATATCTAGACCATTCCTAGCTTCTAGTCTACCAGACTACCTAGCTTCCCATCCCATCCCATCCCTTCACTTCAGACTTCCCATCTGCATCCAGGGGTACGGAGTACTCTTTAGGTAGAAACCTCAGGATGCAAGGAGCCACGCCACCGTAGTACAAAACCCGTAATCCGACCGCGAATCTCGGTACCAAAGCAGGTACTATGCAGATGAAGATACCTCCAAGGCAGATAAGCTTGTGAGCTTGGGGGTGGGCAGCACTGACCACTAAATTTGGAAAAGCAGATCGAATTTCGCTTGGCCTAACAAGCATGCGCAAGCAAGCACGCAGCAGCAGAGATAAGCAGAGCAAAAAAAAAAAAAAAAAAAAAAGAGGACCAAGTTCTAACCTTAGTTATAATTAACCAGCTGTCTGAAGCGGGTAGTTAGCTGCTCCCCTGAAGATGTGGATAAAATGACATAAGGGAACTAAAGAGTGGGTCTGCCCGCCGGCTGGTTCGCCCAACATTTCTATGGTGTCCTCTTCCCGACATTTCCTGGCATGATATCAACCGGAACCATCCAGCTCCCTTTAAATTAAGGAAACCAACCATAAAAACTTACGCCCGCGTGAGGTTGAACGTTTTTTAGAGTTCCTTCTTCTTCTTCTTATTCCCTTAGGTGTATATACCTCGAAGCTTACGACTGTATTACCTCGGCCGACACCGTCACAGTCGTTTCCCCTTTCCCTTCCTTCCTTGCTTCGTTTCTTCTCGGGTTCCGTGGGCTGGATGAGCTTTAATGGCCTCAGCAACATGGGTGGGAACGCCGTCGATACACGGGTCCAGCAACGCTGCGCGCATGGCGCTGCTGACGGTCTGTTTGGCGGGAGTACAGTACGTAGCTATGAGGGGGTCCTCAGAAGTAATGGTATAGAGATGTAATACTGATAGTTTATATTCACGGCGATAGGTTTACATGGGGAATTGAAATGGCTTGTATGTTTTCACCCTAGGTCCTTATCTACAGCTTATAGAACGGCTGCGAAACTCGAGGCTCCCAACTACGTCACAAAGCATTTTCACGACTAACACAACGAACCTTCCCAAAAAATTCAATTGTGGAAAAATACAGATTGCACGCCGTATCTACTCTCCCTCGGGGTTTCAAAAAGCAAGACGTCGCTGGTATGGATTGCTGGACCGTTATCAGGGTTGATTACCCAGCCGATAGTGGGGGCTATGGCGGATAGGTCGCGGTTAAAATGGGGCCGTCGGAGACCGTTTATGATCGCGGGGACGGTTATGGTGTTTTTTAGTTTGTTGGTGTTAGGGTGGACTTCGGAGATTGTGGGATTGTTTGTGAAAGATGATGAAGATCGGGTGGGTTCTCTCCGCGTACTATCTACCTTTTTGGATACTTAGAATACTGGCGGTTTGGGCTAATATATGGGGGTTTGGGAGGGGTAATAGCATAAGAATGCAACGGTGGTTGTGGCGGTACTGTCGATTTACGTGCTTGATTTTGCAGTCAATGCTGGTAAGTGCTCCCGGTGGTTTCTTTTGAAGGGGATTGAGACTGAGATGAATGGATTCAGTACAGGCGAGCTGTAGGGCAATTATAGTGGATACGCTATCAATACGACGGCAGCAGCAAGGGAGCGCTTGGGGTATGATTCTATAGATTCTTAGGGGTGGGAGGGGTTATGCTTACGAAGATTCATTACAGCGAGCCGTATGATTGCTGCTGGAAATGTGATCAGTTATCTTGCGTATGTTATCTCCTTTTGTGCATTTAATGACTCTCCTTTTGGCAAAAGCTAACTGGGTATGAAGTGGTTCCATAGATTTGGTCGGTATATTCGGGCATTGGTTTCTAGGAAACACCCAGTTCAAGAAACTCTGCCTTATCTCCTCCGTCATCCTTGGTGGAACCGTCGGCCTTACATCATGGGCAGTTAGTGAAAGAGTGCTACTATCGAGGAGGTCAGTATAACGATTCGTTTATCCAGATCATGAGAAACTTCACTTACTAACTAACAAGTCTTCTTGTAGAGAATCCGATACCAAGGAAGGCATCTTCCACATCTTCGTAGTAATTTACCAAACCCTCTTTAGCCTCCCCAACCGTATCCGCGCGATCTGTTTTATTCAATACTTCGCCTGGCTCGGCTGGTTCCCATTTCTATTCTTCTCCAGCACCTGGGTCGGCGAAGTTTACCAACGATACGACCAAACAAAACAACCAAAGGAGGACGACGGTCGACCTAAAGATGCCGTTGCGGATATAGCACGAGTAGGAAGTATGGCGCTCGTGCTATTTGCAATTGTTTCGTTGTTGGGATCTATCACCCTCCCATGGGTGGTAAAGTCACCTCCATCGGATACAGAACACAAACGACGTCCACCAAAAATTGCATTTATCACAAAGATCTTGAGGGCTATCAAACCATTCAAGCCGTCGCTTACCATGGCGTGGATGGTGTCACATGTCATATTCGCGGTTGCGATGTCTTTAGCTGTATTTGCGGATTCTCTGAAATTCGCAACAGTACTCGTCGTTTTATGTGGAATGTATGGAATCTCCTCACTTTCTTGTATACCCTCGGTGATATGATAGAGAAAGCTAACAATGACAATTCGCTGAGCTAGACCATGGGCAATAACCTGCTGGGCACCATTCGCCATGTTAGGCGAAGAAATAAACCGCATAAGTCACGGCGCCGATGCAGACCGATTAATGAGCCAATCCGGCGAAGTCTACAATCGTCTCCAGCAGCTCGCCGACGAAGAAGCAGACGCGGACCACGAAGAACGTCAACGGTTAAACAAAGAAAACGACGAATCCGACTCTGATGAAGAAGGAGACAACCACAACGAATTCGATATCGGCCGTACAAGTCGCACTGGGAGTAACACCCACACCCCACGTCGCTCGGATATAGAATCTGGAAACCTAACCCTACAAATCCCACCACGTAGTCCCGGCGGCGGGGGTAGTAGCGCAGCTAGCGACGACGGTACAATGTCACCAACACTCCACATCGTCCAAACACCGGAATTACAAACCGAAGAAGGACAGAATTCATCAACTGGAGAACTTGCTGGTATATATCTCGGTATATTGAATTTATTCATCACGCTCCCGCAATTCGTGGGGAGCTTTGTCAGTTTTGTCGTCTTTGCCATCTTGGAACCAGGGAAGAGTCCGGAACTTGCTGAAGGCGGGGATCAAGTACCCCAGGAACCGAAGAAAGGGGTTAATGCTATTGCGGTTACGATGTTGATCGGTGGGCTTGGGAGTATTGTGGCGGCGTGGAGGACGTGGAAGTTGCCGCAGGTTAGATGAGTCTATTTTTTTTTTTTGAAGAGGTGGTATATATTCAATTTGCATATGAAGATGTTTTAATGAACCTTTTCTTTTTTAAAAACAATCATATAATTTAGCGGACAGCGCCGTTCTGTGTAATGTAGTATGATCTTTCTTTTTGTCTCTGTCTAGATTCGGTTTCTAATAATACGTATATAAGTACTTAAGTAAGTACTTACCTATATTCATCTAGCACAAGTTCTAGTACCTTAGTTTTGATTTATATTTTGCTATATATGATACCTACTTAGAAGAGGTATAGATATTACGCTCGCTTTACATCGTTTCAAAACAGTAAATTCATTATAGTGTACACTAATGGGGCTAAAGAAGAATAGTGCAACTAAGAAGGTAATTACAATGTTTATAATGATAATGGTCAAAAGTACAGTAGTATTTTTTATTTTCGTTCCAAAAAGACAACAGAGAGACAACAGAAGGCTTCGTATACGTCGTTTTCATGAGGAGAAGGAAATTCATTATTAAAGGATGGTGGCGAAAAAAAAAAAAAAAAAGGCATTTGAGAACGAATAGGAATGAGGAAAATTAGAAACGAATGCTAGCTCCCGGTGCGATGTGCCTTCAAAGATGGAAGCTAGTGAGCGAGCGGGCGAGTGTAGGAGGTAATGTTTACTTGTCCTCCTTTTTTGCGTGTTTATCGGTACCTGTTTATTTATATATTACCTACCTACTGGGGTTCACTACAGCTTCGGTAGAAGCAGCCTCCCCCTTTGACTTGGACTTCTTCCGTCGAACTCGAATTCTCTTCGATTGGTCATTTTTACTTTTCTTCGACAAGAAAGTCTGAACCTTCCTAAGGAACTTCAAACCCGTTGCTCTCGCACTGAAGGGTGTAGGCTCCTACGCCTCACGCTTCTGCAGAATCGGGGTTGTGAATCCATACGCCTTAGTCCATCCGTGCGGATCCGTCTGGTCGACTTCAAAGTTGATAACCAAATCAAGGCCACCCCTGAAGTCGATATTCGCATCCTTTTCAGCCTCTACGGGCTTGGTAATATCGGTGTACTCGCCAACATGGGTTCCCGTGTGGTTCTCGCTAATGCGACAGTAGTTTCTAGCTGGTAAGGTGGTGTTATTGTTACGCTTCTTGCCCTTCGGATCCGTGAAGAATATCTTGATTTGTTCCTCGTGGGTGTCCCGTTGGAGTTTATGTATTTTGTTTCTCTTGTTGAGTAGGTCGGCTAGTGCGTTTGGTGGAGGCTGTTTTTCAAATTATTAGCTTTTTATATAAAAGGGAAATGTCTTTGATGGGAGGAAGCAGTATCTTACAGTATTGACGATAGCTGACGAAACGACGTTGACCATGTATCTGAAGTCGTTAACCTTGGGGATCTTTAATCCTGATCTAGAGATGAAATGCCCAAATGTTCCCAGGTGGACGTCGCCGCTAACAAACCATTAGTTTGATGTTTATAACCAGACGCTTATTCGATATCTTACCCTAGGAAAGTCACTCGACAGTCTTTAGCTGCAGCCAGCTTCTGCAGCTCCAAAATCAACCAATTTCTCTCTCGCTTATGGCCGCGGGCGGTCCAATGGTCCATCATATCTATACAATCATTAGTTTCTTATTCTCATAATAACTTTGTGACATAAATTCTTACCATCAAGTAACTCCACACCGCCATCAAACTTATTGAGGAACCCGTTTAATGTCCCGTCCGTCCGTTTGCTCGCAATATACTTGATCGGATCCATCAACGAGGAGGTCAAAATATTCTCCAACCAAACTAATCTTGGATAGGCAATAGGCACACCCAACAATATGATGAGGTGCTTAGTCTGTCCCGGTATGATCTCCTGCTCTAGTCTCTGGAAGATACGGGTATATGTTTCGTTGGTCAACAGAAGTTCACGGGTACGTTCTGTCCTGCAGTCGAGGGCCATGAAAGCCACTCTGCGACCGAGGAACATGAAAGTACTCCGTGAAGGTTCTTTAATGTAGGGTCCTGGCTGGGCACCGAGTACCCAACTCGGTTCTGTTGGTTCACCCTCCGACACTGTTGAATGGTGCTGGAATAACATGTAGTATTTGAATGCCACGGTACCCAGACCAGCAAATACCGGGCAGCCATTGAACGCCTCCGGGTACGACCCAAATCCATCAATAATGTCATGGTCATCGTAGCAGTTTGCCGAAGGGATTGTACCAGTCGCCACACCGTATAGGCCCTGAGAGAACCATAGGCAATAACGATTTAGGTAGAATGTCTCTAGCTCTTCCTGGAATTCTTGGTCGAATGCAGTATTGTCCTTGACGTGCTGGTCCTTTATCGCAAGCCAGGCCTTGAACTTTGGTGATTGCACCGAAACACAGTCGTTGTAGAGCTGGTCACCTCCACCAAGCATGACGTGGTAGGGCCTTTTATAATGATTTCGTAGAACATCTCGCCATAGAGGGTCTGGTCCAGAGAATTTGTTTGGGTCTACAGCCATACTGAACCCATTACAACTGTGGAACATGATGTTCATCGTTTGGTTTGCGGCAGGGACGTAGAATGCGAGTAATCCTCCATTGTTTATCCGATATGCGATTCGCTGCTCTTCAGCACCTAATTCAATCTCGAGATTGAATCGCCAGAATGTTGTGCCTTTTTCAGAGTGTATCTTCTCTGCCGGATAGTCCTTCGCCTTCCCCTGTCTCTCACCGTCTTTTCTAAAACGGCCAGTTCCACCAGGCTTTGGTGGGTTTTTCGCTGGCCCGAAGTTATAACGGAGGGATGGAGGTAATTCATCACCGCCGTCTCTGTTCAGGTCCGAAGCAGAAAACGCACTGGCGCTCGAGATAGTAGAGGCACGGCGAACTTCCTGAGTCTCTCCGACGGCGTTGATTGCTGGTATTTCCGTAGCTTCGTTGGCAGGCGCCGCTGGATTTGGTATTTCACCACCCTGCCCGAATAAACGTATGTGTGGGATAGGCTCGTAGGTCGATTCGTCGTCCTTGGTGACGATGAGGATGGAGCCACGCCATATTTCGAGTCCATCTTCCTGTCGCAGGCCGGTATAGCGAAGTAGCGGTCCGCATCTGACTTTCAGGGGAGGAACAAAACCAGAAGATACTACAGGGTGTTCTAATTAGAGCGGTTACCCAATCGACGGGAGGACCTATACTTACTGGGCACAGCAGGGACGTCAGGTCCTTCATCAACCAACTCCAGGTCGGTAAGACAGACATGGGCGCAATTTGAGGGCCATTGAGGCTCCTCTCCGACATCCAGATACAGCCCTTCTCGATGTGGGATAGGGAGCTCTCCTTCCTTTTTATGGTGGTAAAGATGGAATCGTCCTTTATGGCGATCTACGACCTTAGGTTCGATTCTCGATGGCTCTCCATTGATTGAGCGCCCATGGATACTCCTGGCTGATACGGGTGTATGAGTTCCTCCAGAACGACCGGTGGGTGGAGGAGGTAGAGTGTCCATGACTGAGAATCCGACTGGTTCACGGTGTTTTCTGACAGTTCCTTGTTCCTGTTCCTGTCGAGCTCGTTCAGCGAATGATGCAGAGTAGCGACGCTTGCTTTCCGATGCTTGAGACGGCGTAGAGAGAGAAGCGGACCGTCCTACGTGACTTGGTTTGAAAGCCGATGGTGGTGATGCCTCGGTCGCTGTGGGCGAATCGGGATGCGCGATTGCGGTCTGCTTGGAGGGAATCTCAGTACTTCGCAACAGTCGCTGTGCTTGTTTTCTGGAGAGAGTCCGCGTGATCCCAGTGCCGTTTGAAGTAGATTCTGGACCGATCAGGCCTTCTTCTTTACCAATCCGTTGAAGTTCAAGCTGGAGTTTCTGCAGGGGACCTCGATCGTCGGCTCTGGCAGATGCGCTATGATGTCAGCGAAAGGAGGAACCAACCAACCGGCGAGCAGGGAATACCAATTAATTACTTCGACAAAAGAATGCAATCCAATGCAAGAAAACTAGATTGAACTAAGTAAGGGGGGAACAATAAAGACAGAAGGAATTTATGTAGAAAAAACCAAGAATGGACCGAGTAGTAATATGCTTACC
Organism: Arthrobotrys conoides; assembly: GCA_036971725.1. Lineage (NCBI taxonomy): Eukaryota > Fungi > Ascomycota > Orbiliomycetes > Orbiliales > Orbiliaceae > Arthrobotrys > Arthrobotrys conoides. The sequence goes on from JAVHJM010000010.1 coordinate 514,697, forward strand.
TGGTGAAGACGGGCTTGGAAGCGTTCAAGGAGCTTCGACGCGGCTCGATGTTGGGCTGGTGTTTTGCGCTGGGACTGCGCTGCTTGGCAGCTGTCGCTTCTCGATAAGCTGCTGCTGCTGCTGCTACCGCTGGGGAGGTTGGTTCTGGTTCGGGTTCGGGTTCTGGTTCAGGCTCAACGCGACCTTTCCCTTTTCGCACACGTATTGCTGGCGGGCTGTTTTCCGTCGCACTTGTAGTCACAGTCACAGTCGCGGTCGCAGACGAGAGCTGGCGCCGATGTTGGGAATGTGAATGAGAATTCGTCCGAGGCGATGTCGAAGGGGACGATAAAGAGACTCCTCCAATGCTCGCGTCTCGTTGGGGAATGCGGATGTGATGAAGCTGACGCTGCTTTCTGGGAGGGGACCCGTTTAAGCTCGATTCCGGATCCATTCTCTATTTCAATCTCTCATTCAACCTCGTTCGATCCAAACTCGTGCTCGACTGACCTCCAAAAAAACGGAAAGAAAAAAAACAAAACGCCCCGATCCAGAGCTGAGGAAGGCTAAAGGAGCAGCTGCCCTTGTTCTGAGACCAGGTGAGATATGCACCGTCGTTACGTCGACGTCCCAGTCTGCCTTAGTTCCACTCGACGGCGGATTTCCTTGATTTCTTCGTCTGGGATTGGTTCGGTATTCGGTTGACAAAGAGTCCTCGACTAGTTTGGATCGTGGTTCACAATTGCTCGATTTGTTTTAGATTGCGCATCGATTCGAGCTCGAGAGAAAGGACGAAAAAGAAGTCCATGGCTGGAAGGGGCGCACGGCCAGCAGCCAATCGTTCGGTCTTGACAAACCATGCATGGTGATGTCTATCTCCAAGGACTTAAGCCTTGTCCGCCGGCAAACTCGGTCTGAGGCTGGAAATTTAAATCAGCTCTCTGTTGGATCCACCAAGAAGAACGAAAACCCTTCTATCGAGTCGTTTTCATTGCATATCACATCAGTTTATTATCAGTTCTGAAACCACGTAAGCTCTCGGGCTATGATGCTTACCCAGATAGATCTCCGCCAACATAAGGGAGCGAACATGGGAAAAGACATGCTCCCATGCATCTAAGATATCTTCAGTTCACACCATCCATCGGGATCCACCCTCATGACGAATGTAGGCCTGGTCGTACAGCACCTGCCACACGTTCCCAACTTGCATTTTTGTCTCCGTCTTCTGCGTCTACCCCATCACTAGGTCTAGTGGAGAGCAAGCCGAGATGTCACGCGGGAATAGTCGAAGGTCTGCGGCAGATGACATCGACGCTTATTTCCGTTGTCGATACCAATGTTTGCCATGATTTTCTCGGAAAGCGGGAGCAGGGGTCCACTTTCACCAACTTTTGTGGGCAAACCTAAGATTGGTTACTCTGTATGGCAGGTCGAGCGTGATAAAACATGCTGGGGAAAACAGAAGCTATCTTTTAGGGAAATAAGCTCTAAGAGATTGAAGTGAGTATTCCAATGATCAGTTGAAGGTTATCTAGAAATAACCACTTGGAGACTCTACATAGGTATATATGGGCCTTCTGAGCAGTGCACTTTTAGCCACAGTACTTCTCCCCTCATTTCATGATATTGTTCCCAATCGGGGTCCGGTCCTTAGCTTTTACTACCCGTATAAGTTCGAGATAAAGTTAATTGAGATGGAGGCTTCGGTATATTACTTTACAAGATACAACGACCCTAACACCTATATGAGTGAATTGCTTGCATTCAGCACAGCATTATACTTATTATATAACATAGAAAGCCACATTCCAGCTTAGAAAAATCTGTTACACCGCAGCAAAAAAAAAAAAAAAAGGGCCCTAGTCAATTTATTTCACAAGTTGGTTAGAAACAGTACTCCTATATATACTAAGTAAAGTACCTTGTGTCCCAACTTTCAGTATCAGAAAATTTCATTTAGCCGGCGCAGTTGTCTGACATTTAGAGAATCCCAAGCTTTAAGGGCTAGCTAGCTGGGAGTATTGGATCGGTGTGCGTTGCTCGAAGCAAAATGCAACGTAAACCCCGACTAAGCAGGCCGAATTATTATAAGCTGACAAGCCCAAAGCTCTCGTGTAAACGGGATCCCCAGTTACTTTTTATGCTTCCTACCGGGGAGCCAAGTTGATTAGTCGGGTAACTCTCCGATGTCAGCAATGACCATATCGGATTTCGCATTATGTTATAGAAGAATTGTGTACACTGTGTCAAGTTTCAAGTGCAAACAGATCTAGAGGCATATCTGTGAATACAATTGTATCGTCTATGATCCTACAGCCTCCAACTTGCAACTACTCCGTAGTAAGATAGAACCTCAATTAACCGCTGGTTCTATACCGGTTGGAAGGAAAGCCCTTCCATGTACTCCGCCCTCTATTGGCCCTCTATTGGCCCTCTATTGGTCCTCTATTGGCCAACTGTATTCGTGAAACGGGCGGCGAATTTCTGAAATCTGTACCCGAATCTGGCAAGGTTAGCTCGACCGTATGCAAACCCAAGCCCAAGCTCAGGAGACAAGCAACGTAACCTTTAAGCAAGCGTCGTCTGCAATCTCAAACCATCTACCTGTCAGTCTGTAGATCTCCCTTTTGAAATTGAGGTTTTGTGCATACTATACCTACTACCTACCTAAGTCCTTAAGGACCTTTTATACAGTCTGGGCTTTGAAGCGCTTCAGAACCAAATCAACGTGTTGGAGGATCATCAACCGGCAACGCATGGTGGGCTATCACTGAATCTCAAGGCCTCTTCAATCAACCACCGTCCTCTCCAGCCATCTCCGGCCCCAATTCCTCTTGGTCAGCTTCATCACCGCTCTTGTTCCAGCTACACGGTGGCTTGACATCTCCGACCATGAAGTCTCTTCCTTGGCTGCTATATGTTGCCGCTCAAGCTTCTACCCTTGTCCACCCGACACTTGCCCATTTCACTCCTCGCGATTACGACTCCTACGACTACTACGCCCTCCATCTGCGATCCACTTCATCCCCTCATGATATCGCCAAACGACTAGGTATCGAGTACGTCGAACCAATCGGTAAACTTGATGACCACCATCTCTTCCGAGTCCATAAACGGGATGAGGATGTTGTGGAAACCCAGCTTCGAAGGCTGCGATTACGCAAACGCGATGAGCTATCCGCTGAAGAAGCGGAACTCACACGCGCCGTCCGGTTTTCGGAGAAGCAAAAGTTGAAAAAGTTGGTGAAACGTATTCCACCAAAGTTCACGCCACGAGACTCTCACGAAAAAGGCTCTGGTTCGTCATCCGAGGTTGTCGGTGGCGCTGCGGAAAACAAATTCAGCAGCGATGACCCGAGCGGTGTCAAGGGTCTTTTCAAGACTCTTGTGGACACCCTGAAAATTGAGGATCCTATATTCAAGGACCAGTGGCACTTGGTGGGTTATATATCTACATAAAAAAAAGTGTACACGTACCAGATTGCTAATCTGCGAAAAGATCAATACACGGGAAATCACCCACGATGTCAACGTTGGAAAGCTATGGCTAGATGGTAAGATCATATTTTACATCGTCCTAGCACAATCTTCATGGTAACTTACACATGTTATAGGAGTTTTCGGTGAAAACGCCACCGTCGCCATCGTTGATGATGGTCTCGATTTTAAGAGCCACGATCTTTCCGAGAATTATGTAAGTCCATAAACGGCACTCAATCCTTACTGGTTCTGGCTAACATCCTAAATAGTTCAAGGCAGGATCATGGGACTTCAACGACCCTGGACCGGATCCATTACCTCGCCTTTCAGATGACAGGCACGGAACAAGATGTGCTGGCGAGGTGGCGGCAGCTAGGAATGATGTCTGTGGTGTTGGAGTTGCGTATAAATCAAAAGTCGCTGGCATTCGGATTCTCTCCAAATCCATTACCGATGCCGACGAAGCCGTCGCATTGAATTACGCTTACGACAAAAACCACATCTACTCTTGCAGTTGGGGCCCACCAGATGATGGCGTTGCCATGGATGCCCCTGGCATTCTTATTAAGAAGGCTATTCAACAAGGCGTTCAAAAGGGCCGTGACGGCAAGGGTTCAATCTTTGTCTTCGCATCTGGCAATGGTGCCGCCAATGGGGACAACTGCAATTTCGACGGCTACACGAACAGTATTTACAGCATTACTGTTGGCGCGATTGATCGTGCCGGTGCCCACCCTTACTATTCGGAGGAATGCTCAGCCAATCTTGTGGTTACCTACAGCAGTGGTTCTGGTACAGATGCCATTCATACCACAGATGTCGGTGTCAACAGTTGCTACACCATGCATGGTGGAACTTCTGCCGCTGCTCCTCTCGCCGCCGGAATTTTTGCTCTCGTCGTGTCTGTTCGACATGATTTGACATGGCGAGATATGCAGTATCTTTGTGTCGAAGCTGCAGTCCCCGTCAATGAACAAGACCCCGATTGGGAGAATACCACCATTGGCAAGAAGTTCAATCACAAATACGGATACGGCAAAATCGATGCTGTCAAGTTAGTCGAAGCCGCCAGGAATTGGAAGTTAGTCAAGCCCCAGGCGTGGTTCCATTCAGCCATGCTTCATGTCGACCGTGCCATCCCCGAAGGAGATAAGGGACTCTCTACAACAATTGAAATTACGAAAGAGCAATTGGAAAACGCCAACCTTGAGAGATTGGAGCATGTAACCGTTACAATGGACCTGAACCATACTCGTCGCGGAGATTTAGATGTCGATCTTATCAGCCCGAACGGCCTCGTATCGAAAATCGCTGCTCAACGTCCCAAGGACTCAAGCACCGAAGGATATAAAGAGTGGACCTTTATGACTGTTAAACATTGGTAAGTTTGGGGTAGTCACAATATCTCAGCTCTCACATTACTAACAGCGAATTAGGGGAGAGAGCGGCATCGGAAAATGGACCGTCATTGTCAAAGACACCGTCCACCCTGAAAATCGGGGAACACTCAATTGGTGGAGGTTAAATCTCTGGGGAGAAGCTATTGATGGTAAAAAACAGAAGCTGCATCCACTTCCCGGCGATGATGACGACGAAAACGATCCATCTAAGGCCGTCCACTCGACCAGCACAGTCGGCGGAGTAACAACAAGTGTCTCCATAACGAGCAAGGCCCCTGTTTCCGGTAACCCATCAAATCACCCAGAGAGGCCGGTCAAAACCAAGTCATCGGCCCCAACAGTTGAATCTTCCCCGACAGCGCAAGGTACCAGCTCCAGCTCCAGCGCCACGGCGACTGCTGCTGGAGCCTCTGATTCAGCCGCTGCTACGGACACTTCAACCTCCACCGCCGAACCTGAACGGGCTGGATTCATCCCATCGTTTTTCCCTACTTTTGGCGTTAGTGCAGCCACTCAAGCTTGGATTTACGGTGCTATTGGATTCATCCTAGTCTTTGGGTGTGCACTTGGGGGTTTCCTGTTTTGGCAACGAAAGAAGCACCAAGCTAACAAAGGTGCTATGGACGACTATGAATTCGCCAGACTCGCAGGTGGGGGTGATGATGAAGCTGCAGAGGGTCTTACTGGTGGCGGTCGACGTTCTAGAAGGAACCAAAGGGGCAGGGACTTGTACGATGCATTCGGAGAGAGCGACGAGGAAGATATGGGAGCTGGAAGAGCATTTGGGGATGATGATGACGAAGACGAGAAGCATCACGTCATAGGGGAAGACAGTGATGACGAAGTCGATAGCGGAGAGTCGTACGAAGATGTTCCTTCTGTGAGACCAGGAGGCTCTGGAACCAGGATACTATAAAATTGGTAACAGTTTTTTGTTTTCTTCCTTTTCTCCCTTTCTGGTGTATAGATGTACAGGTCTCGTCGGATCTTCGGAATTCGGGATACCCTTGTGCAATTGTATTGGACCAAGTTGCCCATTATTCTTCTTCTTCTTACAAATACTTACTTATGGGTTTTTGGATTGAGGCGATGACCGTTTTTTCTTGTTGTTTTAGGAAGCACATTCACTGCTGTGGCCTCCTTTGCGTGTATATCATTTTCTGATGACTTTGTTTCCTTTTTGATGGCTCTTCATTTAATTATTTCTTTCGGGACCGGTTTAATGATCTCTAGATAATGCATTAAAATGGTAAGGCCACTGATGTAAATTTGAAAAAAAGTTGAGCTTTTCTTCTTCTACTTGTCTTTCCTTTAAGGTCTTCTTCTCCTTCTCGTTTTTCTTAATTTCTAGCTGTAATATATAGATGCTTTCCTTTTTGATTAAGAGATAGTTTGAATACTACTAGCTATATATACATACAAAACAACTTTTTTATTAAGATGTATGGTTGAAATACTTGCGTACAAGGAATTAAAAGAATTGAAAGAAAACTCGTGTGCCCCTCTTTTATCAGCAGCCTGTTGTATACCGCCCCACCAGCCCGGTTGATCGCTTTATTTTTTCCTTTTCGCGCCTTTCGACCACTTCAACCTAGTATTTTTGAGATCTCGTTTCCTTCGTTAAAAAGAATATGCAAGAATAGACGCTTGAGACGGGATGCATGCATGCATTGAAAACAATTGAAAGAAGAAGATGCTGCTGCTGATGATGATGTTGAATAAATAAGATATTATGCAAATTTGACGATTATACCAAAGTCGATTTTCGGCTCCCCCTTCTCCTGCGAACTAAATTGAGGCATGCGCCGGTAGTCACGTAGCATAAGCTCATATTATCACTAAGAACCCCCTGCCTCCTTCTAACCCTTCACCTCTAATATATCGAGTACTGTCGGGTCCCCCCCCCCCCCCCCCCCCATTTTATAACTTACTTGCGAGTGTTTATTTGGCCCTTTTCTTAAGTATTCTTTACCCTGGCGTTCTCATCTTGGTACGGAATAGTCAAGCATTTGATCCCCAAATACCCACAGATCATATCAATCGTCTTAACCGCCCAATTAAAATAAACCACCAAAGCGAAGACGAAGTATCCCCTAAGATACCACAACTCCAGCCCGGCGCTGATGGTACCGTACCCCAATAACGGCGGGGTATTAACCAGGAAAGCCCCACCGATCAATGGTACTAGCATTACTGTCCAATAAGGGAATGGTTGACGGAGGAGATGGGCTAGGATGACTTTTGTGGTCATGCGGCCGAAGGCGAAGGATAGGGTGAGGCAGAAGAGGACAAGGTGGTTTTCGGAACGGAGGGTGGTGTATGGTGAGAATGCCCAGGAGCAGCCGGCGGCGGTGAAGGTTAGGATTGGAGTCCATTCGAGGAATACAGGGAGGACTGGGAGACCTTGGGCGCGGCGGGCGGAGACGACGTTTTTGACGCTAGGTTTGTGGAAGTTTTGTTAGTACATTGCATGGTTTGGAGGAGGAATAGTAGGAAGGGAGGGGGTATTGCATACCAGAATGGAAGGTGGATGAAGATGAAGGTACTAAAGATAACAGGGAACCATAGGTCTTTGAAGCTGTAATCGTGGAAGATCTCTTGGTAACCAATGGTATCTGCGATTTTCTCGTGCCAGATATGAGGACCGTAGACGCCGGATAAGGCCATACAAAGACAGGCGATTATGAGACCTTCGGTGGGACCGTTGAAGTATCCGAGGTAGAGGGTATGGGTGTGATATGTTTCCCAAGTTGAGAACCACATTGGAAGGATTGGGATTAGAGCGGTGAACCAGCCGGTCTTGGTGTTTCCGAGACCCATGGCGGCGGTTTCGCAGAGACTGGCGAGGGTGCAGTTTAAGCTGTCGATGCCGTGGCTATGAGGGGGGTATTATCAGCTCTCATTGCTCGATATAATAAGGTACCGTCAAGGGAATTTCGTACTCGAACAGTTCGCCCAATGGTGACGAGGACCCAGTTCTTCGAGCTTGCTTGCCATCGATGTTATCCATAGTAGAGTACCTATTTCCAAGCTTAGTATTCAAACATTCCCCGACTTTTAGAATCCGTAGCGCCATCATCTTACATCCATAATCCGAATGCAAAGCTAAAGTATAATATCGGATGTCCGGGTCCAACCAAGTCAGGCATGAAGATAACCAGACATAGCACGTTGAACAGAATCGCGCCAAAGCCGATCAATGTGACCAGATTTGGTGCCATCCATTTTGGCAGAAGTTCGACTGCCCAGTTCCACTATATAGAATCAACGGATGTATGAGCTTAACTCCATTTTCCTTTTCGAATATTGGTAAAATTATGGATAGTTGGGGGTCGGTCATACGTAATGTCGGAGGATGTAGTATGATACCAGCGACTTATCGACAGACTGGTATTTGTATTCTTTTAACGGTGCGAGCGGGTGTGTATCATCGTAGTCTTTCTTCTCGCCGGACCCTAGATTACAACATATCGGTTTAGTTTGTTGACCTTGAGACCAGGGTTGGGTAGTTCCGTACCATTGGTCACGAGCACTGTCTGCGCAGCCATCCGTCGAAACGTCGCTTGTGATCGAGTAGCGTATCGATATCGTCTCTATCTAGGGAGTGCAGTGTCTTGTTGATTCAGATCCAAAAAACAAGAAACCTTAGGGGCCGAAGATATGTAAAAGAGATGAATCTCTAAAAACTAGGACCCCGGTTCTATTATAATGGTTGGGAATCTTGGCCGGTTCGGTGTACGCAATCCAGATCTACAGGCAACGGTTGCAGAAGCTCACACGATCACATGCGCTGTTGGGAAGTTCGTCTCGAGTTTTGCGTTGTCCAGACTGGCTTGGATTGGATTTATTGGACCACGGTAACGTTAAGTTGATAATGCAATTGAGAAGGGCTGTGGGGATGGGATTATAGACGGGACGATGGCGAGGGAGAAGAAAGACCGATGATGCTTATCGGGCAGGCAGATTGCTGTCCTGATCCCCTGAACATAACACGAGTTTCCCATTGCGTTTACGTGGATTCAATTAAACTCCTCCTTCTCTCGCCCAAGAACAGAACAGAACAGACCAGAGACAGGGGTTCGCAGCACACAACAGCTTCTGGAAGTGTTCCTGGAGATGCAGGGCATTGGGGCTTGGCGTGCATGACTGGCAGAGAGAGCTTCTGGTTGGACCAGCCGCATTTGATATCATTTCGGTGGTACAGAGAGGAAAGGTATTTGTCCAGCTTGTTTGATGCTACCGACAACTTGAAGCCTGGTATCCTTTTTTAAAATCCGACTGCACAGCTGCTTAGCATGCTGCACGGTCCGTCATTTTATTCTCCGTCTTTTCGAGTAACTAGACTCGAGCTCGATCGATGAGCATTTCGATTCATTGCATGCTGATAACTCAGAAGGTTCTTTTCAGCTCCACCGCATGAACGATGTTTCCTATTTTTACTTTCAGGGTGTCGCATTTCATCGTCAAATCGGATAATTCGGATCGATTGCTCAAAATTGCAGCCAGTATACCCTCGCACAAGTCCTTCGAGGGTTCCGTCAAGCTCCAACCAATGGAGACGTGGAAACCTTCACGTGTAACTCCACGGCTGTCAATCAGGTAGAGTTCCGGCTGATTGTGATTTCTTACGACATGATTGCATGTTGCCAGCAGTGACGATAACTAGGCAAAGATACCTTTGATTAGCATGGATTGTTTTAATATAATTCTTGATTTTTTTTTTTCGATTGGATGCAAATCCAGCGTGGAGTTCTCACCAATGTTTGACGATATTGACTTAGCATTGGACTTGTAGCTCTCATAACCCAGAACCAGCGGGTCCGGTCTTGGTTCGGGACCCACTCCAAGCTTGTGAATTGGACATCGAAGCTGTAAATCCAGGCAGGATGCACAAGTCAATATGGTAACCTAGATTGGTTTGATTAGATATAAAAAGAATAAACTTACCTCTGAACACCGCTTCTCTCTACTCCCTTTTCCAATTCCGCCACAAATCCATCTCGTTCCTCCGTCTTGAGCACGATCGGTCGTGACATGCTAATATGCAATGGCAATTGGGTGCCTAGATCGCTATATAAAAACGACTCCAACTTGAACTTCTCATAGTTATGGAATTTCTCATAGCTCTCGATTGCCTCTACTGCTACCTGGAGCAGACGACCAACCTTTCCGAGTTCTAGGGTGTTTAGATGCCCTCGAGTATGTTAGTTTTTCGAGCTTAGTATCAAAGGCATCTTATCATTTTGGTAGGTTATGAATCGAAACGTTAAAACTTCTTTAGTCGCTTGCAAGGCTAAGACCACAATAGAAGCTCGAAGGGAGAATAAAGGGGATCTAGTAAAGTACTTACACTCAAAGTAGAGGTGTGTCGGCCAGTTCCCCTCAACATGAGGAATGGCACGATGGCGGCCGCCATGAGCTGACGGGTCGTCTTCCTTGGTCAATCTGGGAGCTGCGGTATAAAGATCATGAAATTTAGACGGCAGAGGTGGTAAGCTCGCGCTAGAAGGTGATTGCGATTGAGAGGGGCCCGGTTTGGAGTCATCATCGTCAGAATCGGAATAATCTACTAAGCCCAAAGATGGCTTCCTTTGATGTGCCATTTGGAAGAATAGACGATACTGGCTGCCTAGTAGGCTAGCACCGCGATTGAGCGACGTGATGGGGAATAAAATGCTGTTTGGTGGAGAAATGCAGCTCCCTCCAAGTTAGCTGGGCCTTGCTTGCATTTTGGAGTCTATGTTTAGGAAAGCCTTAACCTCAAGACAACACAACAGGACGTTCGATACTAGATAGGACAGACATAGTCCACAGTTGAGGAGTAGCCTTCTGGTCTCGAGAGAATATTTAGCATCCGTATATAGACAGGCTAGCATATAAATTTAAATCTACTCATCTACTGGCCTTTGAATTTAAGTCAGAAAGGGCTTTAATATAATGACATATGACCCGATAAGAATATATAATATTCCGACGACATATGGTGAAACGGCGAGTCAGGCCCTATAGCGTATATATAGTCGGCCAAAACATACAAAATTGAAACTGCTGAGTTCTTACAATCGCATTAAAGTGGATATTGATTGTCGATGCATGTCATGATTCAAAAAAAAAAAAAAAAATCCAGATAGATCATAAGCCTACGCATATGTGTGGTATATAAGCAGGTCGGAATTAGAATCGATCGTATGTAATCATTTCAGGCGGAGATATTCTCGTCATATCCGCGAGCGAAACTTACTCTCCGACTGGGAATGTCTCGGGCTATATATATATATATATATAATCTTCTCAAGGACTCATATGATCATATGGAGGATATTTGCCTAGCTCTATCAAAATATCTTCACTTTGTCCAAATTGATAGAAGAGTGGCTTGGTGTTAAACATCGAGGAGCAAGCAGATTCATGGTATGGGCTTCAATTACAATTCCGGATCCATGGGATGAAAAAATGGGTGGTTAGGTTATAATTACCTAGTCCGATCCATAGATAGTACTGTAGTTAGAGTTCAGGATAATTATAGAGGCAGATCTATAGACCGCTCTCAAAAAAATCACCACTTCAAGTTTACCGAAGTATTATCAGAACTTCACAACGAAGGGAGTTATATTTCTATGCAAAACCCTCATCTCAAGCAAAACCCATGGGCTTGTTCGCCTTAATGGTATCGTAGTACCAATCACTTGCTCATCGCTCATGTTCGCCAACGACTCCCTTCAGAAAGTCCTTCAAGTTATCGCATATACTTGATGAATATAATTGGCCAGCCCATCTCGATAGCTGCAAATGGCTCGTCTTTGTAAGTTATCCGTGTATCCTATACAGCTGTGCAGTACCACCCAGATCTGCAGAAATTTCGATAAATATTATACCTAACGGCAGCATTGGTCCCAATCTGATTTAATATTTAAAACTCTCAGTCATGACATCCCTCGCTATAGACGTCTAGACTTGTCATTGCAATACTCACTGATACCCACACTAGAATTTTATATGATATTGGTGGGATAAAGAAGGCGGTCCTTAGTTTGGAGGGCCTAATATTACGCGTGCATGGTGAACCTAATGGTTAACCCCTTAATAATTAGAGAGCTATTGACACGGGAAGAGTAGGTGTTTAATCGCAATACCTGTTTCCCTAGTGACAATATAGGGCCAAGGCCTTGGTTGGGGAAGGCAGTATATTTTGATTTTAGTGTAATTATTGCAGTACTGAGACCTTCATGGAACCTTGAAGTATTCTGTAGTTCATCGCCTTCGAGGTCTTCCGTTATGTTGTAGACTTTCTGAGAGAGAAATAAATCATTACGCGTATACGCGTATACGTATACGACTAATATATTTATATTGGTTAGACGGGACTTTCAACTGCTAGCATGAAATTAGAGAAGCGGGTTTGAAAATTTAAACACTCAATGTTACACACACACATATATATACATATATCATTTGTATATACATGTATGCTCTTGGCTTCATCTTTGGCCATAGATATACGGTTCTTTAATTATGGGAATGCTCGAGAGCGTTCAACCAGGCGAGTTCTTTGCTGGAAAATAATTATCTTAGTCCCACCAGCTCTAGGTCTTGATCTTTAAGACATTGCCTCGAGCCCGGGCGTTCGGGCTACTAGGTCAGCCCCAAAAGCCTAAACTATCTTCACTGACGAAAATACCGTTTTCAGATATATACTGGGATCAGCATCAATAGGAGAAGATGATCAAGATTTTAAGGACATCCAATTTAACGGAACAGCGCCCGTCTTAGTACTAGACTATAAACTGTATATCTTTTACGGTAAATGGTCTTTACTTGTAATCTAGAGATTGATAGAACTGAGATCGATGGTGATTCTTGATCCAGATACCCCTCATTCGACACCTTGTTGTATATTATGAGTTGTGCCAAGATGCTGACGACAGGAACTTCCTGATCCGGTTATCTAAGTGATCCCTCGAAGACGACTAAGCTAGGGCTTGGGCAAAAAGCTAAAACCTCGCGATTTCATACCGGAAAATCACCCATGCAAGTTTAAGGGTCCACGAGCACAGCATTGTGATAGTGAATTGCCCATGATTGGTGTCTAATTAACGAACTCGAGACACAAGCAAACCAATCCGCCGGCATTACGCCGTCAGAAAGGAAACGTTGCACAGGGTCCAGAGTTTGGGCTACCATGGAAGGCTTCGGAGCTGATCTTCGAAACAATGACTTCAGGATGTTAACATAGAACACAACATCGATTTCTAAAGAATCTGGATTTTCGGTTCGGATGGTCAAGGAGCAGGCTGATGCCACTGTGCTATCATTTTTGCCTGTGTCAGCCCCACACCCACAGCAGCCGTCAGGTTAAACCCATGTCTAGCGGCTTTTCATTTGCCGCATCACACCAGGGTTCACGAATCTTGGTTTTGTGTGTAGTCGTCGCACAGCCGTGAATGGGATACGAGAGCGTGCGCGGGCACGAGAGTGGAAGCGGCCAGGTACCGCCTAGCTATTTTTTCTCTTTGTCGGGGAAGACAGCTTGTACATGTACTTGTACTTCCGTCTAGATTCTTTTCTAATTCTGCAGTCATTAAGGGATAGCGGTCCGGATAAAAGATAGGCATCCCATAAGCACCTTTGTCGGAATCGAATCGAATCGAATCACAAAAAACCCCTCCTCCACTTTGTAGATTTTCGGAGAGAATACATAACCATGTCGTAGCTTTAAGGTTTTTTTGCTTCTGGTTGCGCTGCATTCATCCATACATTCGAGTCAAGAAGGCTGCAATGCAAACTTCAAAGGTTTTTTACTGCTCGTTTGACGCCCGAAGAATTTTTGTGGCTTTTGGGATGGGGATCACATCCGTATGACCAGAGAAGCGGTAAACTCAGGTCACCTGCAGCGCACATGCCTTGGTACTCCAGTCACTCGGCTGTGTGATGGATGGACGACCAAAGGAGGAGTTCACGGAGCCCTTGATTGGAGAAAGAAAAGTTGGAGATGCTCAAAAGGGGTCTAGAGTGAACGAGCAAGTGTGGGAAAAAAAAGGGTCTTTCGGGGTACATGACCGGGGTGATACAGTCAGACATGGAGGGGTTCCTGTCTTGCATGTCCTTGTGCACACCACATACACTTAGTAAGGACAATGTCGACGATTCGAAGGCGAGACGAGGGGATTGTCAGCAGAACCCGGCGTCCTGGCGTCGTGGAGAAGAAGCAATTTCAATTTAACAATGTCTTTCTTTTCGAGGAAGAGTCGTCGTCAGAAGGAAAGAAGTAATTAAAATACTTTGTTATTAAATACCATGCAAGGTAGAGGTACATACATATATTAGCTGAGTTCCTTACTTTGCCTGCAGACATGCTTATCAAGAGAGTACTTGACTTACCTCGACAACTTTGCTTTCACCTTGAGTACCTACTGCTGCGAGGGCGTCGACGAAAGTGAGTGAGTGAGAGTGAGAGAGTGGATGAGTATTTGAGTGAGAGGGTGAGTAAGTGAGAGAGTGGAAGTACCTAAGTCTAAGTCACAGGTACTGACTGTACTCGACTCGGTGTTCGACGTCTATCAAATACAAATACAAATACTCACACATATATCATCCTGCCCACCGCTTTCGGCTCTCCTCTTCCTCTTCCTCCTCTTCCTCTTCCTCTTCCTCTTACTCTTCTTGTTCTTTAATCCTCCAACTCACTTACTGAACTTCATCCTCGACTCTTCTTCTCCTTATTCCTCTACTATTCCCTCCTCCGACTTTTACTCACCTCTCGACTGGAGTATTAATATCCGACCTCATACGACTGTCATCCTTTCCTTGAACCTCGTCGCTGTTCCCACTTAGCTTTTTCTTATCCGACTTGCAGAATCCCGTCCCAACTTAATCCAATCCCCTGCTGCGTTTGTCCGTTTTCCCCAGAAAAACAGCATTCTCACCAACCAGGGCCGTTCCAGTTGCAGCGCTGATAACCGGACTATTTCGCACCTGTCACCAATATTACTTCACGCCGCTGACGACAATCCGACCTGTCATCGAGTGATTCCTAAAAACTCAAAAAAAAATAAAATCTTCAATATGGCTTGGGGGAGCACTACCCCTCCACGTAAAGAAGGGGACACCAGCTGGGTAAGTTATTTTGCTCCTCTCATTCATTCATCCTTCCATTCTTCCTTCCAGTTTGTCCTTTCACCTTTGAGCTCTTCTGCCTGGCCTGGAGCTTGTCGGAATCAGTCTTTTGTGGGCGAATTCCTTCGGACGATACCCGGCTGGAAGAGCTTGCTTCAGGAAGCCGCAGGGAGCGAGACCAGACCTGCAGGGGAGCAGGGAGCAGGGAGCACGAGTCGTCAGACAGCACTATCGTCGTTTTGCATTGGTCAACTGACTAACATTCTCCACTATCTTTCCCTTTCAGGCCCAGGAATATCTGTTGGACCCTTTAAATGCTGTGGAAGCATATCAAACAGCCCAGACAGGCGGCCAATACAATAATCAGGTTCCGACGCAACACAAATCTCTCACGGTCGAGCAGTATCTTGCTGCCAACTCGAAACCGTCCGAATCCGGTTCTTCTGGAGTAACTCGTTCTCGCTCTCTATTGTCGCGTAGTGGCTCCAAGAGAGACAAGAAGAAGAATAAACAGGAAGCTATCGAGTTGCAGGAGACATCGTCTGTCGGCCAGGTGCGACGGACAACGTCAATCCGAGACAAGTTTATTCGCCGGTTTACCGACGATGGGAAGGACCCTGATAGGCGACAGAGGCCGTTGCGTCCGCTTAATGAGGTATCCGATAAAGAAATTTCCCGCATGGGAAACACGGTCTCGCCACGAGGCCCACGATTGTTGACTACCGTCCCTGCTCCGGAAAAAATTCCCGACGTCCAGAATCAGCAGGACAATAACGACCTACAGAACCAAGAGAACAGACCGGTCTCAAAGCGAGTAGAGGATAGATGGTCCAATAACCCGTACCGAGATGCACTTCTAGATGCAGAAAATCGAGAAAATCGAGAGAACATCTCCCCTCCACGAAGCCCAAATGCAAACCAAAGGACTCCACTTTCTCCAACAAACCCGTTCCGTAGCTCTAGGGTAGGAGAAGGTTCTTCTCTTCCTGTCCAGGGACCACCTCGACCTCATACCCGAACCCCCCAACCGCGGGGTAGTATGCACCGTAGTGATGGTCCTCGTATTCCCGTCAGGCCACATTCCAGAGTAGAAGCCAAACCCCGTTCTGGAGCCCAGCGCGTTCCAGCGGCTGATACGATCGACTCGCTGGATACTAGCTTTGGGATCTTTACTTTCCACCATGAAGGACCATACGATGCAACCTTGTCCCATCGGAATCGCAACCCGTTAAAGTCGCCAGTTCACGCCACTAGATACGGCAATGCGATGGCATTGAGAGCAACTGCCCCTGAGGATATCCAAAATAGCATCCAGTTTGGTCGTCCTCTCGATGGCGTTGCGGCTTTCCCCCCAGGAACACACGTTACTGGCGGCGTTCTTGAGTACGAGGGTATGTTCTAAAAATTCGGCATTAGTAGTAAACTAGCGAGAAGCTAATTGTTCGATCTAGAATACGATGTCAACCGTAAAGATGGTAACTTTCGTCGATACCCTGGTGAAGTAAGCTAGAAATCATTCTATATAGGAAATATTACCTGATCAAATGCTAACAAAGCCTCTAGAAATACCGAGATGAAGATCTGAAGGGAAAGGGCATTGAAGGTTATGATGGTGACCTTGCTGCTAAGAAGGAAAAGGAAGCCAAACATCGACGAGGAAAGAGCTTGGATACTGCAACCGGCAAATCCGGGGATGTTCCCACATCCCTTGACCCCGTTACTTCCTCTGTCCGCCGAAATGGCAGTACTGCAGGAAGACTTGAGGGAGCTGCAGCTAAATTCAAACGAACATTCTCTATCAAACGCAAGGAGAAGAAGATAGATGATGTCTAGCCGCCATCGTCCACACCACTCTTGCAAGACTTTCGACAAAACTCTAGCCGCCCAAAGACGCCAAAAATTCAAAAACTCATATCGAAATGCAAGTCTATGACTGTTCTTCGGTGGCTTGGATGAATTGAACGATTTAGTATAATTGGTCTCTATATGACGCTAAGAGAAACCCGCACTCATCACTCATTCATATACTTTACGATACACAACCTATCAGACCCTACCGCCATCCTTTCGATTACGACAATGATGAGTTTCATCTTCTCTTACGACTAGCTTATTTCCTTTTGTTTTTTCTCTCTTCCCTTTTTCTTCTCTTTGGCCTCCTTTAGCTTCGAACATTTCTTTCGCAATTCTGCTTTGGCACACTCTCCCCTTTCGTTTACGAAATCTTTCTTCTTCTTGTACAATTGTGTCCTGAGCTACCCGACCTGGTAAACTCGAGGCCCATCGCGCATATATCTACTACTCTCCCTCCCACCTTTCCTTCCCGTCTAATCTCTCCTTTTTTTTCTGTCCTTCTACCTCTATTCATCTCTACCCTTCTATTCAGCTCCTCGTCCTGTTTAAATGTGCGACGGGGCGGGCCGGTTTGACCCTGTGATGACTGGGTTAATTGTTTTCATGGGTACGAATCAAAACCTGTTCTATGGCTGGGCCTTTGCTTTTTTTTTTTTGTGTGTACCGTTTTTTTTGTTCTGTGTAAGAGCGTTGGCGATACAAAAGCGTTTATGCTGTGGTTACCTACTTTTTTTTTGTGTATTATTGTTTTCGGGTTTGTGAACTTTTCTGTTGGGATTACATGGTGTATATTATAGGAATGGGTTGAATGCAATGTCTGAACAGTGTTCCACATTATGAATATCATCTATTCTCTAGAGGGCCGACGTGCTAGCTACGTAGTGGTTATCTAGGGAGAACTAGAATCAAAACTGACGTTCGTTCCACCGATGATACCTTCCTCCTTTCCCATTGGGGGACTCTTTTTACCCTTCCCCTCTCTTATTTCCGTATCTTCTGCCTTTGTCCCTCCTGTACCCTGTTCGTTTGGGGTATTATCTAGTCCTTTGGTATGAAGTGCGTCTTGGTCACCGACTAGATGTGCTGGGGCTTCTCGGTCGTGAACGGCCTTTTGGATTGAGGATTTTGTGTCCTTTGGGAGCGGTGGTGGTGGTGTTGATGGAGGGGGCATTTTTACGCCGACTGGTGGGGTTTTTAGTATTGGTTTTTCTTGTGTAGGTAATTTAATGGGGTATGGGGGATTAATTACTTGGGTTACTTGAACCGCAGGGGATGTTTATAGACATTGTGGTGATGTTGAGAAAGTGGTGTTTTAATATAATAGTTGTGTTGGGGGTTTGAAAATGCAACAGGTGGTGATGCAGTCTTGTAACGTGGTGATGTTGAGTTGGAGGTTGTTATGTCGTCTTTTGATATTTTATTTCTTTGATAAGATCGTTTTTTTTTGTATTTCATTTGGTACCGTTGATGCGAGTATAGAGAAATGTTATGGCTTTGTAGCGTATTGTAGTACATGAGTATTTAATGTAGTGATTAGCATGTCTTCGATCTTCTATTCTACAGCTGTGACCGACACTTTTGTGACGTCAGGGTTTAGTAATTGTGCTCAGGGTGGTCTTGTAAAGCCAATTTAATCCCAGACCAATACTTAGAAATATAATTAGATTTGGTGGAGAATTGTAGGACCAATCGGGCAGGTAGACGCAGTGAGTAGGTACTTAAGTACTTATGTTGGCGGTATTAATATTAATATAACCTAGGTATATAGTCAAAATTGAATTCTGGGGGCGTTTAGTACTGGCCAGGAGATCTGTATGATAATATTTTTCTGTTTATATCTTTATACCTAATTAATTTAATCGAAGTTCTTAATATGCTATAAAACTAAAGAAACCTTCAATTATACATTGGAATATCGAATATATAGAATTAAAAATGGGGAAATTGGAAGTAGAATGAATTCGCTATTATATCAAAAGGGGGGCATCGAAGTGCACTAGTGTAGCTTCGAAAGATGATATCTTCTTAGAAGTCTAGCTAGCGCTATGCATTATATCAGCCACTTTGAGTACATGTATCATAATGAAAAGCTTACAACTAATCAAAGTAAAAGCATTAGATTCATTGATATCCTATTACTTTGTTTTGTATATACTATTCTCGTTGATAGCGCTAGCCTTATATATCTGGCATGTACTTCCTAGCTAAGAAATCATATCTAAATTTATAAATAAGACCCGAAAATACGGATCCGTGAAGTGTATTATGTACCTCAACAAGATATCAAAAGAATTTCTAAAAATGATATTGCAATTGTCGACATGTCTCAAAGGTTAATATGAGTTTCATACTTGTGCGTAGGTCTAGATAGGTACGTACCTAGGTATATATCTAAGTACCAGCCTTAGATCGTGATCAACGAGTCGTCCTAATTTTAGATCACAAACTATAAGTTTATACCTCTGCATCAGCTATAATTTCAAAAACCCCTTTCTTTTCTTTGAAGGTATATATACGTGATGATGATATCTGTCAAAGCTCTTGTTAAAACAATAAAGTGGCGGCGTAGCTATATATCTATATATAGTCTTGAAACCTGTCTAGCAAGAGAATTTCTCTTCTAAAAATTATATCATCTAGACGTCGACGTCGCCGTCTACACACCCGTCGTCGCTGAGTCGGAACATTTAACTCGCATGCCAAGGAACATTAATTCGATAAAACCAATTATATAGCCCACGCGACATTAAATTTGGAGGCTCTAGAGGATGGAGCTTCCTTATTGATCCATTACATATATTAATGACATATATATAAAGGATAATATTAGATCCAACCCTCGAACTAACGGGCGTCTAAATTTATATCATATCAGATCGTATCATGACATTTCATTCAGTAAATTTCGCTCTTACTGTACAGGGGACTATGAAAACCACAGGACGGGATATAAGAGGAGGAGAAAAACTTAGGAGAGAAAAATGGGTAGAGGAGGGGGGAGGAAAAAGAAAGGCGGGGAGCATAAAGGAAAACCAGCCAAAGTTCGGGAAATCTTTTTGCGCCTGTTTATGCATGCACCTTTGAAGAACCTGGAAAAAAAAAAGAAGAAAAAAAGAGAAACGATAAAATATACCTAGACGGAAAAGGGAAGGAAGAGAAGGACAAAGGAAAATATACGGAGTTCTTGGAGAAAAAGACCCTTCCCTTCTAACCCGTCGGTCAGATCACTGGAGCATTAAGGAAGAGAAATAGACATTTGTTAACAAACAGCAAAATACCTCCACGGGTTTACACGGAAGAAAGATGTTTACATAGAATGGCAGTTTCGTCAAAGTCGGTCTATCATTTTTCTCGGGCGTTGGCACGCATCAGGACGTGTCATCAGTGAGTACATGATTGTGGGGAGAAGCATGGGGGTAATAGTATGGCTAGGATACACTATTAGCTACGGTCACTAGGAAAGAGTCGTGGGCGACGAGGAGGGCGGTTGTGATTTATAGACGTTAAAAAGGACCTGATGATGTGATTATTTAGGAGTAGGGTATCTAGGCGGTGGAGGTGGAGGGTGGAACATTATTCTGGCCGGCTAGAGGGGTTTGCTGTGCGGCCGCCTGGCGAACCGGAGCGAAGTAACTGTGGGCCATTGCTTCTTTGGCCGTCAACCGCTCCTGAAGATGGTGGTGATTAGCTGACTTCTTCGGTAAGCCTGTGATCGCAGTTTCAAATCTTACCTGATGGTCATATCGAAGAAGTTTGTCAAGGAAATCCAAAGCATCGTTACTAACGAATCTCTGGTTTTCTGCATTGACAAAGTGGTGCCAGCTCTTCTTCGGGTACCTCGATAGAATATCATTGTACTGTGGATCGAGTTCGATATCATACTTATCAAGATAGTCGAAGAGCTCTTCTGTGCCAAGAACCTTCGCGATCTTGACGAGCTGATCAGAGTTAGAATTACCATGGAAAAAGGGTTCTTTTCGGAATATCATAGACGCGAACATTGCACCGAGCGACCACATGTCAAGGGAGTAATCATATTCCTGGAAATCAACAAGCAGTTCGGGTCCCTTGAAATAGCGGGAGGCTACACGAACGTTGTATTCAGTTTCAGGATGATAAAACTCCGCAAGACCCCAGTCAATCAGTCTCAACTATGAATTTATTAGCTCTCTGCCACGAGCATATCGGCTGTAGGATTCTTTACCTTCCGCTTCTCATGATCGATCATAACGTTATGAGGCTTGACGTCCCGATGCATGATCCCTTTGCTGTGGCAGAAATCTAACGCCTATTATATATTAGCATCGAGTGTCGCTTAGAGCTCACTTTTCAGAGGGTGCTCACCTTTAGCAGCTCGTATATGTAGAACCTCACATCGTAATCGGTGAACTTGGGATACAGGCTTCTAAAGTCTGTATTATTCACGGATTCGAAAATCAGGGAAGGTGTCTTGCTCTGAGTATGTATCGTTAGCTACCGAGTAGAAAGGCCGTGGGAATGTCGGAATCGAAAGCTACCTGGGCGTCTCTAACTACATCCAGAAGCGCGACAATATTTGGACCACCTGAAAGGTTTTGGAGGATCTTGATTTCTCTCTTTATCTTCTTCTTCTTAACTGGTTTGAGGACCTTGATCACACACTGCTGGTGGTTGACGATATTGATACCCTCGAAGACCTCGGAGTATTTGCCGCGACCTGCGTGAAACATGACCAATTAGCGATCTGGGCTACCGTGGCATGCATTCTCGTCCGGGGAAAGCTCCCAATAACGACGAGAGGGTCCACGTAAGAGCCAGAAAGAGGGTATCCTCCATACCTATCTTCCGAATGATTTCATAGTTCTCGAGAACTCCCCAGGATATGTTGACAGCATCGTAGTCCCAATAGCTCCTCGGCATATTCGAGTTGACATCTGCGTAAACTCGTGCTTGTGACATTTTGGCGGCTGAACGATGTGACTCTGACTCTTTCCTAGGATCTTCAAAATTGGACGGCTGGAAAAGAGAGATTCGAATATCAGGCTAGGTGTCCCCGAAAGACTGAAAGATTGTAGCCGCGTGAGAGGGTTCCAGTATGTACCTCAGACAGCTCTAGGCCCGAAGGATGCTTAACATATGCAGATAGCTCTCGAGAGGACTGCCAAGGCTTTCGATGGAGACAAAGCGTAGCGCCAACAGCAGGACGGCGGTTGGGAGCGAAGAGCCGTCGGAGAAGAGGATTCTTGACGAGCGAGGATGTGGCAGAAGTCGTGATGTGATGGAGGTCGGGTGTACAGTGTATGTGGCAGAGAAAGGTTCTGGGCCTTTTCTGAGTGATCGCGCGGGGTTGAGGGTTATCGTCTGGTCAAATCCTGCTGAGAGTTCTGGGAAAGACTCGCGGCTTCGTGAATGACTAAGCTAGCGAAACAGCCACTCCTCCTACAGATTCCGATGGGATGAAGTTCAAGGAGAGGAGGAGAAGGAAGGGAGGTTGAAGAGCCTTTCCTCGGTGTAGGAGCTAGGACAGACAGGACGGTAGCTGGCCAATGAGTGGTGTCGTTTGGACGATAGGCGGGCTGCAAGGTGCTCGAGTTAGGACCAAAAGAATTTTGGCAGCCGGAAGACAGGCAGGCCTATTCTTACAAGGACAGCGTCCGAATAGGCAGGCAGTGTCCGAATGCAAAGGACAGGATCTAGACCGGCTTACCTGATAAGTAAGTAAGTACTTAGTATGAGCACTTAGTTAGCTGGCTCGGGAACAGCAGGATGGTAATTGGGGAGTTTTTTCTTTGAAGCTGACCTGTGGCGGCCGGGTTGACGGCGGAACTGTGGCGATGTCGAGTTTGAGGTGGTTGTAGTCGACTCTTCTGGACTTCCTAGTAAAGATAGTTCCACACTTCCAGCTACTACTGATTTTTATTGACTTAATTGCTTAAGTACAAGTATAATAGATACATACTTATGTATATGAGTATGATTTCTACGATACCCAAAAGAATTATATCTATTTCATCTTACCTCAGTGTATTTTTTATTCCATTGCATTCAGCGACAGGTTTTGTATGACTGTACCATCTAGACGCCGTGGAGATAAGGTGAATGTGTTGTGCGACGGGCGCTACGTAATAAACCTTGACTGGATCAAACTCGAGCCGATGCATATTAATATACATCATCACCAGCGACCGGCTCAACTGTGCTGTTAACAACATCGCAGCTATACGTCGGCTCTATTCTTCTGTAGATACTCTTGAACGGATGTTCCAATATGCTCCATAGGCTGGAGTCACACGAGCCCGGATAACCAAGTATCAGATCGATCTGTTGATATATCACATTACACTCCTCTGATATCACACGCAACCCCTCACCTTATCTCGCTTTACCGCTTCACCCCGCTGCCTCTCATATATTATACTACCTACTTAAAGGGTATTTAAGTAGCTATGAGGTGCTGGTTCGCCCTCTCGACGTTGGTTACACTCGCATTCTTCATCGTCTCTTTCGCAGCCGCTGTCCTCCCCGTCGCTAATTTCGGCCCTTCGAAGAATCCTCAAAATCCGTTCATAGACATGGATAACTCTCAAAATAACCCCATGACCGGGGATGCTGGTGTTCCAATAGTCTCTGATGCTCTCTCGGTGCAGAGAGATGTATCGATCTTTTCAGAAATCGTTCGGGGTTTAACCAACCACCAGATTCTCGACCGTCTTGAGGATAAAAGCCAAAACACTACTGTCTTAGGTACTATATACACTCTTTTTCTTGTATAGAATCGATGGGTTCATATCAAATCTACATAATATATATATATACATATATATATACTAACGATATGGGATGTTTTTATTGGAGTAGCTCCTCTTAATTCTGCCATGCGAGCACTCCCAAGAAAGCCATGGGAGGACCCTGATCCGAGAAACAATGTCGAAGGAGCCTTCTTCGGCCATGAAGGTGAAAAGAAGGCTGCTGCCAACCTCGAGCGATTCGTCAAGGCGCATGTAATCCCTGTATCTCCGTTCAAGGAGAACGAAAAGGTTCAGACTCTCGAGGGCACCACCGTTTGGTGGACGACCGAGAATGGGATCACCAAACTTTACCCAGGTGGAATCGAAGTCAAAGAGGTCAAGAACCCAGTTCCAAACGGTCAGATTTGGACCCTGAAGGGCGTGGTACCATACTAGTCTTGTACCTGCATCATGCTATCAGATCAGAAGACGCTGTTAAATGTCTCGTAGAATTTGCTCTCTTAGTCTTATGAGTTTTATAATTCGAACGCTTCGTGCTGATTACCTAGGTACTTTCATATAACTTGCTTACGTTTTATATATAATTAATTGTCCTGCGGTAACTTTCTCTCAAGTTTTGCACTTCATATCTGACCTGTACATTTAATCAGCATTAGGGTTTTTTGGATTTCATGAACCAAGGTGGGATAAAATATTCTATAATCTAGGCCCACGGATATGCATATATGCATATGTCTTATTCAGATCTAAAGTTGTAAATCATGTGCACAAGGCATGTTATGCCAAGCAAGCGGCCTCACTGCGAGTGGGCTGACTTCTCCTCACGATCCAATGCATGCAGCGGTACCCGGCATTCCCTCTCTCTCACCGTAGCCTCGCAGCTCTCCATGAGATCCCCACTATTGTGATGGATCCGACTTTGTCCCGCATACTCTTCGAACCCATAAGTTTGCTTTGTGTAAATATTATATCAGATTGAATATATTATTCCGCAGTAAAGCCCGCTTTTGCAATTTTGATCAATTTTTTTGAGTTGGAGAGACGGGCGATTTAATTTTGGGGGGTGTTTTCTGGATCGCCCAAAACAGGCATTGAAATAATCTGCTGCTCGAGTTTTCCGAAAGCCCCAAATCTCCTTGCAACTTGGCTAATGCAACCCGGAATTGTCGACCATGAAATAGATATCATTCTATGATGGACCTCGTTGACGAAGGAGACTTAGTGGAGGAATTATCGCTATTGATGAATAACTTCCTTTGGCTTTTGCAATAACATTTCTTTTATCTTCTAAATTCCTTCTCTGTTTTGTTGCATTGAGTGGAGCTAGCAAGGGCAGGAAAACGAGGTTCTTCAGGTGGGTGGTCTCATCACCTCCTCCTTCAGCTGGGAGAGGAGAGTCGTTCCTCATCCTTCAGTAGTACAGCAAATTCTATGCATACAATCGTTAAATTATCGAAAGACCCCTCGGAATAAAATACTAATATGATTTTGTTAGTATCGTTATAGTCATACATCTTCACATACCTGAGTTATTTCCGTCGCCCAACGTTGCAACAAATTTTAAATCGAACCTCTTCGGGCCGTTGATCGCGGAGGCCATAGAATCCATAACTTAAGAATGGTATTGGATTACAGGCCCATAGGGGCCCGTAATTCATCCGGGAGCAGATTTTCTCATGGATTCTTCACATCTGAGGAGAAACATTCCAAAACCGATTACATTGGTGTCTTTGCCGATGGTTTAATTGGAAGGCGGGATCGTAGGGCCACCAAGGATGATATGTGTATAACTCTGAACCCTTCTCAGTTCAGTGCAGCTAGAATGATTATCGAAGACGATGGCTCTACTTGTAGTAGAAGTTCTTCAAGGACCGGGGATAGCGAGAGGACGTCGCAAACCAGTCCGAGTATCGAACAGGAACTTCCAGCCGGGACGTATTCACCACCAACTACCGTACATCGTGGGAGAACGGTTTCGTATCCGACGCCACAGCCTTTGTCGAAGCCACAGACCCCCATACGGAATGTCAAAATGCAACGTTTCCCGAGTCTATCTGGTGTTGACTTGACGAATCTTCCTCCAACCCCGGACTCTTCAAGAGCCACTCCTTTATTTGGATTGGGGTTGGATATGAATAAGAGAAAGAGAGAACCTTCGCCTGAGATTCCGAGTGCCGAGGATATTGAATCCGAAGCAGGAATAGATCATATTGTAGACCTAGAAGGTGAAGAGGAGGATGGGTTAGAAGGAGATGAATGGGAGGATATAGAAGAGGATGGGAATGTAGATACTGACGATGAAGATAGTGAAAGATACGAAACGGCAACCGATGACTACGAAGACGATATAGAAGATAACAACTTCATCACTGGGGATGATGGTGACGATGATGATCACACTGATAATGATGAGGGAGAAGAAGAAGTCGAAGAGGAACGAGAAGGACAAGAGGAAGAGGGACAAGGAGGGGACAGGCTGTTGCATATCGATGGAGCATTTTCCCCTTATGATACGAATACAGATGAAGACCTGGATGAAGACGGTGCCTACACTCCCAAACTACGTGCAAAACTCGAGGCGTCTCCACAGACATCTCCCATTCTTGAGCCAGCAACGACTTTTTCATCTCTTCCTCCTCTCACCAACAACCCTCTCTCCATCACCAACCTTCCAGCTCCACTTCTTCCATCTACAGAACCACCTCTTCTTGTCAATCGTACTTTCAAGTTGACTTCTCATCTATTCTCTCGTCCATCGTCCTCATCTGTCTCTCATCCTTCTCCCTCGAGCTCTTGCTCTTCTACCAACCAACCAGCAAGCTTCTCTGAAGATCACTCATTGGCTTCAACTGCTAGCTACGCGTCAGGACTATCTACATTGAATACCTCCTCTGAGACTTCAGTCTCTTCCTCATCTTCTTCTTCTTCTGCTGTTGTCCATTTATTATCTGACTTCATCGGAACCTTCTCTGCTTCTTCCTCTTCTTCTGCTCTATCCATCGACAATCCTCTGGACCTAACGAGCAACCAGTTAACAGGTTTGTCTATCAATCGTTCATCGAATCACTCGAGTGAACGTTGCTCTGGACTTTCCATCAGCTCTCCAACGAAGCCACTTTCCCACGGTTTGTCAAGATCTTCCTTCAATCTTCCAACCGCCCTATCTTCCTCGGAGCCATTGGACAAAATGCCTCCCTATATCCAAATCAAACAGACAGATAAAGGGCTATCGCTGTCTTCCAGCATGGAAAGACAGAACCCTAAGACGGGGGAAAGACCCCAAGCCAGGAGTTGCATCCCAGAGAACCCGGCAGAATTTCGCGACTACGCCCAGGAGTGCGTATGGGCCGCAGATGCGGCCCGGTTGAATCCTTGGAATCTCCACGAGGGAGAGTACGAGGTTCTTCGGGCCCATCTCAATCAGTTACATGTCACCACGTACCTGAACATCCGAAACGGAATTCTTCGACTTTGGTTGAAGAATTCTAAGAAAAGGGTGACGGTGGGGGAGGCAATGGGGTGTTGCAAGGAGGAGAGATTCTTCGGACTCGCCGAGGTGGCCTTCAATTGGCTGACAAGAAGTGGTTATATTAACCACGGGTGTCTTGAGATGCCCACAAACTTGTCGGCCAAGAAGCCAGGCACCCGGCGGAAGAGGAAGACTATTGCCATAATTGGGGCAGGCATTTCGGGCCTCGCTGCGGCCAGACAACTCGAGGCACTCTTAGCCTCGTCTGGTGAGAGTTTGGGAGGGTCCGGTGTTCCCGACGTTGTTGTCTTCGAGGGAAGACACCGTCTGGGTGGTCGAGTTTGCTCGGCCACTTTAACACCGGGCCCTCACAGCCTCCCGGACGGGCTGGAGCCAGCCGTCGACATTGGCGGGCAAATCGTGATGGGGTACGATGCCCGGAACCCCCTTGCTGCTCTGATCGTGGATCAGCTGGGAATACCTTTCCATACTATTGGAAAGGTGTTCCCAATCCACGATCACGACGGCAAGGTGATTGGGGACGGGCGGGATACCGTCATCGAGCTTGTCCACAATGACATCTTGAGGCGGCTATCAAAATATAGCTACAAGGAGCCGCCGCCGCAGACTGCCCATGGTGATGTCGAGTACATCACCAAATGCAAAGACCCATGGGGCGTGGGAGGACCACCGCTTGCGGAGGTCCAGGGCGAGGGTCATGTGGCCCCGCCCATCCCACTGGCTGAGAGGGGCAGGGAGAAGAAGGAAACCCGGAAGTTCCGGAAGGCCCTCGAGGGGCTTAACATCAAGGTGACAAAGGGGTACAACGAGGATGGTTTGGCATGCCTCGGAAGGACCATGGAGAAAGTCCTTCCGGCGTATGCCAACCTCCTCAAGACGGATGCCAGGGACCTTCGGATTTTCAACTGGTTCCAGGCCAACCTGGAGTACGGGAACGCGGTGGAGGTCAACGGTTCCAGTTTGGAACACTGGGACCAGGACGACGGGAACGAGCCGGCTGGGGCCCATACGATGATTATGGGCGGGTATTCCGAGTTGGCCAAGGGCCTCAGCTCCACGCCATCGGAGCTTGACGTCCGTTTGGACCATGTGGTGACGAGGATCAAGTATGATCCTAAAAACAACGGGAAGAAGGTGGCCCTGCATTTCACAGGTGGCCAAACCTTCGAGGCCGATAAGGTCATCGTCACCTTGCCCCTCGGGGTATTGAAGCGGGAGCATGGTGTGGACTTTGTCCCACCACTCCCAGAGGCCAAACAGGATGCCATCAAGCGGCTTGGCTTTGGCCTTTTGAACAAAGTCATAATGGTGTACGAGGAGGCCTTTTGGGATACCAACAATGCTGGGTTCGGTTGCTTGCGAGGAGCCGAGGAAGGTCAGGATGAGGACCTTTTCTCGAGCTACGAGAAGAAGAGGGGGCGCTTTTACATCTGGTGGAATACCACCGATGCGGTGGGCCGTCCAACTCTGGTCGGTTTAATGGTTGGTGACGCTGCGGAGCAAGTCGAGGGCGAGGACCCAGAGGAGGTGGTCAAGGAGGCGACAGGAATACTGAAGAAGTGCTGGGGGGAGGATAAAGTCCCGGACAGACCAGAGGAGATCTTTGTGACTAAGTGGCGCAAAGATCCCTTTGCACTCGGGTCTTACTCTTACGTGGCACCCGGTTCGACCGGTGCTGATTATGACACCATTGCTGAGCCCATCAACGACCAGATATTCTTCGCTGGAGAGCATACAAGCCGAAAATACCCCGCCACCGTTCATGGAGCATATATCAGCGGCCTTCGCGTGGCAGGCGAGGTTGCCGAAGCTATGCTCGGTCCCATCCAAGTCCCAATCCCGCTAATTGGGCCCCGCGTTATGAAGTCTCGGACTGAGACTATCGTGGAAACTACGACCACCAGAACGTCATCAGCTGCTGGTGCCCGAGTGACGAAGTCTACGAACATCCGAATAACGAAAGCGAAGGACCAGGGGGCGGCAATCGCTTCCCGCAGTTCAACTACCAGCACTGCTATGCAGCAGAAGACAAAGCGCAAGGCAGCTGATGAGGATGAATACAGAGCTCCAGCGAAAAAGATCCGAACGAACAGCTCTCAAACGGAAACTTCAAAGCGGAAGAGAAAACATCAAGCGGCTGAGGAACCTGGGCCCGAGGCCCGACCTGTGAAGAAAGCACGAACACCCAGCATCCAAGCTGGACCGCACCAGAACGATACTCCAGTTGACGCTAAACCCGAGGAGCCGAAGAAAGAAACAGCGAATCCGTTCTTGATATACCAGAAGGATTTCTTTAGGACAGCTCAGAACAGAGCAAACCAGACAAAGCGTGAGCAAACTGGCGCCGCAGACGCCAAAGCTGATCGAAACGAGGTTCGAGTCGTTCTTGGAGATATGTGGAGGACTGCTGCAGCAGAAACCAAGAAGCGATATCAAGATCAGGCGAACCAGAACAAACGCGATAACCTTGCCAAGCTTAACGACCACAAGCGCCAAGTCGAAGCATGGGAACTGAGGCAGACTACGAAAACTATAAACACCGTCACTCCTGTTCCCACCTCTTCATCACCAGCTCCTATTCCCATGGCGGTATACCCTACTCCGGCTGACACAACGCCCTCGGTTGATGATCGGGAAATGGTTTTATGAAGAACATCACCTCGTCCATGAGATTTCTTTGGATTCATAGACTTTGCAAAGCGTGGTTCACGCATATCTTTCCACTGGTCCTAGAAAACCTCATCTGGATAGACTTGCCTCTTTTCTTGCACATACATGCCGCTTAAGATACAGCAGAAAGCGTGCGACGAAGATAGACATACGGCGCATATTTGTGGGAACAATTTTACTCACAGGAGGATTGAACTTGCCCGTTATTTATGGCGTATTGATTTCAGCAGGCTGTTTCTCATATTGATACGGACGCCTGGCTTTTGGGTTTTATTGTTCGATACCATCGGGGGTTGCTTTGGTTTTTAATTATTATGTATTCTAGTGGGGACGTTGTGATATTTTATGTGGATGTGGATTGACCTCTCTTTTGGAATTTATAGATTCCGGACAGGTTTTTAGCTTAGAGAATATTATTTTTTGTGACAATGAGAAGTGCTATAGCTACGGCGTGATTGATATCACGGTTTTTTGAAACTCGGTTTATCTAGTAAATACAAATGCCACCATGTAGATAAACATCAATCCGTAGTCGACTTTCTAGCAGAGGAACCAGATAGCTTCTACCAACCTTTTCCACGAGTCCTGACGTGCATATCTTCAAGTTAGCCATACAGTCCCATTTCAACAGAATTTAAACCAGCAGTATGCAAAAGAGGGAGCAATGCCCACGACAACAAACTTATCTCTACAACTTCTATCACTAAGGACAAAAGTTCGTCGGGATAAGTAGTTTATGGAAATTTTTTTTTTTTCAGAGAGAAGATTAATTATACCCTTTTCGTCAATGCGAAGTCAAGGTCGTAAGAGTTGAGAAAAACGGAAATGAGAAACGCACCGCCAGACGGCTCATACGCCCCCCTTCCCCGTTTTCTACCCTTTGCCTACTGTCGCTACGTCTAAGGATGACGATGGGAGATTCTCATCATGTGAAGTATTTTGGGGTGGAGGTTTGTGGTGATGATACGGATGGGTTTGGTACTTACGTGTTTAACATTTCGAGATTTTATTGATGCACGCGACAGGTATTGTATGGCTAACTATTGGTTAAGCCGAAGGTCCGTTGAAGAGAAGCTAGAACGTTAGTCGAGATTTTGGGGGTCCCTGAGGAGTCGTAGTTGCTCGATGGGGACTGTCCCCTATATTATTCTAGCCCGTGATCATGAGTGTGATGTTGACTGGTCAGGGTTATGTGTGTGCAATGGATCGCGTGAGGACTCACCGAAATACAAAACCCCTAAAAATGCGTTGCGCCTGATGTTGGCATCAACGCCACTTTGTTGGCGGCATGTGTCGTTGTTCCGCGCCACGATTTGTCGGCTTTGTGGCGGTGCAGCTTTTGACCTCGTTTCGCAGACAGAGCAGACGACCTCTCTCAAGCTTTCGCACTACACATACACTATACGATCTATACCTCCACCTCCGCCTCGAATTCCTTGCTCTCCTTTCTCTCAGTACACGATCTTAATCGCCATGCCACAGGAACGATTGAGTAACGATGAGGTATGATTTAATACCACGTTTTAGTTTGGTCCTTTCACAATTGACTTTTCGTGTCGATGTGGCTAACATGTGCTCTTACGCCGGTTGAAGTTCTTCACGAAACTCTCCGACCTTTTAATATCCAAAAAGGATCATGGATCCGTATTCCTTACACAAAAGAGACGTATGTATTTTACTTTCTTTATACTGGCTTATGTACTCGAATTAACATAACCAAAAAACTACGTTATAGTATCCTACGACCCCTCCAACCCACCCCCCACAAAAACCCTAACCCGTCCCTCAAAAGTCACAAAACCCACATCGTCGTCAACAAAGAAGAAGCAGCCATCATCGACATTTACAAAAACAATCCATCCGCAACCTACAGAAGCAGATCTAAAAGCCGACCTCTTATCTCTCCTCTCCGGTCCTACAACAGCAGCAGATGAAACATCAGAAACTACCGCTCCAGTACCGATATTAATCAGAGCCACAAATGGAAAATCGAACGATCCGAGACATGCTGGGAAACATATTAAATTAAGTACTGTTGTTGAGACGGATCAGCTGGAAGCGTTTTTTACACGGTATGCAGAGGTGTGCAAGCAAGGGTTGACGGGATTGAAGAAGAAGGTTAGAAAGAATAAGAAGAACAAGAAAACGAAGAAGAAGTGAATGAATATTACACATAACCTTCGCTTTGGCGGATGGAGGATGGTGGAATGTTTGGGTTTGGCTCAGTTGACTGGGTAGGAAGACGTATGGAGACAGCGGCGTGCATGATACCCGATGGATATTCGAATATGCTGCGTATTTTTTAAGATTATTATCATCATTTTCACGAAATTTCCGCCTGGGAGGTTACTACTTTGCATATATGGAACGATCTACGGGAGAAGAAGACAAAGGGTAGTACACCTCTGCATATTCTCACTTATGTGTGATATCAAAAAGTTTTAATTATCAACTGGCACCGCACTTGGAGATTGTTCATGAACATTCATAAATGATGCCAAGAAATTGATAAATGTTATACATGTTGAAGAGAAAGCTTGAAAGAAACGCCTATATGAAACGCCAACTAAACCACAGAATCCCCTACCGCTTTAGATGAATGACAATTCCATGGATAAGAGAAAGAAAAGGTGCAAAGTAGATACCTAGGTATATCGGATATAGAGTAGAAGAAGAAGCCAGTAGAACAACAAAATGGAAATCATAAATAAATACCCATTCATGATTAATACTTCAAACACGCATATCCGATGAGAGAGAGAGAGAAACTAATAACAATAGTAATAAAAAAAGGAGAACTTCCTCTATCGTCGAAATAACATTCGTAACCGCGCATTCGCTAAGTTCGCCGCCATTGTCGCGGACGCTGATTGTGTGATTGGGGTATTATTTTGGGAATTCCACTGCGACCGAACGGTTTCAACAATTCTTAGTTCGGCGATGTTGACCTCTCCGGAGTAAATGTTTGAATCTGCGGCCGGTCGCCGCCGGCGGAGCCCGTCGCTACTAATACTACTACTAGGTTCTTCTATAGGAGAGGCGGCGAAGTCACTATTATCGTCTTCGGCACCGGCAACGATGCCTCTTTCTTCGTCGTCGAGATCTTGGGAGGGTGTTACTCGGTTAGGACCCGAGCTATCGAGAAGATCTTGTTTGGACACCTTAACGGTGAGCATGGTGAGCTGGAGGAGGAGGATTATGAGGTCGAGGAAGATTAGGCGGAAGCGGGATATTGGGCCTTCTATTGAAACGTAAATAAAATATAAGTATCAGCGTTCAGGTCATGAGCTATAACCGATTAGGAGAGAGTAGTACGAACCTTGTCCTACAAAATCAATGATCATACCACCGTGTAGGTATCCGCCGGTTGCCTCGGAGCCCGAGGCAGGTTCAGAGAAGAGGTGGAAGAGGAAGCATATCAGCGTCGAGCCGAATATAGAAACTACCGCGGACCGCTTTTGTGTTCTTTGGGGTGTGGGGAAGTTCGGTGGCCGTTGGGCAAAGAGATTCTGAAGGATACGTGCATTTTATATTAGTCCATTTTAAATTCTTTATAGTCATAGATTATATAGGGACGGTGGAAGGAAATATCAAGTATTTACGTACGATTTGGACGATAGCTCGGATGAGGAATCGGATGAAGCTTATACTAGATGTTTTGAAGATGCGTCTTAGCTTATTTGTCCGAGTTTACCAGTACGTACTCCATATACATAAGCAGGCTCATGAAGGTACGTTTACACCTTTCGACGGGCGGAATTTTTATCATACTCGAGAAAGTAAAGATACGAAAAGTGACAGTAAGTCACTATATCGAGGTTCCGGAGCATGTGATCCAACCATTCAGACTTCTTCGTAGTAAGCTGGTCTCTGGCGCGAACATTCGAATGCAGCGCTGAAGAGGCAGCAGGAGCATTGGCGTCATCATCTGAAGAACCAGAGGGCATGGTCGGTCGGCCGGCGGTCGGAGGTGGTCGGAGAAGTGAGGGAAAGGAGGAGGAGGACGGGTCTCCAAGCCCTGCAGAGGGGCTGGCATCGTTCATTGATCATGAAGAGGCTGGTGGAGGGACATCTGAGGTTGCAGTGATTCCGGATGAAGGCGAATTCGAAGGCCAGGGAGGTTGCCTGGATTGCGACCTTTCGATTCAGTCAAAGGCGGGCAAACGTCTCCTAATCAGATCGGATATCGGGGACAAACAGTACACCACGGCTGGCCTGGGATGTCTGGACTTCTGCTTCAGAATCGCATGCGACCTTGGATATATGACCGTATGTAGCTGTGCTTGAGTGGGATGATAACTCTTATAGACCGACTATAACCATTGTGGATGACGATGTTAGGTAATACTTAAGTAAAGTGTCGTTGTAGTTGGAACGTTGGAGGTTGACTCAAGTTGAGTTGGCTGATTGAGGTTTGTCTCTGCTGCCAATAACTCGCGTCTTCCCTGTGCTGCTGTGCTTCACGCGTTAACGAGGAAGCTTCTCTGCCCATACTTCCACCTTCAACAACCAAGCTCGAGATCTCTTGAAGAGATATTACAACATTCACTGTATTCGGGGAATACAAAGACGAGATCTGATACTCGGTACTCAGCAATGGCCAGCAATTTCTTCGACCTTAAGAAGCGAAAGGAAGCTGCAGCTGCCAGCTCGTCCTCTAAGCAGAAGACCGGCCCGCAAGCTGCAGATAGACCGGTTCCCTGGGTTGAGAAATAGTTGGTACTTCCCAGTCTTTTCCTTCTTTTACTTAACAAGATCTATTAGTATTGATTTGATGCTATGAGAAAGACGACAGAGGCTAATTGATGTTAATATCTAAATAGTCGTCCAAAAACCCTGAGTGATGTTACGGCCCAGGATCACACGGTATCGGTTCTTCGAAGAACACTACAATCTTCGAATGTGAGCTCAATATTAGCCTGCAAAGCCTCATAAACAGAATCGAAAGGAATTAGCAGCTGACAGCATGCTGCATAATCATAGTTGCCTCATATGCTCTTTTATGGACCGCCTGGAACTGGTAAAACATCTACAATTCTAGCTCTGGCAAAAGAATTATACGGGTTCGTCGCATTCACTGCCCAGCATCAAACAATCACCTATATACGCAAATGTATATATACAGCCAAAGCGAACGAATAATTAACATGAAACTATAGTCCCGAGCTCATGAAAACCCGTGTTCTGGAACTAAACGCCTCCGACGAGCGTGGTATCTCCATCGTCCGTGAAAAAGTCAAAAACTTTGCCAAAATCGCCATTTCCACCACAACGGCCGCCAATGCCTCGAAATATCCTTGTCCACCTTACAAAATCATCATTTTGGACGAAGCGGATTCTATGACACAGGATGCGCAGTCAGCTCTCAGAAGAACAATGGAGACCTATTCGAAAATTACCAGATTCTGCTTAATTTGCAACTATGTAACGAGAATTATCGACCCGTTGGCTAGTAGATGTTCTAAGTTTAGGTTCAAACCGCTGGATGAGGGGAATACCAGGTTAAGATTGAGTAGTATTGCCGAAGCTGAGGGGGTTAAGTACCAGGAAGGCGTAATTGATGCTTTGATCAAAGTGGCGGATGGAGACTTGAGAAAAGCGATTACGTTCTTACAATCAGCGGCAAGGCTACATGGCGCAGTTAAGGAGAGGACGGGAGATGATATGGAAGTTGATAGTGGAGCTAAAGGTGGCGAGATTACAGTCAGGTCGATAGAAGAAATTGCTGGTGTTATACCAGAAAAGACAATCGATGATTTAATGCAGAGCATGGAGCCAAGACCGCATGGGCAAGCCGTCTATACACCTGTTGCGACAATAGTTCAGGATATCGTCGCAGACGGATGGAGTGCTACACAAGTCCTTTTGCAGGTTGGTCCATCACTTTTTAACAGATTGATGCTGAAACTAGTGCTAATATGTTACCTAGCTATACAACCGACTCGTTTTCAGCGATATGCTTACCGGTGACCAGAAAAACCAGATCGTCGCGATCTTTTCGGAGATAGACAAGAGACTCGTGGATGGCGCTGACGAGCATTTGGTCACATTGGACATGTCACTAAGGATTGCGGGTGTCCTTGGAGATACTGGTTCGTAGCCTGTAGTATCAGGCTTGCCAACCGCCTTTGATATCTCAATTAGGACCTAATCTTGTCAGACTTGGGCCCTTGAACATAGGTCTATAGTGTAACTAAAGATTTTGTGTTATTTTTACCAGGATTAGATTCTACGGTAACATCTTCAAAGATTCAGGTGCACAAAGGATTGAGAAATCCCTGTGTGATAATCTATTACGCGATCTCGGTATAGGCGATAAAGTAAAAGGATAAAGCTATACAGAATAAAGAACAGTTGCAGGTTTCGAAGCTCAACATGCATGAGATATAAATTGAGTGTAGAAAGGAGTAATGCAAAACTTGCTAAAAACATATCAATTGGAGTATATATAAAAAAAACAGGATACTAAACTCCTTCGCTGCACTGTTTTTTTTGGAATGGAAATTATTGAGGAAATTGGAGCGATCTAACGTCCTACACACAATTTCTCTTTTGTCTAGTAGAACCGAACCATTTTGTATGGTTTTTGGTTACGAGGCAACCTTCGTCTCGGTGAATTCTGGTGTGAAATTCGCACCGGTTTGGATCTTTGCGACTTCGAAGTCTTCTGCTGATGGTGTTTGTGGTAGCTATGACGGAACAATAAATCGTTAGTTACATATCCTCTTAAATATATAAAGTAATGATTCAATCTTAAAGGATCAAAGGTTACTTACTGCAGATACCACAGCAGGATTGTTTTTCCTAGCCGCCAGTTCCTCCGCGGAAAAAACTTCTCGCGGCGGCAGATTTATTTCCTTTGCAAGTGGAGTAGTTTCTCCCTCAACGTCCAACTTTGATACACCCTCTGAGATTTCCTCGCCTAGGATGCTGTCGCCTCTTCGTCTCAAAGCGACTTGTTGGTCAAACGCTGTACCGGCAAGTTCCGCCAATGGAGTTACCGTCCCTGTATGGTCCGTATGAGGAAGTGGAGCTGTTTGGGCGAGCATATCTTCTAAGCTCCTTTCTGGAGGTGAAACTATATCGTCGAGTGGTGGGGTTTGTTGCTCAGATAGCGAGGGGAGTAGATCGTGCTCACGAGCAGCTGAAACTGGTGAAAGTATAGATGAAGCAGGTAATGGTAAAGTCTTTGGAAAGCTATCTATTCTCGTAATAGATGGTGGTGGAGCAGTGTTATCAAGTGATAGTGAATCTGAAGTTGAAGTTGAAGTCTGGTTCTTCGTTGGCGGGGTGGCGTTGGTTTTATCTTCGCGGGGAGTCGTAGAGGAGTCGTCCGTGAACACGACGAACTCTTCGGCCGGCTTGACGTTATCGGTTATAGTTGACATTTTATTTTTCTTGTAAAAATTTATTTCTTCTTTGTCTCTTTTTAGATTTGTTTTCGGTTCGTTCTCCGACGGGTTCTTGCTTTGAAGTTGGAGGCGGATATCGGGGTTTCCGTTAACGTTGGGCTTATGGGGTGGTATGATATCACGGCGCGGGGCTGAGTCGGGATGAGGGACCTTGGGATATCCGAAGTCTCGGGTTCGAACGTAGGTACCAGCTGGTCGACTGTACTGCCCGCCAAATGAAAAAATTCAAAAAAAAAAAGTGTCTAAAGGTTTCTCGAATATAGGCGAAGTAGTACAGTACTAGGCGAAGTAGTCTGTATACTTAGCAGAACTATATTGAAGTTAACAAGGAAGTCTCGTGAGAATTTTGAAAAGAACCCAAGACACTGCCTACTATCTAGTGCTTGGATGACGACTGCAATACCGGCGGGGTTTCAGATGATGCGTTGTGTGGGTTAAGAAAGCCACATACCTCACGATTTTGATGCTATTACGACGATTCCTTGACTGATGTTTTTTTTATATATCTTTTGAGATCGTAGGAATTAGATTAAGGGAGGGGCAAAAGAGGACAGATGGTATATAGCGATAGGCCAGTATTTATGTGCTTGTTGACTTATGTACCCAGCCCGGTACCGGTTTATTCTTCGAGATTCGATCCTGTGTGAGGGATCAATAGTAATACTTAATTATAGATTCGGTTGACCAACATGCAACAGACCCTTTCGATAAATCGAAAAAAAACAAAAATTCTCAGGATATCGATGCAATAAAAGCTTCAAAGTACAGGATATCCTGGTTGGCAGGAAGCTTGGTCTATTCTTTCTGGTGTTACTCTCTGATTGTAAGTTAAACGGAGAGCAATTCTAGCCGGTTGGAACCCTGAATCAAGAGTGCAGTACGGTGACGTCAAGGATTGAAATACAGGGCACACCAAGTTCTTTTTGCATCTGATACCTAGTACCTACTTACTCATTTCCCCCCCTACTTTATCCAAGTAAGAAGTAACATAGACATGTCGATATGTATCTCCACTACTCCGTAGACACTTTATATACTAATCGGTACTCCGTGACACAAAGGTTTGTGTAACACACAAGCTCACTCGCAACGCAATTCTAGCATCAATTTACAACACCAACCCAGTTCTATACATGTACACGTATCGATATATCGCGATATAATAGAAATAGAATTGAAATTCAGATTTAGCTTGACCTATTTGAATATACAGTCTTAAGTTGAAAATGAAAAATTCAATGGTAATTAACCAGTCTGGCTATATCTAAGTAGTAAATTTTAGGGAGAAGGGGAGAGCAAGGACTAAATATAGGTCTTCTATGCAAATAGCCACACAATACACCATTTCATCTGTCTATGTTACAAAATATACTCGATCCATCTAAGTAGTTCTCATACTTGAGTTTTCAATCCCGGCTTTACCATCTTAATCTCGTCGAATTTCAATTTAATATGACCATCGAGAACTGTTTAAATTTCCTTGACCCCGGGCTTTATGCGATATCACTAACACGATTTTCATCCCCGAAAGGGTCTTCAATACGGTTCTTATCCGTGAAAGGGTTTTTAATACGGTTCTTATCCGCGAAAGGGTCTTCAATACGGTTCTTATCCGTAAAAGGGTTTTCAAGTTTGTCATCCGAGGGGGGTTCTTTACCTCCCTTGTTCTTCGAGGGCTCGGGGTCTTTTACCGTTTTATCTTTTGACGGCGGATCCTTGACGGGTTTTTTATCCTCGGGAGGGTCTTCTTCATCGTCCCAAGTCTCAGGTGCATCTTCGTAGACATCTTCATCTTCATCATAGTCGTCTTCATAATGCAGTACCTTTCCCAGTGCTTTGCTCTTCTCCCCTCGCATCGCGTTTTCCCGCTCTAAGCTACTTACTTTGCCATCATAAGCTGGTGCCGTTTCCCCTTGAAACTTTGGCCCACCCTCGGGTTCATAACGCATGCCTCTCAATGCCCTTGCGACTTCTTCCCTTGGTACTCCTTCGACCCGGAGATCCCCTGGGACTTCATTACCAGGAGTTGTATTCGGCCAATCGAAATCAACAAGCGTTTCGAGCGAGTCTTTTTGCCCGTTTATCGCACTACCCATATCATCATAGTTATTCTTGTCTGGGAAAAATGCAAGATCCTTAGGAGCCCGATAGAACCATGGGTGGGGGGTCAACCAGGTGTACTGTTCACGGGCACAGCCAAAATAAACACCTTTTGATGAAGGACTAATAGCGATTCCCCGATATAGCCGCTCCCATTTCACTTTCTTCCCCTTTAATCGATCCATGATTGTCTTTTTAGCTTTAACTTTAGTACCCGAACAGGCGGGCCACATGTGCGTAGCACCCCAGGGTATTATGCTTAAGTAAGATGATATTGTCAGTATCAGGGTTCAATCCATAAATTCAATTAAGATGTCTCCATCAGGCTTCATGTAAATA
The DNA here is from genome assembly GCA_036971725.1 of Arthrobotrys conoides. Taxonomy (NCBI): domain Eukaryota; kingdom Fungi; phylum Ascomycota; class Orbiliomycetes; order Orbiliales; family Orbiliaceae; genus Arthrobotrys; species Arthrobotrys conoides. Next base: position 554,265 of record JAVHJM010000010.1, read on the forward strand.
CCTTGTTGTTGTGCCCTTCTCAGTTAGCCATACAACCCAGATACGTACTCCCTCATATTCTCCATCGCTGCCAGAATCATCGCAATCTACCATCTCGATATCACCGATTTTCCCCGGGGTGTGACTCTCTTCCCCGCGATGAACTGGGAGACTCGATTCTGGGATAAAACCCAGACATTTTCCAGAGGCTTGATGTCGGATGTATCCGACCCAAAAGGATATTTTTCTCGTCTCACGTTTAAACATTCGTATTGATCCGTCGAAGATCCAACGGTAGCTTGGCGAAGGATGGTTGATGCTCTTGTCGTCACAGCCCTTGCTCTTATAAATTTGGGTACATACGCATGGCGCATAATGAGGGAATCTTTCGCTTTCAATGTGCCGGAGGCAACGTTGATATTTCTTACCCTCACCCTCGAATGCTAAAAGAGTCAACAGAAATGAATGTATTAGTTATATAGTCTAGTATATATACGTAGTGGGGTGATCAGAGATGCTAGAATCGGTGCATCTCTAGTTTGCACCGCGATATTTCCTTACATATAGCTCCTGACCACAGATATTCTAATGGCTCATTTATATCCCTCCCCATAAACCCGACTTTTTCTGCGTCAGTCATGAGGAATGATGGATAATTTCCGCTCTGAGAATTTCCAGCTCTTTTGGTGAGATTCACCGGTGGTGTTATTTCGAGTCTTAGAGCCGCACATGTGACGATGCTCGTACCCCAAAGGATAACTAAGGAAAGTATGGCCTTGGTGATAAAAGTATGCATGGCTGCTCATGGGCCTCTGTCTGGAGGTGACCAGGTCAAAAAAGCCTTAAAAAAATCTCTTTTTTTGTATGTTTAGTATAGTTTCTACTCCGGGGATGGAATAAAACTCCTAAATGTGCATATTTAATCGAAACGAGATCCACTGGCATTCATGGAATAATATTCCTCCTTTAACTTGTTTGCAATTGTTCTATACCGATCCGAAATTGCCATGTACAGCCTCTAGGGGCATTGCTGCATTTGTGCCTCAACAATGTATCATCATCACCAACATCCAGTGTTTGAAGCTCAATTCGTTAGTTGGGAGCTAACATTATATGCTCGTGGTCATGTGGATGCTCAATTAGTTTGACATCATGTTTTGTGCCAATATTACAACATCATGCATGCCCATGTGTCCCCCAGAGGAGTGATGGCGGCATGGGCTCGAGGCTAGCGGTAGTGCTAAGCCATGATTATGGCACATATGGCACTGTCTCAGCTAATATTATAATATCCCACTATGTTTCAAGTTTCAAAGCGCCACCCATAGGCAGTGTATGGTATTGTACTGTGAATTGCCTACAATAGGCTAGGTCTTGTGATAATATATGAAATAAACATCATACCGGCTATAAGCCCAGAAGGTTTGACAGAGCAAAAGAAAAGAACTTATATAGGTATATTAGCATAGCCGCAAAACTAGGCCATTGATCATGTATTCAGTGGAAATTCCTAGCTATTCATGCTGTATGAGAGCCTTTCCTGCGAAGCCAAGCAGAAGTATTTGGTTTAGGACATAGTAGTTAAGAATATCTGGGTGAGAAATAAATTGTGCCTGCATATGTGCTAGTTATGAAAGATGAAATATGCATTTAATATTATCCAAAAGAGATACCCCCGCAATCAACTTGACATGTATATATGTTGAAGTCTAATTACCATTCATGTCGCGTTTTTAGGTCCTGCTTATAACCCTTGCTGTGCTATAGATTGTGGTCTATAGATACCTATTAGGCTATTGATATTCGAGAAACCTTAGACAACTTCATCGGAAGTAAACTTAGGCACTTTAAATTGGGTAGTGAATTCAAATCTATGTTGACTATTTACTTTTCATATGTGGCATGCAAGCCCAAGGAAACCGAGAATGACTATACAATCTCCATTATGAGTGCAGACTCTGAAGCCGCTCTAGATCTAGCTGATGGGATAAAGCCCAAGCTAATCTTAAATATGAACTACCACCAATCAATCGAAGACAGACAATCTAAATTCTAACTAGAGATTTTTACGAGTACACCAAGCCTTTAACATTCAAAAGCATCTAATTTCAAGCAAAGTCCTGTAAATGTTCCCGCGCAAAACTGTCCAACTCCTTTTGAGAAAGATCGGCAGAGTCGGCATCTGAGACTCGAAAGTACCATGGATGAGGGTTTATAGCTGTGTTATCCCCAAAATGGCAACCAAAATAAACTTTGTCTTCACTGTTAGAGTCTGTATTAAATATTAAACCTCGAAAGCGGCTGTTCTTGCTCGATCCTTTCGGTGCACATGTTTGCCAATGATGGGTATGTTCAATTGGAAGAATTCTAACGATTTATAGGTAAAGATTAGAAATTAGATCATGTTGATAATAATAATTCGACAATTGAGAATTTGTTTGGGGTCTTAGATACCTTGTTAACGCATCTTTTTTGAAGACCCAAATCAGCCAAAGCTGGGCAAGAGCCCCGGGAGAAGGTATCCGGGGGCCCTCGCGGTCCGAAGGGTCAGGAATGGTTTCGGTGTTGCACTCCTTGACGACGACATCGCCGATTTTACCCGGTGTTCCTTGTTCGGTGAAGGGAGGAGGGTTTCTTTTTGGTGGTATGTATTCCAGACACTTCTCGTTCAATGCGGACTTGATCGAACCATACCAGTAGGGAAGCTGTTTTTCACCAAATTCGCCTTTCGGGACGTTGGCGACGTCTAAAACGCCGTTTCCGTAGATCTCTGGGAAGACGAGTCTCCCTCTGATGTTCCATTGGAAACGAGGTGTAGGAGAATTGATGTTATTATCTTTATTACACGGCCCCGTCGTGCAAGCACAGGCATCGACAATGACATCGCCGTTTTCGGTGTTTTTATCTCTAACTGTCAAGCATTTTTGCACGCCTGGCTTAAGTATATTGTGGGATTTTTTTCCAGATTTCGATATTCTCTTTAGTTCGCTGAACTCTATAAGTCAATGTTTATGTCGTTAGTTATGAGAAGATATAGAACAGAAGGTTTTCTCTCATGAGAAGAGTCAGGAATCGAACAATGTGCGGCGGTCTATACTCACCAAATGCTCCAGACCATATAAACTCGGGTTCATACCGCAGCCTCATAAGATCGCTCCCTGACACCTCCATAGTCCTATACTGATAGAAATCTGGTGGTTTGAATATTCCCGATGGCTTTTTGGGAGCATTCGGGGCCGGTTTTGCGGCATCAGCTCTTGGTTCTAGATCGAATGGCGGGGCTAACGCTTGAACCTGGTAGACTACTAGAGTTAAGAACACAAGAAAAGATACAGAACTGAATTTGCTTTGGAGATTCATGTTGCTCGAGATTATAGGATCTATGATTTAGGTCAAATCAGAATAACTGGCACGATATATCGATATGGAATGAAACATGGTTCTTACTTACCGTATTTCTTTGAAGTACACCACACTCGCTGGGTAGTATAACCTAGATTGATTACTAGGGATTGTGGGTCCATACAAGAGTTTTTGACTCGACTACCTATGATAATTTAGGGCTCATGCAGTTTATTGCGTTTTTAGACCTGCAATTTTAGGTATGCACCTGACCGCTGGAAAACTATCCGATTTCAATCAACTTTGAATCGATCTCCTGTTCAAAGCAACGAGTTGGCGAGAGGCATAGCCTACGCAGTAAGGCTGAGTGGTTATATACCAACTAGCATACAAACATGCTGATGTTGTGACGTCTGGGAACGAGACCATGCTGATGTAAAATTTCAATTCTGTTATATAATTATACCTCTGTTTGATTTTTATAAATTTCGGCATTGAAGAGTATACCGAGTATCAAGGCTTTCATGCGATCGACTGAACTCCGTTGTTCTTCATGCTGCACAGCTGCATGCAGGTACGCCATCGAGCATTTTATGACTATAACAAGTCTATGCCCTGCTGGTTTGTGGCACGTTGTAGGGCGTATTGGTTAGAGGTTATATATAACAAACCGTAAGTTTAGAGCACAGTTGACGAGTCTAGATCTGGTGATGATACGGTTTAAATTTGGAATTAGTTTCGCTGAGAGCGGCATAGGAAAACCTTTTGTCTACATCCAACGAAACTAATTCGAACGCGCGCGCAAGATCTTACGAAATCGATTTATTGCGCATACGCATCCAAATTTGTAGGATCATTCTAGACTGGGAACCGTGCTAGCCCAAGGGGTTTTTACATGCCGACACCGGCTCAAAGGTTAAACATGTGAATATAGTTTAAAAAGGGCTTATAGTTTCTCCATTGTTTTGAAAGAGTAGATCGTAGGTCAGTGAAAAACTAATTGATCTCGAAACTATGGACTAACTAATTCCAACTTGTTTCGTTCCAGGCGTCGCAAAGCTAAGAGAGACTTCAATTATACCAACTAACATAATAATACACTTAACACTCTCTGCGCATACACCTATATATGACAGGACTCAATATGGCAACCTTGATCACTAAATAACTTCCCAGAAATATGCACAGCATAACTGAGAAACAAAAATACAAAACTCCTCCACTTGCAAACGCCACAAACAATCGTAAATCCGATACATAACACCTACACATTTTGCTGAGCCATCCTCTTCTTCTGAAACTCTGGATAGTTTGGAAACAGTTCTGTGCATATTTCCATCCAAAATACGGCGGGGGTTCTACTCCCTTGTCCTTCTTTCCGCATTGCTTCCGTGCAAAAACTTTCTTCCAAGATTCCTTCCCTCTGGCAGCACAGAATGGTTTGATATCGATTGGGGTCTTGTTCTATCCTATACATCTCGTATTGAATGGCATCATAGTACCACCACCCTGATTCTGCAATAATAGGATCACTCTTCCATCGACCTGTCCCACAACCGTAAGGTACCAAAGAGCGGTTTGGTCCAGCGATTATAGTTGGCTCCTGGCCTTCTGGACAAGTCTGATTCCACATTCTGGGGAGAAAACTGTTTTGTAATTATACGGATCAGCATCTCTATGTATGAAACAAATCTAGCATGTTTGCTAAAATATGTTATGGCTTACTTGATAGTCGAATTCGGATTCCTCCAATCATTCAACTGAAAATACTGGTACTGATTCCCTCTATCACATATCTCCGAAGTAATATTTCCATAGGTAGTAGCCGGGTAAACCGAAGTATGCGCTATCGTATTTGGCAGCGCGGGCCTCCATTCCAAGCACCTCCCAGTTCCAGTATTACCTACGAGACCCTCGAAATTCGTCGCATTGTCAGTTTTGGCCTCGTTGAATCTGGTAGATAGAACCCATTGCTCTCCCATATCTTGGGGTGCGCCTCTTTCTGTACAACCGCGGGTGCCGACGGGCTGTAATGTCGTATCCGGCCCCGACCAGTCTATTAGACATAGACCTTGCCTTTCATCGCTTTGCTCGGCCCAACCTATAAAGTGAATAGAAATATAGTTAAGATTATGAGTTTTATTCTATAAAATATCCTGGCCAGTGCGCCTATATTTTCATATGCCGAATAGTTTATAGATCGAGAAAAAAAAGCGTCTAGCTTAAGTGCCTCAGTTGGAGAGAAGCAAGCTTAATTACAAAACATGATCATATGAGTATAATTATATATAGTACACTTACGAAATCTTGTTAGCGGCGAGCCCCCAAATACCTCGATTGGTGGATAATTTGGTGACTTAATCCCTTCGAAAACCTGAGCAGCAGAAAACTCCAGAGCTGTAAGAGCCGCAATCGCACACGGGATAGAAAATCTCATGATGCGTTAAATCCGTAAAATCGGAAGGGGGAAAAAAAAGGGGGGAAAGATGACCTAACCAGTGGCCTATCAAATATATCAACCAGAGAAATAGATGTCTTATATATTAAGCTATCATGAACGAGAGTATTTGGAACATGGAGATATATCAACGGTGAACGACAGTAATGGAACCGAATTCGTTAAACATCCACATTCACTGATAAGGCTCTATCGCATGATTGATTAAAGGCCGTGCCACCCTTATAAACTTATATCCCATTTATACACATACAATACTAACCCCCTTTAATGCATGTGTACGTAGACCATTGCGATACTAATGGTTATAGCTGGCCAAGCTTGCTCTCTGATGGGGTTGGACGTGGACCAGCATTTCGACGACACCTCTCTAATGAATCTGTGTTGTATGTTGCATTTTTATTTAGTGACATTGTTCCTGGTCTTGAGACGTCTAGAATTGTTCCCATGGGTAAAGTCTCATCCATTGATATCCTGAGTCGAGGGCCTTGCCAGACGAGCTCCTTGGTATGCATGGTCAAGAAATTCAGTGAAAGGTGGCCGATTAGAACCTCCAATGACAGTGATATAATTGTTATTATTTCTCAATGATCAAGGTTAAAATGCTAATACGCTGATGTGTCAAAACCAACTCCCAACAAGCAGTTTACGCCTAATTGCTCCAAGGTACGACCGAACAAATCCAACGCCCGAAACACCATTTCTAACGGACAATTCGTTTCATAAAGGCATATTTATCAAAAAACGAAGGAGTCTTACGCGTTCCCTCTCTACCTCATTTATTATTACCTGTATGTTTTCCCTTGTAACCGTTTGGCTTGATTTCCAACAGGGCCATCCGACTTGCGCTTTTTTGACGGCACAGAATTTTCCTGTAATTGTTTTGTTTTCGATTTCGACTGTTGTTCTTGCATGAGTTGGGATAAAGTTGGCATATCCTCATCAGATTCAGATGATAGTTCATAAGACTCTTTTTTCCTCTTTGTTGACGACGGCGTAGTTGGTGACATAGGTGGAGAGAATGTGTGGCTCGAGGGCGATGACACAATAGTAATGGATTCCTTTCTCTTGGTATAAGAACCTGTTGCTTTCACAGTATTTCCAGATTTCGGTTTGACAGACTGAAGAGCAGGCTTCGCCGCATTCACACCAGAAACTCTACTTGGCGGTTTGAATGGTTTGAGATTGCTCATAGAGGCCTGAGGCAGTGCTAAGGGAACAGTTTGTGGTTCTACGCTTGGGCTCTTGGGAGAATTAGGAGTTGGGCTTTTGAGGATTGGCGGCGGAGGCGGTGAATTGTCGACTTCGTAACGGTCCTTAAACCTTTGGATTTGCTCGTGGTCCATGTTGTGCATCTTTTGTAGAAGTGAAACCATCAAGTTTGTAGCACGGCTGTGTCCAACGTGGCTAGTAGACTGTAGTTTCCGTTGATCCTCTGGGTAGGCGTCAAGCCGTGGTGCATTTATCAATTCGTCGTCGTCGCCATATAGAGATTGGTAATTCATACGAAGCTCCCGTTCTTGGCGCTCCGACAAGCGGTATGATGCTTCTGGTATCGGTTCTGGAAAAGGATCTTCTTCTAAATTGCTAAACGTGTGGCAATCATCATCGTCGTCGTCTTCGTCGCTTATTACAAGTGGTGCCTTTGAATTCCCTTTGGGTTGTGTCTGCTTTGGTTTTTTTGACTTTGGCGTAAGTCCTTCAAGTACCGCCGCGGTTGTGAAGCCGGTTTCGACGCCTTCTGGCATAAACCATTTCTTTGGCGGTGCCTTTTTCTTCCCTCTCCGTTTCCCTGGAGGAGATACTGCTCTACTTTCGGGTGTTATCTCAATAGTCTTTTTCACGCACTCGGTCTCGACATCGTTTGGTAGAATTCTTGGCGAGATCTCCTTGTCGTACGTAAATGTGTTTCCCTTGGTTATGGCGTTCTGCATCCATCGATAATTATCTTGCGCGCGTTCCCATTTGGCCTCTTCCTTTCCCTCTGTGACTAAAACGACCACACCACCAGCCCTCTTACGTCCCGTTCTACCCATACGTTGCAACATACGAATAGGCGAAGCTGACGCATCAAAACAGACAATGAAGTCCACTTCCCCGATATCTAACCCTTCTTCACCGATACTAGTCGCAACTAGAACATTGAACTCTCCATTTTTGAACTTCTCAACGGTTTCCTGCTGAACTTTTTGAGACATACCCTCCCCGGTAGTCTTACTAGCGCTCTGGCCAACGAATATTCTCGGCTTGATGATTGGCTCGTGTATCTTGAGTACCCTCAAGATCTCGTCCCCACTTTTCCGATAATTTGAGAAGACCATGACCCTTGTGTCCTTCTCCCCGCGTTCAGCAGCTTCCGTGAAATGACGTAGGATGGTGCCACAGAGATAATCAAGTTTGGGATGACCAAGGAACTCCGCCTCGTTCATCAGACCTCTGCATCTATTCATCATGGAAAGGAATTGCTTGTCCTGGAAAAGTGCAGAGACGGCTTTCCCTCCCCCAGATGACTTCAAACTTTTCTCGTTTTGGAATTCTTTAAGGTAGTCGTAGAATGGACGTATTCCATGGTAAAGTAGAAGCTCCCAACTATAGGCAAGTGAACTTAAATTGGCGAAGAGGCTAAGTATCGAACCTCTTAGGGCAGGAGGGGCGGCCCTCGCTGCCGGGCTAGCAACATATCTCTTTTTAGCCTCCATTAATGCGAATGCTGTCAGATTCGCCGGATCAGTTATATAGCAAACTTTCATATCGTTTAGCTTCTTAAGCATCGGTTTGAGAGCTTTGCTAAACAAATCCCGAATCATTGTAATTTCATCCGTCAGAGGAAATTTTTCAAGTTGAATTTCCCGTTGATGAATGTACTGTCTGATGTCGATCGATTCCTCTGTCCGGATCTCTGTCCGGGCAATACCTAAGGAAGTAATAACCGCTTGTACAGATTCGACCTTCGAGCCCGGGGTAGCAGTCAGGGCCATAACCCGAAAGCTATTGTTGAAACGTCGTATATACCGGATTACTTTACAGTAGGCGTACTCACCGGTTGCACGGTGAGCTTCGTCGACAACTATCAGTACAATTTTCTTCGGATCACATCGGCCGGATGTTAGATCCGTTTCGAGAGTTTGGGGCGTCAGGAAAAACAATCGCTTTTCATTCCAATAGTCCGCCCGGTGGCCTGGAGAGACATGACCGGTTAACAAGCACGTATCACTTTTCGGTATGCCTACGATCTTATGACAGGCATCGACTTGTTGAGCAACGAGTGGTTTTGTTGGGGCCATGAAAATAATCTGAGACTCAGGTGCCCATCTGTACCAATTGTACATGACAGTAGCAGCTATGAATGTTTTTCCAAGACCTAGGTATATCTAGTTAGATGTAAATTCCAAGCCATCGTAAGAATTATTGGGGCGTACCAGTAGGTAAAGCCACTAAAACATTTGTAAACAGTGCCCTTTTGGTGATGTTGAACTGGTAGTCTCTGTGTGACACATTTGTTGGGTATATCCATGTCTTTGCAGCTTCTCGATCGATTTTGTGGTGCGTCGGCGCTTCATCATGGTTCACCAGCCGCCAGCTTCGAGAAGTAGTCTCTCTTTCTTCTTCCTCATCTGCCACATCTCCGAACAAAGTTCTCTGCCTAAGATTACCAGGTGTAGTATTTGTAGTCGGGGCCGGTCTAAAGTCATGTTCCTCGTCGATAATATCTGAAGAAAATATATTATCGAGATCGTCGTATGCATCTTCTATCGTGCTGGTCTTGGAAGCCCGGCCTGGTGTGAAACCACTTCTTCGATTCGGCGGGGAACTTTGCTTCTGTCCATTTGTATTCTGGTTCTTCTTCTCCTCAATTTGCCTGGTTGCAGCTATCAGGAGCTCATCGTCCAAATCGTCGCCATAGTCGTCATCGCTCAAGAAAGACATCGTCTAAGCACATGGAGTTGCAGCTGAGTAGGAAGTGTATGGTACACTAGGTAAGAAATCACAAGGTATCTTAGGTACTGGTTGTGTGGATGCCGAAGAGTGGTAAGAAGTGGGTGATTGAGGCTGTCAACTTTGGATTGGAGGCAGTCTCGAAGGCATTGGAGGCATCTTTCGGACGGGAGACGCGTTTGATAATTGAAACAACACGCGCCAAACACCACAACCACTGAGCCAAGACATCTACGTCCATACCCATCGGTGATGCTAAGCTAGGTCGACCCCGACTAGTTGACTACATTACACCAATCTATCTCATCACTATTACCACAAGAAATAACCGAATACCATACGGAGGGGTATATAGAGACATGGCCGGCAAGAGTAAGGGTAAAGAAGGAGGCGAGTCCAAGGGGAAAGGCAAGGGAAAGGCAGATTCTGGAGAGGGGAGTAGCAAGGGCGGGGGGAAGCTAAAGGCAGCAAATTCGATCAACGTGCGAATTTCCCCCACTCCTCTGGATAATATTCTGTACGGTATAACCGTCCGTCTTGTCTCTCTGACAATCAACTCAACAGGTCCGACATATTCTCTGCGAGAAACATTCCAAAGCGCTCGAAGCCATTGAGAAACTGAATGAAGGCAGCAAATTTGACGCTGTTGCCCGTGAGTACAGTGAAGACAAGGCACGACAAGGCGGGAGTTTAGGGTGGAAGGTTCGAGGGTCACTCGTTCAAGAGTTTGAGGCTGCAGCGTATGCTCTCGAGCCCTCCACCTGCGATAAACCTGTGTGGGCTGGACCTGTTAAGTCCGGGCATGGCTACCACATTATCATGGTAAGTTACATAATCCCTACAAGATTTGCAAAATATTGCACTAATATAGTCCGGTTGTAGGTGGAAGGCAGGAAGTGAAAAAATGTCAGGTCATGCCTATTGAGAACGAGACCGGCAGCTCAAATTTGAGCGCTAGAAGAAATCTGATTTGAAATGTTGAATGCATACATGCATGCAGGTGTCTGGACACTGTACAGTACATACATAGACACCGCATAATACCGAAGGTTTCAAGGAAGAACCAAGGCGCCAGTCCAGAGCTTAATAGCCACGTTGATGGTTCTAGTGTCACCAGCTGGCATCGGTGATGCAGATGCTGCTTCCCAAAACCGACAAGGCCGCGGATCCGAATGAACCAAAAGTGAACCCAGCGAGTTGGAAGGGGAGGGAAAGGGGTTAAAAATCTTCGACCCACAGGGTGCCAAGGCGGTGTGGATGCGGTTAAAAAATGCAGGTACCGAAATCATTGAGGACCTTCACATTTCGCTTATTTCCACTCCGAATCTGATCTGAGGAAGAGAAAAAAAGAGGGAGAAAAAAAAAAAAGACCTGGCCGAGTAATAATAAAAAGCGATATGACGACAATTGCCCTCGAATAATGACCCAAAACGAGAAAGCCAGACCCCGCAGTGTATAAAATACAACAGACCTGGTGAAGTCGTCGACACAGACATACTTCAGATGTCTCCGGCGTACCCTGGGGAAATTGGAACAGCAGATTCCCGCCGTCGAACAACGGCGGGCGACAAGTGGAATGTGCATTTTGTCGGGCGCGCAATCTTACTGGAGCGCCATGGTAATTTCTTAATCCAACCGGGTGTGAAGCCAATGCTACCTCGCATTCATTGGCCACACCAGTCTACACGTGAGTCCCGTCCTAACCTGGGCAACCTTACTACGATTGGTATGACGCTGAAGTTACCTAAACATAAAACATCGATGCATATTGTGCCGGGGGAGCGGCCTTGCTTTCGGGGCTAGGATTGTCTGCCAGATGGAAGCGTGCATATCGGAATGTCTGGGCCCCTTTAGCCCTTTAAAAGCATCGCATAGGCCCGCATCCTTTCATGGTTTCCCTTCCCTTTCTTCTCTCATCCATCCATCGACACTCGTTTTGTCTCTTTCAAAAGTTATCGATAGTAATCTTCGTAATTTTTGTGCAACTTCCTTCACTACACTCGCTCAACTTCTGTAACTTTTTTTCAGGAAAATTTTACCCAAGCACCGACTTCCTTTGGACTATTACGAGATAATTCTTAATTTCTCAATCAATTCAATCCAATCCGTAGTATAATTACTTTCCTACAATATCAATTCAAAATGAAGTTCATCGCCACCGCTTTCGCCGCCGTCGTTGGTTTGTCCGCTTTGGTCGCCGCCCGCCCACAAGATACTATCACCACTCCCCCGGCCCCCGATGCCACCCCCGCAGGTTTTGATGCTGCCTACTCCAGCACACTTTCCTGCATCAATGCCTGCGGTCCCGGCAATGTCCATTGCGCGGCCGGCTGCCAGGGTCTCCCAGTGTAAGATATTCTCAAAAAAAGAATGCGTCTATTTAATTGTGTTGTGGACAAGTTCTAATATAAATTCCAGTCCCGATGCAGATGCTTTGAACGCCACTCACGATTGTATCGCTGCTTGCCCTCCTGGTGGTGACGCTGAGAAGAACGCGTAAGTTTACTATACCTTAGTTTTTGATATCCGTAATTTTTCGTTTCTATCAGGGATATCAATTAACACGTCGAATATAGTGCCTGGGCTGTCTGCCAACAGAAGTGTGTCGATTCCCTTTACTACACTGCCTCTGTCCCATACTCCAGCTATGTCCCACCCACCGCTGCCGGTTTCAGCAGCGATGCCGTCCAGACTTCCGCCCCTGCTGGTGCCACCAATGCTCCTGAAGAGACTAGTGAGTGATATTCCGCCTCAATCGGTCTCAACGAGATTGATAGCATTTTTTTTCAAAAAATAAAATAAAAATCGGTCGACTAACATGCATATCTAATAGACGAGGGTGGCTCCACAACTGGCCCCAAGCCAACTGGTACTAATGCTTCCAAGACCACCGGTGCTCCAGCTCCTACCCAGTCTCCCAATGCTGGTTCCTATGTCATGGCCAACATTCCCTTGTTGGGCGCCGTCCTCTTTGCCGCTATTGCATTGTAAAATACATATGTCCGTGTATCGCATGGCATTATTATCATAATGAGGAGCAGCGGTATCTCACACGTACAGTTAATGGAGCGCTGTGACGTTTTACTTCGCATATACATACATATCTCTGGCATTTTTTGAAGCCAATCTTCTCCATTGTTTATTAATTAGGGCAAAAAAGTAAAAAAAAAGTTGGAAAACTTTTTGGGCTTTTTTGGGGCTTTTGGGGAATGAGAGCGAATTCACACTGCCAGCACACTCTCAAGCAATGTTATTGATGGTTACGAACCTTACCAAAATATCAAAATCGATGTCTTTTCAAACTTATAATTGTGTTTCTGTAAACCAGGTCTTGAGATACTCTCATGATATGAACATGACCATGGCGTGGTCCATCAGTTGATATCGACACTCTTTATCTCGCAATCGCTTCATACACAAAGGCTAGTTCAAGACACAGACCCATGAAAAATATGACCCAAAATGTGCGAATCTCGCTTCACGTCGAAGTCTGTGCAACAATCGCAAAGTGGGCCTCTCTAAACCTTGTTTTATTGATATCAGCCCAACTATAACAACGTTAATGTTGGCTATATATAGTCGACGCTAAGCAGCGTTCACTGTGCAATAACCGAAGAGTCGCCGGATGTAGAAGGGCGGCATGTTAAAAACAAGTTTCCAAAGAAAGGAGAACGATGAAATCTTAATTTTTGTTTCAGAACCAAAAGGTAGAAGAGGGTAACTGCATGTCATTTTGAACTCAGGAATGTGCAGGTTTATACTCTGCCCTCATCTGCACTTGGTCTCGAGGCTAAGGTTTATAGGGGAAACGCCACCACAAAATACCACATAGTCGACACAACTACCTAGATACTTAATATATTACAAACTCCACAAAAATTGATACTACCCCATATCTCTGCTTTCCACATCACTTTCTACTAACTTATCTATGCTATTATTAATGCAACCTACTTGAGAATAGGCCCCGGTACCTTCGTCGCATTTTCTAAGACTTCTTGTTGTTAGGGTACGTACTACATGTGAATCTATATCTCACTCCGGTGCGGATAAAGTTTGAATCGCTTAAGACATATTTTCAAAGAGATCTTAATTTCATTCGCAAAGTGCATTTTCGGTCCGGTATTCGGTATTTTCCATGCAATGAAGAGTTTGATCTAATATTGGAATGATATATTGGTAATCACCATTCCCTAGTTATAGTAAAGCATAGTCTCGTTTATGCAGCTTGAAATACCTGGCCTGGGTACTCTTAATAGATGATTGCTTACATATATCGCTCTCTACTGTAATTAGTCAGTAGAGGTCGCAATTAAAAAAAGTCTGGTTACGAGACTGGTCGCAATATATATAATCCGGTACGTTTTAGAACAGGTATCTATCACGGACTAGTACTAGGCTTGGAAACTAGATATAGGTCTAAGCTCTTCAGATGTATTGCCGTTAGACTGAATAGATTTAAACAGCATCGCTTAATGCCGTTTCTAGATTTCATGAAACTGCCCTGTGCAACTATCAAGGAACTCAATCCAACCTACCAGCCCACGAAACTCCATTTAAGCTTAATTAGAGTAATATAAGGTTCGGGTAACCTCGTTTAATCAACCATTCCCTGACTTGAGATACAAACCTTTCTCAAGATCGGGATTTCACCTCCTTAACTTCTCTCGTGCCCGATGCTCTAAGTTTCAATTATGCTTGATGTAGATATAAATCAGCTTGGGAAAAACGAGAATTGCCTCGAGAGGTTTAGAATTGAAGCCTTAAGTCCAGATTAATATTAAGAAGATGACACTTATAAATTTACAAACCATAAATACAACCAATAACCACTCTGCCCCCCGAATACCCATACCGATACCCAATTATTTTCTCAAAAGGTGCTGCTTTAGGTCCACGCTGAGTATGAGTAAATGCTGTCGTAGTCATAAATTTATAAAATCTAAAAAAATACGGGTAACCCATAGGATAGCCTCAATTAAATCCTCAAAGAAATATACCCTAGCCACGAGTCCATGCACGCTCTAGACTCGTTGTCTAGATGGTTCTACGAACCTCGAAACTCAGGCTGCTATGCAGTCGGTTGCGAACCGATTGGGTGATCAACGGCGGGGTCTCGCTAGTTAGCTTCCCAACCGACAAAACGCTGTCCATACCCTCAACGTGCACGATCAAATCCTATATATATCAGCCAGCTTCTATACCTTATTTCTTCTAGAAAAATAATATTAATTTATAAATTATATAACAAAAACTGTTACCAATCCACCTTCTACTCCCCAATATTAAAAAAAAAAAAAAAAAAAAAAAAAAAAAAAGAGGGTATCTATTTCCAAGAAATCCAACCCCTCAAGCCTTCCTTCCCGCCCGGAAAATCGAACAATTCCCAGCTAATCACCAGACCCGAGCCGAATGCTGTCATACCATTGGATCCTTACCTTACCTCCCAAGGAAAAAAAGCCCAGGTCGCCGTTAACCCCAAAAAGAGCGCCGCCTGCGCAGCACAAGCCGTTAGTTTACCCAGTTTACTAGCCCAAGGAAAACCTCGGACAAACCAGGAAGAAAACAAAAAAAAAAAAGAGAGAACCCAAAACCATTACACCAGCAAATGACAAAGATCTCATCATAGTCTTTTGATAAAAAAACCCTTTTTTTCTTCGTTTCTCTTTTTTTGCCGCAAGAGAGCGCCACTGATGCATATCGCCAAGGTCGAGAAGGTGATATGACGTTTTAACCCCTCTTATCAGTTCCACCCCCGCGGAGGGAAGAGAAGGGAAAAAATGTGAATGTGAACGACGAGGAGAAAAAAGAAAGAGGGAGGCGAAATAGGAAGCGAAGCTATGGGTCCCCTTCCCAGGGAATAACTGCTAACTAGAAAGCTATAAAATGGTCGCTGGCGCGCACACGGTCTTTTGCCCTTCTCATCATTAATTTTACGTAAAGTCGCAGCTATTTTCCAACGTCGCTTCCAACGCAAATATAAGCTTTAAGCTTAATACGACCTCTGAACTTCTCTCCGTTTCGTTTTTAAATTTCTAAATATTCATAAAGAATACCAACTTCAATATATAAAGATGTCTGCCGTTGAACCATCCAGCCACGGCCGCGGAGGTATATCCCTCTCAAAAACACTTCCATTTTTTTATATCGTTTGAACTTGATATCTAATCCTTTGTCACTTTTCACAGGCGCCGGTAATATCGCCCCAGATTCTACTGAATACGCCGACGGCGGTATCGTCCGCACCGCAGCTCCATCGGGAACTTACACCACTGGCCGCGGAGGCGGTGGTAACATCGGACACAGCGAAAACACCACCGAAGGCCAGGATGTCATTCCTGAGAACGCACAACGTGAACAACCGCTTCCAACCCATGGACACGGAATTTCCACTGGGGTACGTTATCGTAAATATCCTCGCCTTTATCGAAGTTCGGAGGATGAACTGTGATAACTAACGATATTTTTAAAACTTTCTAGCGAGGCGGTGGTGGTAACATTGTCACTTCGGAGGGAGAGGAGGAGCATAAACCTCTCACAGAAAGAATCAAGGAGAAGATCTTCCCAAGTCACAAGTAAAGAAGAATACAATCATCTTCAACCTCACGGATGGATTACCTAGACCGTTCCAGTTGACTCTGCTTTTTTTTGGATTATCACAAGAATCCCTTTCATTCCTTCCTTTTTTGTCACCTATTCCTTTATTACCTGGAGTTTTGATCAGCGATACCCGGCGAGGATACTATTATCCCCCCCACTACGTTCATTGAATAGTTAGAAAGGTCTATAATACTTTTTCTGATAGAGAGAGATTAATAAAGCCCCGAGAGGCATATTATTATACCCTAGGGTTTCATTTCGTATCCACGCTGTGGTAGTTCCTCCAAACCTCGAAGCCCCCCAAAGTTACGAGGAGTATATAGAATCACGAACCTCCCAACGTGCTAGAAAGTATACTACTTTATAAAAACCCCACCCCGATCCATGAAATGACGAAATATATACCTACTACATCTCCCACACCTTCTTTGGCAAAACTAAAGCACTTCTATCATTCCGCTTATAAAACTCCACAAGCTACATCCACCAGAGAAAAAAAAGACGACATTAGTAATCCTCCTTGCGTAATCATGTATACAAAATCACACCTTAATACCAAGAGTACCAAGATATCATAAAAAAAAGAAACCAGGATAACGAAAAAAGAGAATGGAAGGGAAAGAGGTACTCACAGCAATAGCCGTCTTCTCCGGCGCATCTTCATGCAAAAAATGCCCTACCTCCGGTAACACCAAAAGCTGATACTTCCCTTGCATCTGTCCAATAATCAACTCCTTATCCAACCTATCCGTCCCCGCCAAAATCAACAGCTTCCCCCCTTTAGCCTCCAGAAACTTCCTACTCAACCCCACAAACCAATCCTGCCAGAACGGCTGCGTAATCGCCAGATCCGTCCTCCATCGCCATGGTCTACCATTCGAAACAACAGCAGCAGCGCCGGTAGTAGTATTAGTAGTAGGAAGGGCATCCCCGCTTCCCCCAGAACTACTATAATCATATAACAAAGCCGGAACAGAAACCCTAGCGCTCCTCCCATTCCTTATCGTCCGACTACGAACATGCCATTCAATCCCCTGGTTTAAACTCGTAAACCCCGTCGGTCTCGATAATAAATAGCTTTGCATACTATGCAGCGCGTCCATCGCACTACCCTCTACCACATCCAAAACCGCATATGCAAGTAACCTATCCCCCAATAACCCCCGTTTGGCCAAATCGGTAATTACCGCGCCGCCAAGACTATGTCCGACAAGTACTATGGGAGGTAAAGATTCCCAACGTAGTTGTTCTTGAGCTGCTAGAAGGGCTTCGTATAGATCGGTGGATAATGTGGATAGACTGAAATCTTGGTCGTTGGAGGTACTGGTTCCACCGTGACCTCTGGCGTCGAAGGAGAAGATACCGGCTTCTGGGTTGATTTTACGGATTTCGGAAGCTAGTGCTGCGAATGAGAGGCCTGAGGATCCGGCACCGTGGTGGGTGACGAATAACGGTCCTGAACCGGTGTTTGGGGTATAATAGGCATTGAAGTGGGATGTTGGGTTCGAAGATGGAGTTAAGAGGAGGTTTTCGGAGAAATGGTGGTTCCAGGGGATCGGTTCTAGATTATTCCGTCGACGGGCAGTTCTAAACAACCAAAAAAAGGTAGAAAAAATTAACCCAATTAGCCATTGGCCTCCATTATGGTATAAAATAGTATTTTTTGCAGTGTAAAATAGCCCATACCATAAACAATGGCGCATGATAGGGAAATATCGCGAAAGAAGTAACACTCAGAGGTGACAATGAAGAAGAAAAAGGGCAAGGCACACACAGTTCCGGTCTAGACGGTGGAGCTATAATTGTAGATGTAGACGAAGCACTCGAAGCCGAGGAAGAGTCGTCAAGAACCCCTTCGTGATATTCATCGTTATCACCGTAACTATCGGGTAAACCGTCTTCGTCTTCGATATCCAGCTCTTCGAGCTCTTCGGGTAGGGCGCCTAACGGAGGAGGAGGCATTGCAGGTAGTTTGGCAAGCTTGGCCTTGAAGAAGTCTCTCCCCAAGGCACTCATTATGTACGACTTGACATATTCTTTTTAAAGGGAGGGTGTCTGGGTGGCGGTTTAAATTGAAGGGAACTGGCAAGGAAGGGCTTGTGGGAAAGCTTAGAGGTGGCTAAGCTAGGATGCTTGCAGGATTGAGAGTCGAGTCTTGAGCTCTGCAGTGCGCTGGGTGGGTGCAATGTCAGACCAGGTTAACGTTGTTGGGGATTTTGCGTTGATGTCATTATTGCAACAACCTGCAGCTTGTGCAACACACCAACTCTGACTTGATGTTAATTGATATCATGATATCTCTTCCATTCACTTCAATCTTGATGATTATAATTTACAGACATAAAAGGCTATTTAATACACACAAGAATCATACAATAGTTCCCAAACATGTTAGACCCGTCACACGCTTTCCAATTAACAATGGTAATGCTACAAGAACAGGAAAGAAATAATATGCTTTTGACAACCGTTAACCATTCATCCGTATGAAGACCCCAAATCGTTCAACCAACTTTAACAAGTACTCAAGTCAAAAAATCTAAATCCTGCTCGTCGTAGACTGTCCCTCTTCATCACCCTGTTCTTTAGCCTTCGGTTCACCAAGGAACAAATACTACAGAAGCCATAATTAGTCCAGTTCATAGGATCCTTGCCGAATCTCAACGTAGAAGAAAGGGTAAACATACCGAAGGAATCACAGACAAAATACTAAACACCCCCAAAGCGAACATAATAGGACCCCATCCAACCTGATGTCTCATAAATCCAGCTATTTCAACAATATATTAGCTCTCCATAAACCCCAAAAGAACTCTCAAGATATACTATTAAAAAAAAAAGTAAAATACTTACACCAAAGCGGCCCAACCGTAGTCCCAGCAGCATACGCAAAATTCCCCAACCCATAACTCTGTGCGAAAGCCCCGTACGGTCCAAAAACACCCGGCTTCTCCCTCTCGATTTGTTCAACCACCAAACTCATCTCCGTATAAGTCGGCACGAAGACCAAACAATGCGCCAGCCCGACGCCTAGCAACAAAACCCACAGCATGACTTGGGAAGCGAGCGATGGACCGGTTGCAAACCCGCATAAGAAGACTACGGTGCCACTAGCTATTAAGCCTGTGACTACACACGGTCTGGCACCGATTCGATCGCTCAAACGGCCTGCGTAAGTTGAGAAAAAGTCTCCGAATACGACGAGGGCGAAGCAGAGTCCTGCGAGGGTGGATGTGTATCCGAACGTTTCCTTCGTGTGGAGCGGTAATACGGTTTCAAAACTGGTCATAATGATAGCTTCGACGAATGAAATGAAAACAGCGGTTACGAGTCGTGGAGAACTCATGAGTGTAATCAATGGGTGGGCGTGTATTTGAATATCGAAATTGGGGCCATCGGCGGGATTTGGAGGAAGTAGAGGTCTGGTAGGGTCGTTCGGGTCGGTTTCCTGAAGAATCCATTTGACGGCGTCCTTCTTTTCGATGATGAGAATTCGTAAAACGATGTCGAATATAACCATGACAACCATGCTAAGGAAGACGGCATCGTATCCGAATCGATCGTAGATGAAACCTGATAATGACGGTGCTCCGACGAATCCAACACTCATGGAAGCTCTGATAAACCCAATTGTTAGCTAGTAATCAACTTATAGAAGTATCTATATAAACCTGCAACTTACGCCAGAAGCCCAAGACTCTCTCCTGCATTGGAGCTACCGACAGTATCAATCACCAGCGCCAATCCAACACTCCAAATGCAAGCTGTCGCAAGACCCTGGATGAATCTAGCAAGACACAAGAACTGGACCATAGTTCCAAACCACAGCATCATTGTGCCCGTAAGCAGCAAGACCAGACCAGCCATTAATGGATACCAGCGGTTTCGATAGTGATCTAGAATTCAAGGGAAAATTGGAGGTCAGTAAAGCTCCAAAGTCCTCCGTGTATCATTGTATATCACCACTCACCAGCAAGCCATCCAAAGGCAGCTACAAATCAACAAGCCAGTTAGCTAATAAACCTTTGATACAGAAATACCCAGCATATCAAGGAATAACATACGTGAACCCAGCGAGAACCCCAATCCATAGACTGCCAATAGTACCGCAAGCCATCCTTGGACTATATATAAAACCCCAATTAGTATAATCCCTTCTAAATCTCCAACTTCCATATTATCATATATGGCAAATACCTTGATCCTCAGGAACACCAGATCTCTTCTCCAATGTAAACGGGAAAACCCTACACAACCAACCTCAGTCAACCGCTATCCCAATCAAATAAACACCAGCCCAAAAGTAACCGGCTTTCATATAAAAATCTCGGAATTTCAACATACGGTACTATAAAACCAGCAAACACAGATTAGCCAATCAATCTTATCTTCCCAATTGATCAAAAATAAAAATAAAACTATAGAGTTACTCACCAATACATCCATAAAGCAAAACATCCACAAAGATCGCAAAACAAACGCTGAAGACGATAAACCCATTGGACGACCTAAACTTCCAAAACAACGGCGGCCGATCTTCTTCGTCGTGTCCCATCTTGTCGGATTTTGTTCCAAACTCCTTAACAAAATAACTCGAAGGAGAAATAATAAAAGTTGGAAAAACAGAAGATGGGGTAGGAATAGGAGGAGGATAATAATGAAAAAAACTGGAAACTGATATACCAGCCAGCTTGATTTTTGGGATTAAACCTTCCCAGCGGGTTTTAACTAAAGGGAAAAAAAAGGGTGGTGGTGTTTCTCGGAGCGGGCGCTCAGCCAAACCCGAAAAAAAGGCGACTTTCGTTAGTTTCTGGTTTTGGCGTTGTTCCCGCTAACTAACTAACGAGGGGAAGCGGGAATATGATAAAGGACCAGGAGACGCGCTAGGTCGAAATGGAATATCGATCCCGTGGTCAATGCGTTTCTTTGAAGAGTTCCCTGGTGGACTGATAGAGAGAGAGAGAATATTGAATAGGAAGAAAAGGTTGGTGTCGCGGATTATTTTTCTTGTAGAGAATTTGATATTGAAGTTTGGAGGAAGAAGAATATGAAGAGAAAGAAAAAAGAATTTTAATGTGTAACGATGAAGTCACGAAGAAGACGTTGTCGTTCTTGTTGCGTCGAGGTTGTTAATTCTGATATCTCCAGCTCGCTCAGGAAATACGTGAGGCAAAGATATCAAATACGACAACCAGCAGCTAGGTCGGAAAAGAAAAATTGCGAATAGGAATGCAAGATAGCTACAAAGTTATACGTATAAAAACGTAAACTCGTTACATCTACCCGTTAGGAACGTAGCTACCCAATAGTATTCCTAGAGAAAGAGAAGAAGAAAAAGTAAAGGCTCGTTTCAGCGATCGAGAATCGAGCTCTCTCCCAGGCAAATCAATATACGAAGTACCGACTATCAAAGCAACCAAAATCAAGTCCTGCAAGAGAAGAAAACGAGAAAGAAAAAGAAAAGGACGAAAGGGAAACACTGCACCCTTGCGCAATCAACTGCCAATCCCGCCTAAGAAGGCTGGCAACTTTTTGGCACAGCTTTTCGTAAGTTAGAAAGGAAAGTGATCGCTCGCGACCAAGCTGTTAGTATCGCCGTACAATCCAAAATTTTATAAAGGGCGGCGACGGGGAATTAAAAAAAAGAGGAAGAATGGTCAGACAAGGGACATCAAGAAAAGGCCAAGGAGCTTAAAACTTATGTCTCGGGAACCGTATAGACAGGATAGAATACATTCAAAGAATAAGAATTACTCCCTACTGGATTATAGAAACTAGATATCCAACCTCTAAATAAAGATCCAAATCAATGCAAAAAAATGTAAACGCCATGGAAAGAAAAAGAAGATCGCATGTACACCATGCACATCCATATTCTCCTGCAATTGCATACTGGCGCGCACAACTGCAACCCCTCACATTCAAATCCCCACGAACGAACGAATCAAATCATTCGATCAAACCACAACCATCCGAAGGTTATCACCCTGCAGATGACGAAGGGGACTAACAATCGGCTCGGTCGTCGGTCACAAAGAATTAACAAGCTAAGCTTCAGCTTTTAAGAGCCTAGACCCACACATGTACACCCTTCACATACGGGCCATACAGGAAAAGAAGTAGAATCCCTGCTCCGGATCTTAAGAATCCCTAGCAGCATCAAGCAACCTGCAGACACCGATTCGGTCGCTTGCAGGAGGAGGAATGGACGTGACTGGACATGAGCTCTTTCTAAAGGGATGCGGGGGATGGGTGGCCAGATTCATGCCTTATCAACTGCACTCGCTTACGATTACTTCCCTCAGTGCTTTTTCCTTCTGCCGGTCAGGGTTTTTTTCTTTCTCAAAGACCTTTTTTTTCAGCCTTTCCCAAGAAAAGGAATTGCAAAAGATGCGAGAAAGCCTCTTATTATTATTTTTTCATGAGGCACCTTAAGTATGCATCTTCAAATGGTTTCAGGACAAATGTAGAAGGTTATACTCCAAGCAAAGCAGAAAAAAAAAAAAAAGTTGATATCAATCGAGCTCTTAGGGTCATTCCACCATACCGCCGTTTACTACCCTTCTTCTGCTTCAGCCTGCTATATTCTGAACAGTGCTTACAGCCCATCGTCTAGGATTCTAAGATATTAGCTTAGCTTCGGCATATAAGTTCCCTCAAAATCCCAATCCCGATATTGATACACGCTCCACGAATGTGAATGTGAATGTAACAAGTGACAAGACTCGTGGCCCATCCAGCTCGTGGACCGGATCACAAGCAAGACAATTCCTTCTTCCCACAATTATTAAATCAACAATTTCGGGAAGGAACGAAAAAAAAAAAAAAAAAAAAAAAAAAAAAAAAAAGGAAATCCAATTCTGAATCAAAATGAGGGTGTGAAGTTAAGACACCAGCTTGTGTCACATACGAAATACAAAGTTGACCTAAAAAGTCGTCCCAAAAGTGTGTTGGTAGCACAGAAAGTTAGTCCCCAATCCAGGAAAAGGGAAGGCGGATCCGGTCTCATATAATGCACCGTCTTCATGATTTGGACAGTACAGTACAGCTCAGACCCCAGCTTCAGTTCCAGAGCTCTAACTCTAACTCCCCAAGCGGCGCTAGCATAACTGTCAGTACAAATCCACTAGAACGGGTCGTGATGCCATCCATGCATGCGTCCCGCTAGAGCAAAACGTCAAAATACCTTACTAGCGAGCTCGACGAAACTACATATTCATTACAAACCGAAACGAGATTCACGTATATAATCTTAACGTAATAGCTAACTTTTAGCACGTCTTCTGACCCTCCCAGCCAGGAATCTCCAGATGCTTTAGCTCAGGTAACTAAATGTATACGTCTACAATTCTATATTTATAATCTACTTCACGTATAGCTAAATCGATCAGTTTCCACATAAAATGAATATTGCATTCGCCTGTATCCTTTCCTTCTATCCCTAGCTATGATACATAACAAAAAAGACCTCTCTAACTCCGAAATAGCGTGCGCCGGAAAATAGAGTCTTCAAGATGCAAATGCAAAATAAGCTAGAGAATAAAAACAGACACCGCTTTTGTAATACACCCCCTTCTAATAATCACAGTAGTTGTAGAATAGCTGTGTATAGAGATGTGAACAGCCAACATTAGTGATGGAGAAATAAACATCTTATAAAAACAAAGTAACGCCATCACGGGTTTGCATATACCCAGCGCCCGCAATACAAAGAGATGAATAACGCCGTATGTATGCCGCTCAGATCTAATGTCTATTTCGTTTTGCAAAAAAATAAAACGATAACGACGATGAACAGTAAGGGTGTAATCCAACGACGACGTAGAATGCGGATATGTATGCCATAGTTGTGAAAGTTATGACGAGGAAAAAAGGGGGTAGTCGATATCATTATAGAGAGTGAGGGATAGGGTTCTCAAGATGATTTCCTCTGCTTCCCACTGGAGGTTGGTGTCTTATCCTTTTGCGAAGAAGGCTTGGATGGAGGAGAGGTTGCTTTTGTTTTTTCGGATACTGGTCTAGATCGCTGTCGCTTCTTCGGGGGAGAATCGCTCTCTGCTGTTTCATGATGAACTTTGACCTGGCCACCAGAAGGGGCCTTTTCAGAACGACGGGATGGTGATGACATAGTAGATTTAGGTGCCTCTGAATTTTGTTTCGCAACAGAGGGGCTAGTAGCCTCAGTACGTTTGGTCATACGTTGTCGCTTAGTGGCTTGCCTTTGAGAATCATCGTTCGTATCCTGGGAGCTATGGGAGGTGACAGACTTGGTCTTGGTCTTGTTTTCTTGGCCTGTAACGGGGGCACTAGATTCGGCACTTGAACGCTTTCTCTTGCTGGATCGGCTTGCGACTTTGTCGTCATCTTTAGGGGATAGTTTGGTAGTCTCAGCACGACTTCCTTTAACATCCTTAGCCTCACCAAGGGTAATATCCTTCTTTTGTTTCTTCGTAACAGAGGCGGAGTCACCAGTGTCATCAAGCTTTCGCTTGCTAGATGTATCTTTCTTCTGAGGAATTGCTTGAGATCTTGATCTTGTAAGGCGCTGTTTGGCTCGAGTCTGTTCTCCTTCGGTTTCTTGGACGACGGATTCCTCGTTTCGCTTGGCAGGAACGTCCTTAGTGGTCTTAGTCACGTTGGATTGCGATCTCGTGAGTCGTCGTCTGGTACCAGCTTTTTCCTCTGCTGTTTCTTGAGTGATGGAATCCTCCCCCTTTCGCTTCTTAGTTGGTGCGCTGGCGTCGGCATCTTTACCCTCAGATTTGCGTTTCTTCGACGGACTGGCTTCCTGGAGGGTCTCCTTCACACCTTGTTCGCCCACCTCCTTGGTATCTGACCCAACCTCTACTCCCTTAGCAGCCTCCTGTTCATCAATAGAACCGCCTTGTTTTTCAACCCCGCCATCGTTATCCTTCCCCTTGGCACCCTCATTCCCTGGTTCTTGGTTCTTAGCAAACTTCGGACGCGAGGACCTCTAATCCTCAGCGTTGAAGATCTGCTTAACAAGCGCATTCTTCACAAATTCTGCAACCTCCTCTCCTTGCTCCCCGCTGACACTAGCATCCAACATCAACTTCGTCTTCGCCAACTGATCAATATTCTCCTCGATCGTCCCCCTCGCAATAATGCGAGTTACATGGACATCCCTCGTCTGCCCAATGCGCCAAGCTCTGTCCTCGGCTTGCAAATCATCGAACGGGTTGAACGAGGCATCAAAAATGACAACCTTATTGGCTGCCGCCAAGTTCAAACCCACACCACCGGCCTTGGTGGAAAGTAGGAATGCCGTGATGTCTTTCTCTTCTTCGAACTGATCAATCAGTTCTTGTCGGAGAGCGACATTTGTGCTCCCATCTAGTCGCAAAAATGGCATCTCGATAGTCCCCAATACTTTCTCGAGGATGTCAAGAACCATGGTAAACTGTGAGAAAACAAGCACACGGTCGCCGTTCTCCCTGGCCTTCAACAAGATATCCTTCAATGCCAACACCTTCGCCGAATCCATCCATTCCTCGTTCTGGAGCTTGAAGCCCTTCAATGTCATTGGGTGGTCGTAGCAAAGTTTGTCTAATTCGTAATCGTTGTATTGCAACATTTCACCTTCAATGACATCGACATCGTGGTCTTCCGTATTGTACTGCGGCTCCTTTTTAATCGCTTGTGCCATCTTGCGAACCGTGGCATCGGTATAAAATCTCCTCGACAGCATTGGATGAATGGCTGCTTGTCTGAGCCTCATCAACAAACTAGTTTTCGTGACGGGTTTAGTGCCGTCAGCAGTACCAGCCGTAGCTACGGCAGAGTCGACAGTCTTCTGATAAACTTCCGCCTGAGCGGGTGTGAGTTCGACTTCAGTAACATGCTGGAATTTCTTGGGTAGGTCATGAAGGACCTGGACCTTTTTCCGCCTGAGAACGAATGGAGTCATCATCGCTTTGGCTCGCTTGACTCGTTCGAGGGAAAGCAACTTGCTAGCGGCTGAGACGTCATCTGAAGTCTTCGCCTTGTACTTGAAAATAGCATTCAAATGCTCGTACTTGTTCTCAAATAAGGTTGGGAGGATGAACGCCAGCAAATTCATCAGCTCCTGCAAATTGTTTTGCAATGGTGTTCCAGTCAACAAGATACGGTTCCGAACTCGTAGTCTCGACAAGCTAACCGCACGGTCAGAGGTATTGTTCTTCAACTGGTGCCCTTCATCGAAAATAGCGACGTTGAAGGGCCACTTGCGAAGAAAACCCTGGTCGATCTTGTTATTTCGACTCGTGCCTTGGAACATGTTGTAAGTGGTGATGATCACGTTAAAATCGGGGTTTTCGTCGAGAGCTGTTCGCATCTCTGTTCTTTCTTCAAGACTGCCGTAGTAAGGTTCGACCTTCAGGGTCGGGCAGAATCGCTGGAACTCACGCAGCCAATTTTCGAGCGTGGAAGGCGGAACAACAACGATATGAGGGCCCTTCACGCCCTTCTCGAGAAGTAAAGCAAGGAAACCGATGACCTGGCACGTCTTTCCCAAACCCATCTCATCCGCAAGGATGCAACCTAGCCGCAATTCGTGTAGAAGTTCCAGCCATTTGACCCCTAGGACCTGGTATGGCTTCAGTTGGATGTCTTCAGCCATGAGTTTTGGCTGACCGCTCATCAACTCCTGCATCCCTTGTGACAGTCCGGAATGACCTTGCTTCGGGCTTCCACTCTCCCCCGGAACGACAATATCGAGCCCCTCGGCCGACCCTCCTCCTGTCTCGACATTCCACCCCTTCATCGCACCGGTAATCTTATCACCCAAGGTCTGACACTCCTTGAGGAGTGTGTCAACTGCCATGAAACCTTCCCAGGTTTCGAAACACTGGTCTACGACCTTTTCGCCAATGTTCTTCGGTTTTGCGTTCTTACCTCGTCCCTTCATAATGTTGGGATTGACGACTTCCCGGATCTCGTCGATGTTGGAGAATGGTCGGTGTGAGAGAATCATCTCCGCCGTCTCCTCATCCGTGAAGGAGAGGTCGACAAGCCCGGCAACATCAGTGGAATTGATGAATCCAAGCATGTCGACCTCTGTCTTCGTTGGGCCCGACTCACGCACATCATCTTCTTCGTCATCCTCTGGAGCATCTTCGTCGGATGACACAAGGTCAACCGTCTCGGGCTCCTCGGGAGACTGGGTCCTCTGGAGCTTCTTACCCTGGACGAGGCGTTTCCGAGGCTTTGGGGCCAAAGAGCTGCCTTCGCTGGGCGTCGGTGGGGACTGGGCATCGGTGGCCTTGGATGGTGATGGGGGCAGCGGCTGGGTGGCACTGATATGGGAGAACTTCTCCCTGATCGTCTTGGTTGGTGCCCTCTGCGTATTCCTCTTTGCCTTGGCCGGAACATCCTTGTCATCGTCTAGGACGATGACGTCGGGTGACTTGAGTGGCAGATTCGCAAGGACTTGGAGAGCTCGGTCGTAATTCCCCCTCGTCTTGATGAGGGCGCCGACAACCTGGTCAACCTGGGCCCATGGATACACCCGAACAATCTTTGGGACAACGACTTTGGGATCCACATCCCATTCGACCAACTGCTGCCTTTGGAGAGAACCCTTGGCCCTCTTATAATCATGATTGCTATCTCTGACAGTCTTCACGATCCGCTGAATTCCCTGCTCAGGGAATTCGCGCTTCAGTTTTTCGACGAGGTTGCTGTCCCCAGACAAGTCGATGACCGCGCTGGGTCGGGGGGCAATGGGGCCGCGCTGCGGGGCGGCGGGACGGGGTTGGGCCTTTTCATGGCTCGTCTTCATTTTCTTCAGGTCCGCGGCCGCCTGTGACCAATTCGGAGCCTTGCTGGCAGCCGCATAGGCGAACTGCCCGGCAAAGCTCCGCATATTGGCCACAGGGTCAGCACGCTGGACCGGCGACTCAGAAACACGCGGGCTGGCCTTTGGCCGTGACTGGTAAAAAGCCGTTGCTGAGGTGTTAGTGGCTGACCTGGCCTCTTCGTCCTCCGAGGAAGAACCTGCGTATGGTACCTCCATATCGCTGTTGAGGTCAACTTTCACTACATATGGCGGCTTTGTGGGGGGTGTTGGGGTAGTCAGGATCGAGAGATCCCGGGGCGCAGAGCGGATTGGTGATTCCTTCACCACGGGGGAACTTGCAGCTACCTGCACGACTGATGGCGACGGGACAACCTGGGTGGGAGTCCCAATGATTTGAGTTGGTACAGTATCGTACTGTAAGGCAGCAGCAGGAAGATGGCCACCGTTTCTCAGAGGGGTACCAATAATCTGAGTTGGAATGGTGGAGGGCAGGTCGCTGCGGGTCGGTGTCGAGAGAACCTGTGTTGCAACCAGCTGGGTGGGAATTGTTGCGGGAGGAGAAGAAGACATGATGTCGTCGTCAAAGTCGTGGCTAGGAATAGGATAGGTTGGTGGCAGACTGCTGCTTGCGGCTGCAGGTGTCTCATCGCTGAGGAGGCCTTGCATGGTGGGTTCCGTGAACTGCTTAAGTCGCTTGGGAGACCGTCCATTGGTGTAATCATAGGAATCCATCGTGATAAGAAGGCTAGAAGAAAAAACAAGATAGTTTGATGGTTAATGGTGAGAATGAGGATGGTTAGGAGAAAGGAGAATTTGAAGTGATGCCGAAGAAGAAGAAGATAGGTTGTTGGAGGAAAGAAGAGAAGGAAGAAAGCTGAGCGCCAGAAAAATTATTTTGACCACACAGAAAGCCGATCGTTCATTCAAGCTCGTGGCCGCCACGTTTAGCAAGATTTTGAATTGATAGACAGGATAATAATAGCCGTTGGAAACTCTGCTTTTGTTGGAAAGAACAGGAGCACGAGATTAGCAATTGATAGTAGCAAAGCAAAGTAGTAAAATTAGATTAGTAGCCTACCAAGCTAGCTAGCTATCATGACCAGCTGCACGCTGATTGTAGACCAGAGGGAGGAGATAGATAGATAGATAGAAAAGTAATTACCTGAGGAGTTATTTAGGCACTTGGAGAGCACTCTGAAGAGCGTGTCTTATGATTGAGTGATGGTGAGGAGTTCGTGAAGTGAAGGTGAAGTGAGATGAGGATGTAGAAGGATAATAAGGATGAGGATGAAGACGAGCGAGCAGAAAGTTGAGGTGAAGTTGAGAGGCCAAAGACGCAGACAGGCCAGAAACAGAGCAACACAGGGCAACACCCAGTAACTTAATACGCGAACCCCTGTCAGCCGACAACAGCGGTTTCCAGTCCGTCGGAACCGCAATCAGTCCCAATCGGGCAGCCTGTAGAACCCCACCAACACGATTCATCCACACGAAACCACGGGACCCAGACACGAACTTCTCCAACATCCATACTTGTACATTTCAAACCTCTACAACTACAACTAAACCATACTACTACTTCACATCTAGCATCGATTGATATACAACATGGCTACCCGTCGTAACGTCAAATCCCCCTCCGACGAAAAGCCCGACAATGTTTCATCTCCTCCGCCCGTCCTCCCAAAGGCCATGCAGGCCGAACGTATGAAGAACAACCCCGGTCCCTCCATACCACGGTATATCCACACACGCATCTTCCATATACATCTCCTACACTCTTACTAATACAATACTATAAATAATATAGAGAAGTCCTCTTAAAACTCTTCGGCTTCACCGTAGCCATGCTCTTCGGTCCCATAGGCTGCTACTACCTCACAACAACCTACATCTTCCCCGGCAGCACCGTCCTAGGAGCATCCATTGCCGCTGTCGTAGCAAATGTCGTCTTAGTTCTATTCATCCTCGTCGCAATGAAAGAAGATGATGGCGAGGAGACAAAGAAGGACAAGTAGCATTTTTTCAACAATTCTCTCAGTGTTACTCGGGATATTTATCAGATACCTAATCCATATAATCATGTCTATGTGTGTGTATATATATACCCAGCCTCGAGCAAAATTCGGTCGATATCATATTAATAATCAGTATCTACGGGAGTTCGGGCGTCCATTCATGGTGGTTATAAATGAAATTATATTACGGCATTCTTATACTTATATAACTCTTGTTATATCATCCTCATTCATGATCATATATAATATACAACTACCCCCTAGATATACCAGCTTCTCACCAATCTAGAAAAACAAGGAAACTTTTATATCCTTTAACTATTCTCAAATTAAAGTAATATTACAAATTATCCTCCACCCTCTCGCCTTTCACTATAAAACCCACTTATACTTCAAAGTAGATAAAAATGGTTTAATCGTGAGTCGGCATCTCAGTCTTCGCTCTCGTCGCAACAGCATCCTCCGCTCTCCAGTGCGAAGTCACAGTCTTCAACTGAGTATAAAACTGCAATCCATGTCTTCCGTAGAAGTAGTTCGCATTACCAGCAATCGAAGCCTTGTTACCTATTATTTCCAATTCACCCATATTAGCCGCCAATCCCCTGCACCCCAAATATTTGAAAGAAAATAGAATGGAGGGAAAACTTACCAGTAAACGAAAAGCTAGTCGCCAATGGTACCGGAATCGGCACATTAATTCCAACCTGTCCGGCCTCAATATCCTTCTGAAACCTCCCAGCCGTAGCTCCACTCTGTGTGAAAACTGCAACTCCATTACCATACTTATTCCTATTGATCAACTCAATCGCATCTTCCAAAGTATCAACATTCAAACAAACAAGTACGGGTCCAAAGATCTCTTCCTTATAACACTCCATCTCGGTCGTAACATTCGACAAAATAGTCGGTCCCACAAAGTTTCCGTTAGGATACTTAGCGGGCTTATAACCTCTACCGTCCAACAACAAAGTAGCACCTTCATCAACTCCACTTTGAATCAACTTCTCAATCTTCTCTCTGGCCTGTGGGGAAATAACAGGTCCCAAATCAGCGCCTTCCTCGAAGCCACCGTTAACATTCAACTGAGCAGCTCGCTTCGCGATCTCGGGTAACCACTCCTTGGTCTCTCCAACCATCACCAAAGTCGACAAAGCCATACATCTCTGTCCGGCAGCTCCAAAAGCAGCTCCAACAATAGCATTGATCGCATGGTTCTTATTCGCATCAGGCATAATAGCGGCATGGTTCTTCGCTCCCAGATTCGCCTGGACTCTCTTTCCTTTCTCGGAACCCCTGGTGTAAATATACTGACCAGCCTTATCACTTCCCACGAAGCTGATAGCCTTGATCCTTGGCTCATCGATAATGAAATCCACTGTCTTAGCTGATCCGTGAACAATATTCACAACACCAGCCGGGAATCCAGCCTCCTTCGCCAACTCCGCCAGGATCATGCAAGCACCCGGATCTCTCTCAGATGGCTTCAAAATAATAGTATTCCCCGTAACAGTAGCAACGGGTAAGCACCACAAGGGAATCATAGCTGGGAAGTTAAACGGACAGATAGCAGCTACAACACCAAGTGGCTCACGATAACTGCGAGTCTCCATATCCTTGCTGACTTCCAAAACCTCGCCGGTAAGCTGAGTAGTAATACCACAAGCGGTTTCTGCGACTTGAAGACCACGAAGAACATCGCCCTTAGCATCACCGAAAGTCTTGCCCTGTTCTAGCGTAATACTAGCGGCAAGACGATCCCAATGTTGTCGGATCAATGCGACGAATTTGAACATGATCTGCTGACGGGCGAGTAAACTCGTAGCCCTCCAAGCCGGGAAAGCAGCGGCAGCAGCATCAACGGCAGCTTTTAATTCCTGATCAGTAGATTGTGGAACCCGTGTGACCAAATTGTTGGTAGCAGGATCGTGCAGATCAATCCATTGCGAGGTTTTAGACTCGACGAATTCATTGTTGACAAACCATTTGGTGTTCGGTGGGTTTTCGATCTTGTCGTGGGTCATGGGGTAATCCACTGGGACGGTGGCAGCAGCAGCAGGCTGGAAATGCTGCGCGGTGGCGGTCAGACGCCGAACCGCTGTCTGGGTTGCGGATTTTGATAGTGGGGTGGACATCCTGAGGGCGATTGGCGCGCGAGCTGCTTGGACGGTTGGTGTTCGAAGGGAAGTTGCGAGTGAGCGAGAGAGGATGCGTCTCGCTGCCATGGTAAGGATTTAGAAAAGGGGGGTCAATGCAAAACTTAGGCTTGAATTGAAGGAGGCTGGGGAAGAGGAGGAGAAGGAGAAGAAGGAGGAGGCAAAGAGAGAAGGAGTGTCGCTGGGGGAATGTCCGAGAATTCAAACTTTGGGGATTTGTGGGGAAGCTAGCTTCTTTAAAAGCTGGAGGGTTGGACCGCAAGTAGCCGCTTATCCAACAGTTGTGGGAGGTGAGCTCTGTGAATACCTCAATTTATTAGTAAAAGTATGCGGGAAGATGAACCTATAGAGGTGTAACAAATACACAGAATTCAATCGGGCAATTTGCCGTCGATATAGTGTTCAATTTTACGTTCGTGGAGAGAACAGACTTAGCTATCTGGCGCTGGACTCCTTCCGACGCTTCGATTCGGAACCTGGTTTATGTCTGGAAGCTTGCCACCACCCTGTCGGACATTTAACGTGGGGCAACCGAGGCAACGCATAAAATACAACGTTATTAATCTTTCGAGATCTGGATCTACGGTGGGCCCTGATCGATATCGAATGGGTGAGAGGTATATAGGATCCGCTTGGAGAAGCTTAGTATTCCACGGCGAATGAAGGCCGCAGACTTACTAATATCTAATATCTTAAGTCATCTCATATGTCGGCCAGTCGGTCATTTACAAGTTACCACGATACGAAATCCAGCTTCGGCAGGAGTCCTTAAACCCATGTTATATAGTGCATGCCATTAATAGTAATACCCTAATGAGAATGGATCTCGCCAACTTAACGCGAATAACCGTATATATATAACTACTTCATGAATTGATTCACTAGAAGACGATGAAGATAACAGCACATCGAAAGTATAAGTAGTGTTATCGAGTGAAGTCTATAGCAATTTTCCGGGCCTAGGGATCCTAGGAATATATGAAAGATGCATACTGAAAGGCCAGTGGTCGGCCGTGTATATTAAGTATTTCAAAGAACTTCACGCCTAAGAAAGCACTATACGAAAATTAAACAAAATCAATTACAATATACGAAAGAGAAAAAAGGTGAATTATCCTATCAAAGATATCGATAACAATACACGATTTGAACTCCGAGAAGTCAGATAATAATACTAAAACTTTTTTCGACTAAACAGAGGGTGGGAGCAAGAAGGACAAAGGGGGACAAAAGAAGAGGGTAAAACGGCGAAAACCTTCGGTATTACAAGAAAGAGAATAATAATAATAAAAAAGGTACATTCTCCTATCAGTCCGGTCAGTCGCTCATTCGTAATACCACTAGTAGTTATGGTTATAATATTATTCGTCTAACAAATATAGGGCTCCTCCTCCATTCTTTCATACCCTCTTTTTCCTCATGATGCATTAAAAAAAAAAGATAAAAAAATGCACGTAATGGTCCGTTACTATTAATCCATCTACTCCTTCTTGCTGGCACGCTTGGTGGCCTTTGGCTTCTCAACACCAGTGGCAGAGGCTTCATCGCTGACCTCCTCGACCTTCTGCTTGACAGCCTTGGCAGCATCCTTAGCCTTGGCAGCACCGGCCTTGACGGCGGGAGCGGCAGCTGGAGCAAAGAGAGCGCTGATGGCACCAATAACGATAGCCAAGACAACAGCAGCAACAGCTCCGACACCACCAGCGAACTCTGGCATGAAGCGAATAGCCTCAATAGGGTCCTTCTTGACAAGAGTGATGAAGAGGTCCAAGTTCTCCTTGATGTACAAAACGGGATCAGCCTTGAAGTCGAGGTCCTTGGGGCTCTTGGCGGCTGGCTTCTCTTCATCTTCGTCAATAGGCTTTGGTTGAGCGGCTTCATCTTCTTCCTTTTCAATGGCCTTCTTGATGTCGAAAGTAGCCTTCTGGAGAGCCTCAGCCTCCTCGACGGAGTGACCGATATAGATGTTGTCAAAGAGGATACCGTTGCTCATAGTCCAGAGTTCGAAACCGATGGCGCCAATTGGCTCAAAGTTGGATGGGGTCTTGTCCTCGAAGTAAGCGGGGTTCTCAATCTTTCTGGGTTCCCAAACACCCTTGTAGGCTGGGTTGCTCTTCTGGGGACGAACCCATGGGCCTTTGTAAGCTGGGTTGGCCTTCATTGGCTTTGTCCATGGACCGCAACCGGAAGCTTCCTGGCACTTGGGGTTAGGGATGGTTGGTGGGACCCAGTCACCATCCTCATCATCAACCCATCCTTCTGGCTTGACGGCTTCTGGATCGGCGATTTCTTTAGCCTCATCGTCGAGCCAGTCCTCTGGCTTGATGGCTTCCTCATCAACAATCTCGTATGGTGCATCCTCATCCCAATCCGCTGGCTTGGTGGCTTCCTCGTCGGGGATCATAGCCTCATCAACCCAGTCCTCTGGCTTCTTGTCATCGGGATCGGAAATCTCCTTTAGTGGCTGAACTGGTGGCTCGAAGCTCTCGTGGAGAGTACCATTCTTGACACGAGTTCCATCGATACGGATTTCAAAGTAGTTGTCTGGCTTGACGACAAGGGTGTAGAGAGTAGTCTGCTTGACGATACGAGCCATTGGAGCGCCCTGAAGGTGCTTCTCCTCGTATTCGCCAGTCTTTGGGTTCTTGTGGTTGAAGATGAAGTGAACCTTGTTGGTACCACCGCACTTGTCGGGTCCGAACATGATGACGTACGGAGAGGTGTTGGAGAACTCCTCACTATGGAGCTCGCTTCTCTCACGCAAGAGCTTCAAGTAAGCCCCACCACATTCGAGTCCCTCTGTTGATGATTGAGTTAGTAACTGGTATCGGTGATTCTAGTAGGGAAGGAGGAGTAATTCATCATACCCTGCAGCTTGACCTCATACTGGACGACGAGACCTTGGCCTTTAGCATCAATTGGCTTCTTGAACTTAGCGGAGATAGCGTGATGAGCGGCCTTATCCTTGACGACTGTAAAACACGAAGTTGTTAGCTACCCGGTAGCTTCGGATGGGGGGGAAGTACTTGTAATAATCTAGTGGGGTACATACCTAGACCCTTATCCCCGATAATACCCTGAAGGACATACGGCTCCTCGTGACCCCAGTTACCAATGTAGGCCCACTCTTCTTCACCGGTGTTACCCTTCTTGGCGTGACTTGGAGTCCATCTCGATTTCCAGTCATCGGTGAACTGTTCCCAGAACGGACCTTTGGCGGGGGTAGGCTGAGGTAATATGTTAGTACGGGATCAAAGGGACACGCGAAATATACCATCGAGGACGCGACAAAGTAGCAAACTTACAGTGAATGTCGGCTTTTTTATGGAAGCAGTGGTGGAGGTGGAGGTAGATGTGGTCGAGGAAGACTCAACGGCATCTTCCTCGAGCTCGTCAGCAACAGCGTTGCCCAAGAAAGCCGCTAAGGGCAGTAAAGCAGCGGTAGCCGCGTTTGTGATACGCATTTTGGAATGATTCCAGATCCTGTGATGGTAGACAGATGGTAAGGGTTTCAGTTAGTACAGGTCAATTGATGGTGGTAGGCGATGCGGATGGGGAGATGCAGCGGAGATGATGCAATGTTTAATGTTTAATGTGGGCGGATGAGTGGGAACCAAATTTACACGTACAGACACCAGACAGCAAGAGTAAAAAACCAAGGGTATTTGTGTATGGACTTCGACTTCAACTTCAACTTCGACCGATAGCGACGAAAGGACAAGGACAAAGTAAGTGGAGGATGAGAAGAAGATGATGGCGAAGAGGGATGAAAGAAAAGGAAGAAGAAAGTGCGGGTTATGATTTATTTGAGGTTTCCCTGCTCGTGTGGTCGAGCTTCTGTTTGCGAGAAATTGACAGGTTGGCCATAACGAAGAAACTCTGAGAAGCAGCACGTCCGACACCCCGGACAGCCTCAAGTCAGGACGGTAATGGCACCTAAGCAGACGTACAAGACTGGGTAAGTCTGGGTGAGACTCAAGGTCCCCACAATGCGAGTTAGCGTCGGCGCAAATCGGTAAGGTAAGGCACGTTGCAATTATCCGTGTGATGCTTCGCCCGACTCGAATGCACCGACCTGGCTAACAAGGTAGGCGCCTGGCGACGACCTCGCCGTGGCTGGCTGGTCACGGCCCAACAGGTTTCCAACCGACGACAATGTTGGAAGGTGCCTGGAATAAGTCCAATTGTTCCAAATGCGTAATTCTGGAACTTGAAATGACGGTCAAGATGGGATAAACTGATGAAAGAGAAGAGTCCAGGCTGTCCTTAGCACCATATTTGGGGAATAAGCTTATTTATTATATTATACGCCAGACATTCAAGATCACGACCCTGCATTAGCCATCTGCGCCGGTCATTCCAGAGATCGATATTAATATTTCGGGTTCACTAGACTCAAGTCTTAAGTTGAGACTCTAAAAGGGTAGCCACAGTCCAACAATTAACAATTAAATCCTGGTTGTGACTTTGGTTTCGAAACTGTGGCCATATCTCTGCTTCTGACCATATCCGAGAATACGGTTCGTATTGCTGTGGCACTCCGTATTTA
Source organism: Arthrobotrys conoides (assembly GCA_036971725.1). Classification (NCBI taxonomy): domain Eukaryota; kingdom Fungi; phylum Ascomycota; class Orbiliomycetes; order Orbiliales; family Orbiliaceae; genus Arthrobotrys; species Arthrobotrys conoides. The sequence goes on from JAVHJM010000010.1 coordinate 591,100, forward strand.
AATTTATAAACTTCCACGTAGGCATTATATATATTACATTCTACGATAGAATCTATAACGATACGAGACCGAAATCGTTTTCTCTTCTTTTTTTTTACACGTGGTTAATTTTAAATCCTGTGATTGTTTCGAGATTAAAACACAATCAGGACGAAACGAAGTAATCCAACATGTGATTAAACTTGGTTAATTGTAGTACATATACCTGCAATACCCGTGCTGGGGCCCCTCTCTGTAAGAGTATACTTAAATATCCAGGATATGTAAGTAGATATATAAATATTCTTGAAGCATTATTAATATTATAACGGACTCGAACCGTTTAAAAGTACCAGTATCCAGCACAGAATAAACAATAAATACAAGCGTTCACCAAGGCTTCAACGGTCGCTTTTTGATACTATATCTATATATATATACATACACAAATAGATATCTAGGCCTTTGATTAGCTTCGTTATGATTAACTTATAAACTTATGATATTATCGCAACATATAATACGTTTTTAGAGATATGATGTTGATATACAAGTAGCCACATATAATACAGAGTGATATCGATGCAATGGCGTTCTACAGCCGAATTACAGGTATTCCTAGAAGTATTTGTTCCCGGCTTGGCTTTTACCCTTGTCTACACCTACTTCAAACCGGTATTTTGTCATTGGTAGCATCGGTAGAATGGTATAAGATCTTCAGTGAGTGGTCAAGATATCAATATCAATTCAATTGACCCCGAAAATTACCCAAACAGTTACTAGTTTAGTCAGTATGCAGAAAGATGAGAATTGCCATTAAATATTTAAATATATGCTTAGTAGTAGCAATCGATTCCCTTGCTAAAAACCCCCAGACTAAACCTTGTCTCGTCGCCAGACTCCTCAACTGTGACTAAACCCACCTAGCATTTCGTACTAAAGTGTCGAAGGTAACATGGTTGTGTTGTCGGCCGCAATGGCACCATCCCGCGCCCTGGCTGAACCGGACCTCTGCGACATTTTCCTTCAACATCCCGAAAACCAACCTCAATTCAACTTGCAACCTCAAATTCTCCTCATTCCTTAGAGAAAATTGTTTGAAAAAGGCTTCAATCGCAGTCGCCTCGAGAGTGCCGACCTAATAAACTCTATCATGTCTCTCACAGAAGAAGAACAGACCGCCTTGGTCACATCCGACGACCCCCACCACCCCGCCAACCTCATTTGTATGAACACCCCTCCATCCTTGTCTGCATTAAAGGTATCACCACAGAAAAAAGTACATTTTCTAACCAACATTAAAAATATATATAGGTGAACTATGTCGTAACTTCTACACTCTCGGCTGGGTTACCGGCACCGGTGGAGGTATCAGTATTAAAAAAGAGTAAACCCAATATTCTACATTTCTCATATTCGTAAAAATCTAATACAAATCAATAAACAGAGAACACATCTACATCGCCCCCTCCGGCGTCCAAAAAGAACGTCTAGAACCCCACAACATGTTCATCCTAAACTACCCATCTCTAGAATACCTCCGTCAACCCACCAATCTAAAACCCTCAGCTTGCACCCCCCTCTTCCTCGCAGCATACGACAAAGGCGCCGGAGCATGCATCCACACGCATTCCCAATGGGCTGTATTAGTAACATTGATAAATAAAGGCAAGAAGAGTTTCAAGATTGCGAATACGGAGATGATTAAGGGCATTCCTCGCCCGAGTACAGGGAAGTATTATGGATATCATGATACGTTGGAGATTCCGATTATTGAGAATACGGCGCATGAGGAGGATTTGAGGGATTCGTTGGCGAAGGCTATTAAGGATTATCCGGTAAGCTCGAATTGTTGTTTTTGCTTTATGGGGGTATAGAGAATTAATGGCAAAATAGGATACATCTGCGGTGCTAGTACGGAGACATGGAGTGTAAGCTAAAACTCGGATTCCTACTGATGTATGGTAGCTAACGTTTTATTTCATAGATATGTCTGGGGAGATACCGTCTGGAAGGCAAAGACACAAGCAGAGTGGTAGGTTCGGTATATCCTAATCGATAGATATATGGTACTAACACCACTGTAGCTACGATTATCTCTTCCAGCTCGCCGTCGAGATGACAAAGCTCGGCCTCGACCCCGCCGGCCCAATCGACCCTCTCGAGGAGTAGTTTCCTTTCCTATCTTCTAATCCAAAAGTCTAGCCGTATAAAGTCTATGTACATGCATAAGTAATCTAATGCAAATCCACCCAAGCTATTAAGATCCAAAAAACACAGCAACAACCGTAATATCATCCCGATGCTTCTTGGCTTTATTTATACCCGGTTCTAATCCCAGCGTAAACAGCAACTTCCCTTCTCTAACACCACCCAATGCATTTCTAATCAGATGAACCCCGACGTTTTCATCATCTTCAAATACATACATTTCCTCCTGACTACTCGTAAGTCTCGTTTTTCGTTTATTATCATTACTACTGTTATTACTATTACTATTACGACCCGCGGGAGCTATATGCTCATCCGTCCACCTTCCAACCAACGCAACAGAATCCTCACTACTCAAAAAATCCCATAACCCATCAGTAGCAAGTAATACAAAATCCCCGTCTTTAAGTCCCTCATAAACAGTCACCACCGGTTCAGCAGTGATATAAGGCGGACTCCTCAACACCCCATACTGTCTTTTATTCCTTGTAACCTTCCCGCCAAGTTCATCGGGGACTTTAAACCTTCTATTCCCAAACGCTCTACTCACGGCTAAATCTCCTATTAACCTTCCTTGTAGTATTACATCTTTCTCGCCTGGATGCTCTGATTCCACGCGTGTGACTTCTGAGGGATTTGAAGTGAAGTTCTGGTCTGTGGAAAGGGGTTTGGAGAGCCAGCGGGTGTTTGAGGGGGACCCGAGACGTTTTCCGAGAACGCTGCGGGAGTCGCCTGTGCAAGCTGTGAAGAGGCGGTTGTGGCGAGTGTCGTGGAAGGTTAGGAGGGCGCAGGAACCTTGGGTTGATGATGGGGTTGCTGTGGATGTTAGTGTGGAGTCGAGGGTTTTGAATGTGGTTGAGATTGTAGAGATGACTAATGGGTTTGGTGGATATCCTGGAAGATGGGATTTGTAGAGGCTGAGAAGGGAAGTATAGACTGCAGAGATTAAGGTAGATTTCAAGTATGTAGAAGTTGATGGTCCACTGTTGGGACGAGAAAGAAATAACCAATAAGATAGGAATACGTTAGAGATAGATATCAGAAAAAAATGGAATCAGGGAGAAAATATGGTAAATGCAGGGCGTCCTCACTAATGCCCGTCATAAACAGCAAAGAAACCCCAATGCTTCTGTTGTACCCCCACGTCTACACCATCACTGTCACCGTACTTTGTAACAGCATCCGGTAGAAAGTCATATGCATATGTATCTTCATTCTGTTCATTCGCTGGCAAAGTTACAATCTGAACCTTGCATATTCCGGAACTTTCTACGTTCGGAATACTTGATGAGATGTCAACAGCTCGTTCGTTGAGGATTTTGGTAGCTTCGGTCGGTGTGATTTTGTGTACTGTTGTGTTCTGTAGTATATGTGATTGCTCTTGGTTTTGTGTATTAGAAGGAAATTGTGTAGATGATGGTGAGGACGTGATTGAATGGTGTAAATCTAGATCTGGTGATGTTGATGCATATTTTGTGGTAGATATGGTGTCTTCCAAGCGAGTGTCTGGTGGGTCACTGCTGACGCTTGATGTTACCGGCGAGGTTTGCATTTGCAGGGAGTGTTTCCGATGGGTGGTAACTGGCATTTGCGAAGCGAAGGGGACAAACTTCGTTAGACGGAGTGTGTGATGATAATGGTGATGCCGGTGATATCATGCAGCTGCAGCTAAGATGCAGATGGTATGATCTAGGAATGCAATGTTAGGCCGGCAACTGGCAGACCGATGGTGGTTTGTCCGTGTAACTAGGCCAAGCAGGATCCCGGTCTGGGATCGGCTGCAAGGTTACCTATTTATGGTGATGTTGTTGCAAGTTGAACAAATCTTGTGTTGTCATGCTGGTTATTTTTGTGTCTGTCTGTTTGGAGAGTACAGGAACGTTTGGTTATCAGATCGGTGGATGGTACAGTGATAACCCGTGGGAATCACTTCCACGAGGACCTTTTGCGTTTTGCGTAACCTCCAAACTATAAAAATAGCGAGCAATTCCCATGGTTCTATAATGCAGAAGTCAGAGATATCAATATCGATCCTCAATCCAATTTTCAAATTATAATAATTTTAACTTTCAGATCAAAATCCACTTACATAATAATATAACCCCTCCCTTGAGACTATCACCTAGTCTATAAAAATCAGAAACAGCCTTATACAATCAATCAAGAATGTCCAATCAGAATTCTAATTCAAACCCTTTCCAAAGGCCCGGTTATGACCCGGAGGCGCATGCGGTATAAACAGCCCCCATATATTTGCATGCATCCGACCTAAGAGTTATAGCTAGCTATCTCCGGACCCAAGCGTCGAATTCCCGTGCTTTTTTGTGAAGATCCCAAGCTAACCAGAATATACTTAAAAGCGGAACAACAGTGCAAACAAAAGACACAGCTGTATCAACCTTGGTCCTCCTGATAGAGATCCCCGCCGTCCGGGTCAACCCGACTTTTCAGTCCTAAACCCTCCTGTAGCGCAACGGGCAGCAAGAGTAATAGAAATCCCTTTCATCCATTTGATACCGTTTGTAGTAAGCTAACAGACTTTGATAATGTATCAATATAGAGTTTAAGTATGTCATCGAGGGAGAGATCAGGGCACAAAAAATCTGCTAGCACTGCAGCGGTTCGAGTTCCCATTTCCTTTTGTTCGCTTTTGAACGTTGATGAGGCCGAGAGGTTAGAGAGTCAACGCTAATATAGTATGATACTGGTTGTTTGGACAGTATTTCGCCGTCCTTCCTACAGGTCCGGGTTCGCAGGGCGCTATGCCAGGTTGGAAACAGGACGCAGAAGGTGAACGTAAAAAGGATAGTCAGGCCAAAGAGGATGAGGAGAAGGATTCGAAATAGTGGTCGGTTATTATCATTATTATTTATGTTGGTGGCGGGGTAGTACGTCGTGCTAGTGATTGATGTAGCTACATTTAGGTATGGGTAGCGGATGAGATGTCTTATAGATGTTGTGGCAGAGAGGATCAGATCGATCTGGATCTAATGTGATCTAACGAGCAGAATTTAATTTGGGAACAGAATAACTACTAATTAGACTCAAGTCTCGATTCAGCATCCATCAAATAGATGCATTCCTGTTGATTATAACCTTCTCTACTCTATAGATCTACTAGACTAGGACAGTATATTATATTCCCGTACAAAGGCAGGTGCATGTGCATGTGCATGTCTGACTGTTGTAAGGTGACAATGATGTTGTGTTGTGCTGTTGTTGGTTGCCCCCCAACCCGCTGTTGCATTGGAACGAACCAATACTGTGCCCGGGACGGATGCCCCCAGTTACTAAGACGTCGTCGACTGAGCTATTCCCTTCCCTCTCTTCCTTCCTTCCCATCCTTCCCATCTTCCCTTCCATCTATCTTCCCAATCATCTCATCTTCCCCCCCCCCCCTCCCCTCCCAGTTCTCCTAGAAGCTTCGTGATTTCTAATCGATCTCGTAATTCAGTCGTCAGCAGTGCAGCGCATTGCCGTCGCCACTTCTTTTGATCCTTCCCTAGTAGCTTTCCCTTCCCTTCTGTTACTTTTTTTTCCTTTTGGGTATTTTATTTACTTTCCCTTTTGCTACTCTTCCTTGTCCCAACAAACTTATCATCGTCCCTGGCGAAACAACCTCCAACAAGGAGGATAGAGAGAGGGAACAAAAGTGCGTGTCTGGATTGAAAACACAAGGGAAGAAAAAAAAAAAAACTCGCTTTCACAAGGAAACTCTATCGGGAAATAAATAAAAAAGAACTTAGAATGGCCCACGCCGCGAAACGACCACGTTTGCACGGGCCCAAGAACCCCACCCTCACATTGCCCGCTACTACTCCGAAACTCCGAACTCTCCAGATCGAACACGAAAATTCTCTGCGACAATCTGCTCAACGCCTGAAGACAAGTTGGGAGGATATTTGTCGTCGATATGGGCGTGATTTTGAAGGTAAAGGAGATGAAATTGATATAAGAACGGGAGAGGTTGTTGTCGACAATGGTCACCTAAGGGGTCTGAAGGAGGATTTGGAGGATACGTGGGGTGGTGGTGATGACGACGAAGAAGGGGATGATGCTGGATCTGCAACATCGAGTTTGGAAATGGAACTTTTGGCGAGACGACCAATGTTAGCGAGGGATGAAATGGGTGGACCGATGCTTCGAGACGACGAGGCCGAGGAGATCGATGTCGACGAAGATCTGGATCGGGACGCTATTGATGATCTGTTCGACGAGTTGGAATTAACGACGGGGCTGACTGGAAAGGACAAGAGGAGACGAGAGAAGGACCAAAAGATACCAGAGGCTCACGAATCTGTGCAGAAGGAACAGAGTGGACAGGACAGCATGCCGTCACCTGCATCTTCGGAACCGGTAGAGCAGGACGAGGACGAGGAGGCTACATCGACAGAACAACCTGCTGTGAAGGAAAACGGAATGAATGATAGGACTGTAGTTTCGCCGGACGAGCTGCCGCCTGACGACATTATGTTGGAATATGTAACGAAACTGGGTCGACAAAGGTTATTGGCGTTGGTCCAGACGCTGCAGGGCCCGGAACAGCAGATAGAGATGGAGGATCCTGCAATTGTCGCGCAACTGACGCCGATATCAGATTGTGGGAGACCGCTCTCAGATCAACTGGGCGAGGCTGTGGAGAAGTTAGCTGCTTCGAAAGAACCGATTTCCGAATCAGTCGACATGGAAGATGCTTTAGAGCATGAGCCAGAACAGGTTTCAGAAGAGGGAGAAAGTGGAAGTGGAAGTAGTGGATCGGAGATAAGAAGAGATTCGGAGTCCCCGGCTGCTCTTGAGCCTCTAGCTGAAATTGTGCAGCGTGCTGAGGATGGTCTTGATTGTGGCGTTGAAGCACTACCACCAACCACGACCACTGAGATCAGTCTTAACGCTAGCACCAAGGCAGCCCTTGACACGAATATTGTCAAAGCTACAACAGAAGTTGTCACTTGCAAAACCTCCACGTCAGCTGAGAGGGAGTGGGATTTTATCATCGACATCGAATCGGCATTAATGCCCCAGCTCAAACCTGCGCCTGCGCTTGAGCCTGAGCCTGAGCCTCAAGCTGAACCCGAACCCAAACCAACTTCAGTACAACCCATCAACTACCAAGCTTCACCAGAAGAGGAACTGCACAGAGAACTCGTTTTGGACTTCAACCCCACCATAGAACGTGAGGTTCCAGAAGAAAGCCAACTGCCGACAATGGAAAACCAACAACTAGATCCGAACTTTCACTATGGTGATATCGACGATTTATCGACGATCATTGTTCCAAAAGCACAAGTGCCCGTCACGCCAAAGAACCGCCAGTATAGTATTAGGCCTTCTAGTTCATTGAGAAAGGCTATCTCAAGCAGGAAGCAAGGTCGAAGACGTCTATCCGAGACTGGGACGCCGAAAAGGGTAAGGACCCCGTTGCCTTCTAAGCGGAAAGAACCTCAAACCGTGCCGTCAAAACTACGGTCTGCGATCTCCCGTACACCATCACATACCTCGCCACCAAAGTCTGCTGGACCGAGGAATTTTTGGTCGGCGCTACCAGGCGACCCCTTTTACGATCCTCAGTGGCAGGATTCCCATCCCGATGGAGAGCCTGCTTTTGAAGAATTCGAACGACGGAGGGTTTTGCTTGAGGACTATGCAGTAAACGGGGCGAAACAAAAGGAAACTGCTAGCGATGACTTGATGGTTTTGGATTCATCGCCTGTGAGAAAAAAGAAAGTGACCAAAACTAACTCCCAAACGAAATCTAAGATCAAGAAGCCGAAAGCACCCAAGGAGCCGAGAACCCCGACTTCGAAGCGTGTTAAGTATGACGATGAAGTCGAGAGGAAGCTACACACGCCACGGTCTGGAAAATTTTTGGAGTATGTCAAAATGAAGGCAGCAAAGGAGAGGGATAGTACCAAAAAGGACATTTCTGTTGAAGGCCCTTCTGATGCTATAACCAGCCTTACCAGCGCTGAACCACAGGACGAGGCAACAATAGCAACTCCAACCCGGATAACGAGATATGACTATGGATTGTCCGATAGTGATGAAGATCTCGTATCCATCGAGAGCCAGGACCCACAAACATCGAGTAGCCAGGCACAAAAGAGAACAAGAGGCCGCCCTAGAAAGGTACCTGTACCACTCATTGCACCAGATCTACCAGCGCCGTCTCCAAAGAGGCTCAGATCCATGGGAATCTCAACCGGCAATCATCTGACAAAATGTGGCAATGCCGGATACCGATGCGGAAAGGCTCTTTGTTTTAGTAAGTTAATAATAATCTTAATTGAACTTTCCTAGCCAAATCGCTGACCGAGTTTATAGAATGTTCCAATGAATCAATTCAAGATTCCACTTGTATAGAATAATGTACACGGGTCTCCATCTATCATACATCAAAACCAAACCCAGACATCTCGACACCTCGACATAGTCTATTTTTCCGCTCCAGCAGCAAGTATATCTTCAATAGATGTATCCCACCTACCTCCAATATCGCCAATTTTAGCCCAGAACTTAGATAAATGCCTACTCCCGCTGTCACACAGAATTGTTACAATTCTCTTATTCGAGTTTTCCCATCCGCGTTCCTTAACGAGCTTGATGACAGCTACGCAATTGACAGCACTAGAGCTGCCAACGAAGAGGCCATCCTGTTCAACGAGGTACCGGGCCATCAAACATGCTATAATTCGTTAGTTCTAGGTTATCCTTCATTAGACTTCGGGAACCGTACCTTCTTCGTCAGAAACCCGAACAGCGTCGTCGATCAACGTCCTACCAGCTTCAAAATTTGCCGTTACTCTGTTAATTCCGATACCCTCGACGATTGTATCAACTTGCGCCCTTCTTCTCGTTCCTTCTCTTTCAGTAACTTCGTTGAACATAACACCATATTTCACCTTATTCAATAATCCGGATCCTTGGGGATCGGCTAAGACAGCCGTTAAATTCGGTAAATACTGCTTCAAATACCTAACCACTCCGGAAATCGTTCCACCGGTCCCCGCACCTGCGACAAATGCATCAAGTTTCTTTCCACATTGTCGATATATCTCTGGTCCTGTTGTTTCAAAATGTGCTTTCCAGTTTGCTTCGTTTTCAAATTGATCCGCGAAGAAACCTCTCGCCGGCGTGGAACGGTCGGTCGTCAGTTCTATTGCGCGAGATTTTGCAAGGTTGACAAATTGTTTTCTGTCTACGATTGATGCCGGCGTGACGCGTTCAACGACGGCGCCGAGTTTTAGAAGGAGATTGGATTTCTCAAGAGATTGGTCCGAGGGCATGCATCTTTTTGTTTGAGCACGTCGTTTTTTTGTTAGTGTCTTTTTTGTTCTCAATATTTGTAACGGCGTGCCTTTGTGGGTTTTATATTCTTTTCTAGGAGTGTGGAGGGTGGCGTAATACATACATATGGGCTAGGTATCCTCTTGCACGGCAAATATGGGCAAGGGAGACGCCGGTGCTGCCGACTGTTCCCTCGAAGACTTTATCGCCTGAGAAGGGATGGAGGCGGCCTTCTTCTTCTGCCTATTTATGAATTTTGCTTGGTCAATATTTCCAATGGTTTAAGTTTTTTTTTAAATATATGGGGCGGGTGGCTATTTTGCGTTTCTGGAATATCCTTTTTGCTGTTATTTTTCCTGTTGCTTCGCTCCCCGTTGTCTCTCTTTTTTTTCTTCTTCCTTTTTTACTTTGGAAATATCATTTGGGTGTGTACGATCAAATCTTAGAGGAGACAAAGTCCGAATAATGGTTGGGGGAGGGGTTGGACTCGAGGGTGTAGGATAATAATTATAGGGATACAGCGGAAGCTGGGATATAATAGAAACAGACAAATGGGGAGTTTTTTATTCTTCATCTTCTTCTTCTTAATGCATACCTTTAGTATTATACTTAAAGCTACTCGATCCTTTGGTGAGCCACCCGGGTTTAGGAACTATAGAAATGAAAGCCCCCAGTTTTTTATATTAGTTGATCCTTGAATCTCGAATTATATAAATGCATGGAATATCGACATAAGAAAGAAAGAAGGGAAAAACTAACCTCCGCCTTCGCAAGTACCTCACACCCCAAATACTCCGACAAACTCCTAATCCTAATCAACGGTGTATTCCCAATACACCCTTCCAAACCATTCTTAATATCTTCTTTATTAGGTTGAAGGAAAGAAGGTAATGTGATTCCACCGTTAATAGTATCAGTATCAGTGCCTGAGGAAGAAGAAGAAGAAGTAAGTAGATTTTGTAAAGATATAGGAACGAAAGAATCGCGACGGGGATCGTTGTGTTTTGATTCTTTAGTCCCCCTCCTCGATTGAGATTCGGGAGATGAGTGCAATTTTGTGGTTAGATGTTGGAATGAGAGGGTTAGTAGGATGCCGGCTGTGAAGCTGAGGGCGGCGAGGGTTAGTGGCTTTTGAAGGGGGAGGTAGTCGGACATGGTTTTTCTTTATTTAAGAAAAGTTAAGTTGGATTGATAGATCTTAGGCATGCTACATCGTTTTATGGATTTGAGGGTGAAGATGGATGCTTGAGCTTGATCAGCGACTGGTCATAGGTTTTCTTTTGAGGTTTTTGTTGGAAGTTGAATATTTGTGCGTTGTACATAAATTTAAAGGCGATGGTGAAATCGTTCGGCTTCACAGGTAACTTGAGGATTCTAGCGGTTTGACTAAGCTTGCAATAATCATTATCTAGCCCCGTGGATTCCATGCTCGCCACTTTGTGGTAATAGCTATCCTAATTTCTCAATTGCTAATTGATCATGACTTGTGAATATATACGAATTATTGCTTTTGTGAGTTTATCTACAGTACTTAGGATCCTTCAAATATGTACACTCCTTCTTTCCTTGAATCCCAAAACTAATTGCTTTCGTGGTCCAAGCCTTGATAATACCAATCTCTAATATACATATAATCACCAAAAAGAAGACTTTTGATGACGAGGGGTTGCCTAATGTGTGTACATCACCGAAGCGTTCTTATACCACGTCAACAGAGGATTTTCCTTTGATTTTGTCGTGGTATCGCTGAGCTCTGCCCAGCTCCTCATGAACTTCTCATGTGTCTCTACTCTTGCAAACTTTCCGGATAGCAATTCGTACATCTTTGCTATTTCGACGAAGTCTGTCGGAAATAAGATATCAAAATATCCTTGGTGCACCTATGCGCCAAAATCGTTAGTAAGTGTCCTTACAGTAATTTGATTGGTTTGGGGGGGGGGAAAGATGCCACTTACGAATAACTGAGAGACCGCAATAGTTTCCCGCTTGTACCTAGTCTGCACTACTGGTGCATTCATCCCTTCCACCGTATCAGGCAAGTAATCAAAATCACTCATCAACAGCCGATGATGCGGAAACCTCGAATTCAATAATTCCAAAAACTCCATCGCTCTCGTCGGGATAAACTCCGGCGCTGTCAGATTCTCTTGAAACCAGATTCTGTTTTTTAACCCCCACTTCAGCCTGTTCCACGCACTGCTATTCCGAATCGTATCCGTGAATGACTTGGCGATTACATTGCTAAACATCTTGTCGTGTTCCGGGTTATCGATTTTGCGACGGAGGTCTAGATACCGTTTTGTTCTAGGATCCAATTCCGGTGTGTAGAACTCATGGAACTCTCCTTCTTGATCGATCATCAGGTATCCTTGTAGCGGCTGTTGTGTCTGCAAATCATACCGCACCATATCATGCGCAAAGTTATCAAAAACCTCCAGCGCTAGAAAGTAGCAAGGGTTCGCCACGTAAGTGCTGAAATCGAACATGCTGCTGTGAATGACCTCCACGTGTTCCAGATGCCCCGACCTTTCGACGGATTTAAGTTGCTGCTGTACCATTCGTTTACTGATCTCGATAATCTTGAATTGAGTGCGGATATATACGTCGGGAACATTATCGCGCAACCAGTCGAGAATATTAACCATCAGAGTCCCGTTTCCAGCACCCATTTCGTACACTATAAGATCATACTCCGGGTATAGATCTATAACGTAGTTTTCGTAGAGATATCTAGCGATAGCCTCCCCGTAATAAGGACGGAATAGCTCCGTCGGGGTATGCCAAAGCTGTCGAAGGTTATTGGGTGATTCGGCATCGAGTTTATCTTCGAATTCTTTGTATTGTTGGGTGAAATCCTTGTGGAAGGCGGTTTCGTCTCGGATTTGTGGGAATTTGAAGGGTTTCTCGGTGTTGAAGATTACGGCTTCCTTGGAGAAGTAGCCATAGTGGGGATTATAAAGTGCGTCTAGAATATAGGTGTTAGCCTTCCCCGATAGGCACTCCCGGCTCAATTGAGAGGTGGGATGAAGCACCATCGATATAGTCCCGTACTAGCATCTTGCACATCCTCGGCCTCTCCTCCCGACTAGCTAGCTTCGCAGCAGTCACCAACGGATACCGTTTAAACTCCTCGGACAGGTCGGTACCCGGCAGCCTGTTCCTCGGCAGCCATCCTATACCCTCTGTGCTATCATGGCTGCGCAATGTGGGGGTTGTATGCAAACGCCGACGAGGCGGGTGGTAGGAACTGAGAGCACGCGCCGACGGACGTCGTGGGATTGAATGGTATTGACGACCGCGAATGGCCGAAACGGACCTCCGCTGGCAGGCCGGATGGTGGAAGAGCTGCCGGAACAGGTGGGAGAGAAGCGCCTGTGACGAGTCCATTATTGGCTCGGAGAGCAGGGCAGCTGCTCAGGCTCGCGTGGTGTCGTCGTCGAATCGGATGGTGGGAGGTTCTCTCTGGTTTGGTTTGCAAGGGCCCCACAAATTAGGCGGATTTTATCGATAACAGCCAAGCAAGCTTCCATTCCATACCACGGAGTCCTGCTGGCTGGGGGCTCAACGCACCCAACGTTACATAAACCCCTACATCCAGTCTGCTGTGAGTATTTTAGCTGGGCTAGTCAATATAACTGGGATCTTAGTTATGACTGTTTGTGGAGAGTGTTTTACAAATACTAGTATCTTTGAATTGTTCTATTATGATACGATCACAGTTTAATACAACTGCAACGGTCTATGCAAGTTAATCTCAAGAATTCTCAGAAATTCAAGCATTGCTCAAGACCCTCTAAGACCTGCAGCCCGCATTGGCAAGCTTACTCATCGAACCCTCCTCGGAACCATCAGCCGTGAATCAAACAGTGGCTCTGACTGTTCCAACATTCTCGTGGCGTTTTTTTAGCTGCAAGAATCTCAAATAACCTGCATGTCCGATTGCCTGTTACACAAAAATACAACAGGCCAAAGTTACTCTCCGACAAAAGTGCAATAACATGAACACCAAAGTTACCGAACCAAAGAAAAAGACCGTGTGACCAAAAACGCCAACGATTAGATAAACAAACTTAGTAACGGACTTGAACGCAGGGTATAGGCGAACTTGCATGATCACGCATCTCGCGACTCTTTATTTTTCGTGTCTGATTGGTGAGTTCGAGTTAAGATTAGGACGCAGAAGGTTCCTTGCCTTGAGCTATATATACATCAATCGGTATTCGATCAGTACAATGCTGGGCAAAAGACGCGGTTCCTTGGATGTATATCCAAACTAAGTTCCTTTAGCTTGGTTTGATTCACAGTTGAGGAGTCGCGACGAGACACGGTTCGATTTTGGAGGTCTTAAAGTTGGTTATTCCTTTTGTTCTTTGTGACTCGTGGGTATCGTGACACCAACATTAACTGATACTGCGGCTGAATACATTCGGTTTCTTCTTTGTTTATCACAATCAGGACGTTTGGACAAAGCATTGCAGTCCTGGTCAAATTTAATTCGGGATGTATAAAGTCGGCTCATATGGACCTGTCTCCGATCATTATTTATCTCCTACTTTGTGCACCAAGACGAAGAAATAATATATTCAATAACATATATACCCAGCCATATCGGCATCTATTTAAACTCCTTCCATATAACCCACAAGTATGACATCCCCTCTTCTCAATATCTGGGTCGCTCCAGGACTTTACATACCGCCAGAGGCGGCTGCAGGCGGCCCAACCGGTTTCGAACAATGCGGCGGCCCCAACAATTATTGCTACCTCGCACCCGCCAACTTCACGGGCATATGCGGCACCTGGCTCGGTCTACCTGATCATTGCTGCTGGGTCGCAGCCCGAGAAAACGATGTCGAAGGCTATAAGAAATGCGAAGGCATCGCCGGCATTCGCGATACACCATTCAATCGATTCGGTTCCTCAGACGCATTCAATGCTACCGGTAGTACCTGTCCATCCGGGAACTTCAAGTTCTTCGACTATGAGCTGTCGAGCGGTACAATTGCGACATGCTGTCCGAATGGCCAGACCGGTCAAGCGTTTTTGATCACCGGAGCGAATAATAATACCGCATACATCCTTGACGGTATCAGATGTGGAACTTTTGATGTTCCGGGTGAATTGCAGAATCCGACGGCTGATCCTGTTCCCTCTTCGACTTTGGGGGGTGGGGGATCTACTACTTCACGCGGTGGAGCTACGTCTACACCCCGACCTACGACTGCGCCGACGGGTACGGGTACTACATCAGCTACCGGTGGGCAGCCGACTACGACCTCGGGTTCGGCTACGAATAGGGCGTCAAAACTCTCATATTTAGTTGTGGGTTCGCTTATCTTTGGTCTTTTCTTTGGAGGAAGTATTTAATAAGATTGACGATTTATATCTTGGTTGGAGCTGGGGATTGTTTTATAGTCTTTTCAATGGCGGAATCGTTAGGGTTAGGATCATTTGATTTACTTGAACCCAGTGTGTGAAATATTTTGAAAATTTCCACTTCTATCTTAAGTGGACCTGTACTTCTTTGTCTGTTGATACATAGTAATTATTCTCGAACAAGGTCACAAACTAGATGTTTATCATTATTCCACGTAGTTTACCCAAGACTAATCAGATTCTTTCACATATTTTGAAAGCCATAAATTATAAATTTTTAAAACCCACCAAAACCACAGACACGGATATCCTACCACACGATACATACCGTTAAGCTTTTGCCAATTAAACTAGGTCAACTAAATCCCTTGGAATCTATATCCGTCTATATATATAGGCTGGTTTCCCCTGTTGGGAGTTGGAATTGGTGATAAACAGATGCATACTGCATATTCCATAATGTATAACCTGGCTTTTAATTTTAGCGGCTGGAAATCGTCGGAATCTAGCGTCTTTGCTATACAAAAAATTTCTATCACCTTGACCTACCAATTAACAGCCCAAGCCTCGGGCCAGTTTAAATGCAGGTTCTAGTAAATAATACGAAGACAACGCCGTACCCGCTAATATAACCCCGTTAAGCTGGGCATATGTGTGCACGTGAATACAACATATATGGATAAGATTTGAGCTTTAGTTTTCTTCGACTTCTACGAATCAAGGAAGTTATATTTGGTCACAGCTGTGAAATCGGGTTCTTACAAAGGAGTCTCATAGCTAAACTTCGTACTAAGCTGGGAACGAGACTGATACTAAGGTATCGATTCGGTCTGTCGAATTCATAGCAACACACATTGTTCGTGGTATTTTTTAGAAGTTGTGCCAGATTGGGAATATACCTGATCAAGACGATCGTCAGGTCGTCAGTCTCTAGCTACGATTCTAACGAAGTCTAGGCGCCTGGATCCTGGTACTAGATCTATGGTTCTGAGGGGTATCATGGAATCTAAGGCTAGGTATTTACCATATGAAAAAGAGAGAGGAAATAAACCGAACGAGTTCCAGTCTGAAGTACCACTATAAAGGCCATGGGGAACCGGCAAACCCATGGACTTAAACATGATAACAGGGAAAATTAATCATAGTAAATATGAGATCGCTAGAAGCATTAATTGTCGAGGAAGAAATAATAGATGATTGATCTACCCAAAATTTGACTGGGTTCAATCGTCAAGATCCGATATCTAGGAAAGGTTTATCGGGAAGAAAGACCAATATGCTGCTCGACAGAATACAATAGGCCCAAGAGCAAAGATAAACTCAGAAATATGCGAGCGTTTATGAGAACTAGGAGAGCTGAGTGTTAGGGAATTGTTCATTTTGTGTGATTCGGATAAAGGATTTAGACTAACCTTCCAACGATTACCACATTGCAAACATTCGCAGAACTGATGCGGTAAAAGGTTAGTATATGTATGTTCTGCGATCTTGATAAAATTTGGGAATGCTTACTGTTGTCATCGGTTCATCGGCGGAGCGGGTTTGAGCCTGACTGTAGGAAACATTCCTCTTGCCGCATTTACCACAGCGTAACTGGTCTGTAACACTTGTGGGAGCTTTGGCAACCATGGCTTCTTTCATATTCTCCTGTTCAATCTTTTCATCTTCCCGCTTTCTTTCGGCAGATGCCATCTCCTCTGATGACATCGAGGCGAGTCTCATAGGCTCGATTCTCCCTGAAATTACATTGTTCCTCAGGTTAGGATTTTTAGGGTCTTTCAAGTTGAAAAAGAGAGATCGGAGTTTGTTTCGGTAGGCTGTATCGGTCTTGTTTCCGTGATTGCGGTAGAGGTTGAGCTCGGTATCCTTGGCAAGTTTGAAGACATCATCCGGAGCTTTAAAGAACGTGATTTGTTAACTTGGGAGAACAGAATCTATACTGAGAAGAGATGATGGTGGACGTACTAGCTTGGGCACCAATGACCAGACCATCATAAATCATAGCCAGAGACTTCGTGCGGACTTCATCGCCTCCGAAAATGTTACACTCCACGCCATCTGTTTTATGGCTTCTCTTCATCGGATCTACCGATGAACCTCCAGCTTTCCTGGCTACCGAGGGCGTCGGTGTCGACTTGTTCGGTGTGTCTTTCCCTGAAGTTCCACCATTTGTGCTCGCTTCCTTCTTCATAGCTACACCGCCTTTGACATCGCTCGACGAGCCGGATTTAGGTTTCATACTAACATCCTTCTTCCACTTGTTGACAATGTCTTTGGCGAGTTCCGAGACGGTCTTATCGGCATGTCCACGAAGCTTGTTGACAATCATTCCGATCTTGGTCTCCTACAAAACCAACCATCCCATCTTGTCAGCACATTTCCCATTCTTTCTAAGACCTATCAGGCACCCGAAGCCTTCCATGCATATGCTGGACGCTCTCTCGCAGGCCTTTCATGCAGCTACCCTCGTACCGCCATAAAGCTAGGGTTATAGGTTCTGATCGTCAGAAATTTTTACCTACCCTCAGAATTTGCTCTGTCGCGACAACATCGCTCTTTAGTCTTCCCAAGATGTCGGTGATGTGGGTAGCCGGGAGTTTCTCACGGACAGCCTTATCCAGGCTTGCGCCGTGGATCTTGATGTCCTTTGTTTCCATCCCCGGCATCTTTTTTTGCCCTGTGGTAGCGACGACTGGTTTGGTGGAGATACTGGAACGGAAACGATAGATGGAGCTTCAAGGTCGTAGCAAAGTGAGCTGCAGGCAAGGGATTAATATCGGCAGACTCTTTCGATGGTTGCTAGATGACGTCGGGCGCGGCAGCAATGTTGGAAGGATCGATGACTGACTCAGGGTCTCGTGCGAGAGTTCGGGAGGAAGATCGGGTTAATGGGCTTGTCTCAAAAGGCCTTTAAAGGTGTCGCGAGTATGATGAGATGGATTATCGGGGTTGGAGACTTGAAGGAAGAGATTTTGGGGTTCGTGGAGGAAGAAAAACGGGATGAGATGGGGGTTCTGGGATTGTGAAATTTCGAGGCCGAAAACTCGCTCAAAAGAAAGATTGATTGCGACTGGTCGCGTGTTCGGTTAAATCGTTCCAACACGAACGACCTCGCCAGTCCGCATGTTATATCACAATGTATGGCACCCAGGATTCCGCTTCAACTGCAGACGCACAATGCACATGGGAAATAGGCTACTAAACTTAACTATGGGCAAACAATCTGGGGAAATCGAGGGCAAGTTTCCAGCTGCTATATTCTTCCAATTGGCAAGCATCATACGTGTTTAATAGTGGCTACGTACGCTGTGTGAATAAACATATATATCAGTCGCAAACAACATCAATTGCACTTGCTCGATCGGACGCCTAAGCTACAGCAAAAAGACAAGCAAAGGTCGCAGCCTAAAATACTCTACCGCCTGAGCATAGCAGACATGACGTCCGAATGCGCAGCCCTCTCCCTGTTCACTTCTGTGAGGTTGCTGACACTTCTTAGATCATTGACGACATCCTTGGCTATTAAATTATCAAAACCCTGTTAGTATTTGTTCAGTAGTTGGTGGGAACTATCAGGGATCTTCACCTTTTCCAAAGTAAACCTCCTCTGTAAAAACGATGAAATATTGGTCAGTCGTAAGTATTTTAGAAGTAAAAATAAACCTAATAGAACTCACGCAGCAAATTCCTCATCTTCAGCTCCATATCCTCCACGAGTCGACCAATATTCACAATATGCGAATTATCGTCCTCTACAGGGAGATCTGCCTCGATCTGGCGTGTCATATTACCGCTAAGATCCATAGTCCCGATAGCGTCCGAAGTGTTCTCCATATTGAGGATAACTGTGCTAGTAAGCTTATAATGTGCTTGCCTGGGCCTGTCAAGAGCTTCAAAGACGTGTATAGAGTCCCAAGTTCCTGTATTCTTCGAGGTGGCAGCAGAAGATTTCTTCAAGAGCACTACACCAGCGAAACCATCGTCCAGATTCCAGAAGTAGACACTAGAAACGCCACCCTCGTAATATCTAACATATCATTAGCTCTAAATCAAGATTGTAAACCCAAATAGGCTCTTACAATTCTCTGTAGACATCAAAAGCTTGATTCGCCGCAATTTCTATCTTCCTGACCTTCTCACTAGGCACGGTTCCGTCACTTAGGGGTGGATCGAACTCATTGCTCCACGGAGATCGATAGCTGTCACCGTCGCGGTTGTAGTCGCAAAGAAGGTATTCTCTTCCGGTCTTCTTGCATTTTGAAATTTGCAACGGCTGATCGACGGATGATAGAAGGTCTTCGGTAAGATCCGGAACCAATTCGATTAAGGCATTTAGGTTCTTTGTGATGTGTTTGGGGTTAAGACGGCGGAGGAGGTCCCTGGTACGTGGCGGGGTAGAAGATTAGTATAAGCAATAACTACAAGCTATGGCGCTCGGGGCTGTCGGGATATCTTACAAAGCTGAATCGAAGGGGTCAGTCATTGTGGTTTTGATGATTCTTAAGATCTTAAGAAGATAACGCCGATAGAGGAGGGGGAAGACGTGGAGCGACGTGTGAAGTAGCACAACGTAGCTTGAGCTTCTGTCCAACAGCTTATCGCCAAGACTGCCCCTCCAAGCTGGCCGCTTTGCAACACACTGAACTGTTGGATTTCTGGATCGAGAATACAGAGGCGACGCAGATGATATTGAACGGTCTAAGCTAAGGTTGTCCTTTTCTTACTCTAGCGGAGACTAGGCGATGCTGGTCATGATTGCTATATATAAGTACTTCTCTTATTATACAGTTTTATCTTCAAAATCTATGAGTGTGCGCCTTAGAAGAAAGCCGTAGCATCCTGTAAAAACCATAAATCCTCCCTCAACATCTCTTCTGACGTTCCCGCCCTCCCAGCTAGCTCCTTCCTTCTGCCGGCTCCCAACATTAACCATCTGACCAAAAGTTTCCCATCCAAGATCGCCCTCATAGGCTCTGAACTAGTGTTCCTAAATTTAGCCGCCCGATATGCTCTGGGATTCAGGCCGGCTATATGTTCGCCTGTATTTGTGATCTGCCCTTGAATGACATTGAGGCGGCGGTACATCGACTCTGTGATTGATGAGACTGTCCCAAATACCCCTGTCATCGTACCGAACATGCAAAGGAATTCTTCGTCTTCGTCTTCATCCATATCATCTTCGTCTGGCTCTGTAAAGAGACTCTTTTTCTTTGGTAAGAGACATATCGACTTGACCTCATGACCGCAGTAAATTTCGCCTTTAGGAAGTAGCCTATTTCCGTGGATAGATTTAGGGTCTAGCAAGATTGTTAGTAAGCTAAACTTCAGGGAATGGGTTGAGGGCGGCGCCTACTCTCTGGGTCATATTGTAGGACATGGATGTTCGACTGTGCATCTGCTACAACAAAGTAACATGCATTTCCAACCGGTAGAAAATCGCCCGCCGTGATTGATAACTGTCTCGGATCCTTTCCAAACGGAATCATCTTGTACGGTTCTTCCGAAAACCCAACAAAAGACACCCCTTTCAGCACGTCACCAAACATGACCATCTTCTCCAGGGTCTTTGCCACAGTCGTATATGTATTCATGTCCAGAAAAGCAACGGGAAGCAACGATCCATCCTCTTTCAATCCTCTGATCATACACTTCTGGCCATGTGTTATTAGAAGATAGCCGTCCAAACCAGCTAGCGTGCTAACAATGCCTTTGACCTCTTCTCTTGAAATTAGTTTGAATTTCTTCCCTGTTTCTGGCTTTCCAATTTCTGGAACGACATCGATCACATCGAATACGTAGACTGCTCCACGGGCCGGTGAGTTTTCACCGCGAAGAAGACCAGTTCCTACGGCTATCAACATTTTTCGTTCTTTGGTGACTTCTGATACTTCAAGTTCCACGGCTTTAACAACGAACGGCACTTCATGGGCTGGAAATTCGTATCTAAGTGAGTAGTAGTATTAGGTATATGGACTAGAAACTTAGAACGCATATCTTTTCTTACCTATCCGTTGTGGTCCAAGTCAAAGGTGAAATCATTACCAGATGTCCCGTCTC
This sequence comes from Arthrobotrys conoides, assembly GCA_036971725.1. Lineage (NCBI taxonomy): Eukaryota > Fungi > Ascomycota > Orbiliomycetes > Orbiliales > Orbiliaceae > Arthrobotrys > Arthrobotrys conoides. The sequence goes on from JAVHJM010000010.1 coordinate 612,007, forward strand.
AATATCCGGTAACAAGTTTTCATCAACAAGACCCTCTTCTATCTGGAACTCATCATCATCGACTTCAGGTTTTGAGGTACTAAGCACCGAAACTACAAAGACATTCTTAGGGTCATAGTAGGTCAATGATGTTGGTGTCCTTTCAAGAGGGATTCGTTGAGATAACCAAGTGTGCTCCAGTGATACTTCGGGGAAATGACAAACACGAGCGGTCCCCTTTTGCCTTTATGAGTATCTGCTGATTCAGTCTAATTGTAGACAGACATGACGTACCTTAGAATCGATATATAGAAATCCTCTTTCGGTCTCCTTTGTGTTGAAAGGGCTTAAGCTTCGCACCATCCCTCCTTGCAGCTTATATAACTTAGGCAAAGTTTTTGAAGATTTGGTAATAAAAGTCGGGGTGTCACCCGCCATGAAGGCAACACTGTAGCCTCCCAAATCGTCGATTTTTACCAATGGGCCACTCGGCGATTTTTGCTCTGACAAACTAACAGTTGGCAGCACCGTATTGTAAATCTTTTTGAAGCAAATTCCATTACTTATGAAGGGTTCATAGATTATAATGTCATCTCGCTTGGTTTTGACCTATAGAACGTTATTAGGCGGTGAGAACTACATCTTTGGAAATACGGAAGATAAACTCACAATAAGATACGGTGCTTTGCTGATATTATCTCCAAGGTCCGCTACGATGATCTCCTCAATTTGGTCCCTTGCGGTATGAAACCTCAGGGCCGTTTCGTCTGGACTAACAAGTTGTAGACTCATATCGAAGTGTTCTAGTGTAGCCTTCAACTCGAAACTAGGTAAAGTGAAAATCTAATGTTGGCGTATCAACATCGGCATTCTTTAATAGTCCAAAACATTGAAATGTTGTACTCACCTGTAATGTTCCTTCCTCGGTAAGGAGGAAGCAAAGAACCTGCGACTTTGTACCTGACCCGAACACATCACTTGATGATGTGTATAGGCAACCATTCGTATATTTTGTGCCCTACTGTGTGTCAGTTACTGGGAATGTTCTCCTGGGTTATATATGGTGCTACCTTTATGGTGGCTGGCAATTCGATTCTATCCAATTCGAGAGTCCGCTCGTGACACTGGCATGCTAATATGGATGAATCACCGCATATTAAAAGCATGTAAGGATCCGCAAAGCTGGCTGACACAATGTGCGGGCCTCCGTCGGGGTCCTCGTCATTCGTCGATATGATCTGGATAAGTTGCAGTTCTATTCACACCAAAGGCCAAATCAGAATCCCAGAACCACGTTTTACATGAATCTATATGGGTAGAAAGAAGAGACGGTATTGAAAAATGGAATTGATTGGCTAGTCTAGGGTACAGACCACTATCATAGACCTTCACGTTGGTCTCGCAGACTTGTGCAATTCGTAGTCCATCCTGGAATGTTCCGAACTCTAATGTTGGGCATACTTCTGTTGTCTCGATGTCGGTGCCCTCTAGGGGTTCAAACTTCGTCCCCACCTTGTAAACAAGTGTTTCAGAAGTATTCGAGGCGAAGAGATATGTACTGTAATCCTCAGTTGCACCGATTTGTTCCTCATACCCTTTGCTGACTGAGGACGGGATCATGGATTGCCCCTTTTTAACTTGCTTTGAATGGACGGCCCAGAGTCGCTGGCAGTCCTTAAAATCAAACGTGGCGGAAACCCTTGGGCATATTGATGTGTTAAAAACTGTGACGGCACCCTCGACACCTCTTCCTGTTGTAGTCATTAATTCGAGTTCCGGTAGGACACCCTGGTGAAGCTTGAGCTTCTCAGGTACCATGGCTGGCCGCCCAAAAGCCATTTGACGGCATGGGCCGACATTTTGTAACCTATCATGTCTTCGGAACACATATTCGCCGGAAGGCCCGCGACCTATATTTCCAGAAGATGCCTTTCGGGGCGTGATTGGCGTAGCAGTAGATTCTCCATAGAGATCATCTTCGTCATCGTCATCTTCAGCGTTGTCCTCGGCGTCATCCCGCTCTAACTTGACCTCGGACTTCTGGGATAGTGATACTTTCTCGCCTTTCCGCTTATAACCCCAGAGCATCGCATCAGAGTCGAGCGAGCCAAGGAAAAATCGCCGATTGCCGACCTCCACTAGCGTCTCACAAGGCGCAGACGTAAACGGATACCCGTCCTTGCTCTGTATCCTTCGAACGGATAAACTGCTGATGCTCCGCCCTTCAGCTTTGAACGACAGTATCGCAAAGTCACCTGCGATAGTGACAATGAGAACGTCGCCGTTCTCGTTCGGAAGAGAAATTGCTAAACAAGACTCTAGGTTTAATTCAAGGTCGGATTGGTCAGTCATATTAAAGGCGGAATACTGTTGACCGTAGCTGTTAACAGCAACCGCAGACATCTTTCCAGCTTGGTCAACGTGAACGATCTCGTGCTCTCCCAAAAGCAGCGTCCCGCCGATGGGAGGAGGTAGCGCTATTGCCTTCCAAATATCAAATGGTAAGTTCTTCGCAGACATGATAGATGTCGAAGCCCGTTGATCCAAGTCTAGTGTGACTACAATGAAATGGGTCGGGTCTTTCCTCCTTTCTAGCATTCCCACAGAGCCCTGTTGCGGCTGGTAAACAATTCCAAAGGTTGGCTCACGATATTCGTGTAAGAACACAATATCTATGATACGCTCCACGGATTCATCAAGCTGCGACGCCGACAGAACAAATGATGGGTGGTATGGCGTGTCAGAAGGCTTTCCTTCGCCTGTACTGTCTTTCATTTCGACGTCCTTTTTTGTTTTTTCGGCGTCATCATCATCTTCCAGATCGTAGGTGAAAGAGTCGTTGTCCGGAATTTCAAGATCTTCGTCTTCAGTCTGTCTGAAAGGAAGTATAGCGACCAAGTCGTGATTAAACTTAAACGCGGCACATCTGCTTTTGGGATCAGAAATCAAATAATTGATTGGAAATTCCGGTGTTAGAGGGGACTTGAATTCATCTCCCTCGTAATAATGCAAACTGATAGTTGATATCGAGTGTGTAGCCGGATCCCATTCCAATAGTGAAAGCTTCGCAGAGTCGAACGAAACCAACAGGCAATCTCCACCACTTTTACTTGTCGGAATCCGAATTTTGACCATGGAGGTGACGCTCCCGTATAAATGGTACTGGGCCACTAGGTCTAACTTTGTGGTCTTTTCAATTGTCTCTCGTTGAAGGTGCATCCCACTCTCGACCGTGAATGAATCTTCATGATCGCGACCCTCGAATACGCGTCGATCGCTTCCACCTTCATCCTTCCCTTCGTCGAGCGCAAACTCGCCCTCTGCATCCTCATATTCAACCAGCCGGAAAATTTGAAGGAGCGATGTTTTGGCGACAATCAGATTTCGTTCTGTTGACGAAATGAAGTTCAATGCTAGGGCATTGTTGACCGCGGTTGGGTCCGTGATTTCAGTGTACACCTGCATGCTACCCATCTCCGTATATTATGCAAAAACTATTCGGTATTCGGAACTCTGTTAGCTTATTGGGATTGAGGTGGTATCGTATGCTCGTTCATGCCGTCGACCACCAAGAACCCGGGTTTGGCGCGTGTAGTTCGTCAGGTCAAGTGTGGTTCGGTTCTTGTTCTGGTCCAGGTTGAAGACGCCGCCAAGCGAATTTCGAAGCGGCTCAACAGCGCCAACCAGCTGGTTGCGAACATGCATCTGACTTTCCACTCCACTGGCCATTTAAATGTCTAGTTTCTACCTAGGTAGTTTCTGCATAAGAGATCATGGTAATATATCTCCCCAGCTTGCCCGGCCTAGCTTCCTCATTTTTATTTTATTTTTTTTTCAAAACATGACATTGGTGGGGCCAGGTCCCGCAATTTTTTGGTCGTGCTGGTACTCATGACTTTTCTACTGTCACTTCCAATAGCTTTTCCTCCGACAAGATGAACGGTGGGTAAGGTATATATACAACCGGTTGACTCGTACCACGGCTGGCCTGACAAGCTTGTATCTTTGGCGTGGTTTGGCGTAGCGGGGTTGTACGATGGAATGGGTCCATCGTCATCGTTCGGCAGACTGTGACGTCTGCGCGTCCTGTTCGTTTAAAGCATCCGTCCAGCCATGCAATGAACCGAACCTGATTTGAAACCCCCAACCACCTCCGACTTTCAAACAACCAAAAACAACCTTCGACTAGAGATATATCCTCCTGGCGACGATATACCCGATAGATCCCCCGTCAGATAATAATACGAGCTAGCTAGCTCTAACCATACGCCATGGCGTTGTTACAAACATCGCTAATCTGGGTCACTGGCCTCATCGCTCTCGCCATTTTGATCGTTGTCGCTATTACCTTCGTCGCCATATACAGTGCTCCTAGAGACCGCAGTCTATTCGTATCCATAGTCACCGTTCTTGCCCTTACATCATTACTCGCGACTGTCTGTCTCCTACCACTTGATATCGCACTTGTTTCGTCGACTACCGATAGTATTACTGGCACCAAGAAGAAATGGGCAACTCCGGACACAGTGGACAATATACTCTTGAGTCTTAAAGTGGTTTATTATCTATTGTATTCGCTGGATGCTTTGATGTGCCTTTTGGTTATACCATTTGCATACTTTTGGTAAGAATTCATGACCGGAATCCAAATGGCCAGGCGTGCTAAACGATTTCATATAGGTACGAAGAGTGGGATATCGACTCAACAGCAGGATCACGAATTCGAGGCGCTTTCAAATACACCACGGCTTTCATACTCCTTCTGCTCGTTCTATTCCTTGTCGGATTCTTCATACCCGTCGCTGCTCAAAGAACCGGCAAAGAACACTACGATCTCGACTTCTTCCGTAAACTACTTTTGGAAAACCGGGGTGAACGGGCCTTAACATTCATAGTCGGGGTATTGTTATGTCTCGGCACAGTGCTCTATGTTGTCTATACTGCACCAGGCCTTGCCCTTTTCCCAGTTTCCCTCATAAAATCGATTCCAGCCATTTCTATTACTTCAGCGGAGGAGGCCCGTGATGCTCTTGCAATTAACCGGGAGAGACAACGAATCATCGAAGCCAAGAATGCAGGAGGAAATGGTTTAAACAATAAAGACAGGAGGGAACTTGAGGCTTTGCAGCGAGAGGAGAGAACTTTGACTCGAAAACAGAGGCTTGCAGATGAAGGAAAGAACAAATGGTGGCTCAAGTTTCGGGCAGCACTAAGGCCGTTCAAATTGCTTCTCGGGCTTCTTCTCCTTGGGCTTTCGGCTTTACTTGTCGCATCGATGTTGATCACAGGGTATTTCCCCCAATACTCTCACTTCAGAGGTACCGAAGCTAACAGACAAAACAGTATCGACAAAATAAAATTCTCCAAATGTGGTGCAAGATGTGGCTACATTCTCACCGATGTCAACATCTTTAATCCAATCAATTGGATCTTTGTCAAAGCCTCCAAAGTATTCCCTGTCGACTATGTCATCGCTCTTCTTCTCGTGCTTTTCTTCTTCACCTCGACTGTCGTCGGGCTCGCTTTTATCGGCATTCGTTTCCTTTGGATTGTCATCTTCAAGATCCGCAGTGGTCACACAAAACCCCAGGCCTTGCTTATGGGCACAACACTACTCACACTCTCCGTCCTCGCAATCAACTATGGCCTGACAATGTTCGTGGCGCCACAGTACTCACACTTTGGTGGCCAAAAGTATTGTACATGGCCAATGAATGAGCCAGGTGTCGTCCGTGACTGCACGAATCATCCTGATCATCTAATTCCGTGCTCTGCCGGTGCCACCGGGCCCGCAGCAGATGTTTGTACCCCTACCGTGGTCTCAACTTTTATCAACAGGATTACTTTGAATTATCCGTTCTTTGGGATCTTTACATTTTGGGCACAATTTGGATTTATTGGGTTATTCATCATCACAGCTTTGACATCGTTAGTAAGGACCCCAAAGATGAACTTTGAGGACCAGCTAGCGGATGAAGACGAGGAGGAAGAGGAGAGCTTGTTGGGAGCAACCGGGAACAGATTTGCAGGTGCGTGGGAGGATGTTCGTGGAAGTACTAGGCATGGAAATAACTACACGAACAACTCTCATTGATCAGTAGTTCTTGTTCCCTTTCTCCGTTTTCCATTGCATCTTTCAGAGTTTCGTATTATTGGTTTGAGACATAGTTGAGGGTTTGCATGGGCTTGCTTTACGGTATGCATATTGAATGTGCGGCATTGATTTTTTTTCACAAAATTGGGTTCTTTTTTGGTGGTTGTCTCGGAATGCTTTATTGGTTTTTTCATTGCTATCGCTGGATGTACCTGGATCTGGTGTTTGCGGCTATCTAGGAATGGGATTTCACTTTTATCATATCATTACCATGAAATACGTTCAGCCTAATTCGCGTTCTCGGATTCAAGAACTATATCGATCAAAAAAGTTTGGTGACAAGGCTGACGTAGATCAGCGTATGTGTATCCTATAGAAGCCTAGATCGAGCTGCTGCGGATTTATAGACTTGACGGGCTAACTACAATCAACACACAATTTCCAACAAATTGGTGGAGTGTAGATATTTCCAAGTAACCTTTAGGAAGTTAACGAGGCGAGTCAGCGTTTTGACGTGGTTTGACGGCAAGCTTGTGGTTAAGGGTAGGATGTTACACCGGATCGTTTCATTAGGCAACTATGAATGCTTATTTATAACTATCGAGGTCTTCATATCCACAATGGCAGGGTAGATCGATCGTGCCACCTTCGCGCACGGGTTAGCGTAACTCAAGCGCTTGAGTCGACTTATCCTTCAATTCACCATGCATAATCCCATATGCATAGGTGAAACCTCGAATTAAGAATTTTTCATCTTCCCCTGGGTGTAGAACAAGGGGGTAAGTACTACCTAGGGGAACAGCAACCGAATCGCCTGCTTTTGTCGAAGAAACGCAACATCCAAGCAATCCCCCTTCCGTGACATAGAAACTCGACTCCGGATACGTAAAGTCCCATACTGGTTTCCCAAACAAAGTCCCATCGGCTTCCGAAGATTCGCTAGCAAGATCTTCAGGTACGTATTTGGCGAATATCTCGCCATCTAGCACTATCTTGAGGTATGCTACGAAACGATGAAGGAGAAGCTCCTCCTCAGCTGGGAGGCTTTTTTCATCCAACCCAAATGAAAATGTATTCCCCGCCGCATTTAGTAGGGCCTTTGTGAATGGGGTGGGTGATGAGGTCGCCTGTTCTATGATCTCTAGGATCACTCTCCAGGTTTGCTGTAGTTTCACAGCGCCTTCTTTAGAGCTCAGCATTGTGGTTCCGAAGTACATTTCGTTGTATGGTTGTGAGATCTTGATCGTGTCGGCGATGAACCCTTTCACTGATAAAATATTTTTAGTTTTATCAATACTCCAGACAGCTTTCGTGTCCCCGGCTGGTTTCCAAGGTACTCTGTTTCCGAACCTGAATGGATTCCTGAAGAGCATAGAAATGTTCCAAGCGGGTATCCATGAAGGACTCTCAACCCCAGCGAGATACAACAAAACATCTGTGTTTTCGAAGTTTATCAATGCGGCCTCTACAGAGTCTCGATAAACTTCAAGGACACTCTTGTCATAATCTGGTATCAAAAGCTCGGCACCCTTGGAAAACTTCATGAGGCCTCTCAGTCCATAAATTACATCTCTGGGATCCAAACTTCCGTAGTTGGATGCCAAATATAGCATCGAAAGCCAATTATCGGGGCGTTTGAGTTCAGTGGTGGTAGCAGCCCACCAGACGTTCGTCTTAGAGAATCCCCATCGCTTAGAGAAGTCGGTTTCCATAATTATATACCCTGCCACAATTTCGACAAGATCCCATGGGATAGTCTCATGGCCGCAATGTGCTGTTCGCTCTCTATTGGCGTTAACCTCTTGGATAACCCAGACACGAGTGAAATAGGGAATGGAATAAAACCAAGCTAAAGATTTCCATAGTTCTTCTGAGCTGAAATCGCACTCGTCTGGATCGGGAAGGGTCTCGCGGTGTTTGAACACGAATTCTGTGATGTTGTTCATTGCTTTGAGGTCCGCAACTGTTACTCTGAGTTCTCTGCAGAGGAAGTCTGATACTGCCCGGACGGCTTTGATCGCTGGGCCAGATTTGTGGTCTTCGGTGTCAGGACCAAGCCAGGAGATGACGGCTTGAGCATTCTCGTAGATTCTTTTCATTTGTTGAATTTGTTTTCCTTTCTCCCTGTTGTGCCCTTGGTCGATGCTAGATGTTTTTGATTACAGTTAATAATATTCTTTTGCTATATATTGCGGAAACTTACCAAATAATGTCGGCCCAGAGGAAACGTGATCGATCCGGATAGCGCAAGTGGTTGATAGCGGTCCAAAGACTTCGGGTCACATTTAACCGCCTTCCATCCACGAAGACGGGATTTTCCCGAACAGAATCGCCCCAGACATATGAAATAGCTTCATATGGAATAGTATTTTCCCAATCCGTTACATGAAGTTTGCAATAGATTGGCGTATCTTTCTCCCCGGGGAGAACTTCAACGACTCGAAATGCAGTCTCCTCTGGTAAGCGGAGGAAGACATAGTTCTCCGACGGAATCTCGTCAACATTCATAATGTGTTTATTTGGTGAGGGACACAGGCTTGTATCCCGTCTTGTAGGAATATTTAAATTAGAGAGGGACTGTGATATGAAGAGTTCTGAAATTTTGGATACGCAGTTTACTGAGGTATTGCGGACTACACCTAGATTAGCTAGTATCATCGGACTCAACCGCAAGGGCTATATATGCCTAATTAACTGAGGCTCTAATCCATGTGGCATAGACAGCAGGAAACTGGGAAGGATCACGACTCGGCTTGGAAGCGCCCTCTACGAATACTCCAGCCAATCACTTTCTCCTTCCGAGCCTAGCCAAACCCCGCTCGACATTGCCGTCGTCCCGCATTCAAGGGTAGTACCACATTTATATTTAACACTCACCCGGCGCTCTAGTACTGTAGTTCTATTGCCTATTTATACCCAATGAATGCCTCCTTGTTCAAGAATATCTTTTCAAGTAAATCTCAATACCATTTCATTCTAAGACCATCATATCGATTCTTTCATCATCATACAATTCAAGGAACCAAGTTTTCCACCACTGCCAAAATGTCCCCCCCAAGTTCAACGCAGAAATACAAACTCATTTACTTCGTTCCCGTCAAGAATCTTGATGCCACCAAAGCTGCAATTTTTGCCGCTGGGGCAGGGCGATATCCTGGACCCGGGAATTATACTGAATGCGCCTGGGTTTCTTTGGGAACTGGGCAATATAAACCTGGCAATAGCGCGAATCCAGCTATTGGAAAGATTGGAGCGCTCCAAAAAGTAGAAGAGGCTAGGGTTGAAACGCTGGTAATTGGTGAGCAGCTTACACGCAAAGTCGTGGAGGCGCTGAAAAGGTAAGTTGATGTAGGAATATGGCGCCTACATATCCATATTCGATTCATGGTTGTTGTAAACCGTTTGCACATTTTCAGTCTCATCTTGTTAACTTTGTGTGATTTTAAGCGCCCACCCATACGAGGAGCCCGCATACGATGTGGTCAAATTGGAAAACTTTTAGGGGGTCTTGGAGGCTAGGAAATCGAACATCCGGAAAAATGAATCCTGACTTAAATATACCAAGTGATTAATTGGGCCCACAAAATCTTACTCAGCAGTGTATAGCGATATGGCTACTTCACCTTGTTACGTTTTATACCTGTTACTGGCTTGCCAAGTTATGTATGCTTGGTTCAACAATATATCCAGAAAACTTTAGTTTTGAAAAATTTTTTATCTTATTTTTCGATTTAAATTACCATCTTCCTGCTATAATATTCAGAATCCCTTTTGATCTATTGACATATTAGCAAGCATTAGAATCCACGAACCTTGCATGCAGGTTAATAAAGGGATCCGCAAATAAGCCGTGTGGTGAATATCCCATATCTGTGCTGTGCTGTACAGGCATGCAGTCTCTTACACTCGTGCAGTACCAGTTTTGTTCTCGCTCTCAAGGTCCAAATTTCGTATCCAGCCGCCTGAACCGTCCCAAATCCAAGGCGGAGGGATCAAATCATGGGGCAATCATGCACCGCCCGTGCTCTAGGCAGTTAGGCAAAATCGATCTCGATCTCGAAACTGGGAAAAACAACAAAAGAATTCCGCTGCTGAGTTAAGTCAATTATCACTAGAATCATTTCTGCAAAAAGCTTCAGTTTTACGAGACTGAAGTTACATTGTATCGGATCATATGTTCTCATTTCAATATTCTCCAAAATGCCGCCGATAAATGTTTTCCTCGCCGGAGACGCTTCAGTTGATGTCTTGATTTACCCAGCCCGATCAGGCGAAAATTCATGGCATAAACATATGCTGAAGACTTGCAGACAAAGGAGCGGGGCTACGCTAATTTCGAAGTTCCTGAGCTATGTCGCTCACGATTACAACCTCAAAATCCATGAGCCAATACATGCCAGTCCAGTAAATATCCAACACGAATCAGTCAGATCAATTTTAGAATTCGAAGTACATGATGATAGCAACCCTCCTCATCTTACGCTGAGACTCAATCGTACCCAGCAGTTGGATTATCGATCTGTGTGGCAGTCTCCATGGCCTCTAGCCTCCTTTAGAACTATCGACGGTACCGAGAAGGACATTTTGGTTTTTCAGGATACAGAGGGCTCTTTCAGCAATTCTGACGACGCCATACATGTTTTGCAAAATTCTCGACCTGGAGTTCTTATTTATCACATGGCGCCTAGGCTAGCCCTTGGACGTATCTGGGAAACTATTCGGAATGGCGTATACATAGAAAGGGGCGTCCAGGACCCGGAAAGGCTTGTGGTGGTGGTAAGCGCGAACGATCTCCGTGCCGAAGGTATACAACTTTCACACGGACTATCGTGGGAGAAAACTTGCGAAGATTTTATCGAACAGCTTGGGTCAGTAGGCCGCCTCGTTTCTTTAGTAACGTGTGCCCATCTTGTGGTACTATTTAGCTGCGACGGGGTGATATATCATCGTGGAGGGCATTTAAACCAACCCATTTTATACTTCGATCCAAACTGTATTGAAGGAGAATTCTTGCGGCAGAATTTGGGAGAGGTTCCCGGGATAAAGGAGGCCTTCATCGCGGGTATGGTTACGCATCTTAATGGGTCAGTGAGGGATCTAGAAGAGGCCATTGAACTGGCACTTCTATCCTCTAGGCGTCTAGCGTCCTCGGGTCTTGTTCGAGGCCTAAAGTCTACAGACAAACCAGAACACCAAGTTTCTTATATTATGAGCCCCTTGGTCGCATCCGAAAATCCGATCTTCAAGTTATCAATCCCTTCAGATATTATTGGTAGCGGTTCAGATCAATATTGGTCAATTCTAGACCGAATGGTTGGCGATCCAGCCCAAGTGGCCCGGGGCGTCGTTAAAAGGGGGATTACGTCTTCCGGATCAAGTCGAATACCCACGGCACGATTTGGGCGACTCGTCCTAGTTGACCGTCACGAAATCGAATCTTTTCGAATCATATCTAACGTTCTGAGGGATTATATCGATCTTCCACAAACGAGGCCTATTAGCATAGCATTATTCGGGCCAAGGGGTGCCGGAAGGTCATATGCCGCCATCGAAATGGGCAGAGCATTGTTAAACGGACAAAAGATTTCCAAATTTCGTATGGACCTTACCCAAATCTCAACTCCAACAGAGTTGATCCCGATATTTCACTCAATACGCGATTGTAATCTGGAGGGTGGTTTTCCGTTAGTTTATATCAATGGATTCGACACTTTGGTACCGGGATCCTCTCTTCCCTGGCTGTTTCACCTATTGACACCGATGCTCCACGGGCGATTCGTAGATAACGGCGAGAGTCGACCTATTGGGCGAGCAATTTTCTTCCTCGGTTCAATCAACTTCAAAACCTACCAAAAGTTCCAGAACCAGCTTGGTGGAAGTTCTCGTGGTCTGACGCCCCCACGGTTCGAAGAGTTTTTAGGATGCCTTCATGGATACGTCAACATGCTAGGACCTGATTGCGTCGGGGAGCATGACAGGTTATATCCTGTTCGCCGGGCTGTCATTCTCCGAGAACTTCTCGAGAAAAGAGAGCCTAAGCTGAAAGTCGATGGGAAAATATCAATTGATGAGAGTGTTCTCGATGGGTTGTTACTTGTCCCTTCTTACAAACAGGGCATACGGTCCTTAAAGTCCATTATTGCTATGAGCAGACTCAATGGAGCTCATCAGTTTGAGAGATCTGCCTTACCACCTGCTGGTCAACTAGACCTTCATGTCAATAGTGATGAGTTCTTGAGATATCTTGACGGGAAGGTTCTTGCCGAGTCCATTAGGGAGCACCTTGCGCAAAATATTCACGGAGAATATCTTAGAAAGAGATTCTCTATGGGAATGAGCGACGAAGATCGGAAAAGGCCAGGACACCAGCCTTGGGATCAACTTTCCGAAGAGTTTAGAGAATCTGCTAGAGCACATGCAGATAATATACCCCGCAAATTGAGGCTTGTTTCATGTTTTCTTGCTGAGAAGCAAGATCATATGCACCGCGAGCCGGTTGAGAAATTCAGCTCTGGTGAAATCGAAGTTCTGGCGAAGCACGAGCACGATAGATGGAATGCCGAACGACTACAAAAACAGTGGACAAAATCTTCGAAGACGGATCCGACTGTTCGAACTAGCTCTTTCCTAGTTGCTTGGAGTGATCTCGCAACAGAGTGGCAAGACGTTGATCGGGAGTTAGTAGCATCTTACCCAAACATTCTACCTGAAGATTACCAGATATACCGTATGGGAGGTATTAGATAACCCCGAATACATGTACGTACGCATTCGTGAACAATCTTTTCATACAATTATAACACAACATTAACATATTCTTATTATATATAGTATATTATACATTTATATATTCCTGATACATACCCAATTGGAATTTGTCTTCTTTTAACGGTCTCTAGAATAAGAATAAATTAGAAAGAACCGTGGACCTGCCAGCTGGAGCTTCAGAACAATGGCAAGATGTTTCCGCCGATTGTAAAAACTCAGCTGAAAGCCGTATAACCCCGCTTGGTGGGCTCAGCCCCCATCTTGAAACTAGACTAATTCCATCACATATATAAAAACACCACCTGTACATGTTTAACGTTTAGATCCAAAACTCCAGCCGATGCGCATAGATACCAAACTAATATCATAAAATCTTCCCCGATACTTTCTTATTGTAATCCCTTTCACTCTTGATTGTCCAAATAACCCATGAAATGACAACAGCTGTCGTTAACGGAACCGTGATTGCAAAGTACATCCAAATATGCTTTGACACCACGATAGACCCATCTGCTTCCCAATTAAACATTGACATACTAAAAACCGCCTTTGTTCATTAGATATCAGCTGGGTTGCCTGTGGTATGGCCTCTAGGAAACGAAATAAGCCCGTCAAGCTTGGGTATACTTACGGCGACAAAAGTCCCCGGTAAAAATATTAAGGTAATAATCGCTATTGTTCTCATGAACGAACTATCTTTCCGAGCCGCGGTTGCTGCAAATTCTGAGTTTTTTGCAATCATGATGCTTATTTGACTATCAATCTAGAGGAACGGTAGGATTAATGTCTAAGATATGCTGATAAGGGGTCGTAAATGGGTAAAGGAGCGTACCATTCCATGTTGAAACTTGAGTTTTCCCGGTATTGTATCTAAATCGTGTTTTAATGTCCCGGACAGATCATTCTGGGTTTTGACTTGTTGGCGAAGCTTGTGTGAATATGTTGCTACCTCGTCCTTGCTTGCACTTCTTTCAATAACTTGAAAACATTGTAACAACTTTGCAGCAAGGTCTTGTTCAAATGACCACCGTCTATATAGCGTTAAGTGCAGTTTCTCTAATTGAAATAGCACACTCCTCATACTCTCAAGACCTTTAGTCTTTCCGCCAGTGAGTTTATCGTCTTGAGCAAGTATCCTTTCGCTGAGAGAGTTGACTTGATCCCGGGTTTCTTGCACTTGCCACTGTAGAAGACATGCAGGGAGAAACATAAAATCTGGTGGTAGTGGTGCTGAAAAGTCGGATGGAAATTGGATGTTACAAATCAAGTTTTCCAGGTCAATTCCCTGGTCAGTAAAGAGTATGCATCCCCAGTCCGCATCGGGTTTGTTACGGCAATTGTTAAGTTCTGTGAGGGCTAGGCTGAAGTATGGGAGATCGTCTTTCGGTGTCTGAACTATGAAGCCTATCATCCGACATATTAACTACCCAGGTTGTCCGGCGCCATACTGCATATGCAAACGAAGGACAACAAGGCAGACTTACTTGTATGATTATCCGTTTCTACAACAGCTGAACCGGTGGTTCCTTTCTCAAGAAAATACAGGAACTCATCCCCAATCCAATGAGCTTCTTTCGCTGCCTTGAGAATTCCTGCCTGCTTAAAGAGTCCAGCTCTATCCGACGTTGCACTTTGAACAAGTCTGTCTTACAATTTAGTAATTATTCTGGATATCGGATGAAGCTGCGCCGCACGAGTTCGGATAGCTCTTGTATGCATGTAAACTTACAGGACCCGGAAACGATTTTTTTCCATATTTGTTCTTCTATCTCTCTATTAGAAACAAATGGCAACAGTCAGCTCTGGATATCCATTATATTCCGCGGTGTTTGCTAAATTTTTCCACATACAGTTGGTGTAGATTTTATGAATTCAATCGCCGTTTTCGCATCGAGTCTATCCCAATTGATTGGCTCACGGATTTTCCATTGTGATCTCTTTATGGTAGTTTCCCCAAAGTTAGAAACCAATATAGTAACCAAAAACGTAATTGATTCTGAAGTAGAACGTTTCCAAGTTGATACCTCAATGACCATAGCACTGGTTATGAACCCCCTGATAGTTACAGCTGCACTCATGGTTGTCCTGCTCGGGTATTTCAGCCCGATTAATTGTGGGTTTTGGAGTTAAGGATCCACGATTCGAAACTGGCACACTTCTTGGAAGTTGAAAAACCATGCACTGAGGTTTAGGTCGGTTGGTTTTCGTAGTTTAGATCGGCCGGTGTCCCTGAAATATATATATATATAGTTGCATTAATTGTTCGGATGGAACGGTCGGCTGCTGTGCGGGCGGACTATGATGTCTTGTCTTGATTTCGATGTTTAAGGATTAAGTATAATACTAGCTAGATCAGGTTTAAATTCCCTAGTTTCCGCAGTGGGGCCTTCGCTTTATATGAATACCAAAGCTAAAGTATATAGGGCGATTATAGTGATATCAATATTGCCTCCTGTCTGGTTCGATTCAGGGAAGCGCTGAACCCTTTTCAGGTCGGCGTTAAATTAACACAGAATATGCGGGTGCTTGAGCAAACAAGGCTTAATCAACATCCTGCAACTCCCAATGCCAAAAATACGATGTGCCAATCATTTTTTTGGTAGGCAACCTAGGTTATCATATCAGCTACATCTTAACCCCTGATGAGAAAAAGTGAAGGATCGTGTGTCGGTCCGTGCCGTCGGGGTTTAATGCTACCAATATATACTTTGCCTCTTCTAGTACCTAAAGTAGGTGGGAAGCTTCAAAGTCTAGATCAAATTGTAAGAACCTCGGTTCTATCAACCAAATGCGCAGTGGTTGTACTACGGTTAATCGAGGTAACTAGACAAGGCATACCCCGAGACAAACGTGATGTCCAACTATAGTACTAGCGCCCGTCATGGAGACGTCGATAACATCCGTATGACCCTGTACAGTATTCGCGCTCCTATCGACTCATGTGCGCATACTGTACAGCTGTTCAATCAATCGGGATATAGAGCTTCCAAGTTTATATAAACCCGGCAAAGCCACCAACCCCTAGGCCTGCACACTCAGCGATCGATACCGTTGCCATCATCGTGATACTTACTATACATCTACAAAAGCGAGGACAGATTCGTCAAATACCACATTCTGACATGTCCGCCCCTATATCGGCTCTCGATGCACAAACGTCGCAGGCCCTTGCACAAAACACAATTCCCGCAGCCCCTGCTCCACCGCTTGACCCAGCAATTCGCGAATTTGTTGCACAAGAGCTCTACAAGAGATATAAACTGATCCGCGCTTCTATGGATCCAGACAATGAACCTGCAAAATCGAAAGATGCATCCCTTCAAGAAAATTGGGAATCCCTACCAGAACATTTGAAAGCCTCCACTAGGGCACAAGCGGAAGATATCCCCAGAAAGCTCGAATTAATTGGTTATCAGATGTCCAAAGCGAATGATGGAACTACGGATGGGCTCCGGCTTGTTGAGAAATTTACGCCGGAGCAATTAGAATACCTTGGAGAAGTTGAACACGATCGATGGGTTTCTGAAAGAATCAAGAGCGGATGGCAAGCAGCAGGACAACGTGACTCTTCTTCCCAGAAGACGCCATTTTTCACACCATATGCAGAACTAGAGCAGAAATGGAAAGATGTAGATAAGTTTATGGTGGAGGGGATTTTCGAGATTCTAGAGTTGTCGGGGTATAGAGTTTTCAGGAAGAATTAAGGGCGCTCACCTGGTCTCGTAAACCAGACAACACACGGAGTTCACCGCTCACCTGTGTCTTGGCAGCCAGGGTTACACACACCATCTGAATGGCCGATTACAGTTTGTTTGAATTCTGTGTTGTTGACGACTATTGTTTTTGTTATGTTTTATGCACAGACTTTTTTACGAGACTGTGTTTTAGTCTGTTGGGCATTAGATGGTATTTAGTATTTGTAGTTTAGATTAGAAAACTAGGACATCTAATTTCTTAACTTTGTCAATCAAGGCAGTTGATTTGGTTGAGAGCTTAAGTATCTGATCTTTTTGCATTGGTATGGATATTGTCAAGTGTTGCAAGCGCAGCTGAAGTCTCGCGAATTCGCTCTCGTCGAGTTATTCAGCCAAAAGATATGTATATCTAGATACGGTGGTTGGCGACAGTTATAGCAGAGCAACTGCAATCTCTATTTTTAATGAATAGATTCAGGGTTTCATAAAAAATAACATTCATGCTACCGAAATATATATATAAAGCTAGCTATGTAGAGTGCAATGGTAAGTTAAGTTAAGTACCTCCGCTTGATTTGTCCTTTAGTATATAAATTTCCAATTTAAACGAAAAAACATGACCGTTTGATTGCAATATATTCCCATCCGCCATTCGCCCAGACTCAGCCCATCATCAGTATCTGTTATTGTACCCGTTGTTGTTTCCATCATAATCGTCATCGTCATTATTGTCGTCATAGTTGTCGTCGTCGTCGTCGTTATCTTGCTGCCATTTACCCTGAGGCTGCACTGGTCTGGGGCCAGTGCTATTACCGACCGGTCGCCCAGTTGGGGGTCCCGTTGGTCTCCCAGTTGGAGGCCCAGTAGGTCGGCCGGTTGGGGGTCCTCCTGGCCGTCCAGTAGGTCGGCCGGTTGGAGGTCCCGATGGTCGACCAGACGAAGATCCCGTTGGCATCTTCCCAAATGCATGCAAGAACTCTGGAAGGACCTTAATATAATAGTCTGTAATGGGTGTATTCTCATCCACAGCAAGGTTCATGGTAATATCCTTTTCCCTCAAATATTGCGAGAAGGGAGTAGAGGCGTGCTCGCCGGGGAAAGACCAGAAGCCCTTATCCATATCGAGGGAACATCGGTAGTTATAAGTGCCATTGGGACTGCAGTTTATGTAAAGCTGCAGGCCAGCAGCTTGAGCAGCTTGATAAGCTACGTTTCCGAGGGTTCTAGTATGAGCTTCCCCAAGGCTGTCCCATTCAGCAATCAAAAGTTGAACGACGCCACCCTTGCGCCACTCGTTACCTCTCTTGAGAACTGCGGGGCCCTTTGGGTCTGGAGAATATGTGGTGGTGACGAGACGGGAGATGACTGGAGCGTAGTTTACGCTGCCACCATCTTCGTCATCATTTGGATAATCGTCGTTTCCGTCGTTATCGTAGTTGTCGTTGTCATAGTCGTTGTTTCCGTAATTTTGGTTATCGTAGTCATCATCGTATTGGTTCTGGTTCCAGTTCGACATTGTGATGAACTGTCTGCGCTAATTGATAGATTTCCGTGTAGGAGGGTTTAATAAAAGATTAAAGCTAAGAGACTTTGAGTTTGACTCAAAATTCAGCAGATTTAGACTTGAAAATTGAAGGCAGTGAGGATTCAGTAACTTGATGAGTACTGTTGTTGATCGTATTGAGGATGATGCTATTGAATTAATTCGAGGTGTCAGGGAAAATGCCATGTATTTATGCTTTCGCCGAAGCCTATAGTCATCAATACTCGATTCCAAATTTTCTTAAGTTCAACATTCAACCCACACTTTGGTGAAGTTTGCTAACCAGAATCTATGTCGTCCACGGCTTCACCGATGCGTGCACTCATGCGCGTGACAGATTGCGATATATTCATTCCTGTCGAGCGACTCCGACCAGCAGCACGCCTTAAACTTTACATAGCTATTGGCACTACCCAGTTTATTCAAAAGCTATGGTATCTCATGTTTTTTCGCTATTATAGTGACTTGCTGCGCCTTGAAGTCCAGATATCCGAAGCTGAAAATGTCTATATTAAAACCACATAATATATTCAGTCGCCATCGCGATCACCTGGTAGAGTGCTCTTCGATACCTTGTTCAGCTATGTTTGAATAGGGCACCACGGTCAAGTCGCATTCGGAGCAGATGCAGAAATTGGTGGTAAAACTTGCACGCCAGACGCGGGTGGTTAAAACCCGGGCCCGTTACCGCTTGTTATTTCTCTGGCATGCATATATAACTCGGTTGTAAACTCTGTAAGGGTATTTTTGATAATTTGACGGGTGCCCCGCCTATCCCGTCCGCCTTATTTCGGCACGACAGGCACTTGCTTATTTAGTGGGAGCTTGTGGGAGACTTCGGGATCGCATTCGCAGTATTTACATAGCCAGTACTAGTCGTCGTCGCAAACCCCGAAATCTTAAGTGGCGCCGAACTGCATATGCGAACCCAAAGTTGTACAAGGATTATCAAGAAAACGTCGTATGCCTAAATCTGCAACGTGCAGCAACGGTGAATGTAACTGGACGCAACAAATTACATATGTGAACTTATCGAATTCCCTTCACGACTTGTGTCATGAGGGCGGGGAAGCTTCGAAGGCGAATTTAATAGAATTCAGTGCTTATGCGTAGGGATATGGATAGCTCGCCGTCGTTTACTATCAAATCATCCCCCTTGATCACTATGACTAGTACTATAATACTAGTGCACTCGGCGATATGAAATATCTGTTATATATCAATGCAACGGTGCGGAGCCTTAATCATGTATAGGTGTGGCCGTAAGGCTGAGCTAGGCTAATAGTACTACAATCGAACGGGTTCATTAAATAAAGGCGGCGATACAAGCCTACCGAATTTGCATAGAGAACATACCATTTTCATTTCATGCATAGCCCAATTCAGCTGTATTTTCTAAATTTATTTTTCCATACGTAGCCGCTACATCCGTGGTACAAGGTGGTTGCATATTCTCGCTTTCCATATGCAGGTGTGTCGGATCCGGTGTAAACGATTCGTTTCTCTCGACCCCGCCTTCCGAATTAGGTAGCAGATAACGGTATAAACCAATATAATGTCGATATGTTATTAATACTTCAGATGCTTTTGGAAGTAGTTCCATGCTTTCGCGTGAAAGTCGCAGTCGGTATGCAGATGTTCTCATAGTCTTTTTCTTGATCCTATGTTGGATTCAAGAATTCTTTGTCTGTACGTTATTTGCGAATATCGAATGGCTTGTTGGCGGTCAGTCCATACAGAACGGTTACATACGGCCTATACCTAGCAATAAATCGTGCTTGCATCTTCTTCTTATATGTAGATGTAGAAGCCAGCCCGTTGTTATAACTGTTTCGGGCAGGCCGAGGGAGGTCTAGATCGATAGTTGCACGGACGAGTAGATATTCAAATTCATCCACCAGATATCTGAAATTGAATCAGAAGACTAGACCCAGCTGGATCCGTGATTATACATGGCGTATTGATATTAAGTTCAGGACGTCATGCTCATTGGATTTGTTCTGAGACGGCAGGCCGACAGAATATCCGCATGGGTTTTGGCCTACCGCGATGGCGAGCAGATAGCGGGGATCCGGAAGGTCCTATCGTTCCGTACGCGCACTGCAGCCCTTATCCAGTCCAGTGTCAAGTTTGCGAAGTACTGTGCGCATGTGCCCTGTCTTTTTGCAATGTCGAAGTTAGCCAGGCCTATTGGCTGAACGGACGAATGGTGTAATTTCTTTGAAGGATAGCTGGACTATGGCCGTATGATAGCCCGTCAGCCGGGCCATGGGCTCTAGCAATTAGACTGTAAGTGAAATTGATAGCGCAACAAATCAACACGTTAACATGGCAGACATCGATGCACGATGCCTATAGCCAAATTCATAAATTTATAAATAGGCCACTGACTTGCCCCGTAGTGTATCGTACCTCATCCAACGGCTTCAGCATCTAATTCACTAAGTCTTATAACTACTCTACTGCCATCCATCCATCACTTCGCAAGAAAAGCTGAAACACTAGAGCTACCAGAGGGCTGATTCGCAACTATATTCATATTTGTGCTCTCTAGCTTCATAGCTCTCCACTACGCGTTCACTAGTCCTTGGCCTTTGGTAACTATTGCCACTAATTTGTTCAAGAAATATCATTCTTGTGCGTGGTATGTTTCTGATCCTTCACCTGAAACATATCAAATATTCAAAAGTTTTGGTACCATTCGAAAACCAAAGCTTTTCAATGCAATTATTTCATGGGCTAATCATCATTGAAAGTATACCACGTAATATAGTACCTCGTCAATTGATCGATCAATCATCCACTGGGGCTCTTCGAAAACCTAGATATTAGTGTATCTGAACAGAAGGTACGTGCGCGTGCCTCTAAAGTACCCGATATTTTGATAATCCTACTTTAAGCTAAAGTTTCGGAAGTTTTAGATCGATTAATATTAATCGCATATCTTTAATTTCCCAAAAGTCAACATGACTACACAGTGGAAAGGGGCCGCCACCTACGATGACGATGAGAATGTAGCTGACGGGTACAGCTACCAACAAAAGTCAAAAATTGTTGAATCTGACCCATTTCAGGGCGGGTATGACGACGAAGAAGGAAAAGAAGAAGAGGGATATGATGACAATCAGGCGGAATATTCTGAAGGGGAAACACAGTATGGACAAGAAAACTATGAAGATCGTGAGCAAGACTTCAATCAAGAAGGGGGCGAAGCCTATGAACAAGAGGGCGAGGGGGAGCAGGATTATGATCAAGATACTGAACAGGAGTATGACCAAGAAGGACAACAAAATTATAACCAAGCGGAAGAACAGGATTATGATCAAGAGGCGCAATACGATAACAACGAAGAATCAGAAGATATAAACGAGGGTGAAGACTACGGCGACCAAGAGGGCGTATACGACAAAGCTGAGGCAGGGGATGACGAAGAAGCAGAAGAATATGACGATGGAGAGCCCCAGGCTGAAGACACAGGCTATGATCAAGACCAAGATCAAGACTATCAAGAGAACGGAGAAACGAACTATGCCGGTGAGGAAGATGAGGAAGGGAATGTTGAAGATCCGTTGGTGTTGAGGGACCAGGGACGAGATAACTCTACGAGATATATAGTTTGTGGTACCGACTTGCCTCCTCCTCCAGGCTCACGATTCAAACGCGAGGTCAAAGATCTTCCAAAGGATACAACCAGCGGTATTCTGTGGCCCCATTCGAAAAGTTTCGGATGGACCATCAAAAATTACCCTATCGCAACGGAAAATGACTCAAACGCTCAATATCAAGTAACTAGGGCGGTTACAGACGCCTTCCGGGAATGGGGACATTGGACTAACTTCAAGTTTACGGAAGGCGGCGATGATATCGTCATCAGCTGGGAGCCCAATGTCGAACATAGGTTTATTCGGTTTCAAGATCGCGAGCATATGAATTGCCCATTTCGCTGGGATGGGAAAATGCGAAGCTCCGAAAACGTTGATGCTGGGTCAAATAGAATATTTGCCCATGCCTTCTATCCCCCCAAAGTTTCCGCGGGAGAGATTCACCGAGGAGAAATTCATGTAAACGACTCCGACAGACTTCTCTGGGATTACGACTTAACCTGTGCAATTATACTCCACGAGTTAGGCCATACTTTTGGACTAACGCACTCTAGCGACAAGGATGCCGTCATGTGGGATTCGCACGATACGGAAGGGGGCAATCCAAAACATAAACTTCGGTCTAATGATATTGCTAGGTTCCAAGACGCCTACGGGGACGCCAGGTCAGAGTGGATGCAGATACTTGGTGATAATGAGTCATCGGGGATTGCTGATATGGTTATTCTCAATGACCATCTGATCAGGCGTGATGATGATGGTTCTATCCATGCGCTGGATCTATTCAGAGCGTTAATTCAGCCCCATGTCGCATGGAAAACTATAGATCGAAATCAAGCTACTGCACAAATCGCTGCCGGTGAACTTGGTCTTTTTCAACGGCACAAGAAAGGGCAAATTTATAGACCCAAAAAATTCGATTACTCGAGCGAAGAGTGGTACGAGCTTGACCCCGGCCTTGGCGATTCTGATATTGCAATAAGCAAATCTGGAAGCAGTAGAAGCCCAAGAACTGCCTACGTGTATCAGCTCCATCAGAACGGCCAGATATGGAGGCTTCCCATTAATCTTACGACCAATAGCTGGAAACACACGGTGTCCGAGGAACCAGGGTCATGGCAGCTGATCAAAAACGATTTTAACGAAGCGAACGAGCCGGATGATAACAAAAAATCCAAACCAAAGCATATCGTCGCAACGGGCGAGAAGATATTTGCTCTTGGGGAAGCTGGAGACATAATGATGTATCTGGATGAGAGTACAACTCCTCCTGGCGTGGAATGGAACGCAAACTTCGGTGACCGCAGCGGACTCTCAAATCTTCGAGCTGGAAAGTCTGGTCTGTTTTCTTTGTCGGAGGATAAAGAGTTGATAGGAATCGGAGAGACGCCTGGTAGTGAATGGGTAACCTATCATACTAACGTTGACGCCTTCGCTTGTGAGCAGGATTTATATATCGCGAGTGGCGGAAAAGTCCTTTGGCATGCCCCGACTAGCAAGCGTTCAGAACCTTGGATTGATCTTTTGTTCACCCATTTTACTCCTGTACAAATGATTTCTGGTTATGACACTGTTGTAATCCGTGACAAAACCAGAATCTGCATCCTGAAGACTTGATCTACATTATACACGTACGTATTTACTACTCCTGCACCAATACAAGTCAATTAACTATTGGCAAGTTTGGTCGGAGGCGCATGGAAACATCTGCTATTTTCAAACGCTGACTTTTCATTCCTTTTTCTCGCAAATTGCAAGTAATTTTGTGCTTAAAGCTAAATTTGTATTTAGTTATCTGTTTTTTGTTTGTTTTTTGAAATTGTTGATGGAATATTCTTTGAATTTATGTTATCAGTTTATTAGGATCTAATCAAAGTGCAATTAACCCATCTAAGCTAGCACGGTTTTAGTCTATCTCAGAGGTTTTTACAAATATTTACAAGAATATTTGGGACAGACAACTTGTTGGTAAGCTAGATAATACATGTACCTCGTAGAAGGCCGTAGGATCTAGGATTAGGCTGATGCCTTCCTAGAAATGATAGCCGGTCCCTCTAGGTTTTGGCTCCGTCAAATCACTGCCACGATCAAGTCTTGAATACAGCTACAGTTCTTCGGGTCGTGTTCGCAATTGCGAGCAGCCAGAAAGTATTTTATTTAGCTAGTTCTAGGTCTTCAACGCTGGAAAAATTCCTCTGAGACATAAAACCAGGTACCAAGCTTCAATGCCTATGCCTGTCTATTTGATATAGCACTAAGGGCTTCATTAAGCCTAGGCCTACAGACAAGATTTGTTATTTAGTTTATAGAACACACCCTCCCGTCCTCAGAAGCTAGAAGAAGCCGGGTGCTGTCATAAATTCTATTTGTCAACGATGCCACTAACCTACTAATAATACCTACCATGTTGCTAAATAGCCTCTATTTAATAACAAGTAACAAGTGTTAACTTTTCTATCATATGATCGTTTCATCTCTTCTTATTTCATGAATTTGTCTCTGAAAGATCTTAAGCCAGATGTTATAAATATAAGCTTCCCATAAAATTACCACACATGCTAGGCTCCGTATGTGTTGGGTAGTGCAGAGACCAGCACGCTTTGGTTGACGTTTGTGATACCTCACTTGTGCGACCTACGCAATTACACAATAGAAGTCTGTTAAATTGGTTTGCCTTGTACCGGGCCTCTGATCCCTGGCTAGTCTGTAGTATATGCATATATATGTCTAAGTACTAGTAGGTAATTCGATTAATTGACTTCAAAAATAGCTATCAGAAAAGCTTCCTAGATGTCTCTAGTAGTTCTATTCATGCTATGCTTTAGATTCAAAAAGTCGACGATATTGATAATTGCAAACTGGAAACTGACAAATCGAACTAGCCAGCGCTCTAGAACGTTTAATTTGTATATAGTCATATATCAGGATTTAGAAAACAACTTGGAAATTGAATACATAAGTATCTATGAAGTGTTGGAACTCCAACATAACGTGGTGAAGGTGGTATTAGCACGCGCGAGATTTGTGATCATCGGGTTTTCCATACAAAACTCACGTTCTTTAACGCTGAAGAACGTGGGTGAATGTTGGATCTACAAACTTCAATACCTCACGTCGTACCCAACCGCTCACTGGTTTACAAATACCACAATCTTAAGAGTGTCAAAAAAAAAAAAAAGAAACTTGCACGTTCGTCTTCTAAAAATACATGGTATCCGTATGTGGTAAAGTTGATTTATAAAAGCAATTACATTATACACTAGAATAGAGGATGTGGAAAAAAGGGTGCAGGTTCGATCAGAAAGAACGAGCCAGTTGTGAACAAGAAAAGAACAACGATCCGAACAGGGAGCAACTCCTCATTAGTTGGCGTAAAGGGTTGGTAAAAGTGCTAGGGGCGGTAATTGATAGTGCACAACAGGTTGGACGATGAAAACGGAAACAATGATCCGGTCAGGGAGGAAAGTTGGATCACAGGTAAAGAGAATACCACTGCTTCTTGACTAAGTACCTAGTTTACACCTGTGTCTAATACATACTGCACCCCCCCTCCTGTCATTAGCTTCCTCTACCCCTCGTTTCCGTAAAGTAAAAATTATGGTTTTTTGAGAAAATAAACAATATCGTGAAGAGAATATGTTCTTTCTCCGCAAGAACATGTAAAAAAAAAAAGAGGAATTAGGTCCCTGAAGGGATGTGCGAAAAGAGATGGTTGGGGGAAAGCTACGGAGGGGTTTCCCGAGAGGTTATTCGTGAAAATTTACTGGAAAAACAAAGAAAGGAAGTGAAGAAACTTTTCCTGGTCTCAAGTAATCTTACGAAGCAACCTTGAAAGAAGGCATATCGGGGGAAAATCCCTTCTTGATAGTGTCCGTGGTGATATATTCAGGGAAGTCGAAAGAATCGTCAAGCTTCTGGATAGTGATAGTACCATCGCTGAGATAAGAGACCATACCCGTGAATGTGGTATCAGTAGGACGCTTGAAGTAGTCGCAGGTGCCACCACCTCCCTTTCCGGTGCCGGGGTTCCCTTGAGCGCTGTGAAGAGTCGAAGTCATGTATTCGCAAGCTGGAGCCTGTGGATATAGAACCTCCCAGATATCGAATTCACCGCAACCAGAATCCCAACAGGACCAGTTCTTGTCAGCAGGGTATTGTTGAGTACGTCCAATCAAAGAGTTCAAAGACCAGATAGCGGGCATGTTGGAGTTGCCATAGATGTTGCTGTCATCAGTGTGACCAGGTGGCATGGTAAATTTGAAAACGAAAACCTTGTTATCGCCATCCCATCCGCCTATATTAAGATTGGATTAGTATTAAGGAAGAAGGGGTGAAAAGACAAAACAACAGGTAGAGTCTGTCCAACTTACGATAGCAAACATCGTCACCATAAGCAAAACCGCAGCTTCCGTCACATGTTTGGTTGGTCCAGATCGAGAATTCCTCATTGACACCGAAGAGGGTGTCATCGGCGAGAATCTGAGGTGTGGCGGAGCCATCCTTTCCATCGGCAGACATATGCGAAAGGGAATTGCCGAAACAGCCGGTCCATTTTCCAGAGCCTACGCCACCCTTGTTGTTCAAGAAAGTGACACCTTCGAGGATCTGCTTGCCAGAGTCGTAGAACCCAGCCCTCTTCCAGAGGTCACCACTCGCTGGCTTCTTTGGCTTCCTGCTCTTTCCGTGAGCCTTGTAGGCGTTAGCGACAACGGCTGACGGGGCAACGACCTTAGAGGTGGTGGTGGTGGTTGGGGCTGGTGCGTCGACGTATTGCGTGAGAGTAACGACCTCTTCGACGACCTCCGTCTTCACATTCAACTTTCTCTTTTGGTGATGAGCATGTTCGAATCGGCGATGCTTCTGTGGCGCTTCCTCACGCTTCTGATAACCTTCTGGGATGTCATCCTCTTCATCGTCTGGAGTGTTGTCGATGTAATATGCCGCAAAGTTGTACAGCTTAAGAGGGCCTCTAAGGTGGAAAGTGATCTTGAGGGGGAAACGTTAGTACCACAAAACTCCTAGGGTAGAATCGCAGAAACTGTAACTGACCTGCTCGTTGAGAGGCGCCAATGGACCGCTGTAGGTTCGCTCTGCATAATCGACGGAGCAAGAACCACTGTTATCCGACATAATGCTTGGGGTCTTGAAGGTACCAGAGCACCCAACATTGGTGTACTGCATTTTTGTGACCTCGTTACAGTACCAGACATTATTAATGACTTGCTTCGCTTCGCTCACCCGGCCCATGGCCAAGATGGCACCCAAAAGGACCGTTTTCCCGAACGGCATCGTGTCTTGAAGTTGGTAAAATGAACAGGTTAGTCGGTTTGAATATCGCTTAAAACTCGAGGGTATCGAAATCAATAAATTGCAAAACTGGTAATGAGCGTGGTCGGACTATAAGGTCCGCACGAAAAAGAATGACTATGAAAAAGTTGAAGAAATTCGTAAAGTGTGTTAAAGAACACAATACATGTCGCAAGATATGCGGAGAGAAGAAAAGGGAAAAGGTAGAGCAGAGGGGATTTGGCTAGTAATGAAGGCTCGACTTGGTCGGCAGAAAAACATGCATGTGTGGTGGAAAATTCGAAAAGGGGTGAGCCACCCTAGTCAACCAGAAACAGGCCATCGCTGGAAGTTGCTCCAGAGAGAAAAAGTAAAACATCGAAGAGATCCCTGCTTGGTCTCTCTTGTCCACCCAAACGAGCCGGTAGGCCACTGAAAGAGGCATGGGGCAAGGGTTGAGCGCTCAACGAGGAAACAGATTGGTGATTGGCCAGGAACCGCTTCATTTTGGGCAATGTGCGCATTACGCGGTGTAGCCAATCCCGCGCAGGCATTTTTTAAGATTAAGCTTCTTGGTTCCGCCAGGAGAAACTTCTTTGCAAAAAGTTTAAAGAATGCCAACAAATCCCTTTGCCTGATGGTCCATGCCACTTGCAAGCGACAATTCCAATGGCTCAACGCAGATGTAATTATCGAGATAGAAGTCTCGAGTAGGCGGGTTCAACATGCGACGTGCTTTCTGGGCAACTGCGATTGCAACCAACCTCATCGTTGACCGGACCGAGACCTCCAGGCAGGCTAGCCCTAGGCCGCCCAGGATTTCATTTCGCTTGTCAATCAACAACAGCGATAAGGAGGCCAGTCGATTTCGACCCATAATCAAAACCGACAGGCGCTAGTCAAGTCCGTCATTAAATGACGATCGCATGACAGACTAATCGCATGAGATTTTCTCCGAAATCTCGATGGTATTTTTTCCACAATGCTTTGACAGCGGCAAATAGCGTGGCGTGAAGAGGGGTGGATTTTTTTTCAGGGATGAAAGACAGCTTTAGCTTACCAGCGGAGAGGGCAATTCGTACCAAATATAGCACTATCAACGTTCGTGTTAGCTAGCATTCCAGAGATCAGGAACTGTCAATTTCAATATGAAATGCCGTCAAAAGTTCCCAGAAAAGTGCCAATCGGGGCATCTTCATTCCTCCAAACTTACCGGTTGCAAGGGTCTGGAAAGGATAGATATTAAGTTTCCGTATCCAAGAAAGGGTCGTTTTTCCTTCCTGATCCGCTAATGCGAATAAGATAAGAAGAAGAAGTCCCAATGGAAGGCAGCTAACTTCCTTCTCCGACCTGCGAACAACAGAGAGAAAGGAGTGTGGATATCGCCAGGATCGGACGAAGAACAAAGACTAACGACCGGTCGTGAAGAAAGGAAGGGGTTGTCGGAACAATCGTTTGTGAGTATGGTGCAGGGATGATAGTGATGACGATGGTGATGATAGATTAAGGTCTAGACGTCTGCTGTGTAAGTATTAAGTAGCTGGAAGGGAGGTGGAAGAAGGAAGGAAAGGAGATGAAGGAGTGACAGACTTAAGGCTTCGCTGAGCGTTGAGGTTATTGTTATTCAGCAACGGAAACCTGCGTGCGGTAAAGGGCATGGCGTACAGAATAAACCCTCTTCTTTCCTGTCTGTCCAGCAGCAGCAACCGCCATCACAAGAACCCACCGCTAGATCAAGGGGACAATGCTCCAGACTTCAGAAGGCTTGCTGCACAGACGATAGCTTAGTGGCATCGTCAAATTCCGAACCGAGTCAAGTCCAGCCCTGGCCCAGTTGAGCTAGCGCCCTTATTACGCAACATACAACGCGTCCACTCTCACTACCTTTGACCTGTAACTCACCCTCGACAAAATCTTATATTGATGCAATCCTTCTAATTCAACAATTTTTAGAATTCAGACACTCCGACTGCTCTGCTGCAGGTCGATGCAGGTACCGTTTGCAGAGGTTGTGCCACGTTCACATGCATATTAGCCAAGTCTCAGTTCCAGAAGTCGGCAAGTAAGCACTGTAGCATTAGTTGAGACTCGGCTTATCTCATCATCAGGTCAGAAAACCACTTTGTTTGCAAGGCACGCTGCAGCTGGGCTTTGTCAAACAAAACTCCTTTACATACAATATCATACATACATACGCATCAAATATCACGCATCCATGCTCCTGCACGATGCAGTCTTCTCAGAATCAGGAGAGCGTACTCAGGGATCCCAACACTTCGCTACTGCTTTCGCTGCCCGAAGAGCTTGTCGAGCAAATCTGCCAGCAGCTTGCGTTTGACAGGAATAGCGGGTCTCTAGCTTTTCTATGCCGGACATCCAAGGACCTGAATAGGATTGCCACCCGGGTTCTCTATTCCGGGTTTTCCTCAAATGGACATATACGGCGTATAGCCCTTTTTCTAAGAACCCTTTGTGAGCGGCCTGACTTATGCACATACGTTCGTTGGCTATCACTGGATGGCGGTATTTGGTTCAATCTTCCAGAGGAGCAAACCGGGTTTATAGCCCAAGCAGCAAAACGATTTGGCTTCAATGTGATGTCACCGCTAAAGCCCGATGGCTACCCACCTAACGAATGGGAGAGCGAAGACGAAGGAGATGAAGACACTGAAGGCGAAAATCAAGCTCGGTGCGATGATGATGGTGGGGAAAACGATCAAGAAAGAGAAGAAGAAGAAGAAAGTGAAGAAATATATGCTTACCCTCGATCTCAGTTGGGCGAATATCCCTTCGAAACCATGGCCCAGCTGGTTATCGCATTGACACCGAAGATTCAGAGTCTTCATGTCGAGGCTAAACAAGTAATGTGCGGTACTGGTGAAGGAGCTTTTACTATGCTCGAGGAGCTGGCCAAGCGATCCCCGCCACCGGTCTCTCTATCTCATCTCTGTCACTTTTCCTTTGGTCATGAAGACTTTCGCGATGTTTCTTTCAAATACTTTGAAGGTATCATAGCTCTGGCTCCCAATATTCGTACAGTTCTAGCCAATCCCTGCTTCGACCAACCAACGTATGCTCTCGAAGATCCAGTAAACATTAAAAATGTTACCGACTTGCGATTTAAATCTGGGCAACTATCCGCCCAAGGTTTGCGAACAATCTTATCTTCTTGCGACAGACTTGAGGTATTCCAGTACTACTGTGACACGATTTATGCTGGCCTAGACCCCGGATGTGCGACTCCTAGAGAAATAGCCGATATTCTCTCACGCTATAAGGACTCACTTCGCTACCTTGACATTAATCTTGGAAGCCGTGAAGAACATCAAGGCGGAATCTATTTCGGCCTTTGTATAGAGGGCCAAGAAATTATCTCCCTCAAAGCGTTCTCATGCCTTGAGACGTTGAAAATCGACGGCACATCCGTTTTATTCCCGGAAGTGGGTACCAACAAGTATCATACCAATATCCTCACCGAAATGCTCCCGCAATCAATTCGCACCCTACATCTAAAGGACATGCAAAAGGAGGCCGCTAAAAACTTAATTACGTTGACAGATTCACTTGAATACTTTCCACATCTCTCTGAGATTTATCTAGCTGGTAATGGAATTGGAGGGCCGCTGGGAAAGTTCGAGGTTATATTCGGGGACTCGGAAATCCAAATACTGCGCGAAAGGCTTGCGAGGAGAGGAATCTCATTTCTCAAGCGCGGCTATTGGAAATATTCATTCACCTCAGGTGGAGACGAAGAAACTATCGAGTACTGGTAACTATCCAAGTATCGATCCGAGTGTTGGATTTTCTATTTTCGAGTAGATCTACAGAAAATTCATGTGGTATTTAAGACGCCGCCACGTTCTCCACAGCGGGTCAAGAAACAAAGTAAGCATTTTATACCGCCGTCTTGTCACGCACCTTAAACGGCTGCTCCTACCCTGCGTCGATAGATTCTGTTAAAGTTCAATATATTCATCAACCCCCTGAATTATTGCTACCGCGCGGGTGCCTTTTTTTTTCCCGTTTCAATAAAACCGAAATCATGAGACTCTGGTGGAAGAAAAATTGGTTTCTCAGATTTTGAAGACTATTAACCTCCTTTTCCATTGCAACTAATATTATCTTAAACTCTCTCTCCGAAGCCTTAAGCAATAATATCAAAAACATCAAGTTTCTTGGGTGCTATGCCCAGAATGCTCGTCCTTTAGACCTAGAGAGGATCTTTGACTGCATATAATGTCTCAATGTGATAGATGTGATAGGCCATTTGCTTTTTCCTCACCATCATCCCACAATCCTAGCGTATACGGTAGCTATCGAGTTCTAGGCAGTGTGCATTGGACTTTTCCCCTGAGCGGGTGCAACATCGGTCCAAGCTACGCCGGGATCTTTTCTTTTCGAAATTTTTTCCTATTTCCTCAATAGCCTTATAGGTCGAAATAATAAATTCTCTTCAGAGACGAATACGTAGAGTCGTTG
This sequence comes from Arthrobotrys conoides, assembly GCA_036971725.1. Taxonomy (NCBI): domain Eukaryota; kingdom Fungi; phylum Ascomycota; class Orbiliomycetes; order Orbiliales; family Orbiliaceae; genus Arthrobotrys; species Arthrobotrys conoides. The sequence continues at coordinate 643,453 of JAVHJM010000010.1, forward strand.
GAGAACATTTTTGAAGAATTGCGAGACGTCGAGACAGCCGCAACGCAAAAACGAGCTTCTTCCTTACGTTTCAAACAGGATATCCTAGTGCAGAATACAACAAATTGTTCCAGATAGACGAAATTTCATCTGGAAGAATTGCTATTTCCCTGTCTGCAAATTTTTTGAGGTCTTTTTTTGGCCCTGAAATACTAGTTTAGTTATCCCCGGATCTGAGTGCGGCCCCCATTAGTTTCTTGGTTAGTCGTCATGTCATAATCCGTATCGAATTTGAATAAAAGCAAGTGCGGCTGTATAATAATTAATTCCGCTATCCGCCATGTATAATTTACTTCCTATTGCCTTCGATAGGTGGTTAGCGTGGTATTTGAAAAATTGCATCTAAACATAACTTCTTTGCGCTAATCATGATAGGCCGTCAATTGATCTAGTTACCAGTGTCGTATCTAGATATATCACAAACTACACATACACCACCATATTTTCAACATGCGCATGCTTGTAAGATGTTCCAAAATAATCATGCTATGATGGTACTCGAGCACCAACTCCGCGTGCCAGTCTCGGATGTAAAAATACTAATTCCTCGTAGTACTATGACTTAACTTATTGTGGGGGTGTAACATCATATCAGTACCAGCTACGATCATAGTCACGCTTTCGACTTGATATCAACTCTTAGGTCCATGACGTCCAGAGATACAATCAGGTCTCAATACAGAATCAAAATATGCCACAACGTTAAACTTTCTTTTTTAATTTAAAAGGTCCAATACCTTGAGTGATAAAGATTGGGATCATCACCAAGGAATCAAGGGCTTCGACTATATATAGCCAATTCTTAGTAATAGCCAACAGTATATTGTCTCCAGGGAAGTCTACGCATATTCTACAATTAAGTTATCGAAGAGGGACCATTAAGATCTTGAGTGACCATTCGCATTGATTCTACACTCGACCTGAGTCTAGAGGCTAGTTTGGACTGAATGTAAATTGATCGATCTTGCATGCATTTATGTCCATATTTCGACTAGAACCTCTCGATCTCGGACCGAATTTTAAGCTGGCTCTTTAAGCAATATATATCAAAACTTATCAATCCGTGAATGAAGTATCATGATATCAATTATGCGGCCATTGGTTTTTTCTTATTGTACGCCAGCGCTTTATGCTGTTTCATATCGTATGGTGCATTTTTCCCACGATGCCCTGGATCGAATATTTTGAATTAGCCATAAAGTAATCTCGATCAGACTACGCTAGGGATTTTACTTACCTTCATTGAAGCATTCTGTACAATACAAATCACCATCGCAACCTAAACATTTGACAACAGCGTCTTCATTACATATACCTTAGAGTATTAATTCCCGAGTTAGCAAGTCTGATTCTAGTTTCACTAATAAAAAGGGATCATAGTAAAACTTACAGCACCAATTCTCAATATCATCCATTAAATCATCCACCTTTTGGGTCACTGTCTTCTTGCCCTTAGCGCCAGGCTGTGATTTTGGAACACCCGGAAGATTCAATGAATTCGACGGTATATCTTTCGGAGGAGGCGGAAGGCTTAACTGATCCAGCGCAGCGAATCGTTTCGCCAGTTCGTCATCTGCATCATCTCCATCGTCGCCACCCGGCGAGGACAAATTTTGACCTGTGCTCTTTGGTTCTTCTTGATTTTCAGCTGTATCATCCAAGCTTATAGAATCTTGAATCTGACGTAATATTGCATCAGCTTCATCGTCTGAGTTTGCTGTTTTATCTTCTCCTTCATGTTCGTTGGTTTTGGTTGAGCTTTCGAGTGATATATTTCGCTCGGATGGTTCACCCTTTTGATCTTGAGCCTTTAGCCTCTCTTTTGCTTCCGCAAGAAGTTTTTCTACAGCGTTAGAGTCGTCGTTATTTAATTTCCCAGCCTGCTTCCCTTCTATTGATAGGGATTTTGCTTCTTTGATCCATGAGGTATCTTCAGCACCTAACTCTGCAAGTAAATCCTATTGATTAAATATTGATTAGTACCGAATGTTACGCTTACTTTATTTCATATTTTATTTTCATTTTCATTTTCTAAAGGTGCAATAGACTTGATTAGATGGACGGGCATCATACCTCAAGGGAAGCTTCGTCAGTCGCTTGCCAGCTAGTATCAGCGTCGTGGCTAGTATTTTCGAGAGCAGGTTTATCCCATCCACTATTGGCAACCGGTTTCTTGGAGAAAATACTCTCGAATCTTTTCGCGAGGTCGTCGTCTTCACCCATAATAATTTCAAGATGCTGTATCTTCTATTTCAATTTTTGCAGTAGTGAAGATATCGATATCAAGTTGACCTTGTGTCGGGAAACACGGCATGCGCGGCAGCTTTGTGCAAGTGCAACGGTGTTATCAAATTAGATGTCGGATATGTCTAATGATGTAAGTACACACCATATATAACCTCGCCGGAGATTTCTCCTCGTGATGCTTTTAGAACCGCTTCTAGTTAATAATTAATACCCTGCAGTGCAGCCAATGTGGTCATGCATTCCAGGTTCCGTCTGGTCGAGCTTGTAGTTTAACTAGCGGGGTGTTGGAAACTCCAAGTAATCCTGGTTCGTTGCCCAGCCCCGGCCGCAAAAAAGCAAAGTTCGCTTGTTAGCATAAGTTTCGGCCCAAAGAAAAAAATTCTGGAGAGCGCCTTTTGCTCTCTCGTCAACTTCTTCAACCTCGCGACTAGTACGGTGATATCACACTCTATGCCGACCAATTGAGGACCTTATAGCTAGATTCACGATCGCATTATCCTCTTAACTATGGTTAAGAAAGAACTGTACGGCTCCCCCCTTGAATCCCCTATTATTGCTAAACATCAGTCATCAGTCGTACTCACTAAATTTTCTGGTCAATAGTGACAAGCGCATCACAGCGCTGATACGAAATGGAGTCCAGGTATATCCATAACCTGCATATGGTATATTTCTAGAGCACCAAATAATAACCCCCAAACAGGAAAAGAAACGATCCTTCTTCATCGTCGTCGGCGACCGGGCCAAGGACGTCATTGTCCACCTACACTACATCCTCTCCCACGTCGACATCAAGCAAAACCGATCAGTCCTATGGGCCTACAAAAAAGAACTTATCGGCTTCACCAGTCATCGAAAGAAGCGAGAAGCAAAGATTAAAAAGGAAATAAAACGCGGTATCCGTGAGGCCAACTCCGAGGACCCCTTCGAGCTCTTCGTCAGTTCTCAGGATATCAGATATGTTTACTATAAAGAGACGGAGAAAATCTTAGGAAACACATACGGAATGTGTATTCTTCAGGACTTTGAGGCTATTACACCTAACCTGTTGGCGAGGACGATTGAAACCGTGGAGGGTGGTGGCTTGGTTATCATGCTGTTGAAGACGATGACAAGTTTGAAGCAGTTGTATACGATGTCAATGGACGTTCATTCGCGGTATAGGACTGAAGCTCATGGAGATGTGGTGGCGAGGTTTAACGAACGGTTTATATTATCACTTGGAGATTGTCAGAGCTGTTTGGTCATAGACGACGAAATGAACGTACTACCGATATCAGGCGCCCGGCATGTTAAGCAACTACCCCCGGTATCTTCGGACGACAAGGATTCGAAATCGAAGAAGGAACTGGATGCTGTGAAGGAATTGGTTGCAGATGTTCAGCCTACATCTTCGTTGGTCAACTTGGCGAAGACGGCCGACCAAGCTCAAGCTCTGTTAACCTTTATCAAAGCGATAACAGAAAAGACTCTCCGAAGCACAGTTACATTGACAGCTGGTCGTGGGCGAGGAAAGTCTGCGGCACTCGGTGTTGCAATTGCAGCAGCAGTAGCATATGGATATTCCAACATCTTCATAACCTCACCGAGCCCGGAGAACTTGAAAACCCTCTTTCAGTTTATATTTAAGGGCTTCGACGCCTTAGGCTACACAGACCACCTCGACTATAACATCGTCCAATCCACAAACCCAGACTTCAACAAGGCCATTGTCAGAGTCAACATTTTTCGCCAGCATAGGCAGACAATTCAGTACATCCAGCCCGCAGATGCACACGTTCTAGGACAAGCAGAACTGGTGGTAATCGATGAAGCAGCCGCTATTCCACTCCCTCTTGTTCGAAATCTCTTGGGTCCATATCTAGTTTTTATGGCCTCCACCATCAACGGTTATGAAGGCACAGGTCGATCTCTTTCCCTCAAACTCATCCAGCAATTACGTGATCAATCCCGTAATACCAGCAAAGCCACCGATTCCAAAAACAACGGCGTGCCGGGCGGCCGTCAACTCCAAGAAATAGTCCTAAACGAACCTATCCGTTACGCTCCTGGAGATTCAGTTGAAGAATGGCTAAACAAACTTCTCTGCTTGAACGCCACTCTTCCTCGAAAATCCAGTATCAAGGGTTGCCCTCACCCAGACGAATGCCAGCTATACAATGTAAACCGAGACACCTTATTCTCATACAACAAAGTTTGCGAAGCATTCCTCCAGAATATGATGGCGCTCTACGTCGCAAGTCATTACAAAAACTCCCCGAACGATCTTCAACTAATGAGCGACGCACCCGCTCACCAGCTTTTCGTTCTCCTGCCTCCAATTGATCCAAACTCCAAGGAAATCCCAGAACCGCTCTGCGTAATCCAAGTAGCTTTGGAAGGTCAAATCTCAAAACAGTCGGTGATGAACCAACTTGGTCGCGGACAGCGCGCGGATGGAGATTTAATCCCCTGGCTCGTAACCCAACAATTCCAAGACGAAGACTTCGCAACCTTATCCGGTGCAAGAGTAGTTCGTATCGCCGTAAACCCAGAATACACTAAAATGGGTTACGGTTCCAAAGCCCTTCAACTTCTCCAGGAGTTTTACGAAGGAAAATTCGCTAGTTTGGATGAAAACGATAGCTATATCGACGAGAAAATGGTCAGAGTAACAGACGAGGAACTTGAGGACGCTTCTTTAACAACCGATAAAGTCGCTGTCAGGGAAATGAACGCCATGCCACCACTTCTACTCCGCCTCAATGAAAAGAGACCAGACGAATTGGATTACTTAGGCGTGTCATATGGTCTGACAAACCAGCTCCACCGATTCTGGAAGAAAGCAAGTTTCGTACCAGTATACCTCCGTCAAACTGCCAACGAGCTGACAGGGGAACATACCTGCGTCATGATCAAAACACTTGCAGAAAAGGATAAAGAATGGCTCGGTGCCTTTGCAAAGGATTTCCACAAGAGATTTATTAATCTCTTAGCCTACCAGTTTAGAGCGTTCCCATCGGTCCAGTCATTATCGATCATGGAATCCGCTTCTGCCGGTGCGGCATTGACAAATACCCCGACAATAACACTTCGAAGAGATCAACTCGACGAACAATTCTCGCCGTTCGACTTAAAGAGACTAGAATCTTATGCGAACAGCATGTTAGATCACCACGTTATCACCGATTTAGTCCCCTTAATCGCGGCATTATATTTCACCGGAAAACTCCCAGCAACCGCTAAATTCTCCGGTGTCCAAAGCGCCATCCTGCTAGCCATAGGTCTTCAGAAGAAAACAACGGAAGACGTAGAAAAGGAGTTGAACTTACCCAATCAACAGGTTCTAGCTATGTTTGTAAAGATTATGAGAAAAGTTTCTACCGCACTTGGAGGAATCGTTTCACAAGCCATCGAGGAGACTTTGCCGGCTGAACACCACGGTAGGAAGAAAGTTGGTGCTGAGGAGGCTATTGGCGGTGATGAAGACGAGGATATGGCGGATGTGTCAAAGAAGCTGAAGCCTTTGGAGCAAACTTTGGAAGAGGATCTAGAGGAGGGAGCAGATGAAGTTAAGATTGCGTTGAAGGAGAAACAGAGGGAGCTGATTAATGCTTTAGATTTGCAGAAGTAGGGCTCCTTTTACACCGTTCTATTTTTTAAGATCGGTTTCTTTGGTAAATTTGGATATGGTTTACTAACACCTAAGCGTTGCTAGATACGAAATCCCCTCTGCCTCCGGAGAATGGGAGGATGCAGAACGACAAGTTACAGGTGGCACCGGCACCGGCAGGAGCACGACAATCAGCGTCAAGTCTTCGAAGCAGATAAAGAGAAAAGCTGGGGAATCCGCAGCAGAGATCTATGAAAAGGAGATGAGTTCCACCAAGTCTTCTAAGAAGAATAAGAGAAAGTGAGCTCCCTATCTCCTTCAAGGGGTAAGGTTTTTGTAAAAACAAAAAGAAGTTGGTTTGCAATTGGTGTAAGATAAATGCATCTTTGCAGGAGTTTCTCTTAGAAGGGTGTAGATGTACGATATTTTTATGTAAAGATAGCTTATAGCACTACATTATACGTATATTAACGGATTATGAGTACCGAAATATGCATTTTTCCTTTTTGATTTTGATTATTCTTCTTTTGGATTATACATATGTCTAATTCCAAAGCAGCTGACTGCTTTGAAACTTTCAAAAGAGCTTTCTAGACAAGCTCATAGACTTTTCTATGTTATGCTATATGCTAAATGCAATAAATGCACAAGAAAACCATCATCTCATCATCCGATGGTATCAGATCTCAATCGAACTAGCAGTAGGAGCGGAAGCTGAAGCTGAAGTTCCAACCCCACCATCACCAATAGTTGAACGATCCACTCCTTTCCCCTTCCAACATGCCTCACCGGGCAAATCATCCTCAGGTGGCTCATCCTTCGGCGGCTCCGGACGTCTGTTCCTCTCGTGGACACTCTAAATCTTCTCGATAACAATCGCCGTAGCTCCACCGCCTCCGTTACAGATACCAGCACAACCCAACTTAGCTTCTCTAGCCTCCAAAACACCGAGTAATGTAGCAACGATTCTAGCACCAGAGGCACCAAGTGGGTGACCCAAGGCGACGGCACCACCGTGAACATTGACCTTTTCAGGGTCGATATCCAACAATTTTAGGTTCGCAAGGGCAACTACGGAGAAGGCTTCGTTGATTTCGAAGTATTCGACTTCACCTTTTTCTTTGCCGGCATGTTTCAACGCCTTTGGAATGGCGAGGGCTGGAGCTGTGGTGAATTTGCTGGGCTTGTGAGCAGCATCACCCCATCCGAGGATTTTGGCGACGGGTTGGAGCTTGAGTTCCTTTAGTTTGGCTTCAGAGACCAAGACGACTGCAGCTGCACCGTCGGAGAGAGGGGAAGCGTTTGGAGCAGTGACGGTTCCACCATTAGGCTTGAAGGCCGGCTTCATGGATCTTAGCTTCTCAACAAGCAACTATATAACCCCATAAACCAGTTAGCAACTTTTTGTCACAAGTCTTCCATCAAATCCTTTACAAGAAAGAAAATAACAATATACTAACATTCTTAGCCTCATCATCAGTCGTAACCGTAACAGCAGGCTTTCCACGAGGTCCAGGGACGGTAATAGGTGCGATCTCCTTATCAAAAAGTCCATTCTTCTGTGCCTCCTGAGCTTTCTGATAACTCTTGATAGCATATTCATCCTGAGCTACACGATCAATACTATAGTCTTCAGCACACTCTTCAGCGGCCAAACCCATGTGTACATCATCGTAAGCATCGGTCAAACCATCCTTGAGGATTCCATCGATCAAAGTCTGGTTTCCGAAACGAGCACCGGTTCGTAGGTTTTGGGAGTAGTATGGAACGTTCGACATGCTCTCTGTGCCGCCGGCGATAACGATCTAATCGTTTTTTCCATCTTATATTAGCTATTAGAAAACGATTATATCGAGGAGAAAACACATACATCTGCATTGCCGGTCAAGATAGTCTGAGCACCGAGAATGATAGCCTTCATTCCAGATGCACAGACCTTGTTGACAGTAGTGGCGACAACGGTGTTAGAGAGTCCAGCTCCGATGGCACATTGTCTAGCGGGATTCTGGCCGAGACTACAAGAATTCGAACCATTGTTAGTATCCAGCTTCACTACCTTAGTGGATATGGTGTTTCTGAAGCATACCCAGCGGACAAGACATTTCCGAAGAAAACCTCCTCAACCTCCTCTGGCTTGACACCGGGGACCTTGGCAAGGGCAGCTGTGGGAGAGTAACCGGTCAGCTTCTTTTTGACTTTAGAATACGGCGAGGATGGTAATATCGGGTCATTGACATACTCTTGATAGCGTGCGATCCTAGTTGGATAGCATTGAGCGAGGAGACGGAGCTACAATATCGTAGAGAAGGGGGTTAGCGTGTCTGCTCACCATACAGCAGTTATAACCGTGAAAGTCAAGCAAAAGAAGGTACTTACCCTTGGAAACCACCAATTGGCGTCCTGGATACAGCGGCAATGTAGACAACAGGCTTTTCAGACATCTTGAAGTACTTTAAAAAATGAGTTTATCGAAATAAAAAGGTGTTTCTCTCAAAAAAATTCGTCTGATGTTTTATTCAAAAAGATAGCTTAGCTGGTTGTTGGTATTAGTTGGGGCAATTGCAAGGTTGAGGTGGGGAATTGTAATTGTCGGTGTCGTGGTTTGACCTGTCTGTGATCATGCACGCCAGGCCACTTCTTTATATACCTAGAGATAGTTGACTTACTTGGGGCTTATGGTATTAACAAAAGAATATGATAGGACACCGGACTCCGAGCTCGGACTGAAGCTATCGCGAACCAGCGAGAGAGAGAGTTTCACAGCGAATGTTGTCGAGTTGTTGGGATTTCTCTGCTACGGATTTTCGGTAGCCGAGTTTATTATGTGTAGCTTTTGGGTGCTCTCCAATTGCGCCCCACACGTGCACACACTCTCAAGCTGGAGGGATAAGCTGCAACCAGGCGGAAATCGACTGCTGCAATAGCTACCCCAAAAAACCACTGCTTCTGGGGAAGCTAGCTAGGGACTTGCGGGATTGGTTCACGGACAACTTGGCTTACACGGGCTGGTATTGGTTCAGAACATTGTAGGGGGGAGAACGTTCACCAGGGCCGCCCGTCGGCTCAGCCGAGCAAGTAAGATCGGGAGCATTGCCAATATCAAAAGTCATCCTACTGATATCCCACCTCCTTGTTTCCTCCTTATCCCTTTTTATTCCTTTATGAATCATATTCTACTTTGGGGCTGTCGGAGAGGTATTGAGATGATATTCAAGATATTGGAATCGAGATCAAGGCCTTCTATCATTTCGGAAACAATCCTACTAATATAATACACATTACATCGAATACAACAGCAGCCAGCAATCCTCCCCAAAACGAAGTAAAAAGAAAGATACAAACATCCTTTTTTGTAAGCAAAAAACCCATAAGTATCATAAACCCTCTCAAGTATTAGAAACCTCCTCTTCCCCAACCAAATAAGTAGGTAGTCGACCCAGGGCATTCAAATATCAAACCCTCAAGAACCATAACATCCAAGGCTGAACCCAATAAAGCACTTATACATATACCACTCAAGTAAGTATATATATCTGCTCGCTTGCAATTCAAAATATACAAAAGTCACCTAGTACATATCGTGTTATGATCACTGGTTAGCATACTGCCACGACCGCTTGGTCCCCGCGAACACATGTGCAACAGTATTCTGCCACACATCCGGAGTAACAACCGGTATCGACGGCTGGAAGTACGCGCTCGTTGCGGGCATCAGTCCCTCTACCAGTCCATTCTCAGGCACTGTTGGCAACGTCGACGGCGGTAGAGGTGCAGATGCCAAACCAGGGAATCCAGTATTCCAATGTCTATTCAAGACAGTAGCGGTTAGCACATATCATTTCAGTTGTATTAACCTCAAGGGAAAGGGTTTGGACATACTCAAAGATCCTCTGCGGATTCCACCCTTCTTGCAGTGGTCCGTGATGCATCGACTTCCTCGGCACCGGCTGCACAACTGGCGGCGTATTCTGCTGCATTATCACCAATGATGGATTTGGCGACTCTCCCCTCTCCGAACTGGGCGGGGAAATCGTAACCCGTGATGGGTTAATGGGTGCACTGAGGCTAGTAGACAACGGCGATCTAGTAATATCGACAGGCGAGTATGATCCCGCGGACGCAGCAGGCGACATTTGATGTGTGCTTGGCGACGAGTAAAATGGGAAGTTCGAGTTCAAGACGAAAGGCTGTGTGATATCTTGCGAGAAGGCGGCACGGAGAGCTTCGATTTGAGCCCTAGTTTCCATACTCGCGGAGATATCTATACAAACTTCAAGAATACGCATAGCGCGACTAAAATACTCTCTAGCGTCGGAGTTAAACTCATGATCTGGACAAGTCGCAGCAACCTAGACGGTTACCCATTAGCAATTGATATCATTTAAAAAAAGTATTGCAACTTGTTTTGTACTCACCAAGTTAACCATGGTGCAAGTCAACATTGCATAAATAGTAAAGTTGATCCCTCGAAGCATGCACTGTAGCCCTCGGATCCCATATTGATCCATAACAGCTTCCGTCAACCGACAAGCTTTTCTCGACGAATCATAACAAGCTCTCAGATGCATCCTCCACTGTCCCGTGGCCGTGAAATTCCTTGCAAAAGCAAGAGCAGGGCGATGGAACATAATTCTTGCGAGGTACCCATAAATCAGTAGGTTGCCGGCATAGTGGCTAAGCACGGGTTCCATTGGCATGTTAGGATCGGTGGGAACATCTATTTGGAGGTGCGCCGGTAGGGTATACAGCCAGTTGTCGAAACTAGGGCCACATGAGAGGAATTCAGGATCACCGGCCCAATTCGCGCCAGTAGCTTTTAACCTGGCGAAGACATCGTTGATACGACGGATGAGCTTCAAGAGCTCGAAGAAGTATGAGAAGTTCATGTGAACTGTAAGCTCCTTTTCACTCATATCCAGAACAGAAGATGAGGCCGGGATGTCGATTGTAGTAGGATCACTAGCCATTACATGGCGACCTAAGATCTCAGTTAGAAAAGGAAAGGAAAGATCAAGCAAGAAGAAGGTGTTTCGATCACGAACCTTGAGGTGCGCAAACCATAAACTCCAGCATAAAGCATGCCTGCCAAACTTTAGTCTTAGTGAGGCATTCTAAAGGAGTATCAAGACAGTCCGTTCCGTTCTTGTGCAAGTCGGCATGCTTGTCAAGGCCCAGGTCTCGAGCCATCGCAATCATCGTTACAATTGAGATGTATGACCTGAAGAAGTACCCGCGCTGTGGTGCGCTCTCCCTCGCCTTAAGTAAAAGCAACAAAGCCTGGATCGTGCTTATCCTTGGTACATCAAAGAAGCAATCCAAATGTTCTAGCCGTATATTAGTACACAAATACTACGCCACACTCGAGTATAAGATTGAGGGAACTTACTCGAAGCCATGTTCAGCCACTTCAATCCAACTTTAGGGTTGTTGGATATCCTTCCAGCACAAGCAAGTATTGCTTCCAACAATAACGGCGATATCGAGTGGCGGGTGCTATGCCACTGTCCATAGAACGCATTCTTATTCACGACAGGAAGATAAGGATGTACATCAGAGAAGAAGATGTCAAAAAGGGCAAGAGCCTCTTCATCAGTCGGCATCTCTTCTGGCGGTATGCGAACAGCATAATCGTGAATGCCAGGATTGAAGATCGGGTTTACTTCATAGTCCTCTAGCGTTTCATCGACAGCCGGACGGGCTGCTATTTCTCGACTCTGCGAGTGAATGTAGGATGCTGTAAATAGAACATCAGTATATCTCCACAGATCATACTTCTTAGGAATGTTTACATACCAACGCCAGTATCTTCAATTTTTAACTGTCCGAGAACTTCCTGGACTCCGGCAGTATTAAACGTTGTAACAGGACTTTCAGACCGCCAACTCGCATGTGAAGCGCCAGTCCCCGGTATTTGTTGCTGGATCGTCGGTGGGGGCGTCGTATACAGACTACTAGGGTTGAAATCCACAGATGTATCCACAGGAAGAGTCTGTGCAGGATTACTATATAACCCAGGCATAAACGACGTATGAGGCGCAACCTGTAGCTGCGCTGCCGGCCTTACGCCGAAATGGTCCCTTCCAATGTAGTGAGGTAAACTTCCAGTACTCGTGGACCTCCGGAGAAATCCCTGTGTGGGCACTTGTTGCTGAGGCGGCAAGTAGTCTTCCTCACCACCACTGGAATGGCCATCAACATCGTCGCCAAAGTCAATGGTTTGGGTCTGGAAGCCCTTGTCGAATTGCATGGTCGGGGGGACACATGTAAGCTTTAGCCTTTTACAAGCAGAACAAGGCCATGTATTTGTTGTTGCAGCGTCACATTTTATCTTGCGTCGACGGCAGCCTTCGCATGCCCGCATTACTATCTGAGGTGTTAGTAGATGTCTCCGGTACGCTTGCAGGGAGGTATAGAGCAAGTACCTTTCAACCGCTTGTGACGGTTATGTTCGTCCACGAATACATAGTCTACCAGCCGGAAAGTATTAACAAAGAGCCAAGTCGTATATGATACTTCGGGCATAACTTACTCTTCTGACTCGAACTAGGGAAGTTCTCCGAAGGGGCAAAGGTGATGTTCTGCATGATTGGACGATGGAAGTAGCAAGAGCTCGTCAACCGGCGGTATATTCCAGATCGATAGGATTGGTAGAAAAAAAAGTTTATAAAGCAAGGAGGATTTGGTGCCGAATCAGATCCAGAGATATATATGGGGGTCCGGATATTGGAAGATATGAAACCTTTTGTGCTTCCCAATAAGCTTCCGTCGAAGGAAATTATATGGTAGCAGTACAATGTAGTAAATTCCTTTCTCCGCTGGATTTAAGAACCAGTTGGATCTCGAATGGTACCCAGGCGGTCGTTAAAAGCAGGTCGAATCCTTGAGCACGGAGCTTTGCGTCAAGCGGCTAGGTTCCTCACCCCCCAGAATACCAGGTATGAAAATATACCAAGCGAAGAAAGTGGTAAACTGTGACCTTGTCCAGAATCCTAGCTATGAACCAAAATGTTGGCAAAATCTTTTTTTTTTGTTTCTTCGGTTTTCGAGAGACGTTTGCCGACAAGGAACAGTCGAATGTTAAATAGATTAATTAAGTCCCCACAAGAGTTGAGTACCCAATTAATATATTGAAATGAAAGAGAGAAGCAGCCAACCCAGGAGATTCGTAATGCTCAAATTCTTTTTCATGCAATATAATTTATTGTACCCAGTGCCGGCGGCTGGTACTTCTTCTCTGAAGGTGTGGTTGTATATTTTTTTGAGGAGGCCAGCCGTACAAATTTCGACGAAATTTTGGTGGTGTTTCTTTCGTGGTAGGTTCCTTTCCAATCGAGGTATGTGCGATTTGCCAGATGAGGGGCTGTTACGTTTCACGACATGAGATTTCTAGCGAGAGAAACAGCAAAATATAGTTCCAAAGGGACCTTTCGGTGAATTGTTGTGGAGCTAGATGAGAAGATCGGAGGTCGGCCGTTGGTCTTTTAAAAGGCGAGACACCTCGGGCAGCTCGATCTGATGGGATGGATAGGGCTGGAGTTAGAGATGGATCCTGGGGATCGGTAGTAGGACGAAAATTGATAACGGGTCTGATAGTCGGAATCGTGGGGCAGCATGCACAAACGAGACACGGCTATAATACCCAGTCCCTTAAGTTAGTCTTTGACAGTAGTTTGGACGAATAGCCCGAGCAAGGGGAACAAGTAATATTCTGAGAATGAAGTGGCGCTTTCGAAAAAAATGCAAGTGACTCCAAGGTGTTTGAAGACATGCCTCTTTGGTGCAAATCTTTCCTGAGGGGAATACCTGCGTGACCACAGCGGCTAGATTGCGAAGCTCGAAGTGTACAGGCTAGCGAGGGGCGCAGAACAGGTCTGACGATGGTGTTTCCCCGTCAAACAACTAATACAGCACGGCTAATCAAGGAATTATAGGTGAAAGGGGAAAATTATCAATAGGTGGCGAGCCTAATTTTGCGATATTGGATATGGGAGCCGTTGAGCGAACTCTTTTTTTTCCTTCCCGTAACAGGGCCCGTTTTGGCGTGATATCAAGAAAAGAAAGGTACAGTACAACAAAGCAAAATTGACGGCTCATGGGGAGCGGGTACCTGAACTGATGGTGTTCCTGCCAGCAGGCGATTTGCTTCTGTCTGGTGGGCTGTTCGGAACCTGGAATGTTCGCCTGGACCTCCCGCTCTCAAGATGGATGTATCAGCGTGGTTTTTTTTGTCACACAGGCAGTGACAGATGCAGAATTTGACAGATCAGGGCGAAAGGGTACCCAAGATCACAGCGGTCGTTCGAAGTTTGAAGTTTGAAGTTCGAGCGGGTACAGGGTCGAGTTCCAACCAGTCGCTGCGCATAGCCGAGAAACGATCGAGGGCCGGACCAAGCTAGGTGTGTAATATTTCGAGATAAATTTGTGAAATTATCGGCGAAGGGAGAGATATAACTTTAGTTCGCTGGTATTTTCTTTTCCTTTGCTGGCAATGCAAAGGATTACTCCCAAGCCGAGGGAATAGATAAATTTCTCACAACCGGCGGCGGCGGTCAAGCTGGAGGTCATGTAAGATTGGCATCAATCTATGGAAAATGCCGCTAGCCAGTAGTCGCTTGTCTTGATTACCAGGCAGCCGACCTGACTAGCATGCAAAGGACGACGCAGGTAAGGCGAATGCCTGGACAGTGTCGACAGAAGTGGGTACAGGTACAGGTCAGGTACGGGACCAAGGGGGTGTCAGGGAACAGGTTAACAATGACATTCTGCACGGTTGACGTCGGCTGGCAGGAAGGAGTCAAACTAGCGGCTGGTTTTATATCATAAAATAATATAAAACAACGGCCCGGTATAATCTTTGACTACGTATTTCAGTAGCACCGATCGAGAGATCTATAGATGCGGATATATCTCGACCCAGCGGTAGTAGTGGTACTACCGTGTACGTGGTCGTTGATTCGCTGTTTGCGTACTGAAGTAGCTAGCTACCTCGAAGCTATAGCTGCCGGTCGCTTTCGGGGTTTACTCGAGAGCTGATTTATGAGACCTGCTCGCCTGGGATTAATGCTATCCGAACCCGAACGAAAGGAAGAAGGGGATGAAGTGGCCAGGGGGGGTTATTTGCATACGTAGACTTCCTATTATATCCAGCAGACCATGACCATTTCGCCTAGCATTTCTAGGAGCTGAAGAATTAATGCAGTTGCAAGTTGCAAAGGTGGGGTCTTTCTGGCCCAGTCGAGTCGCTAATTAACTTAATGCTCGATATGCCTGCTCGAGCCTCCTAACTTGCTTAGCTCTGGTCGGTTTGAAGGGCTGTATAGTATTTTTCCGTAGTTCTGGTTAATTAAAACTTCTTCTTCCCGGAATGTCAGTGCACGTACAGGCATATGAATTGAACCCGATGACGGTGCTATAATATTAACGTAACATGCATAAGCTAGATGCCTCATCGATGCATCATCTCAACCTCCAATCACAAACTCTAAACGGCTTAACCTTAACCTTGCGCATGCCCAAACCCTTCAACTAGCCAAAGCTCACGCCACTAGTTGCTTTTCAGCAGCATGCAGTTGGAAAACTAAAGTCTCTCCCAAGCTTGTTCGTGCTGCCTTCTAGATCGTTTCCGACGGGCTTCTGGAAGGCCTAGGAGGCCATCCTAACACATCTAACAACCTAATCCCAACTAAATGTTAGAAAATGCCAACTCGATTGACCTCTCATATGATCATGATGATACAAGGTCTACAGCATCTCTCTTTCGATATCCTGTTTATTTACAGGTATGACACACGGCCGGTGGGCCAACCACATATGCCAAGTTCCATCGGGAAAAGGCATCCAGATACCCGTTCTTAGACAATCAGCGGATGCCTCCCCGGGCTTTGCATGGCATGGGATAGACCTTCCCTCCCGAACTCAGCGACTGCGATCCTCAATTGACCCATGCATATGTGGTCGAGGACTTGTTTAAAGCATCTAATTCTATTGGGCTTTGACAAGAATGGGGAATAATGGCACATGTGATCTCAGCTTCCGGTCCAATCTCTGCTGCAGCCGCTGTCTATAATATTTATCCATGGAGATTGCCTTCGATTTCTGAGCCCCAACTTTGGACAATTAATCAAGATTGGCGAAACTATAATCCCATGTGAACTATAGCTCCAGTTCAAGCCATCAATTAGGAAGATTCGACTAGCGTGGGATTTTTTTTTTTTTTTTTTTTTTTTCGCCCAACGGAAATAACAAGAGAGAACGACAGGAATAATTCTCCAGCTCCACCGATTGTAATTCCAGAGCAAATCGAAAGCAAAGGCCCTTTTCGACGGTGCTGCAGTCCGATGGCAACCACCAGCTATTTTCAGTCGCTTGGCTGCAGTCGAACACTCGAACTATCCAAGCAGATCACGCATTATGCCATCGAAACACCATCCTTCGCTGTGGGACGTTGTTCAAAAACGCCATTGCATTTTTGGGACTATGCTTGCAGCTATTTGATTGCAGTGCCCATCTTAATCTCATAATCTCGATCGTTGAACCGTTCTTCAATAGCAAAACGCATCTATCGATATTTTGATATCAGCAGATAAAAGAATACTAGGCCAATGGGAAGATGCATACCGTCCCGCGGGCGCTGTATCACCGGCCTGTCAAAATCCAACATCCTGTACTTCGTAATAGTCTGTACTATTAACCACCAGAACACAGATTCACCAGGTCCGCTGCAATTATCATATCAGACCCCCTGAAGCTCTCTTAGGAAGGTACGCACACGATGGGCCCTTCTGCTACATATTCCATTCCTGGATACCCCGACTCTCTTGATATCGTTTCTTGATGCAAGCCTGCATGCATGCATGCATACATGGTCCTGCAGACTTGACTTCGTCATAGTCGAAAGACCAGTCCCTTTTGTCGCCTTAATCCAAGGCACCAACCGGCCAAATTTTCGTAATCTGATCGGCTCGAGTCGAGTCAAGCTCCAAAACTTTAGCCGTCTCGCCACTAGTCTGACCAGCATATCTCAAACCACGCGAGAATGATCAAGTTCGATCCAAGGGGAACCTGGTCACGTTTGCGAACCATCTGTTCCAACGTTCTCCACAATTGTTAGAGTTAAGTTGGACTTTCCTTTTCGCTGAACCAGCGGTTGTGGTTATTCCTTAAGATTCAACTAGTTTCACGGTTGAAACAAACATTTCGAATTCATCCAACATTTGTTTGGACTTTTCCCAGACGGAAGTTTCCGTTGACGCTTTTGCGTATAGATGTCTTGAAGAATCCTTTCGATGTTCCATGCTCCCATTCCATGCTTCCCGCCTCGCAATCCACACGTGTCAGCCAAACGTACCCGCACGAGACATTTACTACCTCATTGAATTTTTTGCCCCTGGCCGGCTATGTTGACGGCAGTTTGGATTGTTACATCTTTCAGTATCATTTTTTGATACTCATCCGTCAACTACCTAGCTATATTGATTTCCAATTTCAGAATCGATCATTATAAACCGACACAAGCAAATTTGCAAAGATCAAAGTGGTATAGAAAGGATTCAAATTTAGCCCGAGCAAAAAACATCACCATCACCATCTCACAAAACCCGCATCCACCTTGCACAGGGACACCAAAACGTCAAAAACGTGCCGCGGCATGCGGCAAAAAAGTTGACTCTTTTTCTCAAAAAAATAAAAATAAAATAAGTATCGAGTTAATCTTGCATTGTTCCCAGTGCGAGCCGATAACCGGGACATGGAGAGGGGCGAAGATTATCCCACTACACTGTACGACGCTACATCGCATTCATGCATTCTGCACCACCGATTTTTAAAATAACGAATAGCAACCCTCTGCTTGCGCGCACTTTCGGACGCACAGGGGGGGTGGGAAGGGATTGATTCAAAAAATCTCAACCTCAGTTGTTATGGAGTGGCGGCGGAAACGGGAATACACATCATATCCTTCCTTTTTTTCTAATTTTGACAGGTCGGGTTCGTACATAACTCTGGAAGTTCGATTGACATTCGGCGACAGTTCTTCCAACATGGATCTTCAGTTTCAGATGTTTATGATATCCCCCGCCCTACTCCTACCTACCAGCTCGATCGATCCTTCGTGAATTACCAAAATTAAATTCCAAAAGTTGCGAGATTTTCGAATTCTCGAATGGTTCTTATTCCCGGACCACCAAAATACCTACCTACTAAACGGATAGATGTCAAAGAAACGGGTTTAAGCATTCCATTCGTCGATACATTCACCCGACCTGCGACGGAATACTCCATCCGTTCAAAAAAGAATGTTGGGTTAATAATCCATCTGAACCAGTGAACCTGTGGGTCATACGCCGGAGCTCCAAGCTAGCTAGTTAGCTGCAGGATGGAAAGCCGTTAGATGTTCGTTGGAACCATTGCATTTCGATCAGACCCGCTTTCTTGCATTTTGCAGCAACTGGAACCGTTTCCATGAGGCCGACGTCGGCCACGGTTTAATTTATAATATCGAGTTGACTCTGTTCCTGTGGGAAGGCTGTGAGAAATGCTTTGACCAGTAAAATGAAAGTAAATATGTGTATGTGTGAAAAGAGTGTGTAATATGGATATGTCGGTATATGCCTACAGCTTGATTGTGCCTGAAGTTAAGAACCATGGTAGAGGGAAGGAGCACCCTTGCAGAACGTCAACCAGCTTTCTTCCTTATCGATAAGAGCTGTCGCTCAACCACACTTCATCCCAGATTCTTGCGTTGTCGGCACAAACCTCACGCCACAATTTCAATATCGCCATCTTCAATAGATCTTCAACAACCTCATCACCATCTTCATACCCCCCCAGCACTTACCAATACCGCACAATCCACAAATTCAATACCTCCCATCCCAATTAAGACAACATCCCAATATCATCAAGACATCCAAAAATCTAAAAAACCATGTCGGACATAATTAATGCCAACCCCACAATCCTCAACCCCTCCGACCTTCCAACCCGCCACTCCGAATCCCGCAAGAAACAATCCTCATCAGCCCACATCGCCGACAAAATCTCCCGTCTACCTACCTCAAAATCCCTCCTCTACGATCCCTTTTCATCTTCTCCAGGTGAAGACTCTGCATACTCCTCCGGTAGCGGTTCCGATCAAGACGGTGATGATGAAGACGAAACAGCTGCCGAAGATATTGACGAACAAGAGATTTATGGTATAAAAACCCCCCTCGGTCCTACTCCACTACACGAATACTAACAAAAAAAAAAAAAAAAACCAGACTTAATCTCCACAATCTCCGACCCAGAACACCCCCTCTCCCTCGGCGAACTAGCCGTCATAAACCTCCCCCACATCCACGTAACCCACACCCCACCAACCCCTCAAAACCCACATCCAATGTCCCACGTCCTCGTCGAAATCACACCGACAATAAACCACTGTTCCCTAGCAACAGTAATCGGTCTCGGGGTGCGAGTAAGACTCGAACAAGCTTTACCACCGAGGTTTAGAATCGATGTGAGGATTAGGGAGGGGACGCATCAGAGCACTGATCAGGTTAATAAGCAGTTGAATGATAAGGAGAGAGTTGCTGCGGCGTGTGAGAATGAGACTTTGATGGGGGTGTTGAGTAATATGTTGGCTACTTGTAAATAGGTCAAGACGAAGGTCCATGTTCTGGACGAGAATGCTTGGGGTCCTTGGGATACTTTTTGAAGTTGTTCTATTTAGCGGGTTAAAATGTGTAATGTATAGTATTTTATCATGTCATATCAGGAGGGCTATATCATGTCCCTTTGACCATCGATCTAGATATTCATAGTAGGTAGTAGTCTCGTACCTACCTATTAGCTAGATACCCCTTCCAGGTACCTATATAGGTAGTCACTTCTGGGATCTGAAGAACTTTTACATATTGAACATGACACCCATTCATAAAAACTATCATTAAATGCTCTTTCATATAAACCCCATGCATATCGTACAGTCTATATAACCATATCAAAACCGCCACTAGCTCTCAAGTAATATCGAAATAAACTAATTAAGCAATCCCGATTCTTGCAAGCTCTTCTGCAGCTCTGGCTCCAAAAATTTGGAAATAGTCACATCTTCACTCAACCCCTTCCTCCGTCTTGTTTTCAGTGTAAAATCTCTCGCCAAAGCCTGCGCATTCGCCGGTTCTAAAGGACGTAATTTGATCTCCTTGTCTAAGGGATCACCTGGAACGACACTCCACTTGTCGAAAACTAGGGAAACAAAGGCTTGGCCTTGGGTGTGGATCTATAGAAGAAATGAAATTAGTTGTGAATTCTGTTAATGAACTTTTGTATGATAAAAGCTTACTCTTAGATCTGTTTCAAAGCCAAATGAATCGATAACAGGGATTAATCCCTTGACGAGATACAATGCTATATCAAATATTAGCTTGCTATGTCAATCCGAAAGTAGGTCGAGTAACTCACGAGTTCCAGCAATAGGCCCATCAGTAAGGACATGTCCTCTTCTCTTTGCTAAGACAGTGTAAAGCGGATTGACAGAGTCAATCGGCCCAGTCATATGGCACGAATACATCGGCTCCATAAGCCGCGGCGACGCCATTAGGAAAGAAGAATAACATGCTCTTCTCGCAGTAGGGATAATCTGTCCACCACCACGATAAATAGCCTCAGAAGCCAACGAGGCATCCATAAGCTTGAACTTCGTATTCCGAATAGCTACACATAAAGATTTTCGTTAGTAAGATACCACTATATCTCGGAGTTTAGAAAAGGGACATACGCTCTTCACATAAAGGTCCCTCACGAGTACCCCATGCAAACCCTTGTTTTATCGAATCTCTTACAGTATTCAATAATTTTTTATCCACCTCTGATGGCAAAGTATCGTCTTGTAGGATATTCGGGCTCATCTCCTCCGGCCCAAATGCCCAAATACTCCTGCTGGCGAGGACATCCCATCCGTGTGCTTCCTCGAAGAACTTTCCAACCTTGCGAATCGGCCACTTGATGCTAACCTTTCCGGTTTCGATATCCTTGGCGACATCCTCCTCGAGCGGTTCTGCAACCATGGTAATCTTGTTCTTCTTATTCGGCGTCATAGCATAGCATTTCAGTGCCGACATCTCTACCACAGTCTCGCAGAATCTAGTAACCGGATCCGAAACCTTAAGTTCCATCTCCGAGTACAACCTTCGTAGATCATGTAGAACGCAGTCCATATATAGCTCGCCAGTCCCCAGGATGATATGTTCACCAGATTCCTCAACTTTTGTGATAACGAGCGGGTATGACTTGTTGATTCTTCGAAGACCGTCCAACATTTTTGGAAGTTCAGATGGGTTTACCGGTTCAACTGCCACTTTGAACACAGACTCTGTAAAGTGCTTGATCGGCTTGAAGATGTACGCATCGTCTTCCATCTTTGGCGGAACTAATGTTGCGGTCTTGACGATGGAGTTGTCGATTCCACCAAGTAAACACCAACATCCAGCCGGAATACCAGATGTAGGGATTTGATACCTCGTTTCAGCCACCCAAACATCTGATATCGTCGCCACCGTCATATCTTCCTCGTCGTCAATTGTATAACCTTCTCCCAAAACCCGAACTTGATCTCCCGGTTTAACAGTTCCAGACATAACCCTTCCGAAAGCATTGAAACCTGTGGCATCGGTGGTATTGTATAACTTCGTAATATGCACAACCAACGGTCCATTCTGGTCGCAAGTAAGCATTGCATTCGCAACGTCACTATCTAATGGCCCTGTATACGCCGACTCGATCTTCGCCTTGGCTCCTTCAACCGGGGAAGGGACATGTTCTACGATCATATCCACGAACCCTGTTGCTGTCCCAAAGAACTGCTCGCAAACCGCCTTGAGCAAATCTCCGGCGTCCATCTTGTACTGTGCTGGTTTCAATGTAATCCCCAGCCCAGCCAGTGTCGCCTTCAGACTAGCTGCACTCTCACCGATTGTATGCGCATATAGCTTATACAACGGCTCAAGCACAAAGTGCACAAACGTCCTCTTGGCCCCCTTCTCGGCAGCCTTCTGCCTCGTGAACTTCCTACTCTCCGCCCCAAAGTAAATATCTCCCCACATCCTTCTCGCGAACCCATCAACGTCGACACCCGAGTAAGTATCCGCATACATCTTCGCAAAAGACCGAAGCGAAAAGCACCATCCCATCTTTGTCGAAGCGAAACATACATTCCCCTTCTCTGGCGACAACCTCAGATCATCTCTCCCTGGTGCTGCCTCAGCAATGATCGTATTAACCTGTTCCACCGCATGCTTCACCTTAAAATACGCATCTGTCGGCGGAATCTTCAGCTCCAACATCAATCTATCCATTTTATTCACCACCAAAACCAACGGTAACCCTTCGTTTACCGCATACCGTATAATCTGCTCCGTATTAATCATCAACCCTTCCACCACATCAACCACAAGCACCACACCATCCGCCAATCTCAAAGACGCCGCGACTTCATCCACAAAGTTGACATGTCCAGGAGTATCGATGATATTCACCAAATGTGACTTCCCAGCCGAACTTTGTAACACCAACGACATGGGCGCCGATTTAATCGACACCGCTCGCTCGCGTTCTAAAGTATGCACGTCCGTATACCTCAACTGCACCTCCTCACGTCTTCCAATCGCTTTCTTTTGATCGATAATATGCGTCTCCAACACCAACATATCCATAAACGCCGTTTTCCCATGATGTAGATGTCCCGCTAAGGCTACATTTCTAACCTGGTCCGGAAAACTCATCATATCCATCATAAACTCGCGTGAGAAATGCGTAACCGGTAACTCTGCTTCTTCCACGATGAATTTCTTGACTTTGATAGGCGCGATAATGGGTTCCGTGAGCGGTTGGGCATCTTCTTCTTCTACCATCGCTTCGACATCTGCGCCGTAAACTTGTTCCGCTGTCGGGTAGTATTGTTTATCTTCGTGTAGGATTACGGCATTAGAGGGACCTGAGTCGACTTCCATTAATTGCATGTCGTTCGACGGTGAGTGAGGGGCTGGTTCGTCGTCCGAGGCGGCATCGAAGTCGACATAGGCGTCCGCGCCGGTATCTTCGTGTGCGGAGCCATCATCTGAGGAACCGGCGTCGCCGATATAGTTTCCAAATCTGAAATAATGCGGGATATCAGCTTAGGTTTTTTCCCACCAAAGAAAAGAGTAATTGATGGTTGTAAAGTGTTCAGTGTTAACAAGCTTGGTGGCAGCAAGCTTTGGGAGAGACTACTTACTCGTCGTAGAGGTCATCCATTGTGAGTTAGTGCGGAGAGAGAGCAGCAATCTGAAGTTAGAGAGTGGAAGGGCCGTGCTTTGGAGAGGTCGTAAACTGTGACGGCCGATTGCTGCTCGAGTTTTAGGATGGTGGTGGAAATGAAGCTAGATGAAGCTAGATGAGTCGCGCGAACTCTGCTGGCCTGAATTTTTGGTGTCTGTTTGACGCCACACATCGAACTGCCCTCGCGTTGTGGCGGTGGCGTATCAACTAGGGTATACCGGTAGATAATCCGCTGCTTTGAAACGATAGTGCTGCTCTCACCACAGATAGTACGCGTACGAAAGCCAGTCCTGTAGATACCGTTGGATATTAAAGTCTTCTATAACCTCGAGCAAAAGTACATACAGACTATAGTACACAATAAGTACAAGGAACCTAGTAAACACTACTAGTATCGCCCATAGCTCATAACCTCATCATATTCACAGCCTATTTCTTTCTCCCAAAACGCTAATACTTTTTTAACAGGTACTTTAGCTATACTTTGCGACACGCTCTCTATAAGTGTTCGAATCGATCTAAATAAACCAATTGCAAAGTTTGAAGATCAAGCAAATGCTCCGATAAATGCCATACCAAACGCTCCAGCAAATACACATAAAGAAGCATGTATTCTTTTCTTGCCCTTTAATATCTTCCAGCTTTCGTCAGTTAGGAAGTCTTCAGCAAGAAGTTCAACGAGTCCTCTGTTAATTCATAAGATCCAATTAGCTTTGGCCTACAGCAGATGCACTTTGTATAGGGATGAGGGATGTCTTACGCGAAGAGAAGTAGCCCAGAACTAATAGCATTCATGACACCGACCATTAACAGCCCAACTTCGCTTGCCGGGTCATAGAGAGTATGTGTCGCAAGACCAATAGCTTGCCCAATTGGAGTCGTAGTACCACTGGTTCCACCCATTAGCAATAGTTATCGAGGCTTCTTCTCCATGATATAGACTTACTATGCCAGTGCCATCAACCATGGCTTCATAGATCCCTCCGGGAAAATCGTGATTGCAGATATCCTAGCGCCTAATGCCAATCCTTCGAATGTTTCTACACATGGTCATTAGCATGGGTCCCCGAAAACAAAGCCTTCTTAAGAAAATAGAAGCTTACGGTGAAACGAGATCGCAATGAGCAGCACAATAAAATTCGAACCGGTAGCCACACTCAACGCCATGCCAATAAATACACTGTGGAACAAAATACCAGCCTCCAGCAGCATTACCTGTAGCAGGTTCTTTTTCTGTTGTGCAATTTCCGCGGGAGACATCTGATCAATACTCGGAAGTTGATTGTCATGTTGTTTTGGATTCCTTCTTTTCGCCGCGCCGTTTGAGGAACTGCCTTCGTCCTCCGAGTCGGAAAGGATTGTGTCGAGAGCAATTCCATCACCATCCTGCCTATCAACCCAAAATTTAGCATCATTTCCCCCAAGTTCAAGATCCATATATCAACCATACTCTGACGATATCCTATTTAACTGCGTGCTAATACTCCCGCTCCTTGTTCTCTTATGTGACGATTTTCCAAGCAGACTACTCGCTGCCTCTCCATTCGTCTGGTATTCGGGATCCTCGTTGGGGTGAAGGTCCGGCCGTAGGGCAGGTGATGAAGGCGCAACCATATGCTCGAAATCCCCGTGGCTATGCGTCGGCGCACCAAATCCACTAAATATCATTTCGATCGTGACGACAAAGAATACGGCGGCGAGAGCGATGGCGCCAGCCATGGCTGGGTACGTTTCGGTCCAGAATTTGGGAAGACATGGGTCGGTTAGGGATATAAAGGCGGTAGGGAGGAGCTAGAAACTTCCATAAGCAATGATAACGATAGAGCGGTAGTCTAGAGTCCTTACATGGACAAAAGCCGTCGCCAGCAGTACTCCGGTTCCGAAATGCCTGGCTAAGAATCTTCAAAACCAAGTCAGCCCCTCTTCTCAAATCAACAATCCTTCACTTCACGAACCAATCCACTTACAAAAAATGATGTGGCACCTTCAATTGCGGCACCCGTCGGACGAGAATCGGAAAACCACAAGCTATTATAAACAATTAGCCAAACTCGACTGTTCGCCAACATTACCCCTCGAGGAGCCATATCGCATACCCAACGTGCTCAAAGCTAGCACTATTATCAACGCGAGAACGTGCAACGGCGTATCATAAGAACCCTTGGTCTTGCTGCCACATTTCGACTGACGTCCGAGGTGTATCGAGTCGTGTGCCTCCCCTGTGTACGACAAAGAATTAACCAAGCTGATGACGAATCCCGAAAAAAAACCGTATAATACCTTCAACGATTGCTCTTATGACTAAGGTCACATAGAAACATCAGCTCCAAGCTCAGTTATCACGTTCGAGAGTACCACGAAAAGAACTTTTATACCATTGCCAGCATGGGTAGCAACCACGTCCGTCATTTCAGGAAGCTATCTCTCAATGTTCGTGTTCCCCCGGGAATATCGACCCGAGGTTTAAAAAAAGGATGGCGGGATCCTCAAGTCGCGAATACAGAAATAAACCAGATATCATCGGGTATTGTCGACCTCGGGCATGTCGGAGCTGTAAGGGCACTGTGCAAGAGAGGAAACGGATCGGACCGGGAAGGTAAGGAGTCGGCAATCGAAGCAAAGGAAATTAAAGAAGGAGGTATGAAGTATTGAAGCGTTAGACTATTTTTGGTGGAAGCAGAAGCAACGGTGGCTCTTGGACTGTCGACGGATCAGGGGAGAACAATATTGGCAGTCGCTGGCGCATTGCATTGGACCCAACTGGTGCTTAGTGCTGGTGGTCAGGCTTGGTGTTCTCCAGCAAGTACGGAGTACTGGCAGGGCTGCAGGTCGTTGCAAGACCACATTTCGGGTGCACAATGAAACGGACAACGACAACGGCAACACATCTTGACCAACAGTACTAACGTAGCTAACGTTAGCCAACGGGTGGCTTAGCCTGGGAAGTTCGAGACCATGCATTATGTTCTCGGTCGAGACTAGATGGGATTCTGCTTAATCCATCCTAATACCTTACAATACAATTCTCGTAGTAAGTCAATAACTCCTTTGCTAGTCTCGAGGCTAAATGTTTTCTTCAACCAGGACTCATTAACGCTGCATGTGCTGCAATATATATAATATCAATTCGTCGATTTCAGCCACCAATCATCTAATTAGTAAGATTGATGGAATGGAACTTGCCCACTATAACATCGTTAACCAAACCCATTTATCTAGTGGGCATCCTAGCTCGGGATAATGAAATACAATGTTCAGTGCCTAGGTACTTACATACATGCGAATGCACGAACCCGCCACCTAAGTTGGAACTCGCCGGTATCGGGAAGTACACAAAAGATACACTTTGCCTTGTTACATCGATACCCAGCATGATGTACCTAGGTAGTTACAAGTACATAGCGTACTACGGAAACGAACTAGACGACATGACGTCAAATCGCTGCATACCCACGACGGATATGGCCTATTCCATGAGACCAATCCGGATCCTGAAGCTAGTGAACCACTACATCCATAGTGAAAGCTTAACCCGCTGATCAATCATCCCAGATCTAAGAAGGACAGTACAGATATCTACTTGAATATCCAGCCATCCTTCTGGAAGTTCTAATGTCTCAATCTAGCGTTCTAACCCCGCAGATACTTACCAGCTCAAGTATCTTCCACGGATCAGCGAACGGGTCGCACAAAAAACCCCCCATGCCCATGCCCATCCATGCATACGCCATCCCCCGACCAAGTGAGCTTAAACCAGTCCCGAAACCTGAATATCATATAAACCCCACCCCAGAACACCACAATTGTTAGTTGCGGTACTTTAATCCCAGGGTATTCGTGTAATACTGTCAGATCTACCCGATCTGGCAGGCCTAAATGCCAGGAACTTACCATATGCATATATACCAAGTACTTACCTATAGCGTTAACACATGCACATCATTTTTATAACCGAGCCCTCGATGCATCTTAAAGTCGCAATACTAACGGACGGAATGTTTAAACCCCATGAAAGAGTTCCAAGTATTTCGATTCCTTCCTTTCATAGTATAAGCGCGCCAATTGGCAGTTGATCCCAGCATGAGACGATTGGTGTACCTGCTTCTTATACCCCACGGACGAACAGAACAAAGGGGGATCTACGATTATAAGCAAAAGCTTATTGATAAGAAGAACACCGCGGATAATCAATAACTACACCTTCCCAGGTTTTTTCTCAACTATTTTCCTCCTCTGAAGTTTGCTAGCGAAATAATACACAGTAGTAGGGTAAGATACCCCTGCAACCGTATAAGAGAGAAATTATGTCGAATCAAAAGACGTCATCTTTCGAAGCCAATAATTCCTCCATCGGGGGGCATCATTCTCACGATTCCTGCTCAAAAGGGAAGACCAACCGAAATGGGCAGTTGCAGAGTTCGCTGGGATTCGAACCTGCAATTTGACAGGCTGCGTTGCTGACATACTAGCAAGTGTAGCGATGAAAAGGGCGAAATAGCGAGCGAAAGAAAAGAAAGCACGAAAGAGAAAAAGTGGGTTCCTGCAGGAAAAAAAAAATGTGGGTGTCGTCGGAACCTCGTATCACGTTATTTCCTCGGGAGGCTGCTTATCAAACGGGATATTATCCTGGTGTGCGTGTTTATGTATTACATTTTTCTTTCCTTCTCGTTAACCCCCCAAATTTTTACGTTTCATGATTCTTTAACATTAGGGGCGTAAGATGATAAACTGAGAGATTTCCATTGGTGGCACATACCCACACGACAACTAATTGGCCAGCGCTCCGTGCACTTCAAGTTTTGCAAAAGTTGGAGATTGTAAGGAAAAGATGTGCTGATGAGCTCCAGAACTGAACATGATATCATCGCTGCCTGACAAGGGATCCGGGTAAGGAGCCGAATATCGTTAGGGAACCTGTTGGATTTACACATGGTACGACTTCGGAGCTCGGAATCATCCAAGGCCAAGGCCACAAAGTTCACGAAGCTACAAGCTAACTGGGGATAGTCGAGGCCATTGGGCCGCTAGAGTAATCAAATAAATACGAGGAAACGAGATTCACGACTCCACCGGAAAACCATCGCGGTTTTGGCGAGAGATCTGTGAATAATGCGTGGCTTGCATGTTCGACATCTATAACATCACTTGGTAACGTTGTCGATCTTTCCGGACTGCCCTCGTGATGCATTTCGACGCTCGCAGATATAGCACGGATCTAAACTACGAAAGTCCGGATATCGGAACGAGGGAAAATAAATAGATTGGAAAAAATAAATAACAATATACCAGGAATATATTTTGCTGTCCAATTCTTGCATACATACAAATGCATGCATGCAAGTTTAAGAAGGCATGATGTACGGACTTTGCATTCTCCATCTTGGCGTACGTACTCAGGAAACCAAAAGCGAGGCTTCAAGCGAAGAGAAATTTGGGACGCTAGAAAGGATGTCGGTGTATGTTACATTCCGTTGCTTGACGCTTCTTGGATCGGACGGTCAAGCGCTTGGTGGGGACTGCAGTGAAGTACTTGCATATGCTACATTGAATTCAAAATTTATGGAGGTTGAAACCACCTTGCTGGAATATCAACGATTCTGGCAATAGTTAAGCCAGGGCAAAGACATTTTGTTCATTTTCGTCTTTGTTGAATCTGAAATCCGATCAGACGGTTGGATTCTTCTTCTCTCCTCCTTTGCTGATATTTTTAGAACACTCACTGCACTCACTCACTTGCTCGCTCGCTCATCACTCACAGGGCTGGAAAGAGGTCGCCACTTTGGATGGCACGGGCGCAGCAGCCCTGCAGTTGCACATTGTTGAAAAAAACCAAATGTTTTTCTTGACCGGGGCAGACATCACGGTAGATTTCTGGTACATACCGTCTACCGGCTTGAGCTTTCTGGTTTCTATGTATAAAGCTGTCATTACATATCAGGTTACTGATCCCCCCTCATGTACCCCGTCCCATGTGCCAGCCCCCCCAGCCCCCACCTTTGGCTAGGTTAACTTGACAGATGTGAATCCACCACACCCCCCCCTTTAAAGCTTGGGATCCTAGGAAAAAATCATGAACGAAGGATTTCCTTATCGCGCTGGTAGATTATGTTTTTTTTTGGATCCGGCAAGGCTGCATATTAGTCTGCCCCGAACTTTCGGTATGATATGACATATGAACGACGCGATGTATACCAGGTTTTCGTTTCTGTGACATGTATACCTAATATGAAAGAGCCGAACAAGATATATATCTTCGCTCTTGTGGGCTATGTCTTTCTATAAGATCTACCCTCTTACTTCATCATAATACCATTGTTCGCACAGGTCGGTATTAGTCTTCTTATTATTATTGGATATCGTATGCCAGAGGGAAGAGAACAAACAAAAGCCGCCGCCCGGATCATCACATCGAAGGACTTGTTTTGGAAGCATACAGCGTTTGAGGCAGCCTCTCCCGTGCTTACCCACTTTGCAAGCCAATCTTGATTGATTGTCAATATACACCTGACCGGTTCGAGCCCTGAATATCGTTATCGCAAGCTGCTGCTTCAGCTTAAGATTGTCGTTCCCGTAACACCACCACCCCCAAACTTTACACCTTCGGCCAGCAAACGGAAAGAAGCAAGATCAAGAGACCCGGAGATACAATACAAAAAAGAACCTGGGATTTTTTTTTTAAAGAGATAGCCCCAAACCCAGACGGCGAGAGAAAAAGGGCTACTTTCCTTGGCACAGAGAAAAAGAGGTAAGTAAGAATGCAGATGTATGATCTGGTTTTGGTTGAGCTTGACCGGATTCTCCTGTCATTTTCGTTCGCTTCGTCACATCACATTATTTGTTGACCCACATGGCTGCACTGGCTGCACTGGCTAGTTCAGTTAGTCTTGTTAGTTGAGGGTCCGTCCAGCCTTTCAGAATAAGAGGCTGACGCATTGCTGTTTATATATAAGGAAAGCCGACTGGTGTGTACTAATACTTAAGTACCTTGGTGGTAGCCGATTTATCCGTTCCCTTTTCTATTTATTTCCAGGCTACAGCCCGACAAGATACAAAATAGAGACCATTGTCGCCGACGATATCTATATCTGATCCTTTAGATCCTTATAATTCTCGACTCTTCTTTGGGATATTAGTATATATTGTCCAACATATTGGGAATAACGATATATATCATATATACCAGACGACCTAAACGGATATCATCCAGGACGAAAGGATATACAGAAGGTGCGTTCTAGGATGGTTGGCTAATTGGCAATTAATATCACACACAAGAAACTTTGGTAGTTCGGTCTGAGGTTCTTGCTCCTCGTGGGGCCCTGGTCGGGATCAGATCAAATCAAATCAATCAGTCAAGACAGACGGACGGACAATATTGGGGGGTGAAAGGGACCGACCGGGCAGGAGCAAGACTTTTAAGACCGACAAGAACTTCTAAGAATCGAATTCAGCCCCTAACTGGCAGTTTCGATAATAAAAAAGAAGTTATACAATACGATGGATATATTGTATTATATGCGACCCCATCTCCTATCCCCTTTCCCGCAGTCAAAAGAGATTTTACCCGCCGTCAATCGAAATCTCGTCCCACGTACTAGCTTGCGAGCTTGGCAAAAAAAAGACTGGAAACCCCGAGATAGCATTAATTGCTTTACCAAACGGAGGCACCCTTTTTAGCCATCGTGTGCCTTTGGAACGGGTATTACTCGCAGGGGGTAATTGATTGATTGATTGTTGGCGTCTGACTGAATATTTTTTTTTTTTGCCTTTTGCCTTTTGCCTTCTGCTTCAAGCTAAATTTCGAGTCTTGCCTTGTTCGCGGACGGCGTTTGAAGATCGAAGATTGTATTGTATGCTTACATACATACAGCACATATCCGTGCCTGATCACAATACTTTGTTTGATGATCATGAATCGGTAACTGACGTTTCTGTAGAAAAGTGCGATTGATATTATTAGTCCATTCCATCTCCCTGTTAAGATCGGAGCCACCACCACCATCACCATAACCGTCACCATCGTCATCACTACCGTTGTTCGACAATAACGAACATACGTATACATCATACCTTGTTACTGAGAATAAGAAGAATAGAATAACAATAAGTAAGTTGATACATAGTCGTTGTTGATGTTCCAATGTTTCGATGGATTGATGTGCTAGCTGGGAATAATATAATATAATATTCCGCGCGGTGGTGGTCCCTGCGAAATTGGCTTTGAGCCTACCAATCAGCAGCCGGCTGACCCCCTTCCCAGCGCATTCCATCAATCTTACTCGTCTGTCCGGCCAGCCAGCCAGCCAGTCAGCCAGCCAGCCAGTCTGTCTGTCTCTCCAATCCTCTCCACCACCCGATCCTGAACCACATCTTCCTGCTGCTGCTCCTTCTCCTTTCTCTCTTTTCCTTCCTTCCCATCTTCCTTCGTCCGATCGTTTCTCTTATTTTTATTTTATTTCTATTTCTATTTCTTATTTCTTATTTCCTGTTATAAACCATCCATCCATCCACCCTGACCGACTAACTAACCGTTGTCTTGTCTTGACTCCGCGCCCTTTTTAGCAAGCATCTTCTTCGGTTTCTTGGTCGTCGTCGACAGAGGCTCTGGTTAGCTGTTCACCACACTCGTTTGGTTGTCCTTGGAAGCCCAAAAAGCGTTTGCTGCCTTGCCTCGCCATCACCACCACCATCCCTTTTCAACCTCTCCCTCCCTCTCAAATCAAACTACATCCATCCATCCATCCACCCACCCATCTACCCATCCATCGACAGCATCACTATACTGGAGGACAGTCTCATACATCCAAAGATACCCGGTTTAATTTCTCCTCTTCTCCGTCATTCGTTTTCAACGACTCTAGTTTCATCATCGGCATAATCATCACCATTGGCCATTATCCATTCTTGTTTTCCACGATACCATCTTCTTCTTCTTCATTCAGGGCATTTCTTTAGCATTCCTGACTTAACACCGAGCTCTCTCTAACGACCGGGGCCGAGCCAACAACAACACCATACACATACCATACCCAACCGCTAATCCTCCGTTCAACTCGTTCCCATCCCCCCTCGTGATTGGAACACTTTACACGTTTCTCCAATTCGCCGCGTATCACCTCAAATCCGACTCTTCCCACGTATCCTGCCGATCCGTCCGTGGTATCCTTCAAACTGGATCGTTATCTGTGGCACTCGCGCTCGTCCTCCGATTCGAGCAACATGTCTATGAACACAGAACAGGAGAAACCTCTCCTCCCTCTCTACTCCGATATCCCAGAGCAGAAGCCTGCTCCCCTACCGCCGCAGCAGCGAGAGGATTCTTTAGCTACCAAATATGCGTGGTTGGCTGTTTATTTCGGGCTCAATTTGGCCCTTACTCTCTATAATAAATCGGTGATGGGCTCAAAGGTGTGTAGGATTCATTCAATTCAATCCACGTTTCAACCCAGATTACAGAAGGACAGAAAATGCTAACTTAGCCGCTACCAGCCTGATCGTCCGGCGCTATTCCCCTTCCCTTACCTCCTTACAGGATTACACGCATTGTGCGGTTCTATAGGATGTATGTTCTTTTATGCCCGTGGAGCTTTCACATTCACCAGGTTATCGGAGTATGAAAACATCATCATGCTACTGTTTTCTGGCCTATACACCATCAACATTGCTATTTCCAATGTGTCGCTGTAAGTTTGCTTCTATCGGATTTCTCTGCAAGCTTGTGAATATATAGCTAATCACCACTCCAGGAATTTGGTCACCGTTCCTTTCCATCAGGTTGTCCGTGCCATGACACCGTTCTTCACCGTCATTATCTTCGTTGTCTGCTTCCGAAAGACTTACGGATACATGACATATATCTCCTTGATTCCCGTGGTAGCTGGTGTCGGTTTCGCTACAGCTGGTGATTACTACTTCACACCTCTCGGCTTCTTCTTGACCCTCCTCGGCGCCTTCCTCGCTGCTCTGAAGACCGTCGTTACCAACAAGGTGCAAACCGGAAGACTCCGACTCACCGCCTTTGAGCTCCTAGCTCGCATGTCGCCACTCGCATTCCTCCAAACCCTTCTCTACTCTTATTATACTGGAGAAATGGCCAAGGCTCGAGTATGGTTCTTCACCTCCTACGACAATCAAAAGGCTATGATTTTGCTCTTGAACGGTGCCATTGCATTCGCCCTTAACGTCATCAGCTTTACCGCCAACAAGAAGACCGGAGCATTGACAATGACAGTCGCAGCCAACGTCAAGCAGATCCTCACCATCGTCATCTCGTTCGCTTTCTATGATCTCAGAGTCACCTGGCTCAACTCTCTCGGAATCATGCTTACATTAATCGGTGGAGCTTGGTACGCAAAGGTGGAACTGGAAGCCAAGCAGAGGAACAACCTACAGCAGAAAGAGGGGCCACCCTCATTACAGCACGTTGTTGTCACAAAGTCGTGAGACATCTTTTTTCTTCCTTGTCTCCTTTGAGCGATTTTCATTTTGTGAATCTGTTTTGTCCGACACATCCTTCGAAATCCTATCTGGTTTATAGCGGAACGGAAATGAAACAATTACTCGCTGTTCTTTTTTGACTTTTCGAGAAACAAAAATTTCGTTGCTACTATTACTATTACTATTACTACTACTACTACTACTAAAGTCGCATTATAGAGGAGGGGTTTTGTCGTTAAAGCAAGCAAATGGGTACTCTTTTTGGCATTCTTTTCAAAAACTTGCTTCTGAATTATTTTTCTTCTTTCTTTCTCATATCTTCGTCTACCGGAGCCCGCTTCATTTTTTTCCCGAGCGAGTTTGGAGCATTCCTGGAATCGATCACGTTTTACCATCCATCCATCCATCATCCATCCATCATCTTTCGCATTCCGATATCCGCCTGCGTTCGCATTTCGCATTGGAGCGTCTCGCGTCGTCGTTAACAATTCAACATGCGCTACTCCCAAAATTCCGCTCCCGCCTCTTTTTTACCCATTCTCATCTTTTAACTTTTCGGCCGATCGTCTCGAGGCGATATTTTCCTGGGCCCTGCTTGCGTGTGTTTTCGATGTGTTTCATGACCTTACAAGCTAATGTGATTGAGATTTTTATTTTTATTGTATTTTTCCTTTCGGTCTCTTCTCTTTTGTCTAGCAAATCGTCCTCTTTTTTTTGTCTTCTCCATTTTCCAAATCCGCCTTTTCCCTTCTCCTTCTCCTTCTCCTCCTCGACCTTCTCATTTTATACCCAGCGAAGGCTAATTCTTTCGACAAAGTTTTTTATTTCATTTTTTTTCTTTATAATTTTTAAAACGGACGATGGGGTAGATTGGGTTAGCAATTAGCCTATCACTTTTTGCTAAGGCTTTTTTTTTCGTCAACGGGCTTATTTCTCTTCTATTCTCCTTTAAACTCTTTCTTGGAACAAACTTTTTCTCCTTTTTTTTACTTCTCATTCTTGTATATACCCACTTTTTTTTTCCAGACTACAGAAATACTAAAACTTTCGATAAACAAGTTAATCATAGAAACTACAAATACTCTTTTATTTCACCATAGATTGTAAAATCCCTACTTGCTTGCCTAGCTAGAATTGAATAAAAAAACTATAGACCACGAGAAATACAGGATTCAACCCGATAGGACCGTTTTAAAAAACCATGTCATCTCACCTCCTGACTTTTTACCTTTCCTTTTCCAAGGCGCCTTTCTTCTTAAGATCTGCGTATAACCCACACGAAAGAACGTCACACACCTCTAAACATAACAGTTAGTTAACTAACAAAAAGAACTACTTCAGATGTTACATGTAGTATGTATAACTTTGTAACTCGAGGGAAAGAGGCGCATCTCCCCGCCAAGATAACGCCAAGCGGGACAGCGGGCGTTCCCCTCCCCCCTTGTTCGCGAATCGAAAATATTAATTATTTCGAATCGAGTGTTTTTGCGGAGGCGGATGGGAGACTCTTGGACATACATACATACGTAACCCTTTTCCGTGAATTTGTGGATAGAAGATTTCTTTCCTTTTTTTGGGGGATTTTATTGGAGGATGCCGAGTGATCCGTTGATTTATATCCATCCATTTCGTCAACTATTACATTTGTTTTTTTATTTTTTATTTCAAAGCTGGGGGGTCTGAGAAGGGAAGGGGATCTGATCTGATAACATTTTTGGGGGGACTTTGATGGGGTCATAGGTGGTTAAATTTGGTAAAATTGTTGGGTTATGGAGGTTTTCACCGTTTCCAACGTCCGGGCTTTGGATTATAGATGGAATTATAGTTACGAAAGAGAGAGTGGGAAAATCTTGCCCTACGATTTGAATGGGTATGATCCATTGAATGTTGAGTTATCTAGCAACCGCTGAAGTTTTAATAGCCAAAGATATAGCACGGACATTTTGATATTCTAATTTCGAGAATACATCTACACAGTAAACCGCATCTTCTCTAACAGCAAAAACGTTACCTATATTCAACGCCAAGATAAATCCGGGGTAAGGGGGAGGGCCGGGTACAGATGCATGTATAAATATGTACATGCACACGTGCATGTTATACTGTAACCGTATATCATAGCAAAAATAGGAAACCACTGGCGACAGCCGTCGTCGCAAAATGGGGGATTTAAATAACCCCGACGTGTACGGTGTATACAAGACCAACCACTACTAACTGGTAACAGAAAAGTATAGTATGTCTTAATCCGTCTATGGGGGAAGAATATAGTTAGTGCTATCTAAACCGTTTATAGGGAAACGAAGGATACTAGTTACGTTCCGGTAACCGGACGAAACTTGGGACTAACGTAACTTATCCCAAGACTTCGAAAAGTCAAACTTCTAAGCTAGCTAGCTAGTCGAAAGAAAAGTCATGAAAGTATCATACCATATGCATAGTAAATATCAATGGGGGGGGAATATAAAACATCAATGCTTCAAGCTACTACATCCTACAAAATCCATGTTGAAATTTTACCCCACTAGCACTACGTAGGTGTAGTACTTAAGAAAATTAATTGGCCACCATAATCTCCGTTCCGGCACGTACGCCGAATATGCGACACACTATACCTCTTTTCTATCAATTAGTTAAGGAGAAATGTTTAATTTAAATTAACAGGTAGGAGTACTAGCTAGTTCTTCGCCGTCAGATGCACAATATGTCTAATAGATCCCGCGCGGGTGCAGTGGAGGGTGGTGGTAGTGGTGGATGGCGCCACAATCAATTTAATTTGATCAGATCTGGGGGGTTTAAATGTATAATACCCGATGTTGAAGGTAGTATAGGTTCTAGATCTTCGAATTAAGGATAGGGTATTAATGGATTGGATTCGAGAATTAGAATGGTGTATGTATTCAGATGTATATGATGTATGTGTCTGTCAACCTACGTCAATGATTTTAATTAGCAAGAGCCACTACAAGTACCTTACATACCCGCTATTAGCTTTGCTCTCAAAAGTAC
Organism: Arthrobotrys conoides; assembly: GCA_036971725.1. NCBI lineage: Eukaryota > Fungi > Ascomycota > Orbiliomycetes > Orbiliales > Orbiliaceae > Arthrobotrys > Arthrobotrys conoides. Next base: position 680,075 of record JAVHJM010000010.1, read on the forward strand.
TTAACTACATAATTTTAGAAAAACTAGTTTGGGAATTAGTTATAACTTAAGCTGAACATAGAAAATATATCACAGTTTCGGTTCAAATCTAATCCTAGAATCGCCAGAGATGCCCGAATCGAAGTATAATCTTTCTATCTCCATCTAAATACTTGGCTACAGCTATAATATTATAATGTATACACTTATGAAAAATCCTCCCTTGATATAAACTTAGCCTCGAGTCCAACTTAATCTAAGCCACAGGCTGACCATAAGGATTTCTAGAACCACCGGACCCTTCGTGGGTGTATTCGCCCATTACGATCGATAAATGGATGATCCGTTCTCATAATCGATATGGTGGATATATAACTTTGTATTCATGCTTATGTCTCATTAACCTCAGCATTGCTTCAGGCTATGCGGCCTCGGGCCTCGAATAATTTGAATCATCATAGTCATTCCAAATTGTTAATGCATTTGTACAATAAAGGTTCTATCATAAAATACCACACAAAGCTAGCAGACTCCATCCCAATGATAGCAAATTCAATATATCTAATATTCAGTCTGAGTACCCCAGCCATCCAATCATAAGATAAAAACAATTAATACGCCATCCGCAAAATCCATAACATGAATGAAATCCGAATTTTAGAAACCGAACACCAAGCAAGAAAATGC